>CM065637.1:33166160-34366160 GCA_033220585.1 Dipteronia sinensis
CTTGTCTATCCCAGCCGGCTATAGATGACAGATCAAAGGGAAGAGAGAGAGCTTCTGCGGCCTGAAAGGAAGCATAGAAGTATCCATCGCTAAAGGAGGTCTCCGCGTTAGCTTACAGCTTGGTCACCTGAGCAATCAAAGCCTGGTTCTCGAGGTCTAACTTTTTTGCCTCAGCTTTCCAAGAATCCCTCTGCCTAGCCCGTCGGGTAGATTGAAAACGCTCTTGATCATAAGACTGCTTCATCCTCTCATGATCACAATGAAGCTCAGCCATCTCGATCTCGACCTTTCCTTGGTTGGAGGTCATCTCTTCAACTAAGGTCTGAGCATGAGTGAGCAATCCCATGGCTTTCTCGGCTTCGACTTCAGATTTAGTAGCCTGATCACGAAGAAGGGCTACCTGCTGGCCCATCGCTACATTAAACTTGAAGGCCTATCAAATATAAAGCCAGAGTTAGAGATTGAACAAATTGGCAGAAGCAGTACGAAGGAAATGCATTTACCTCAGCTAAGACGGTAGACCCCTTGGTGAGCAAGATGTCCACGGGCATGGAGGACATCCTGGATATCCCACCGCCCGGACAGGATATGATGAATTGTTCCAGGACTTCGTCCTGCCCCGTCGAGCTCGACTGAAAGGGAGAACGGTTGGAAGGAATCCCTGCAACACACCTTCTAAAGTTCTCCAAAGCTCGGGGGGTTTGAAGCACAGCAGAATCAGGAGGACGAATTGAGGGAGTAGCTACCTTAGCGACTACAACAGAGGGGGCAAAAGTAGTTGGACAAATAGCTTGGGGAGCTTTACCCAGAGCAGAAAAGCCCGCCACGCCAGGTTGGCCATCTTAGACCTAGCTAGAGAGGTAGATTGAGCAAGAGTCAGTGCGACCCCAGCAAAGGGAAGAGGAATTCGACCTTGAGGAGAACGTTGGACGTCATGGGAAGCTGGCTCAATGACAAAAACTATGAGTAAACAAGTCAAAAAGGAAACAACAGAACCAAGCTAATCAATAAGACAAAGTAAGGCAATTCAATGACACTTACGAGGAGTAACGTCTGAGATCCGCAGGTATTGATTCACCCCACGAGGATCGAATGCTTCAGCGATTTGGAACTTCAGGTTCAAGTAGTTCCTGGCTAAAATAGCCTTCAAAATTGCTTTAGATTCAGAAGGCAGGAAGTCTCAGTCCCACGAGGGTTTGTCACTGAAAGCAGTGGGAACCTCGAACTCATGCCCCCCGATGAAAATCGAGCTCCCCCAATGCGCCAGGAATAACAAAGTTGAGCTTGTTATTGGCCTTAGCATAAAACTGACCTCGAGGAGCTCCAGATAGGCTCCCGATCTGGAAAAGATAAGCCAGCTCCTCTGCTCCGGGCTCTCTCGTCACTTTTTTTAGCTAACATTGCTCACTCCATAGGATGAGGAAGCCAATCAAATGCCTCCAGAAGTCGGGCGTCAACTAGAGGGGAGCAATTTGGATGGTGTTAAGAGCTCACCGAAGAGTCGGATGAAGGGGAAGCCTAATCCCATTCTCGAGAGCCGCCACATGAATGGGAAGCATGCCTTTGGGAGGGTTGAAGAACTCATAACCATTAGGGGGCACCGAGATGGAAACGTTGTCAGGAATGCTGTACTTCGACCTCAAATGATCAATCACGACCGGATCAACGATGGAATCAAGGACAACTCTGAAGTCATAGAGAGGGAGCCTCTCAAAAGGGGGGCCGAAAGCTGGTACTCGATGCTCTCCCGCGGTATCGCTGCCCCACTTTTTTATCGTAGTCTTCATCGGCTATATCCAAAGGGATGGTTAGAAAACCAGTCCCAATGGACACATTCCTGTTCGACCTCCTGCGTTGCAGGTTGGGCGGGGAGTCATTGTTGTCTAAGCTCGTCCTTGCCGTTCCCAGGGGCAAGGCTAAAGACCTCCTCGCTGTCAACCATGAAGTTAATCGAATCATGACTAGTTTTCGACATGATGAAGTCAGTGAGGATGAGGAATGAAGGAAATATAGGCTTGAGAGAAAGGCTATGAGAGATAGTGTACCTTGGGAAAAATTTGAAATTCAAAAGATATGAAGAAGATGTTGAGATAAACAAGTATATATAGGCAAGAGGGCAGCAGCACGAGCTGTCGAGATCTTCGGCTAAGATCACAGAGAATCTCGGGGACTACAGTAATGTAACCTGATTAACTCGGAAACAAGTCAGTCAGCTCACGCCACGTCACTTGCATAGTTAATGAGGAGATTTCCCCAAGATTCTGATAACGATAAAGAATCTTAGGGACTGCCATAACGCAGCCGGATTAATTCGAGAATAAGTATATCAGTTCACGCCACGCCACTCACGCAGTTAATGTGAAGATTTTCCCCAATATTCAGGTAACGGTAAAGAAGGAAAGATTTCCCAAATAAAATAAAAGAATCTGTTAATAGCCAAAATTGGCTAAGGACCAAAGGGAAATTTTCTACTATCCAGACCTAGCTCCATGCCCGAGATTTTCCACCAGAAGACTATATTACCCAAAGCCGAGCTATGATACCACCCCATAGGAACAAAGATGGGCTCCAGAAACATCCAGAATAGAGCCCGGAATGGTCAGGTCAAGCCCGCGTCACCAAATCCCCCAGAAGTCGAGGTTACCTCGTAATTTCTCCAGAAGCTCGCCTATACCTCGCTGATACAGGGAGGTGTCCATAGGAGGCCGCACCTAGCTTCGAAAAGTCAAGGGAGGCTAGACCTAGCTCCTAGCTGGATGAAGCTTCTCAATATCGGGGTCGGGACAATGATCGACCTCACTAACTGATGCACCACACCTTGATACATTCGACGACCCCTATGGGAATCATGCTAGACCCAAAGATACACAGTACCACATCTATAGACATTATACAGGAGCAGAACAAGTAATAGAGTCTAAATGGGAAACAAATTGATTTCCACCAAGATATCCTCAACTGAGCAATTAACTCAAAGTCAACGACATTTAAAGGTAAAAATCTCGTCCGATAAGGAGGGGAGGGATGAGAAATTCAAGGAAAAATCAATGATTTAACCCTATAAAGACACTGTATAAAGGAGGGACTTCCTCCTTCAAAATAGAGGAGACTACTATTCGACAGGCATACAACAAACACCAAACTATCACCCAGAAAAGAGGGAGAGCAATTCGAAAGAGAGATAGAGAAATGTATGTCATATGTTATCAATAAAGAAAGATTTTTATTCCTTTTGAGTAGCTAACGAAATCGTTATCTCCATGTCATTTCATTAGGCATTATTTTATACGTATATACATTCTACCTTGGTCATCACCTACGTGGTAATGATCTTGAGGGTGCTAACTGAGATTTATTGCCCCGAGCAAGATTTCTGTTAACACTTTCTGGCGCCGTCTGAGGGGAGGGCCTTACACCCAATTAATCAACTATTTGCATTTACATTTTTGTTGTTTTACAAGAACTATGAGGCTCCGCTCTTCCCAAGGCCAAAATAGAGTTTCGGAGCAACCCCCGGTGAGGCCTACGTGAAAAGCCCCAAGAAAAGGGGAGAAAATCAAGATATAGCAGTCAAGCTCCGGTCCAAACAACTAATGCACGGGCTTTCGGTCACCCTATAGTGAGCCAGGCGGTGCTCGACCAGCAAGCGGCAGCCTTTGTAGAAACCGTCCGCATCCGCCTGCTAGCTGAAGGCATCACAATCCAGCCAACCAACTTGAATGATCAGGGAGAGCCGATCAGGCTCGGAGCTAGGCAGCCTACTTTCGATCGCCTGGGACCTCCTCTTCCAGAGCCAGCTCGAGATAGGTCGGGCCTCAACTTTTGATCCGGGATAGGCTGGGACCTATGCCCCCAGTTCCAAAAAGACCTTCACAATATCAACCCAGGCGAGTAAAATCTACCGTAGATGGCAACGAGAGCCATCCCATCCAACTGCATCAAGGAGAACCGCCCGGGCCCAAGAGGAGGAGAGTAGACAAACTTCCCAAATGGATCCTATCCATGAGGGGGACCGGATAGAGGTTACCAGTTCATCAGAAATACTCGATAGTGAGGAATCTGAGGTCAATTCAAAGAAACCCAGGAACAAGCGACTGAGGGATCAGCTGGCAAAGCTACAGAAGGAGGTCCAGCTGATAAGAAAAGGAAAGAATAAGGAGGATAAAAAGGATCCCTTGAGCAAGATGAACGCTCCCTTCACTAGGAGGATCCGGGAAGCAGAGCTCCCACTAAAATTCATAATGCCAGCAGATAAGTTCTCTGGAACGGAAGATCCTCTAAGCCACCTAGAGAGCTTCGTTCAACAGATGGAGGTCCAGAACCCCTACCAGAGCAGCTATATGCAGGATGTTTCCAATGATCCTAACCGAATACGCGAAAACTTGGATCAGGAAGCTACCTGTTGGCAGTGTGGATTCTTTCACGAAATTATCAACAGATTTTTGCTCGCGGTTCCAAGGGGTCAAACCTGGTCCGAAAGATCCCATACACCTCCAATATGTGATTCAGGAACAGAGTGAGACACTTCGGTCTTACGTGGAACGCTTCACAAGGAGGTCATATAAATGAGAGTTTTCACCTAGAAAGAAACTCTCGCCAACTTCAGGCGGAACCTATGGGCGGGAAAGCTTTTCCGTTCCTTCACCAAGAGACCTCCCGAGACTTACCAGAAGGCCTACGATCGGGCTCTTGAGCAAGTCAAGATCGACGAACAACTCAAAGTCAATATGGAACACGACGACGTGAGAACGGTAAAGCGTCTGAAAAAATAGCCCCCAAATTTGAGCCAGTTCAGAAAACTAAGAATAAACCTCCCAACAGGTCGACCTATTGCATCCCTGCTCCTTAGCACATGCAAGAAAAATATCCAGCAAGACGAACCCCTCCCCGGGCTTCGCCACCTCCTAGGACCGTGGCCCCTGTAATGCAAGGGGAGAAAGGGTATGACTACTACACCCCTTTGAACGCTTCCAGGGAAACGGTCTACCTTGCTATACGAGATAAAGGGCTGCTCCAAAAGCCCACTCCCATGAAGGCCCCAGCTGACAGGAGGAACCGGTACAAGTACTGCGACTTCCATGAAGACGTGGGCCACAATACTTCAGAGTGCTATAATTTAAACAACCAGATTGAAGCCCTAATAAGGAGGGGATGCTTGATTGAATTCTTACAATAGATCAGAGATAACATTCAGATTGGAAGGGAGGTACAAGCTGAAATCTATGAGGACGTAGAAAAAAGGAAGGGGGATTAGGCTGACTTAATGCAACAGATCCAGGTGATACACACCATCAGCGGAGGTCCTACACTGGCTGGCATCTCCAATAACTCCCGAAAACACCACGCAAGGAAGATTCCCCACATCGAAGAAAGCCAGGGGATCTTCAAAGTCAGCCAGAGCCCGATAGAGCCCTCTCTGTCAGTACAGATTGTTTTCACTGAAGCAAATGTCTTTAACACAGTGCAACCTCACGATGATCCCATGGTAATCATAATACAGATTGCCAACTGTCTGTTCCATCGCGTGGATGTGGATACAGGTAGCAGTGTAGATATCCTCTTCAACGATACCTTGGAAAAATTAAACTTGAAGCAACATTGTTACAACAGCTGTACCACTCCACTTTATGGGTTCACTGGAGATTCGATCATACCGGCATGGTGGATGATCCTCCCAGTAATCATCAGAATCACCCATCTCGAACAAAATGTTATGACCGACTTTGTTGTGGTCGACACCCCATCGGCCTACAACGCCATCCTAGGGAGACCATTCCTGCCCTCCTTGAAGGGAGTCTTGTCCATATACCACAACGTCCTAAAATTCCCGGTTGGAACCAAGGAGGGAGAGGTACGCGGAAACCAGCAGGCAGCCAGGAAATGTTACGTGGTGTCTGCCAATCCTACAGCTTTGGCAAAACAATGTTAACATGTGGCATTAGTCCAGGAAACATCCTGAATAATCTCGAAATTGATGGAGATGGAGCCCGCGGAACATCCTGAGCATCCAAAAAATGAACATATTATGCCTTACGAGGAGGAACGGAGTAAAGAGTGGGCCTGTGGGCAGCCCGTAGATAAACTAGAAGAGATACCCATCAAAAATGACAATCCCTCCAAGGTTGTCAAGGTCAGGGCCACCCTTGAACCAAAAGTGAAAAAAGGACTAATTGATCTTCTTAGGGAGTTCAGCGACATCTTCGCTTGGAACCATGATGAAATGCCTGGAATCCCGGGCTCCTTGGCCGCCCATCGACTAGCGGTAGATCCAACAGTCAAGCCCGTCAAACAGAAGAGGTGTCACTTCAACGCTGATAGGAACGCTGTGGTGTAGGAAGAGGTAGATAAATTGATCAAGGCAGGGTTTATTAGAGAAGCACGCTATCCTGAATGGATCGCCAACGTGGTCATGGTTACGAAGGCGAATGGGAAGTGGCGTATGTGTGTCGATTACACCGACCTCAACCGGGCTTGTCCAAAAAATAGTTTTCCTTTACCAAAGATTGATCAGCTGGTTGACTCCACTTTTGAAAATAAACTTTTGAGTTTTATCGACGCATTCTCAGGATACAACCAAATTTAAATGCACCCGGCTGACCAGGATAAAACCAGTTTCATTACTAGGCAGGGCTTGTACTGCTACAAGGTGATGCCGTTTGGTTTGAGGAATGCAGGGGCTACATACTGACGGCTGGTTAACAAACTGTTCAAGCCCGAGATAGGAAGGACGATGGAGGTATATATCGATGATATGATCATGAAATCCCCAACCGTAAAAGGACATCGGGAAGACCATCGCAAAACCTTCCTCATACTGAGGGAAAACCAGATGCGATTGAACCCCTCCAAATGTGCCTTTGGGGTGACAGCGGGGAAGTTTCCTGGCTTCATGGTTCATGAGAGAGGCATAGAAGCCAACCCAGAAAAAATCAAAGCTATCTTGTACCTGAAATCCCCAACCTCACTCAAACAGGTACGGATTCTGACTGGACGTGTAGCGGTGCTCAACAGGTTTATCTCTCGCTCCACCGATAAATGTCTCTCTTTCTACAAAGCAATCAAACAAGGGAGAAACATGAGGTGGAGCCAGGAGAGCGAACGGGCTTTCCAAGCTTTGAAAGAATACCTAACATGCCCGCCGTTGTTAGTCAAGCCAGTTCTCGGAGATGAGTTGCAGATCTACCTGGCCGTATCAGAAACTGCAGTAAGCGGGGCTTTGGCCAAGGAGTGTGGCGATGGTTTTCAAAGACCCATATACTACGTGAGTGTGGCGATGGTTTTCAAGGAATTACATCCTCCGGGAAAAGCTCGCTTATGCTCTGGTGATCTCAGCGAGGAAGCTCCGTCCCTATTTTCAAGCTCACACAATAGCATTCGTGACCGACCAACCTCCTCACCAATTCTTACAAAGACCAGACGTGTCTGGAAGGCTAGTCTTATGAGCCCTAGAGCTCACTCAGTTCGATTTAAAGTACAAGCCCCGGACCACGATTAAGGCACAGGCTTTGGCCGACTTCGTGGCAGAATTTTCAGCGATCCCAAATCAAAAGGATCCCTCAATACCAAATGAGATCCTTGAAAAGACATCTGAGGTCGACAATTGGCTGGAAGGCTGCAAGCCATGGACCCTCTTTACAGATGGAGCATCCGGGCAAGCTGGGGAGGAGCTGGCATATTTTTAATAGATCCGGAGGGGACTTAATTCAGTCACTGTTTCAGTTTCGAGTTTAAAGCCACCAATAATGAAGCAGAGTATGAAGCCCTCCTAGCCGGGATGAAGGTAGCCATCGAACTAAAGGCCGATTACCTGAAAATCAAGAGCCACTCATTGCTTGTTGTCAATCAGGTGACTGGGATGTATCAGGCAAAGGGAGATAATATGGTTGCTTATCTAAAGCTAGCCCAGTTGCTAAAAAATAAGTTTAAGGGGTTCAAGATCGATCAGGTACCTCGACACCAAAACCATCATGTAGATGTTCTGGCTAAAATAGTGGCGAACGGAGGCCAATCCCTACCACGGTGAATTCCCCTCCAAGTGATCACCCAACCAAGCATAGCCACAAATAGAGAAATCTGCTCCCTGGATCGCCTTCCTTGCTGGATGGACCCAATTGTTCCCTACCTCCTTGAAGGAGAGCTTCTTGAAGAGCCCGACCAAGCCCAAAGAATTAAAAGACTCTCAGTCCGATACTCTATGGTAGACGGGTACCTCTACAGAAGGGGCAGATCCCTCCCCTTACTTAGGTGCTTGCATCCTACTGATGCTAAATGGGCATTGAGAGAGGTCCACTCTGGGGACTGTGGGAACCACATAGGTGGGGAAGCTCTAGCATATCAGGTGCTTCGTATGGGGTACTATTGGCCGACCATCCACCAAGACGCAAGGAGTTTTGTGCAATCTTGCGAGCCATGTCAAAGAACTTCAAACTTGACCCACTAGCCACCCAAGTGACTGTCGACTTTTAGTTTGCCTTACCCATTTGCCATGTGAGGAATCGACCTAATCGGACCACTTCCTACCGCTCCCAAACAGATGAAACATGCTATCGTGGCTATCGACTACTTCGCAAGATGGGTCGAGGCAGGGCCTCTTTCTCGGATATTAGAAAAGAATACGACCAAGTTCATCAAAACCAACGTGGTATGTAGATTCGGAACCACTCTCATCATTATAGCTGACCTGGGTAAGCACTTCGACAACGCCCGATTCAAAGATTTCTGTAAAGGATTGGGGATCGACCTTAGGCTCGCTTCAATAGCCTATCCATAGACTAACGGGCTGGTGGAATCCACCAATAAGACTATCAAAACCAACGTGGTATGCAGATTTGGGACTCCTCTCAATAGTATAGCTGACCTAGGGAAGCAGTTCGACAACGCCCGATTCAAAGACTTCTGCAAGGGATTGGGGATCGACCTCAGGCTCGCTTCAGTGGCTCATCCCTAGACTAACGGGCTGGTGGAATCCACCAATAAGACTATCAAGAAACTTCTAAAGAAGAAGCTACAGCATAAAAAAGGCAAATGGGTCGAAGAGCTACCAGAAGTTCCCTGGGCTTACCGGACTACAAAGAGAACAGCTACCGGGGAGACACCATACTCCCTGGCCTTCAGGGTTGAAGCGGTCCTCCCCATCGAGCATAAATTGACCTCATTCAGGGTAAAACACTTTGAGCCCGAAAGTAGCGAAGTCAAGCTCCGGGCTAATCTAGACCTCTTGGAAGAAAAGAAAGACCGGGTAGCGGAGAAAGTAGCGATCTACCAGAGTAAGATCGCTAGATACTTCAACCAAAAGGTCATAGCCTGAAATTTTAAAGAATGGGATTTGGTGCGTAGGAAAGTGACCCTGAATACTCGAAAAAGGTCGGATGGAGTCTTAAGTCCCAATTGGGAAGGGCCATATTTGATAAAGCTAGTTGTTCGCAATGGAGCTTACAAACTCGAAGACATGGACGGACGATCCATCGACCACACTTGGAATGCAGATCATTTGAGGAAATTCTACCCTTGAATAGAGGGTTCTCAAGCAGAATATCCCCCCCATTTAGTTTTCATTAGAATCCCTAATAAAGATGTACTACATCTCGATCATCAATAAAGTCATTTTTTCTCTTCCATCTTTATCTCCAGCTATGTTCAACATTAGTGACTACACCCTTGAGTGGGAAACTCAACATGTACACTTCGAGCCAGGAAATAGCTAAATAGCCCTCATGATGCCTTGGTCAGGCTACCACCCCCAGGAAGGGTCTGAGTATAAGAGCATAGTTGCCATCAAGATTTTGAGACCAGGAAATAGCTGAATAGCCCTCCTGATGCCTTGGTTAGGCTACCACACCCAAGAAGATATGAGTGTAAGAGCATAGTTTCCATCTAGAACTCGAGACCAGGAAATAGCTAAATAGCCCTCCAAATGCCTTGGTTGGGCTACCACCCCGAAGAAGGGTCTGAGTGTAAGAGCATAGTTGCCATCTAGATCTCGAGACCAGGAAATAGCTAAATAGCCCACATGATGCCTTGGTCGGGCAACCACCCCCAAGAAGGATCTGATTATAAGAGCATAGTTGCCATCTAGATTTCGAGACCAGGAAATAGCTAAATAGCCCTCGTGATGCCTTGGTCTAGCTACCACCCCCAAGAAGGGTCTGAGTGTAAGAGCAAAGTTGCCATCCAGATCTTGAGACCAGGAAATAGCTAAAAAGCTCTCCTGATGCCTTGGTTGGGCTACAACCCCCAAGAAGGGTCTGAGTGTAAGAGCATAGTTGCCATCCAGATCTCGAGACTAGGAAATAGCTAAATGGTCCTCCTGGTGCCTTGGTACGGCTACCACCCCCAAGAAGGGTCTGAGTGTAGGAGCATAGTTGCCATCCAGATTTTGAGACCAGGAAATAGTTCAATAGCCCACATGATGCCTTGGTCAGGCTACCACACCCAAGAAGGGTCTGTGTATAAGAGCATAGTTGCCATCCAGATTTTGAGACCAGGAAAAAGGTAAATAGCCCTCCTGATGCCTTGGTCGGGCTACCACCCCCAAGAAGGGTCTAAGTGTAAGAGCATAGTTGCCATCCAGATCTCGAGACCAAGAAATAGCTAAATAGCCCACATGATGCCTTGGTCGGGCTACCACCCCCAAGAAGGGTCTGAGTATAAGAGCATAGTTGCCATCCAGATTTCGAGACCAGGAAATACCTAAATAGTCCTCTTGATGCCTTGGTGGGGCTACCACCCCCAAGAAGGGTCTGAGTGTAAGAACATAGTTGCCATCCAGATCTCGAGACCAGAAAATAGCTAAATAGCCCTCCAAATGCCTTGGTCGGGCTACCACCACCAAGAAGGGTCTGAGTGTAAGAGCATAGTTGCCATCCAGATCTCGAGACCAGGAAATAGCTAAATAGCCCACATGATTCCTTGGTCGGGCTACCACCCCCAAGAAGGGTCTGAGTGTAAGAGCATAGTTGCCATCCAGATCTCGAGACCAGGAAATAGCTAAATAGCCCTCCTGATGCCTTGGTCATGCTACCACCCCCAAGAACGGTCTGAGTGTAAGAGCATAGTTACCATCTAGATCTTGAGACCAAGAAATAGCTAAATAGCCCTTCTGATGCCTTGGTCGGGCTACCACCCCCAAGAAGGTTCTGAGTGTAAGAGCATAGTTGCCATCCAGATCTCGAGACCAGGAAATAGCTAAATAGCCCACTTGATGCCTTCGTCGGGCTACCACCCCCAAGAAGGATCTAAGTATAAGAGCATAGTTGCCATCCAGATTTCGAGACCAGGAAATAGCTAAATAGCCCTCGTGATGCCTTGGTCTAGCTACCACCCCCAAGAAGGGTCTGAGTGTAAGAGCATAGTTGCCATCCAGATCTCGAGACCAGGAAATAGCTAAATAGCCCTCCTGATACCTTGGTAGGGCAACCACCCCCAAGAAGGGTCTGAGTGTAGTAGCATAGTTGCCATCCAGATTTCAAGACCAGGAAAGAGTTCAATAGCCCACATGATGCCTTGGTCGGGCTACCACACCCAAGAAGGGTCTGTGTATAAGAGCATAGTTGCCATCCAGATTTCGAGACCAGGAAATAGCTAAATAGCTCTCCTGATGCCTTGGTCTGGCTACCACCCCCAAGAAGGGTCTGAGTGTAAGAGCATAGTTGCCATCCAGATCTCGAGACCAAGAAATAGCTAAATAGCCCACATGATGCCTTGGTCGGGCTACCACCCCCAAGAAGGGTCTGAGTATAAGAGGATAGTTGCCATCCAGATCTCGAGACCAGGAAATAGCTAAATAGCCCACATGATGCCTTGGTCGGGCTACCACCCCCAAGAAGGGTCTGAGTATAAGAGCATAGTTGCCATCCAGGTCTCGAGACCTGGAAAAAGCTAAATAGCCCTCATGATTCCTTGGTCAGGCTACCACCCCCAAGAAGGATCTGATCGTAAGAGCATAGTTGCCATCCAGATCTCGAGACCAGAAAATAGCTAAATAGCCAACATGATGCCTTGGTCAGGCTACAACCCCCAAGAAGTGTCTGAGTGTAAGAGCATAGCTGCCATCCAGATCTCGAGACCAGGAAATAGCTAAAGAGCCCACATGATGCATTGGTCGGGCTACCACCCCCAAGAAGGGTCTGAGTATAAGAGCATAGTTGCCATCCAGCTCTCGAGACCAGGAAAAAGCTAAATAGCCCACATGATTCCTTGGTCGGGCTACCACCCCCAAGAAGGGTCTGAGTTTAAGAGCATAGTTGCCATCCAGAGTTCGAGACCTGAAAATAGCTAAATAGCCCTCTTATTGCCTTGGTCTGGCTACCACCCCCAGAAGGGTTTGAGTGTAAGAGAATAGTTGCTATCTAGATCTCGAGACCAGGAAATAGCTAAATAGCCCTCCTGATACCTTGGTCGGGCTACCACCCCCCAAGAAGGGTCTGAGTGTAAGGGAATAGTTGCCATCCAGATCTCGAGACCTGGAAATAGCTAAATAGGCCACATGATGCCTTGGTCGGGCCACAACCTCCTAAAAGGGTCTGAGTATAAGAAGATAGTTGCCATCAAGATTTCGAGACCAGGAAATAGCTAAATAGCCCACATGATGCCTTGGTCGGGCTACCACCCCCAAGAAGGGTCTGAGTATAAGAGCATAGTTGCCATCCAGATTTCGAGACCAGGAAATAGCTAAATAGCCCTCCTGATGCCTTGGTCGGGCTACCACCCCCCGAGAAGGTTTGAGTATAAAAGCCTAGTTGTCATCTAGATCTTGAGACCAGGAAATAACTAAATAGCCCTCGTGATGCCTTGGTCTAGCTACCACCCCCAAGAATGGTCTGAGTGTAAGAGCATAGTTGTCATCTAGATCTTGAGACCAGGAAATAGCTAAAAAGCTCTCCTGATGCCTTGGTCGGACTACCTCCACCAAGGAGGGTCTGAGTGTAAGAGCATAGTTGCCATCCAGATCTCGAGACCAGGAAATAGCTAAATAGCCAACATGATGCCTTGGTCAGGCTACAACCCCCAAGAAGTGTCTGAGTGTAAGAGCATAGTTGCCATCCAGATCTCGAGACCAGGAAATAGCTAAATAGCCCACATGATGCCTTGGTCGGGCTACCACCCCCAAGAAGGGTCTGAGTATAAGAGCATAGTTGCCATCCAGGTCTCGAGACCTGGAAAAAGCTAAATAGCCCACATGATGCCTTGGTCGGGCTACCACCCCCAAGAAGGGTCTGAGTTTAAGAGCATAGTTGCCATCCAGAGTTCGAGACCTGAAAATAGATAAATAGCCCTCTTATTGCCTTGGTCTGGCTACCACCCCCAGAAGGGTTTGAGTGTAAGAGAATAGTTGCCATCTAGATCTCGAGACCAGGAAATAGCTAAATAGCCCTCCTGATACCTTGGTCGCGCTACCACCCCCCAAGAAGGGTCTGAGTGTAAGGGCATAGTTGCCATCCAGATCTCGAGACCTGGAAATAGCTAAATAGCCCACATGATGCCTTGGTCGAGCTACCACCTCCAAGAAGGGTCTGAGTATAAGAGGAAAGTTGCCATCCAGATTTCGAGACCAGGAAATAGCTAAATAGCCCTCCTGATGCCTTGGTCGGACTACCACCCTCCTAGAAGGGTCTGAGTATAAGAGCATAGATGTCACCTAGATCTCGAGACCAGGAAATAACTAAATAGCCCTCATGATGCCTTGGTCTAGCTACCATCCCCAAGAATGGTCTGAGTGTAAGAGCATAGCTGCCATCCAGATCTTGAGACCAGGAAATAGCTAAAAAGCTCTCCTGATGCCTTGGTCGGGCTACCACCCCCAAGAAGGGTCTGAGTGTAAGAGCATAGTTGCCATCCAGATCTCGAGACCAGAAAATAGCTAAATAGCCAACATGATGCCTTGGTCGGGCTACAACCCCCAAGAAGGGTCTGAGTGTAAGAGCATAGTTGCCATCCAGATCTCGAGACCAGGAAATAGCTAAATATCCCACATGACGCCTTGGTCAGGCTACCACCCCCAAGAAGGGTCTGAGTATAAAAGTATAGTTGCCATCCAGGTCTCGAGACCTAAAAAAGCTAAATAGCCCACATGATGCCTTGGTCGGGCTACCATCCCCAAGAAGGGTCTGAGTTTAAGAGCATAGTTACCATCCAGATTTCGAGACTAGAAAATAGCTAAATAGCCCTCTTATTGCCTTGGTCAGGCTACCACCCCCCATAAGGGTTTGAGTGTAAGAGAATAGTTGCCATCTAGATCTCGAGACCAGGAAATAGCTAAATAGCCCTCCTGATGCCTTGGTTGGGCTACCACCCCCCAAGAAGGGTCTGAGTGTAAGGGCATAGTTGCCGTCCATATCTCGAGACCTGGAAATAGCTAAATAGCCCACATGATGCCTTGGTCGGGCTACCACCCCCTAGAAGGATCTGAGTATAAGAGCATAGTTGCCATCCAGATTTCGAGACCAGGAAATAGCTGAATAGCCTTCCTAATGACTTGGCTGGGCTACCACCTCATAGAAGGGTCTGAGTATAAGAGCATAGTTGCCATCTAGATCTCGAGACCAGGAAATAGCTAAACGGCCCACATGATGCCTTGGTCAGGCTACCACACCCAAGAAGGGTCTGAGTGTAAGAGCATAGTTGCCATCCAGATCTCGGGACCAGGAAATAGCTAAATAGCCCACATGATGCCTTGGTCGGGCTACCACCCCCAAGAAGGGTCTGAGTATAAGAGCATAGTTGCCATCCATGTCTCGAGACCAGGAAATAGCTAAATAGCCCACCTGATGCCTTGGTAGGGCTACCACCCCCAAGAAGGATCTGAGTATAAGAGCATAGTTGCCATCCAGATCTCGAGACTAGGAAATAGCTAAATAGCACTCCTGATGCCTTGGTAGGGCTACCACCCCCAAGAAGGGTCTGAGTGTAATAGTATAGTTGCCATCCAGATTTCAAGAACAGGATATATCTAAATGGCCCTTCTGATGCGTTGGCCGGGCTACCACCCCCAAGAAGGGTCTGAGTATAAGAGCATAGTTGCCATCTAGATCTGGAGACCAGAAAATAGCTAAATAGCCCCCCTAATGCCTTTGTTAGGCTACCACCCCCACGAAGGGTCTGAGTGTAAGAGCATAGTTGCCATCTAGATCTCGAGACCAAGAAATAGCTAAATAGCCCACATGATGCCTCGGTCGGGCTACTACCCCCAAGAAGGGTCTAAGTATAAGAGCATAGTTGCCATCCAGAGTTCGAGACCTGAAAATAGCTAAATAGCCCTCTTATTGCCTTGGTATGGCTACCACCCCCCAGAAGGGTTTGAGTGTAAGAGAGTAGTTGCCACCTAGATCTCGAGACCAGGAAATAGATAAATAGCCCTCCTGATACCTTGGTCGGGTTACCACCCCCCCAAGAAGGGTCTGAGTGTAAGGGCATAGTTGCCATCCAGATCTCGAGACCTGGAAATAGTTAAATAGCCCACATGATGCCTTGGTCGGGCCACAACCTCCAAGAAGGGTCTGAGTATAAGAGCATAGTTGGCATCCAGATCTCGAGACCAGGAAATAGCTAAATAGCCCACATGATGCCTTGGTCGGGCTACCACCTCCAAGAAGGGTCTGAGTATAAGAGCATAGTTGCCATCCAGGTCTTGAGACCTGGAAAAAGCTAAATAGCCCACATGATGCCTTGGTCGGGCTACCACCCCCAAGAAGGGTCTGAGTTTAAGAGCATAGTTGCCATCCAGATTTCGAGACCAGAAAATAGCTAAATAGCCCTCTTATTGCCTTGGTCGGGCTACCACCCCCGAGAAGGGTTTGAGTGTAAGAGAATAGTTGCCATCTAGATCTCGAGGCCAGAAAATAGCTAAATAGCCCTCCTGATGCCTTGGTCGGGCTACCACCCCCCAAGAAGAGTCTTAGTGTAAGGGCATAGTTGCCATCCATATCTCGAGACCTAGAAATAGCTAAATAGGCCACGTGATGCCTTGGTCGGGCTACCACCCCCTAGAAGGGTCTGAGTATAAGAGCATAGTTGCCATCCAGATTTCGAGACCAGGAAATAGCTAAATAGCCCTCCTGATGCCTTGGCCGGGCTACCACCCCATAGAAGGGTCTAAGTATAAGAGCATAGTTGCCATCTAGATCTCGAGACCAGGAAATAGCTAAATAGCCCACATGATGCCTTGGTCGGGCTACCACACCCAAGAAGGGTCTGTGTGTAAGAGCATAGTTGTCATCCAGATCTCGAGACCAGGAAATAGCTAAATAGCCCTCCTGATGCCTTGGTCGGACTACCACCCCCCTAGAAGGGTCTGAGTATAAGAGCATAGATGTCACCTAGATCTCGAGACCAGGAAATAACTAAATAGCCCTCGTGATGCCTTGGTCTTGCTACCACCCCTAAGAATGGTATGAGTGTAAGAGCATAGTTGCCATCCAGATCTTGAGACTAGGAAATAGCTAAAAAGCCCTCGTGATGCCTTGGTCGGGCTACAACCCCCAAGAAGGGTCTGAGTGTAATTGCATAGCTGCCATCCAAATCTCGAGACCAGGAAATAGCTAAATAGCCCTCCTGATGCCTTGGCCGGGCTAACACCCCATAGAAGGGTTTGAGTATAAGAGCATAGTTGACATCTAGATCTCGAGACCAGGAAATAGCTAAATAGGCCGCCTAATGCCTTGGTCGGGCTACCACCCCCACGAAGGGTCTGAGTGTAAGAGCATAGTTGCCATCTAGATCTCGAGACCAAGAAATAGCTAAATAGCCCACATGATGCCTCGGTCGGGCTACTACCCCCAAGAAGGGTCTAAGTATAAGAGCATAGTTGCCATCGAGATTTCGAGACCAGGAAATAGCTAAATAGCCCTCATGATGCCTTGGTCGGGCTACCACTCCCCTAGAAGGGTCTGAGTATAAAAGCATAGTTGTCATCTAGATCTCGAGACCAGGAAATAACTAAATAGCCCTTGTGATGGCTTGGTCTAGCTACAACCCCAAAAAATGGTGTGGGTGTAAGAGCATAGTTGCCATCTAGATCTTGAGATCAGGAAATAGCTAAAAAGCTCTCCTGATGCCTTGGTCGGGCTACCACCCCCAAGTAGGGTCTGAGTGTAAGAGCATAGTTGCCATCCAGATTTCGAGACCAGGAAATAGTTCAATATCCCACATGATGCCTTGGTCGGGCTACCACACCCCAGAAGGGTCTGTGTATAAGAGCATAGTTGCCATCCAGATTTCGAGACCAGGAAATAGCTAAATAGCCCTCCTGATGCCTTGGTCGAACTACCACCCTCCTAGATGGGTCTGAGTATAAGAGCATATATGTCACCTAGATCTCGAGACCAGGAAATAACTAAATAGCCCTCGTGATGCCTTGGTCTAGCTACCATCCCCAAGAATGGTCTGAGTGTAAGAGCATAGTTGCCATCCAGATCTTGAGACCAGGAAATAGCTAAAAAGCTCTCCTGATGCCTTGGTCGGGCTACCACCCCTAAGAAGGGTCTGAGTGTAAGAGCATAGTTGCCATCCAGATCTCGAGACCAGGAAATAGCTAAATAGCCAACATGATGCCTTGGTCGGGCTACAACCCCCAAGAAGGGTCTGAGTGTAAGAGCATGGTTGCCATCCAGATCTCGAGACCATGAAATAGCTAAATAGCCCACATGACGCCTTGGTCAGGCTACCACCCCCAAGAAGGGTCTGAGTATAAGAGCATAGTTGCCATCCAGGTCTCGCGACCTGGAAAAAGCTAAATAGCCCACATGATGCCTTGGTCGGGCTACCACCCCCAAGAAGGGTCTAAGTTTAAGAGCATAGTTACCATCCAGATTTCGAGACCAGAAAATACCTAAATAGCACTCTTATTGCCTTGGTCGGGCTACCACCCCCATAAGGGTTTGAGTGTAAGAGAATAGTTGCCATCTAGATCTCGAGACCAGGAAATAGCTAAATAGCCCTCCTGATGCCTTGGTCGGGCTACCACCCCCCAAGAAGGGTCTGAGTGTAAGGGCATAGTTGCCATCCATATCTCGAGACCTAGAAATAGCTAAATAGCCCACATGATGCCTTGGTCGGGATACCACCCCCTAGAAGGGTCTGAGTATAAGAGCATAGTTGCCATCCAGATTTCGAGACCAGGAAATAGCTGAATAGCCTTCCTGATGCCTTGGCTGGGCTACCACCCCATAGAAGGGTCTGAGTATAAGAGCATAGTTGCCATCTAGATCTCGAGACCAGGAAATATCTAAATGTCCCACATGATGCCTTGGTCGGGCTACCACACCCAAGAAGGGTCTGAGTGTAAGAGCATAGTTGCCATCCAGATCTCGAGACCAGGAAATAGCTAAATAGCCCACATGATGCCTTGGTCGGGCTACCACCCCCAAGAAGGGTCTAAGTATAAGAGCATAGTTGCCATCCAGGTCTTGAGACCTGGAAAAAGCTAAATAATCCACATGATGCCTTGGTCGGGCTACCACCCCCAAGAAGGGTCTGAGTTTAAGAGCATAGTTGCCATCCAGATTTCGAGACCAGAAAATAGCTAAATAGCCCTCTTATTGCCTTGGTCGGGCTACCACCCCCGAGAAGGGTTTGAGTGTAAGAGAATAGTTGCCATCTAGATCTCGAGGCCAGGAAATAGCTAAATAGCCCTCCTGATGCCTTGGTCGGGCTACCACCCCCCAAGAAGAGTCTGAGTGTAAGGGCATAGTTTCCATCCATATCTCGAGACCTAGAAATAGCTAAATAGGCCACATGATGCCTTGGTCTACCTACAACCCCCAAGAAGGGTCTGAGTGTAAGAGCATAGTTGCCATCCAGATCTCGAGACCAGGAAATAGTTAAATAGCCCACCTGATGCCTTGGTAGGGATGCCACCCCCAAGAAGGATCTGAGTATAAGAGCATAGTTGCCATCCAGATCTCGAGACCAGGAAATAGCTAAATAGCACTCCTGATGCCTTGGTAGGGCTACCACCCCCAAGAAGGGTCTGAGTGTAATAGCATAGTTGCCATCCAGATTTCAAGAATAGGATATATCTAAATAGCCCTTCTGATGCGTTGGCCGGGCTACCACCCCCCAGAAGGGTCTGAGTATAAGAGCATAGTTGCCATCTAGATCTCGAGACCAAGAAATAGCTAAATAGCCCGCCTAATGCCTTTGTCAGGCTACCACCCCCAAGAAGGATCTAAGTATAAGAGCATAGTTGCCATCCAGATTTTGAGACCAGGAAATAGCTAAATAGCCCTCGTGATGCCTTGGTCTAGCTACCACCCCAAGAAGGGTCTGAGTGTAAGAGCATAGTTGCCATCCAGATCTCGAGTCCAGGAAATAGCTAAATAGCCCTCCTGATGCCTTGGTAGGGCTACCACCCCCAAGAAGGGTCTGAGTGTAGGAGCATAGTTGCCATCCAGATTTCGAGACCAGGAAATAGTTCAATAGCCCACATGATGCCTTGGTCGGGCTACCACAACCCAGAAGGGTCTGTGTATAAGAGCATAGTTGCCATCCAGATTTCGAGACCAGGAAATAGCTAAATAGCCCTCCTGATGCCTTGGTCGGGCTACCACCCCCAACAAGGGTCTGAGTGTAAGAGCATAGTTGCTATCCAGATCTCGAGACCAAGAAATAGCTAAATAGCCCACATGATGCCTTGGTCAGGCTACCACCCCCAAGAAGGGTCTGAGTATAAGAGCATAGTTGCCATCCAGATTTCGAGACCAGGAAATAGCTAAATAGCCCTCCTGATGCTTTGGTCGAGCTACCACCCCCCGAGAAGGTTTGAGTATAAAAGTCTAGTTGTCATCTAGATCTCGAGACCAGGAAATAACTAAATAGCCCTCGTGATGCCTTGGTCTAGGTACCACCCCCAAGAATGTTGTGAGTGTAAGAGCATAGTTGCCATCTAGATCTTGAGACCAGGAAATAGCTAAAAAGCTCTCCTGATGCCTTGGTCGGACTACCACCCCCAAGAAGGGTCTGAGTGTAAGAGCATAGTTGCCATCCAGATCTCGAGACCAGGAAATAGCTAAATAGCCAACATGATGCCTTGGTCAGGCTACAACCCCCAAGAAGTGTCTGAGTGTAAGAGCATAGTTGCCATCTAGATCTCGAGACCAGGAAATAGCTAAATATCCCACATGATGCCTTGGTCGGGCTACCACCCCCAAGAAGGATCTGAGTATAAGAGCATAGTTGCCATCCAGGTCTCGAGACCTGGAAAAAGCTAAATAGCCCACATGATGCCTTGGTCGGGCTACCACCCCCAAGAAGGGTTTGAGTTTAAGAGCATAGTTGCCATCCAGAGTTCGAGACCTGAAAATAGCTAAATAGCCCTCTTATTGCCTTGGTCTGGCTACCACCCCCCAGAAGGGTTTGAGTGTAAGAGAATAGTTGCCATCCAGATCTTGAGACCTGGAAATAGCTAAATAGCCCACATGATGCCTTGGTCGGGCCACAAACTCCAAGAAGGGTCTGAGTGTAAGAGCATAGTTGCCATCCAGATCTCGAGACCAGGAAAAAGCTAAATAGCCCACATGATGCCTTGGTCGGGCTACCACCCCCAAGAAGGGTCTGAGTTTAAGAGCATAGTTTCCATCCAGATTTCGAGACCAGAAAATAGCTGAATAGCCCTCCTAATGCCTTGGTCATACTACCACCCCCAAGAAAAGTCTGAGTGTAAGAGCATAGTTTCCATCCAGATCTTGAGACCAGGAAATAACTAAATAGCCCTTCTGATGCCTTGGTCGGGCTACCACCACCAAGAAGGGTCTGAGTGTAAGAGCATAGTTGCCATCCAGATCCCGAGACCAGGAAATAGCTAAATAGCCCTCCTGATGCCTTGGTCGGGCTACCACCCCCAAGAAGGGTCTGAGTGTAAGAGCATAGCTGCCATCCAGATCTCGAGACCTGGAAATAGCTAAATAGCCCTCCTGATGCCTTGGTCGGGCTACCACCCCCAAGAAGGGTCTGAGTTTAAGAGCATAGTTGCCATCCAGAGTTCGAGACCTGAAAATAGCTAAATAGCCTTCTTATTGCCTTGGTCGGGCTACCACCCCCGAGAAGGGTTTGAGTGTAAGAGAATAGTTGCCATCTAGATCTCGAGGCCAGGAAATAGCTAAATAGCCCTCCTGATGCCTTGGTCGGGCTACCACCCCCCAAGAAGAGTCTGAGTGTAAGGGCATAGTTGCCATCCATATCTCGAGACCTAAAAATAGCTAAATAAGCCACGTGATGCCTTGGTCGGGCTACCACTCCCTAGAAGGGTATGAGTATAAGAGCATAGTTGCCATCCAGATTTCGAGACCAGGAAATAGCCAAATAGCCCTCCTGATGCCTTGGCCGGGCTACCACCCCATAGAAGGGTCTGAGTATAAGAGCATAGTTGCCATCTAGATCTCAAGACCAGGAAATAGCTAAATAGCCCACATGATGCCTTGGTCGGACTACCACCCCCAAGAAGGGTCTGAGTGTAAGAGCATAGTTGCCATCCAGATCTCGAGACCAGGAAATAGCTAAATAGCCAACATGATGCCTTGGTCAGGCTACAACCCCCAAGAAGTGTCTGAGTGTAAGAGCATAATTGCCATCCAGATCTCGAGACCAGGAAATAGCTAAATATCCCACATGATGCCTTGGTCGGGCTACCACCCCCAAGAAGGATCTGAGTATAAGAGCATAGTTGCCATCCTGGTCTCGAGACCTGGAAAAAGCTAAATAGCCCACATGATGCCTTGGTCGGGCTACCACCCCCAAGAAGGGTTTGAGTTTAAGAGCATAGTTGCCATCCAGAGTTCGAGACCTGAAAATAGCTAAATAGCCCTCTTATTGCCTTGGTCTGGCTACCACCCCCCAGAAGGGTTTGAGTGTAAGAGAATAGTTGCCACCTAGATCTCGAGACCAGGAAATAGCTAAATAGCCCTCCTGATACCTTGGTCGGGCTACCACCCCCCAAGAAGGGTCTGAGTGTAAGGGCATAGTTGCCATCCAGATCTTGAGACCTGGAAATAGCTAAATATCCCACATGATGCCTTGGTCGGGCCACAAACTCCAAGAAGGGTCTGAGTGTAAGAGCATAGTTGCCATCCAGATCTCGAGACCAGGAAATAGCTAAATAGCCCACATGATGCCTTGGTCGGGCTACCACCCCCAAGAAGGGTCTGAGTATAAGAGCATAGTTGCCATCCAGGTCTTGAGACCTGGAAAAAGCTAAATAGCCCACATGATGCCTTGGTCAGGCTACCACCCCCAAGAAGGGTCTGAGTTTAAGAGCATAGTTTCCATCCAGATTTCGAGACCAGAAAATAGCTGAATAGCCCTCCTAATGCCTTGGTCATACTACCACCCCCAGGAAAAGTCTGAGTGTAAGAGCTTAGTTTCCATCCAGATCTTGAGACCAGGAAATAACTAAATAGCCCTTCTGATGCCTTGGTCGGGCTACCACCACCAAGAAGGGTCTGAGTGTAAGAGCATAGTTGCCATCCAGATCCCGAGACCAGGAAATAGCTAAATAGCCCTCCTGATGCCTTGGTCGGGCTACCACCCCCAAGAAGGATCTGAGTATAAGAGCATAGTTGCCATCCAGGTCTCGAGACCTGGAAAAAGCTAAATAGCCCACATGATGCCTTGGTCGGGCTACCACCCCCAAGAAGGGTTTGAGTTTAAGAGCATAGTTGCCATCCAGAGTTCGAGACCTGAAAATAGCTAAATAGCCCTCTTATTGCCTTGGTCTGGCTACCACCCCCCAGAAGGGTTTGAGTGTAAGAGAATAGTTGCCATCCAGATCTTGAGACCTGGAAATAGCTAAATAGCCCACATGATGCCTTGGTCGGGCCACAAACTCCAAGAAGGGTCTGAGTGTAAGAGCATAGTTGCCATCCAGATCTCGAGACCAGGAAAAAGCTAAATAGCCCACATGATGCCTTGGTCGGGCTACCACCCCCAAGAAGGGTCTGAGTTTAAGAGCATAGTTTCCATCCAGATTTCGAGACCAGAAAATAGCTGAATAGCCCTCCTAATGCCTTGGTCATACTACCACCCCCAAGAAAAGTCTGAGTGTAAGAGCATAGTTTCCATCCAGATCTTGAGACCAGGAAATAACTAAATAGCCCTTCTGATGCCTTGGTCGGGCTACCACCACCAAGAAGGGTCTGAGTGTAAGAGCATAGTTGCCATCCAGATCCCGAGACCAGGAAATAGCTAAATAGCCCTCCTGATGCCTTGGTCGGGCTACCACCCCCAAGAAGGGTCTGAGTGTAAGAGCATAGCTGCCATCCAGATCTCGAGACCTGGAAATAGCTAAATAGCCCTCCTGATGCCTTGGTCGGGCTACCACCCCCAAGAAGGGTCTGAGTTTAAGAGCATAGTTGCCATCCAGAGTTCGAGACCTGAAAATAGCTAAATAGCCTTCTTATTGCCTTGGTCGGGCTACCACCCCCGAGAAGGGTTTGAGTGTAAGAGAATAGTTGCCATCTAGATCTCGAGGCCAGGAAATAGCTAAATAGCCCTCCTGATGCCTTGGTCGGGCTACCACCCCCCAAGAAGAGTCTGAGTGTAAGGGCATAGTTGCCATCCATATCTCGAGACCTAAAAATAGCTAAATAAGCCACGTGATGCCTTGGTCGGGCTACCACTCCCTAGAAGGGTATGAGTATAAGAGCATAGTTGCCATCCAGATTTCGAGACCAGGAAATAGCCAAATAGCCCTCCTGATGCCTTGGCCGGGCTACCACCCCATAGAAGGGTCTGAGTATAAGAGCATAGTTGCCATCTAGATCTCAAGACCAGGAAATAGCTAAATAGCCCACATGATGCCTTGGTCGGACTACCACCCCCAAGAAGGGTCTGAGTGTAAGAGCATAGTTGCCATCCAGATCTCGAGACCAGGAAATAGCTAAATAGCCAACATGATGCCTTGGTCAGGCTACAACCCCCAAGAAGTGTCTGAGTGTAAGAGCATAATTGCCATCCAGATCTCGAGACCAGGAAATAGCTAAATATCCCACATGATGCCTTGGTCGGGCTACCACCCCCAAGAAGGATCTGAGTATAAGAACATAGTTGCCATCCTGGTCTCGAGACCTGGAAAAAGCTAAATAGCCCACATGATGCCTTGGTCGGGCTACCACCCCCAAGAAGGGTTTGAGTTTAAGAGCATAGTTGCCATCCAGAGTTCGAGACCTGAAAATAGCTAAATAGCCCTCTTATTGCCTTGGTCTGGCTACCACCCCCCAGAAGGGTTTGAGTGTAAGAGAATAGTTGCCACCTAGATCTCGAGACCAGGAAATAGCTAAATAGCCCTCCTGATACCTTGGTCGGGCTACCACCCCCCAAGAAGGGTCTGAGTGTAAGGGCATAGTTGCCATCCAGATCTTGAGACCTGGAAATAGCTAAATATCCCACATGATGCCTTGGTCGGGCCACAAACTCCAAGAAGGGTCTGAGTGTAAGAGCATAGTTGCCATCCAGATCTCGAGACCAGGAAATAGCTAAATAGCCCACATGATGCCTTGGTCGGGCTACCACCCCCAAGAAGGGTCTGAGTATAAGAGCATAGTTGCCATCCAGGTCTTGAGACCTGGAAAAAGCTAAATAGCCCACATGATGCCTTGGTCAGGCTACCACCCCCAAGAAGGGTCTGAGTTTAAGAGCATAGTTTCCATCCAGATTTCGAGACCAGAAAATAGCTGAATAGCCCTCCTAATGCCTTGGTCATACTACCACCCCCAGGAAAAGTCTGAGTGTAAGAGCTTAGTTTCCATCCAGATCTTGAGACCAGGAAATAACTAAATAGCCCTTCTGATGCCTTGGTCGGGCTACCACCACCAAGAAGGGTCTGAGTGTAAGAGCATAGTTGCCATCCAGATCCCGAGACCAGGAAATAGCTAAATAGCCCTCCTGATGCCTTGGTCGGGCTACCACCCCCAAGAAGGATCTGAGTATAAGAGCATAGTTGCCATCCAGGTCTCGAGACCTGGAAAAAGCTAAATAGCCCACATGATGCCTTGGTCGGGCTACCACCCCCAAGAAGGGTTTGAGTTTAAGAGCATAGTTGCCATCCAGAGTTCGAGACCTGAAAATAGCTAAATAGCCCTCTTATTGCCTTGGTCTGGCTACCACCCCCCAGAAGGGTTTGAGTGTAAGAGAATAGTTGCCATCCAGATCTTGAGACCTGGAAATAGCTAAATAGCCCACATGATGCCTTGGTCGGGCCACAAACTCCAAGAAGGGTCTGAGTGTAAGAGCATAGTTGCCATCCAGATCTCGAGACCAGGAAAAAGCTAAATAGCCCACATGATGCCTTGGTCGGGCTACCACCCCCAAGAAGGGTCTGAGTTTAAGAGCATAGTTTCCATCCAGATTTCGAGACCAGAAAATAGCTGAATAGCCCTCCTAATGCCTTGGTCATACTACCACCCCCAAGAAAAGTCTGAGTGTAAGAGCATAGTTTCCATCCAGATCTTGAGACCAGGAAATAACTAAATAGCCCTTCTGATGCCTTGGTCGGGCTACCACCACCAAGAAGGGTCTGAGTGTAAGAGCATAGTTGCCATCCAGATCCCGAGACCAGGAAATAGCTAAATAGCCCTCCTGATGCCTTGGTCGGGCTACCACCCCCAAGAAGGGTCTGAGTGTAAGAGCATAGCTGCCATCCAGATCTCGAGACCTGGAAATAGCTAAATAGCCCTCCTGATGCCTTGGTCGGGCTACCACCCCCAAGAAGGGTCTGAGTTTAAGAGCATAGTTGCCATCCAGAGTTCGAGACCTGAAAATAGCTAAATAGCCTTCTTATTGCCTTGGTCGGGCTACCACCCCCGAGAAGGGTTTGAGTGTAAGAGAATAGTTGCCATCTAGATCTCGAGGCCAGGAAATAGCTAAATAGCCCTCCTGATGCCTTGGTCGGGCTACCACCCCCCAAGAAGAGTCTGAGTGTAAAGGGAAAATTGTTGCCATCCATATCTCGAGACCTAAAAATAGCTAAATAAGCCACGTGATGCCTTGGTCGGGCTACCACTCCCTAGAAGGGTATGAGTATAAGAGCATAGTTGCCATCCAGATTTCGAGACCAGGAAATAGCTAAATAGCCCTCCTGATGCCTTGGCCGGGCTACCACCCCATAGAAGGGTCTGAGTATAAGAGCATAGTTGCCATCTAGATCTCAAGACCAGGAAATAGCTAAATAGCCCACATGATGCCTTGGTCGGACTACCACCCCCAAGAAGGGTCTGAGTGTAAGAGCATAGTTGCCATCCAGATCTCGAGACCAGGAAATAGCTAAATAGCCAACATGATGCCTTGGTCAGGCTACAACCCCCAAGAAGTGTCTGAGTGTAAGAGCATAATTGCCATCCAGATCTCGAGACCAGGAAATAGCTAAATATCCCACATGATGCCTTGGTCGGGCTACCACCCCCAAGAAGGATCTGAGTATAAGAGCATAGTTGCCATCCTGGTCTCGAGACCTGGAAAAAGCTAAATAGCCCACATGATGCCTTGGTCGGGCTACCACCCCCAAGAAGGGTTTGAGTTTAAGAGCATAGTTGCCATCCAGAGTTCGAGACCTGAAAATAGCTAAATAGCCCTCTTATTGCCTTGGTCTGGCTACCACCCCCCAGAAGGGTTTGAGTGTAAGAGAATAGTTGCCACCTAGATCTCGAGACCAGGAAATAGCTAAATAGCCCTCCTGATACCTTGGTCGGGCTACCACCCCCCAAGAAGGGTCTGAGTGTAAGGGCATAGTTGCCATCCAGATCTTGAGACCTGGAAATAGCTAAATATCCCACATGATGCCTTGGTCGGGCCACAAACTCCAAGAAGGGTCTGAGTGTAAGAGCATAGTTGCCATCCAGATCTCGAGACCAGGAAATAGCTAAATAGCCCACATGATGCCTTGGTCGGGCTACCACCCCCAAGAAGGGTCTGAGTATAAGAGCATAGTTGCCATCCAGGTCTTGAGACCTGGAAAAAGCTAAATAGCCCACATGATGCCTTGGTCAGGCTACCACCCCCAAGAAGGGTCTGAGTTTAAGAGCATAGTTTCCATCCAGATTTCGAGACCAGAAAATAGCTGAATAGCCCTCCTAATGCCTTGGTCATACTACCACCCCCAGGAAAAGTCTGAGTGTAAGAGCTTAGTTTCCATCCAGATCTTGAGACCAGGAAATAACTAAATAGCCCTTCTGATGCCTTGGTCGGGCTACCACCACCAAGAAGGGTCTGAGTGTAAGAGCATAGTTGCCATCCAGATCCCGAGACCAGGAAATAGCTAAATAGCCCTCCTGATGCCTTGGTCGGGCTACCACCCCCAAGAAGGGTCTGAGTGTAAGAGCATAGCTGCCATCCAGATCTCGAGACCTGGAAATAGCTAAATAGCCCTCCTGATGCCTTGGTCGGGCTACCACCCCCAAGAAGGGTCTGAGTTTAAGAGCATAGTTGCCATCCAGAGTTCGAGACCTGAAAATAGCTAAATAGCCTTCTTATTGCCTTGGTCGGGCTGCCACCCCCGAGAAGGGTTTGAGTGTAAGAGAATAGTTGCCATCTAGATCTCGAGGCCAGGAAATAGCTAAATAGCCCTCCTGATGCCTTGGTCGGGCTACCACCCCCCAAGAAGAGTCTGAGTGTAAGGGCATAGTTGCCATCCATATCTCGAGACCTAGAAATAGCTAAATAAGCCACGTGATGCCTTGGTCGGGCTACCACCCCCTAGAAGGGTATGAGTATAAGAGCATAGTTGCCATCCAGATTTCGAGACCAGGAAATAGCTAAATAGCCCTCCTGATGCCTTGGCCGGGCTACCACCCCATAGAAGGGTCTGAGTATAAGAGCATAGTTGCCATCTAGATCTCGAGACCAGGAAATAGCTAAATAGCCCACATGATGCCTTGGTCGGCCTACCACACCCAAGAAGGGTCTGTGTGTAAGAGCATAGTTGCCATCCAGATCTCGAGACCAGGAAATAGTTAAATAGCCCTCCTGATGCCTTGGTCGGACTACCACCCCCCTAGAAGGGTCTGAGTATAAGAGCATAGATGTCACCTAGATCTCGAGACCAGGAAATAACTAAATAGCCCTCGTGATGCCTTGGTCTAGCTACCACCCCCAAGAAGGGTCTGAGTGTAAGAGCATAGTTGCCATCCAGATCTCGAGTCCAGGAAATAGCTAAATAGCCCTCCTGATGCCTTGGTAGGGCTACCACCCCCAAGAAGGGTCTGAGTGTAGGAGCATAGTTGCCATCCAGATTTCGAGACCAGGAAATAGTTCAATAGCCCACATGATGCCTTGGTCGGGCTACCACACCCCAGAAGGGTCTGTGTATAAGAGCATAGTTGCCATCCAGATTTCGAGACCAGGAAATAGCTAAATAGCCCTCCTGATGCCTTGGTCGGGCTACCACCCCCAACAAGGGTCTGAGTGTAAGAGCATAGTTGCCATCCAGATCTTGAGACCAAGAAATAGCTAAATAGCCCACATGATGCCTTGGTCGGGCTACCACCCCCAAGAAGGGTCTGAGTATAAGAGCATAGTTGCCATCCAGATTTCGAGACCAGGAAATAGCTAAATAGCCCACATGATGCCTTGGTCGGGCTACCACCCCCAAGAAGGGTCTGAGTATAAGAGCATAGTTGCCATCCAGGTCTTGAGACCTGGAAAAAGCTAAATAGCCCACATGATGCCTTGGTCAGGCTACCACCCCCAAGAAGGGTCTGAGTTTAAGAGCATAGTTTCCATCCAGATTTCGAGACCAGAAAATAGCTGAATAGCCCTCCTAATGCCTTGGTCATACTACCACCCCCAGGAAAAGTCTGAGTGTAAGAGCTTAGTTTCCATCCAGATCTTGAGACCAGGAAATAACTAAATAGCCCTTCTGATGCCTTGGTCGGGCTACCACCACCAAGAAGGGTCTGAGTGTAAGAGCATAGTTGCCATCCAGATCCCGAGACCAGGAAATAGCTAAATAGCCCTCCTGATGCCTTGGTCGGGCTACCACCCCCAAGAAGGATCTGAGTATAAGAGCATAGTTGCCATCCAGGTCTCGAGACCTGGAAAAAGCTAAATAGCCCACATGATGCCTTGGTCGGGCTACCACCCCCAAGAAGGGTTTGAGTTTAAGAGCATAGTTGCCATCCAGAGTTCGAGACCTGAAAATAGCTAAATAGCCCTCTTATTGCCTTGGTCTGGCTACCACCCCCGAGAAGGGTTTGAGTGTAAGAGAATAGTTGCCATCCAGATCTTGAGACCTGGAAATAGCTAAATAGCCCACATGATGCCTTGGTCGGGCCACAAACTCCAAGAAGGGTCTGAGTGTAAGAGCATAGTTGCCATCCAGATCTCGAGACCAGGAAAAAGCTAAATAGCCCACATGATGCCTTGGTCGGGCTACCACCCCCAAGAAGGGTCTGAGTTTAAGAGCATAGTTTCCATCCAGATTTCGAGACCAGAAAATAGCTGAATAGCCCTCCTAATGCCTTGGTCATACTACCACCCCCAAGAAAAGTCTGAGTGTAAGAGCATAGTTTCCATCCAGATCTTGAGACCAGGAAATAACTAAATAGCCCTTCTGATGCCTTGGTCGGGCTACCACCACCAAGAAGGGTCTGAGTGTAAGAGCATAGTTGCCATCCAGATCCCGAGACCAGGAAATAGCTAAATAGCCCTCCTGATGCCTTGGTCGGGCTACCACCCCCAAGAAGGGTCTGAGTGTAAGAGCATAGCTGCCATCCAGATCTCGAGACCTGGAAATAGCTAAATAGCCCTCCTGATGCCTTGGTCGGGCTACCACCCCCAAGAAGGGTCTGAGTTTAAGAGCATAGTTGCCATCCAGAGTTCGAGACCTGAAAATAGCTAAGTAGCCTTCTTATTGCCTTGGTCGGGCTACCACCCCCGAGAAGGGTTTGAGTGTAAGAGAATAGTTGCCATCTAGATCTCGAGGCCAGGAAATAGCTAAATAGCCCTCCTGATGCCTTGGTCGGGCTACCACCCCCCAAGAAGAGTCTGAGTGTAAGGGCATAGTTGCCATCCATATCTCGAGACCTAAAAATAGCTAAATAAGCCACGTGATGCCTTGGTCGGGCTACCACTCCCTAGAAGGGTATGAGTATAAGAGCATAGTTGCCATCCAGATTTCGAGACCAGGAAATAGCTAAATAGCCCTCCTGATGCCTTGGCCGGGCTACCACCCCATAGAAGGGTCTGAGTATAAGAGCATAGTTGCCATCTAGATCTCAAGACCAGGAAATAGCTAAATAGCCCACATGATGCCTTGGTCGGACTACCACCCCCAAGAAGGGTCTGAGTGTAAGAGCATAGTTGCCATCCAGATCTCGAGACCAGGAAATAGCTAAATAGCCAACATGATGCCTTGGTCAGGCTACAACCCCCAAGAAGTGTCTGAGTGTAAGAGCATAATTGCCATCCAGATCTCGAGACCAGGAAATAGCTAAATATCCCACATGATGCCTTGGTCGGGCTACCACCCCCAAGAAGGATCTGAGTATAAGAGCATAGTTGCCATCCTGGTCTCGAGACCTGGAAAAAGCTAAATAGCCCACATGATGCCTTGGTCGGGCTACCACCCCCAAGAAGGGTTTGAGTTTAACAGCATAGTTGCCATCCAGAGTTCGAGACCTGAAAATAGCTAAATAGCCCTCTTATTGCCTTGGTCTGGCTACCACCCCCCAGAAGGGTTTGAGTGTAAGAGAATAGTTGCCACCTAGATCTCGAGACCAGGAAATAGCTAAATAGCCCTCCTGATACCTTGGTCGGGCTACCACCCCCCAAGAAGGGTCTGAGTGTAAGGGCATAGTTGCCATCCAGATCTTGAGACCTGGAAATAGCTAAATATCCCACATGATGCCTTGGTCGGGCCACAAACTCCAAGAAGGGTCTGAGTGTAAGAGCATAGTTGCCATCCAGATCTCGAGACCAGGAAATAGCTAAATAGCCCACATGATGCCTTGGTCGGGCTACCACCCCCAAGAAGGGTCTGAGTATAAGAGCATAGTTGCCATCCAGGTCTTGAGACCTGGAAAAAGCTAAATAGCCCACATGATGCCTTGGTCAGGCTACCACCCCCAAGAAGGGTCTGAGTTTAAGAGCATAGTTTCCATCCTGATTTCGAGACCAGAAAATAGCTGAATAGCCCTCCTAATGCCTTGGTCATACTACCACCCCCAGGAAAAGTCTGAGTGTAAGAGCTTAGTTTCCATCCAGATCTTGAGACCAGGAAATAACTAAATAGCCCTTCTGATGCCTTGGTCGGGCTACCACCACCAAGAAGGGTCTGAGTGTAAGAGCATAGTTGCCATCCAGATCCCGAGACCAGGAAATAGCTAAATAGCCCTCCTGATGCCTTGGTCGGGCTACCACCCCCAAGAAGGGTCTGAGTGTAAGAGCATAGCTGCCATCCAGATCTCGAGACCTGGAAATAGCTAAATAGCCCTCCTGATGCCTTGGTCGGGCTACCACCCCCAAGAAGGGTCTGAGTTTAAGAGCATAGTTGCCATCCAGAGTTCGAGACCTGAAAATAGCTAAATAGCCTTCTTATTGCCTTGGTCGGGCTGCCACCCCCGAGAAGGGTTTGAGTGTAAGAGAATAGTTGCCATCTAGATCTCGAGGCCAGGAAATAGCTAAATAGCCCTCCTGATGCCTTGGTCGGGCTACCACCCCCCAAGAAGAGTCTGAGTGTAAGGGCATAGTTGCCATCCATATCTCGAGACCTAGAAATAGCTAAATAAGCCACGTGATGCCTTGGTCGGGCTACCACCCCCTAGAAGGGTATGAGTATAAGAGCATAGTTGCCATCCAGATTTCGAGACCAGGAAATAGCTAAATAGCCCTCCTGATGCCTTGGCCGGGCTACCACCCCATAGAAGGGTCTGAGTATAAGAGCATAGTTGCCATCTAGATCTCGAGACCAGGAAATAGCTAAATAGCCCACATGATGCCTTGGTCGGCCTACCACACCCAAGAAGGGTCTGTGTGTAAGAGCATAGTTGCCATCCAGATCTCGAGACCAGGAAATAGTTAAATAGCCCTCCTGATGCCTTGGTCGGACTACCACCCCCCTAGAAGGGTCTGAGTATAAGAGCATAGATGTCACCTAGATCTCGAGACCAGGAAATAACTAAATAGCCCTCGTGATGCCTTGGTCTAGCTACCACCCCCAAGAAGGGTCTGAGTGTAAGAGCATAGTTGCCATCCAGATCTCGAGTCCAGGAAATAGCTAAATAGCCCTCCTGATGCCTTGGTAGGGCTACCACCCCCAAGAAGGGTCTGAGTGTAGGAGCATAGTTGCCATCCAGATTTCGAGACCAGGAAATAGTTCAATAGCCCACATGATGCCTTGGTCGGGCTACCACACCCCAGAAGGGTCTGTGTATAAGAGCATAGTTGCCATCCAGATTTCGAGACCAGGAAATAGCTAAATAGCCCTCCTGATGCCTTGGTCGGGCTACCACCCCCAACAAGGGTCTGAGTGTAAGAGCATAGTTGCCATCCAGATCTTGAGACCAAGAAATAGCTAAATAGCCCACATGATGCCTTGGTCGGGCTACCACCCCCAAGAAGGGTCTGAGTATAAGAGCATAGTTGCCATCCAGATTTCGAGACCAGGAAATAGCTAAATAGCCCACATGATGCCTTGGTCGGGCTACCACCCCCAAGAAGGGTCTGAGTATAAGAGCATAGTTGCCATCCAGGTCTTGAGACCTGGAAAAAGCTAAATAGCCCACATGATGCCTTGGTCAGGCTACCACCCCCAAGAAGGGTCTGAGTTTAAGAGCATAGTTTCCATCCAGATTTCGAGACCAGAAAATAGCTGAATAGCCCTCCTAATGCCTTGGTCATACTACCACCCCCAGGAAAAGTCTGAGTGTAAGAGCTTAGTTTCCATCCAGATCTTGAGACCAGGAAATAACTAAATAGCCCTTCTGATGCCTTGGTCGGGCTACCACCACCAAGAAGGGTCTGAGTGTAAGAGCATAGTTGCCATCCAGATCCCGAGACCAGGAAATAGCTAAATAGCCCTCCTGATGCCTTGGTCGGGCTACCACCCCCAAGAAGGATCTGAGTATAAGAGCATAGTTGCCATCCAGGTCTCGAGACCTGGAAAAAGCTAAATAGCCCACATGATGCCTTGGTCGGGCTACCACCCCCAAGAAGGGTTTGAGTTTAAGAGCATAGTTGCCATCCAGAGTTCGAGACCTGAAAATAGCTAAATAGCCCTCTTATTGCCTTGGTCTGGCTACCACCCCCCAGAAGGGTTTGAGTGTAAGAGAATAGTTGCCATCCAGATCTTGAGACCTGGAAATAGCTAAATAGCCCACATGATGCCTTGGTCGGGCCACAAACTCCAAGAAGGGTCTGAGTGTAAGAGCATAGTTGCCATCCAGATCTCGAGACCAGGAAAAAGCTAAATAGCCCACATGATGCCTTGGTCGGGCTACCACCCCCAAGAAGGGTCTGAGTTTAAGAGCATAGTTTCCATCCAGATTTCGAGACCAGAAAATAGCTGAATAGCCCTCCTAATGCCTTGGTCATACTACCACCCCCAAGAAAAGTCTGAGTGTAAGAGCATAGTTTCCATCCAGATCTTGAGACCAGGAAATAACTAAATAGCCCTTCTGATGCCTTGGTCGGGCTACCACCACCAAGAAGGGTCTGAGTGTAAGAGCATAGTTGCCATCCAGATCCCGAGACCAGGAAATAGCTAAATAGCCCTCCTGATGCCTTGGTCGGGCTACCACCCCCAAGAAGGGTCTGAGTGTAAGAGCATAGCTGCCATCCAGATCTCGAGACCTGGAAATAGCTAAATAGCCCTCCTGATGCCTTGGTCGGGCTACCACCCCCAAGAAGGGTCTGAGTTTAAGAGCATAGTTGCCATCCAGAGTTCGAGACCTGAAAATAGCTAAGTAGCCTTCTTATTGCCTTGGTCGGGCTACCACCCCCGAGAAGGGTTTGAGTGTAAGAGAATAGTTGCCATCTAGATCTCGAGGCCAGGAAATAGCTAAATAGCCCTCCTGATGCCTTGGTCGGGCTACCACCCCCCAAGAAGAGTCTGAGTGTAAGGGCATAGTTGCCATCCATATCTCGAGACCTAAAAATAGCTAAATAAGCCACGTGATGCCTTGGTCGGGCTACCACTCCCTAGAAGGGTATGAGTATAAGAGCATAGTTGCCATCCAGATTTCGAGACCAGGAAATAGCTAAATAGCCCTCCTGATGCCTTGGCCGGGCTACCACCCCATAGAAGGGTCTGAGTATAAGAGCATAGTTGCCATCTAGATCTCAAGACCAGGAAATAGCTAAATAGCCCACATGATGCCTTGGTCGGACTACCACCCCCAAGAAGGGTCTGAGTGTAAGAGCATAGTTGCCATCCAGATCTCGAGACCAGGAAATAGCTAAATAGCCAACATGATGCCTTGGTCAGGCTACAACCCCCAAGAAGTGTCTGAGTGTAAGAGCATAATTGCCATCCAGATCTCGAGACCAGGAAATAGCTAAATATCCCACATGATGCCTTGGTCGGGCTACCACCCCCAAGAAGGATCTGAGTATAAGAGCATAGTTGCCATCCTGGTCTCGAGACCTGGAAAAAGCTAAATAGCCCACATGATGCCTTGGTCGGGCTACCACCCCCAAGAAGGGTTTGAGTTTAAGAGCATAGTTGCCATCCAGAGTTCGAGACCTGAAAATAGCTAAATAGCCCTCTTATTGCCTTGGTCTGGCTACCACCCCCCAGAAGGGTTTGAGTGTAAGAGAATAGTTGCCACCTAGATCTCGAGACCAGGAAATAGCTAAATAGCCCTCCTGATACCTTGGTCGGGCTACCACCCCCCAAGAAGGGTCTGAGTGTAAGGGCATAGTTGCCATCCAGATCTTGAGACCTGGAAATAGCTAAATATCCCACATGATGCCTTGGTCGGGCCACAAACTCCAAGAAGGGTCTGAGTGTAAGAGCATAGTTGCCATCCAGATCTCGAGACCAGGAAATAGCTAAATAGCCCACATGATGCCTTGGTCGGGCTACCACCCCCAAGAAGGGTCTGAGTATAAGAGCATAGTTGCCATCCAGGTCTTGAGACCTGGAAAAAGCTAAATAGCCCACATGATGCCTTGGTCAGGCTACCACCCCCAAGAAGGGTCTGAGTTTAAGAGCATAGTTTCCATCCAGATTTCGAGACCAGAAAATAGCTGAATAGCCCTCCTAATGCCTTGGTCATACTACCACCCCCAGGAAAAGTCTGAGTGTAAGAGCTTAGTTTCCATCCAGATCTTGAGACCAGGAAATAACTAAATAGCCCTTCTGATGCCTTGGTCGGGCTACCACCACCAAGAAGGGTCTGAGTGTAAGAGCATAGTTGCCATCCAGATCCCGAGACCAGGAAATAGCTAAATAGCCCTCCTGATGCCTTGGTCGGGCTACCACCCCCAAGAAGGGTCTGAGTGTAAGAGCATAGCTGCCATCCAGATCTCGAGACCTGGAAATAGCTAAATAGCCCTCCTGATGCCTTGGTCGGGCTACCACCCCCAAGAAGGGTCTGAGTTAAAGAGCATAGTTGCCATCCAGAGTTCGAGACCTGAAAATAGCTAAATAGCCTTCTTATTGCCTTGGTCGGGCTGCCACCCCCGAGAAGGGTTTGAGTGTAAGAGAATAGTTGCCATCTAGATCTCGAGGCCAGGAAATAGCTAAATAGCCCTCCTGATGCCTTGGTCGGGCTACCACCCCCCAAGAAGAGTCTGAGTGTAAGGGCATAGTTGCCATCCATATCTCGAGACCTAGAAATAGCTAAATAAGCCACGTGATGCCTTGGTCGGGCTACCACCCCCTAGAAGGGTATGAGTATAAGAGCATAGTTGCCATCCAGATTTCGAGACCAGGAAATAGCTAAATAGCCCTCCTGATGCCTTGGCCGGGCTACCACCCCATAGAAGGGTCTGAGTATAAGAGCATAGTTGCCATCTAGATCTCGAGACCAGGAAATAGCTAAATAGCCCACATGATGCCTTGGTCGGCCTACCACACCCAAGAAGGGTCTGTGTGTAAGAGCATAGTTGCCATCCAGATCTCGAGACCAGGAAATAGTTAAATAGCCCTCCTGATGCCTTGGTCGGACTACCACCCCCCTAGAAGGGTCTGAGTATAAGAGCATAGATGTCACCTAGATCTCGAGACCAGGAAATAACTAAATAGCCCTCGTGATGCCTTGGTCTAGCTACCACCCCCAAGAAGGGTCTGAGTGTAAGAGCATAGTTGCCATCCAGATCTCGAGTCCAGGAAATAGCTAAATAGCCCTCCTGATGCCTTGGTAGGGCTACCACCCCCAAGAAGGGTCTGAGTGTAGGAGCATAGTTGCCATCCAGATTTCGAGACCAGGAAATAGTTCAATAGCCCACATGATGCCTTGGTCGGGCTACCACACCCCAGAAGGGTCTGTGTATAAGAGCATAGTTGCCATCCAGATTTCGAGACCAGGAAATAGCTAAATAGCCCTCCTGATGCCTTGGTCGGGCTACCACCCCCAACAAGGGTCTGAGTGTAAGAGCATAGTTGCCATCCAGATCTTGAGACCAAGAAATAGCTAAATAGCCCACATGATGCCTTGGTCGGGCTACCACCCCCAAGAAGGGTCTGAGTATAAGAGCATAGTTGCCATCCAGATTTCGAGACCAGGAAATAGCTAAATAGCCCTCCTGATGCTTTGGTCGGGCTACCACCCCCCGAGAAGGTTTGAGTATAAAAGCCTAGTTGACATCTAGATCTCGAGACCAGGAAATAACTAAATAGCCCTCGTGATGCCTTGGTCTAGGTACCACCCCCAAGAATGTTGTGAGTGTAAGAGCATAGTTGCCATCTAGATCTTGAGACCAGGAAATAGCTAAAAAGCTCTCCTGATGCCTTGGTCGGACTACCACCCCCAAGAAGGGTCTGAGTGTAAGAGCATAGTTGCCATCCAGATCTCGAGACCAGGAAATAGCTAAATAGCCAACATGATGCCTTGGTCAGGCTACAACCCCCAAGAAGTGTCTGAGTGTAAGAGCATAGTTGCCATCCAGATCTCGAGACCAGGAAATAGCTAAATATCCCACATGATGCCTTGGTCAGGCTACCACCCCCAAGAAGGGTCTGAGTATAAGAGCATAGTTGCCATCCAGGTCTCGAGACCTGGAAAAAGCTAAATAGCCCACATGATGCCTTGGTCGGGCTACCACCGCCAAGAAGGGTCTGAGTTTAAGAGCATAGTTGCCATCTAGAGTTCGAGATCTGAAAATAGCTAAATAGCCCTCTTATTGCCTTGGTCTGGCTACCACCCCCCAGAAGGGTTTGAGTGTAAGAGAATAGTTGCCACCTAGATCTCGAGACCAGGAAATAGCTAAATAGCCCTCCTGATACCTTGGTCGGGCAACCACCCCCCAAGAAGGGTCTGAGTGTAAGGGCATAGTTGCCATCCAGATCTCGAGACCTGGATATAGCTAAATAGCCCACATGATGCCTTGGTCGGGCCATAACCTCCAAGAAGGGTCTGAGTGTAAGAGCATAGTTGCCATCCAGGTCTTGAGACCTGGAAAAAGCTAAATAGCCCACATGATGCCTTGGTCGGGCTACCACCCCCAAGAAGGATCTGAGTTTAAGAGCATAGTTGCCATCCAGATTTCGAGACCAGAAAATAGCTAAATAGCCCTCTTATTGCCTTCGTCGGGCTACCACCCCCGAGAAGGGTTTGAGTGTAAGAGAATAGTTGCCATCTAGATCTCGAGGCCAGGAAATAGCTAAATAGCCCTCCTGATGCCTTGGTCGGGCTACCACCCCCCAAGAAGAGTCTGAGTGTAAGGGCATAGTTGCCATCCATATCTCGAGACCTAGAAATAGCTAAATAGGCCACGTGATGCCTTGGTCGGGCTACCACCCCCTTTAAGGGTCTGAGTATAAGAGCATAGTTGCCATCCAGATTTCGAGACCAGGAAATAGCTAAATAGCCTTCCTGATGCCTTGGCCGGGCTACCACCCCATAGAAGGGTCTGAGTATAAGAGCATAGTTGCCATCTAGATCTAGAGACCAGGAAATAGCTAAATAGCCCACATGATGCCTTGGTCGGGCTACCACACCCAAGAAGGGTCTGTGTGTAAGAGCATAGTTGCCATCCAGATCTCGAGACCGGGAAATAGCTAAATAGCCCTCCTGATGCCTTGGTCGGACTACCACCCCCCTAGAATGGTCTGAGTATAAGAGCATAGATGTCACCTAGATCTCGAGACCAGGGAATAACTAAATAGCCCTCGTGATGCCTTGGTCTAGCTACCACCCCCAAGAATGGTATGAGTGTAAGAGCATAGTTGCCATCTAGATCTTGAGACCAGGAAATAGCTAAAAAGCTCTCCAGATGCCTTGGTCGGGCTACCACCCCCAAGAAGGGTCTGAGTGTAAGAGCATAGCTGCCATCCAGATCTCGAGACCAGGAAATAGCTAAATAGCCCTCCTGATGCCTTGGTCGGGCTACCACCCCCAACAAGGGTCTGAGTGTAAGAGCATAGTTGCCATCCAGATCTCGAGACCAAGAAATAGCTAAATAGCCCACATGATGCCTCGGTCGGGCTACTACCCCCAAGAAGGGTCTAAGTATATGAGCATAGTTGCCATCGAGATTTCGAGACCAGGAAATAGCTAAATAGCCCTCATGATGCCTTGGTCGGGCTACCACTCCCCTAGAAGGGTCTGAGTATAAAAGCATAGTTGTCATCTAGATCTCGAGACCAGGAAATAACTAAATAGCCCTTGTGATGGCTTGGTCTAGCTACCACCCCAAAAAATGGTGTGGGTGTAAGAGCATAGTTGCCATCTAGATCTTGAGACTAGGAAATAGCTAAATAGCCAACATGATTCCTTGGTCGGGCTACAACCCCCAAGAAGGGTCTGAGTGTAAGAGCATAGTTGCCATCCAGATCTCGAGACCAGGAAATAGCTAAATAGCCAACATGATTCCTTGGTCGGGCTACAACCCCCAAGAAGGGTCTGAGTGTAAGAGCATAGTTGCCATCCAGATCTCGAGACCAGGAAATAGCTAAATAGCCAACATGATTCCTTGGTCGGGCTACAACCCCCAAGAAGGGTCTGAGTGTAAGAGCATAGTTGCCATCCAGATCTCGAGACCAGGAAATAGCTAAATAGCCCACAAGATGCCTTGGTCGGGCTACCACCCCCGAGAAGGGTCTGAGTGTAGGAGCATAGTAGCCATCCAGATTTCGAGACCAGGAAATAGTTCAATTGCCCACATGATGCTTTGGTCGGGCTACCACACCCAAGAAGGGTCTGTGTATAAGAGCATAGTTGCCATCCAGATTTCGAGACCAGGAAATAGCTAAATAGCCCTCCTGATGCCTTGGTCGGGCTATCACCCCTAAGAAGGGTCTGAGTGTAGGAGCATAGCTGCCATCCAGATCTCGAGACCAGGAAATAGCTAAATAGCCCTCCTGATGCCTTTGCCGGGCTACCACCCCATAGAAGGGTTTGAGTATAAGAGCATAGTTGCCATCTAGATCTCGAGACCAGGAAATATCTAAATAGCCCGCCTAATGCCTTGGTCGGGCTACCACCCCCACGAAGGGTCTGAGTGTAAGAGCATAGTTGCCAACCAGATCTCGGGACCAGGAAATAGCAAAATAGCCCACATGTTGCCTTGGTCGGGGTACCACCCTCAAGAAGGATCTGAGTATAAGATCATAGTTGCCATCCAGATTTCTAGAACAGGAAATAGCTAAATAGCCCTCGTGATGCCTTGGTCTAGCTACCACCCCTAAGAAGGGTCTGAGTGTAAGAGCATAGTTGCCATCCAGATCTTGAGACCAGGAAATAGCTAAAAAGCTCTCCTAATGCCTTGGTCGGGCTACAACCCCCAAGAAGGGTCTGAGTGTTAGAGCATAGTTGCCATCCAGATCTCGAGACCAGGAAATAGCTAAATAGCCCACAAGATGCCTTGGTCGGGCTACCACCCCCGAGAAGGGTCTGAGTGTAGGAGCATAGTAGCCATCCAGATTTCGAGACCAGGAAATAGTTCAATAGCCCACATGATGCTTTGGTCGGGCTACCACACCCAAGAAGGGTCTGTGTATAAGAGCATAGTTGCCATCCAGATTTCGAGACCAGGAAATAGCTAAATAGACCTCCTGATGCCTTGGTCGGGCTATCACCCCTAAGAAGGGTCTGAGTGTAGGAGCATAGCTGCCATCCAGATCTCGAGACCAGGAAATAGCTAAATAGCCCTCCTGATGCCTTTGCCGGGCTACCACCCCATAGAAGGGTTTGAGTATAAGAGCATAGTTGCCATCTAGATCTCGAGACCAGGAAATATCTAAATAGCCCGCATAATGCCTTGGTCGGGCTACCACCCCCACGAAGGGTCTGAGTGTAAGAGCATAGTTGCCAACCAGATCTCGGGACCAGGAAATAGCAAAATAGCCCACATGTTACCTTGGTCGGGGTACCACCCTCAAGAAGGATCTGAGTATAAGAGCATAGTTGCCATCCAGATTTCTAGAACAGGAAATAGCTAAATAGCCCTCGTGATGCCTTGGTCTAGCTACCACCCCTAAGAAGGGTCTGAGTGTAAGAGCATAGTTGCCATCCAGATCTTGAGACCAGGAAATAGCTAAAAAGCTCTCCTAATGCCTTGGTCGGGCTACAACCCCCAAGAAGGGTCTGAGTGTTAGAGCATAGTTGCCATCCAGATCTCGAGACCAGGAAATAGCTAAATAGCCCTACTGATGCCTTGGTCAGGCTACCACCCCCAAGAAGGGTTTGTGTGTAAGAGCATAGTTGCCATCCAGATCTCGAGACCAAGAAATAGCTAAATAGCCCACATGATGCCTTGGTCGGGCTACCACCGCCAAGAAGGGTCTGAGTATAAGAGCATAGTTGCCATCCAGATTTCGAGGACAGGAAATAGCTAAATAGCCCTCCTGATGCCTTGGTCAGGCTACCACCCCCCTAGAAGGGTCTGAGTCTAAAAGCATAGTTGTCATCTAGATCTAGAGACCAGGAAATAACTAAATAGCCCTCATAATGCCTTGGTCTAGCTACCACCCCCAAAAATGGTCTGGGTATAAGAGCATAGTTGCCATCTAGATCTCGAGACCAGGAAATAGCTAAATAGCCCACATGATGCCTTGGTCGGGCTACCACCCCCAAGAAGGATCTAAGTATAAGAGCATAGTGGCCGTCCAAATTTCTAGACCAGGAAATAGCTAAATAGCCCTCGTGTTGCCTTGGTCTAGCTACCACCCCCAAGAATGGTCTGAGTGTAAGAGCATAGTTGCCATCCAGATCTCGAGACCAGGAAATAGCTAAATAGCCCTCCTGATGCCTTGGTAGGGCTACCACACCCAAGAAGGGTCTGTGTATAAGAGCATAGTTGTCATCCAGATTTCGAGACAAGGAAATAGCTAAATGGCAGTCCTGATGCCTTGGTCGGGCTACCACCCCAAAGAAGGGTCTGAGTGTAAGAGCATAGTTGCCATCCAGATCTAGAGACCAAGAAATAGCTAAATAGCCTACATGATGCCTTGGTCGGGCTACCACCCCCAAGAAGGGTCTGAGTATAAGAGCATAGTTGCCATCCAGATTTCGAGACCAGGAAATAGCTAAATGGCCCTCCTGATGCCTTGGTCGGGCTACCACCCCCCTAGAAGGGTCTGAGTATAACAGCATAGTTATCATCTAGATCTCGAGACCAGGAAATAACTAAATAGCCCTCGTGATGCCTTGGTCTAGCTACCACCCCCAAGAATGGTCTGAGTGTAAGAGCATAGTTGCCATCCAGATCTTGAGACCAGGAAATAGCTAAAAAGCTCTCCTGATTCCTTGGTTGGGCTACCACCCCAAGAAGAGTCTGAGTGTAAGAGCATAGTTGCCATCCAGATCTCGAGACCAGGAAATAGCTAAATAGCTAAATAGCCAACATGATGCCTTGGTCGGGCTACAACCCCCAAGAAGGGTCTGAGTGTAAGAGCATAGTTGCCATCCAGATCTCGAGACCAGGAAATAGCTAAATAGCCCACATGATGCCTTGGTCGAACTACCACCCCCAAGAAGGGTCTGAGTATAAGAGCATAGTTGCCATCCAGGTCTTGAGACCTGGAAAAAGCTAAATAGCCCACATGAAGCCTTGGTCGGGCTACCACCCCCAAGAAGGGTCTGAGTTTAAGAGCATAGTTGCCATCCTGATTTCGAGACCAGAAAATAGCTAAATAGCCCTCTTATTGCCTTGGTCGGGCTACCACCCCCCAGAAGGGTTTGAGTGTAAGAGAATAGTTGCCATCTAGATCTCGAGACCAGGAAATAGCTAAATAGCCCTTCTGATGCCTTGGTCGGGCTACCACCCCCCAAGAAGGGTCTTAGTGTAAGGGCATAGTTTCCATCCATGTCTCGATACCTAGAAATAGCTAAATAGCCCACATGATGCCTTGGTCGGGCTACCACCCCCTAGAAGGGTCTGAGTATAAGAGCATAGTTGCCATCCAGATTTCGAGACCAAGAAATAGCTAAATAGCCCTCCTGATGCCTTGGCCGGGCTACCACACCATAGAAGGGTCTGAGTATAAGAGCATAGTTGCCATCTAGATCTCGAGACCAGAAAATAGCTAAATAGCCCACATGATGCCTTGGTCGGGCTACCACACCCAAGAAGGGTCTGTGTGTAAGAGCATAGTTGCTATCCAGATCTCGAGACCTGGAAATGGCTAAATAGCCCACATGATGCCTTGGTCGGGCTACCACCCCCTAGAAGGGTCTGAGTATAAGAGCATAGTTTCCATCCAGATTTCGAGACCAGGAAATAGCTAAATAGCCCTCCTGATGCCTTGGTAGGGCTACCACCCCCAAGAAGGGTCTGAGTGTAGGAGAATAGTTGCCATCCAGATTTCGAGACCAGGATATAGCTAAATAGCACTCGTGATGCCTTGGTCTAGCTACCACTCCTAAGAAGGGTCTGAGTGTAAGAGCATAGTTGCCATCCAGATCTTGAGACCAGGAAATAGCTAAAAAGCTCTCCTGATGCCTTGGTCGGGCAACAACCCCCAAGAAGGGTCTGAGTGTTAGAGCATAGTTGCCATCCAGATCTCGAGACAAGGAAATAGCTAAATGGCCCTCCTGATGCCTTGGTCGGGCTACCAACCCCAAGAAGGGTCTGAGTGTAAGAGCATAGTTGCCATCCAGACCTCGAGACCAAGAAATAGCTAAATAGCCCACATGATGCCTTGGTCGGGCTACCACCCCCAAGAAGGATCTAAGTATAAGAGCATAGTGGCCATCCAAATTTCTAGACCAAGAAATAGCTAAATAGCCCTCGTGTTGCCTTGGTCTAGCTACCACCCCTTAGAATGGTCTGAGTGTAAGAGCATAGTTTCCATCCAGATCTCGAGACCAGGAAATAGCTAAATAGCCCTCCTGATGCCTTGGTAGGGCTACCACACCCAAGAAGGGTCTGTGTATAAGAGCATAGTTGTCATCCAGATTTCGAGACAAGGAAATAGCTAAATGGCCCTCCTGATGCCTTGGTCGGGCTACCACCCCCAAGAAGGGTCTGAGTGTAAGAGCATAGTTGCCATCCAGATCTCGAGACCAAGAAATAGCTAAATAGCCCTTCTGATGCGTTGGCCGGGCTACCACCCCCCGGAAGGGTCTGAGTATAAGAGCATAGTTGCCATCTAGATCTCGAGACCAGGAAATAGCTAAATAGCCCTCCTGATGCCTTGGTCGGGCTACCACCCCCCAAGAAGGGTCTGAGTGTAAGGGCATAGTTGCCATCCATATCTCGAGACCTAGAAATAGCTAAATAGCCCACATGATGCCTTGGTCGGGCTACCACCCCCTAGAAGGGTCTGAGTATAAGAGCATAGTTGCCATCCAGATTTCGAGACCAGGAAATAGCTAAATAGCCCTCCTGATGCCTTGGCCGGGCTACCACCCCATAGAAGGGTCTGAGTATAAGAGCATAGTTGCCATCTAGATCTCGAGACCAGGAAATAGCTAAATAGCCCACATGATGCCTTGGTCGGGCTACCACACCCAAGAAGGGTCTGTGTGTAAGAGCATAGTTGCTATCCAGATCTCGAGACTTGGAAATGGCTAAATAGCCCACATGATGCCTTGGTCGGGCTACCACCCCCTAGAAGGGTCTGAGTATAAGAGCATAGTTTCCATCCAGATTTCGAGACAAGGAAATAGCTAAATAGCCCACCTGATGCCTTGGTAGGGCTACCACCCCCAAGAAGGGTCTGAGTGTAGGAGAATAGTTGCCATCCAGATTTCGAGACCAGGATATAGCTAAATAGCACTCGTGATGCCTTGGTCTAGCTACCACCCCTAAGAAGGGTCTGAGTGTAAGAGCATAGTTGCCATCCAGATCTTGAGACCAGGAAATAGCTAAAAAGCTCTCCTGATGCCTTGGTCGGGCAACAACCCCCAAGAAGGGTCTGAGTGTTAGAGCATAGTTGCCATCCAGATCTCGAGACCAGGAAATAGCTAAATACCCCTCCTGATGCCTTGGTCGGGCTACCACACCCAAGGATTGTTTGTGTATAAGAGCATAGTTGCCATCCCGATTTCGAGACCAGGAAATAGCTAAATAGCCCTCCTGATGCCTTGGTCTGGCTACCACCCCCAAGAAGGGTATGAGTGTAAGAGCATAGTTGCCATCCAGATCTCGATACCAAGAAATAGCTAAATAGCCCACATGATGCCTTGGTCGGGCTACCACCGCCAAGAAGGGTCTGAGTATAAGAGCATAGTTGCCATCCAGATTTCGAGGCCAGGAAATAGCTAAATAGCCCTCCTGATGCCTTGGTTGGGCTACCACCCCTCTAGAAGGGTCTAAGTATAAAAGCATAGTTGTCATCTAGATCTCGAGACCAGGAAATAACTTAATAGCCCTCGTGATGCCTTGGTCTAGCTACCACCCCCAAAAATGGACTGGGTATAAGAGCATAGTTGCCATCTAGATCTCGAGACAAGGAAATAGCTAAATAGCCCGCCTAATGCCTTGGTCGGGCTACCACCCCCACGAAGGGTCTGAGTGTAAGAGCATAGTTGCCAACCAGATCTCGGGACTAGAAAATAGCTAAATAGCCCACATGATGCCTTGGTGGGGCTACCTCCCCCAAGAAGGGTCTGAGTGTAAAAGCATAGTTTCCATCCAGATCTCAAGACCAGGAAATAGCTAAATAGCCAACATGATTCCTTGGTCGGGCTACAACCCCCAAGAAGGGTCTGAGTGTAAGAGCATAGTTGCCATCAAGATCTCGAGACCAGGAAATAGCTAAATAGCCCACAAGATGCCTTGGTCGGGCTACCACCCCCAAGAAGGGTCTGAGTATAAGAGCATAGTTGCCATCCAGATTTCGAGACCAGGAAATAGCTAAATAGCCCTCCTGATGCCTTGGTAGGGCTACCACCCCCAAGAAGGGTTTGAGTGTAGGAGTATAGTTACCATCAAGATTTTGAGACCAGGAAATAGTTCAATAGCCCACATGATGCCTTGGTCGGGCTACCACCCCATACAAGGGTCTGAGTATAAGAGCATAGTTGCCATCCGGATTTCGAGACCAGGAAATAGCTAAATAGCCCTCCTGATGCCTTGGTCGGGCTACCACCCCCCAAGAAGGGTCTGAGTGTAAGGGCATAGTTTCCATCCATATCTCGAAACCTAGAAATAGCTAAATAGCCCACATGATGCCTTGGTCGGGCTACCACCCCCTAGAAGGGTCTGAGTATAAGAGCATAGTTGCCATCCAGATTTCGAGACCAGGAAATAGCTAAATAGCCCTCATGATGCCTTGGCCGGGCTACCACCCCATAGAAGGGTCTGAGTATAAGAGCATAGTTGCCATCTAGATCTCGAGACCAGGAAATAGCTAAATAGCCCACATGATGCCTTGGTCGGGCTACCACACCCAAGAAGGGTCTGTGTGTAAGAGCATAGTTGCTATCCCGATCTCGAGACCTGGAAATGGCTAAATAGCCCACATGATGCCTTTTTCGGGCTACCACCCCCTAGAAGGGTCTGAGTATAAGAGCGTAGTTTCCATCCAGATTTCGAGACCAGGAAATAGCTAAATAGCCCTCCTGATGCCTTGGTAGGGCTACCACCCCCAAGAAGGGTCTGAGTGTAGGAGAATAGGTGCCATCCAGATTTCGAGACCAGGATATAGCTAAATAGCCCTTCTGATGCGTTGGCCGGGCTACCACCCCCCAGAAGGGTTTGAGTATAAGACCATAGTTGCCATCTAGATCTCGAGACCAGGAAATAGCTAAATAGCCCTCCTGATGCCTTGGTCGGGCTACCACCCCCCAAGAAGGGTCTGAGTGTAAGGGCATAGTTGCCATCCATATCTCGAGACCTAGAAATAGCTAAATAGCCCACATGATGCCTTGGTCGGGCTACCACCCCCTAGAAGGGTCTGAATATAAGAGCATAGTTGCCATCCAGATTTCGAGACCAGGAAATAGCTAAATAGCCCTGTTGATGCCTTGGTCTAGCTACCACCCCCAAAAATGGTCTGGGTATAAGAGCATAGTTGCCATCTAGATCTCGAGACCAGGAAATAGCTAAATAGCCCACATGATGCCTTGGTCGGGCTACCACCCCCAAGAAGGATCTAAGTATAAGAGCATAGTGGCCATCCAAATTTCTAGACCAGGAAATAGCTAAATAGCCCTCGTGTTGCCTTGGTCTAGCTACCACCCCCAAGAATTGTCTGAGTGTAAGAGCATAGTTGCCATCCAGATCTCGAGACCAGGAAATAGCTAAATAGCCCTCCTGATGCCTTGGTAGGGCTACCACACCCAAGAAGGGTCTGTGTATAAGAGCATAGTTGTCATCCAGATTTCGAGACAAGGAAATAGCTAAATGGCCCTCCTGATGCCTTGGTCGGGCTACCACCCCCAAGAAGGGTCTGAGTGTAAGAGCATAGTTGCCATCCAGACCTCGAGACCAAGAAATAGCTAAATAGCCCACATGATGCCTTGGTCGGGCTACCACCCCCAAGAAGGGTCTGAGTATAAGAGCATAGTTGCCATCCAGATTTCGAGACCAGGAAATAGCTAAATGGCCCTCCTGATGCCTTGGTCGGGCTACCACCCCCCTAGAAGGGTCTGAGTATAAGAGCATAGTTATCATCTAGATCTCGAGACCAGGAAATAACTAAATAGCCCTCGTGATGCCTTGGTCTAGCTACCACCCCCAAGAATGGTCTGAGTGTAAGAGCATAGTTGCCATCCAGATCTTGAGACCAGGAAATAGCTAAAAAGCTCTCCTTATGCCTTGGTTGGGCTACCACCCCAAGAAGAGTCTGAGTGTAAGAGCATAGTTGCCATCCAGATCTCGAGACCAGGAAATAGCTAAATAGACAACATGATGCCTTGGTCGGGCTACAACCCCCAAGAAGGGTCTGAGCGTAAGAGCATAGTTGCCATCCAGATCTCGAGACCAGGAAATAGCTAAATAGCCCACATGATGCCTTGGTCGAACTACCACCCCCAAGAAGGGTCTGAGTATAAGAGCATAGTTTCCATCCAGGTCTTGAGACCTGGAAAAAGCTAAATAGCCCACATGATGCCTTGGTCGGGCTACCACCCCCAAGAAGGGTCTGAGTTTAAGAGCATAGTTGCCGTCCAGATTTCGAGACCAGAAAATAGCTAAATAGCCCTCTTATTGCCTTGGTCGGGCTACCACCCCCCAGAAGGTTTTGAGTGTAAGAGAATAGTTGCCATCTAGATCTCGAGACCAGGAAATAGCTAAATAGCCCTTCTGATGCCTTGGTCGGGCTACCACCCCCCAAGAAGGGTCTGAGTGTAACGGCATAGTTTCCATCCATGTCTCGATACCTAGAAATAGCTAAATAGCCCACATGATGCCTTGGTCGGGCTACCACCCCCTAGAAGGGTCTGAGTATAAGAGCATAGTTGCCATCCAGATTTCGAGACCAGGAAATAGCTAAATAGCCCTCCTGATGCCTTGGCCGGGCTACCACCCCATAGAAGGGTCTGAGTATAAGAGCATAGTTGCCATATAGATCTCGAGACCAGGAAATAGCTAAATAGCCCACATGATGCCTTGGTCGGGCTACCACACCCAAGAAGGGCCTGTGTGTAAGAGCATAGTTGCTATCCAGATCTCGAGACCTGGAAATGGCTAAATAGCCCACATGATGCCTTGGTCGGGCAAGCACCCCCTAGAAGGGTCTGAGTATAAGAGCATAGTTTCCATCCGGATTTCGAGACAAGGAAATAGCTAAATAGCCCTCCTGATGCCTTGGTAGGGCTACCACCCCCAAGAAGGGTCTAAGGGTAGGAGAATAGTTGCCATGCAGATTTCGAGACCAGGATATAGCTAAATAGCCCTTCTGATGCGTTGGCCGGGCTACCACTCCCAGAAGGGTCTGAGTATAAGAGCATAGTTGCCATCTAGATCTCGAGACCAGGAAATAGCTAAATAGCCCTCCTGATGCCTTGGTCGGGCTACCACCCCCCAAGAAGGGTCTGAGTGTAAGGGCATAGTTGTCATCCATATCTCGAGACCTAGAAATAGCTAAATAGCCCACATGATGCCTTGGTCAGGCTACCACCCCCTAGAAGGGTCTGAGTATAAGAGCATAGTTGCCATCCAGATTTCGAGACCAGGAAATAGCTAAATAGCCCTTCTGATGCCTTGGCCGGGCTACCACCCCATAGAAGGGTCTGAGTATAAGAGCATAGTTGCCATCTAGATCTCGAGACCAGGAAATAGCTAAATAGCCCACATGATGCCTTGGTCGGGCTACCACTCCCTAGAAGGGTCTGAGTATAAGAGCATAGTTTCCATCTAGATTTCGAGACCAGGAAATAGCTAAATAGCCCTCCTGATGCCTTGGTAGGGCTACCACCCCCAAGAAGGGTCTGAGTGTAGGAGAATAGTTGCCATCCAGATTTCGAGACTAGGATATAGCTAAATAGCACTCGTGATGCCTTGGTCTAGCTACCACCCCTAAGAAGGGTTTGAGTGTAAGAGCATAGTTGCCATCCAGATCTTGAGACCAGGAAATAGCTAAAAAGCTCTCCTGATGCCTTGGTCGGGCAACAACCCCCAAGAAGGGTCTGAGTGTTAGAGCATAGTTGCCATCCAGATCTCGAGACAAGGAAATAGCTAAATACCCCTCCTGATGCCTTGGTCAGGCTACCACACCCAAGAATTGTTTGTGTATAAGAGCATAGTTGCCATCCCGATTTCGAGACCAGGAAATAGCTAAGTAGCCCTCCTGATGCCTTGGTCTGGCTACCACCCCCAAGAAGGGTCTGAGTGTAAGAGCATAGTTGCCATCCAGATCTCGATACCAAGAAATAGCTAAATAGCCCACATGATGCCCTGGTCGGGCTACCACCGCCAAGAAGGGTCTGAGTATACGAGCATAGTTGCCATCCAGATTTCGAGGCCAGGAAATAGCTAAATAGCCCTCCTGATGCCTTGGTCGGGTTACCACCCCTCTAGAAGGGTCTGAGTATAAAAGCATAAATGTCATCTAGATCTCGAGACCAGGAAATAACTTAATAGCCCTCGTGATGCCTTGGTCTAGCTACCACCCCCAAAAATGGACTGGGTATAAGAGCATAGTTGCCATCTAGATCTCGAGACAAGGAAATAGCTAAATAGCCCGCCTAATGCCTTGGTCGGGCTACCACCCCCACGAAGGGTCTGAGTGTAAGAGCATAGTTGCCAACCAGATCTCGGGACTAGAAAATAGCTAAATAGCCCACATGATGCCTTGGTGGGGCTACCTCCCCCAAGAAGGGTCTGAGTGTAAGAGCATAGTTACCATCCAGATCTCAAGACCAGGAAATAGCTAAATAGCCAACATGATTCCTTGGTCGGGCTACAACCCCCAAGAAGGGTCTGAGTGTAAGAGCATAGTTGCCATCCAGATCTCGAGACCAGGAAATAGCTAAATAGCCCACAAGATGCCTTGGTCGGGCTACCACCCCCAAGAAGGGTCTGAGTATAAGAGCATAGTTGCCATCCAGATTTCGAGACCAGGAAATAGCTAAATAGCCCTCCTGATGCCTTGGTAGGGCTACCACCCCCAAGAAGGGTTTGAGTGTAGGAGCATAGTTACCATCAAGATTTCGAGACCAGGAAATAGTTCAATAGCCCACATGATGCCTTGGTCGGGCTACCACCCCATAGAAGGGTCTGAGTATAAGAGCATAGTTGCCATCCAGATTTCGAGACCAGGAAATAGCTAAATAGCCATCCTGATGCCTTGGTCGGGCTACCACCCCCCAAGAAGGGTCTGAGTGTAAGGGTATAGTTTCCATCCATATCTCGATACCTAGAAATAGCTAAATAGCCCACATGATGCCTTGGTCGGGCTACCACCCCCTAGAAGGGTCTGAGTATAAGAGCATAGTTGCCATCCAGATTTCGAGACCAGGAAATAGCTAAATAGCCCTCCTGATGCCTTGGCCGGGCTACCACCCCATAGAAGGGTCTGAGTATAAGAGCATAGTTGCCATCTAGATCTCGAGCCCAGGAAATAGCTAAATAGCCCACATGATGCCTTGGTCGGGCTACCACACCCAAGAAGGGTCTGTGTGTAAGAGCATAGTTGCTATCCCGATCTCGAGACCTGGAAATGGCTAAATAGCCCACATGATGCCTTGGTCGGGCTACCACCCCCTAGAAGGGTCTGAGTATAAGAGCATAGTTTCCATCCAGATTTCGAGACCAGGAAATAGCTAAATAGCCCTCCTGATGCCTTGGTAGGGCTACCACCCCCAAGAAGGGTTTGAGTGTAGGAGAATAGGTGCCATCCAGATTTCGAGACCAGGATATAGCTAAATAGCCCTTCTGATGCGTTGGCCGGGCTACCACCCCCCAGAAGGGTCTGAGTATAAGACCATAGTTGCCATCTAGATCTCGAGACCAGGAAATAGCTAAATAGCCCTCCTGATGCCTTGGTCGGCCAACCACCCCCCAAGAAGGGTCTGAGTGTAAGGGCATAGTTGCCATCCATATCTCGAGACCTAGAAATAGCTAAATAGCACACATGATGCCTTGGTCGGGCTACCACCCCCTAGAAGGGTCTGAATATAAGAGCATAGTTGCCATCAAGATTTCGAGACCAGGAAATAGCTAAATAGCCCTCTTGATGCCTTGGCCGGGCTACCACCCCATAGAAGGGTCTGAGTATAAGAGCATAGTTGCCATCTAGATCTCGAGACCAGGAAATAGCTAAATAGCCCACATGATGCCTTGGTCGGGCTACCACCCCCTAGAAGGGTCTGAGTATAAGAGCATAGTTTCCATCCAGATTTCGACACCAAAAAATAGCTAAATAGCCCTCCTGATGCCTTGGTAGGGCTACCACCCCCAAGAAGGGTCTGAGTGTAGGAGAATAGTTGCCATCCAGATTTCGAGACCAGGATATAACTAAATTGCCCTTCTGATGCGTTGGCCGGGCTACCACCCCCCAGAAGGGTCTGAGTATAAGAGCATAGTTGCCAATCAGATCTCGAGACCAGGAAATAGCTAAATAGCCCGCCTAATGCCTTGGTCAGGCTACCACCCCCAAGAAGGATCTAAGTATAAGAGCATAGTTGCCATCCAGATTTCGAGACCAGGAAATAGCTAAATAGCCCTCGTGATGCCTTGGTCTAGCTACCACCCCCAAGAAGGGTCTGAGTGTAAGAGCATAGTTGCCATCTAGATCTCGAGACAAGGAAATAGCTAAATAGCCCGCCTAATGCCTTGTTCGGGCTACCACCCCCACGAAGGGTCTGAGTGTAAGAGCATAGTTGCCAACCAGATCTCGGGACTAGGAAATAGCTAAATAGCTCACATGATGCCTTGGTGGGGCTACCTCCCCCAAGAAAGGTCTGAGTGTAAGAGCATAGTTACCATCTAGATCTCAAGACCAGGAAATAGCTAAATAGCCAACATGATTCCTTGGTCGGGCTACCACCCCCAAGAAGGGACTGAGTATAAGAGCATAGTTGCCATCCAGATTTCGAGACCAGGAAATAGCTAAATAGCCCTCCTGATGCCTTGGTAGGGCTACCACCCCCAAGAAGGGTTTGAGTGTAGGAGCATAGTTACCATCAAGATTTCGAGACCAGGGAATAGTTCAATAGCCCATATGATGCCTTGGTCGGGCTACCACACCCAAGTAGGGACTGAGTATAAGAGCATAGTTGCCATCCAGATTTCGAGACCAGGAAATAGCTAAATAGCCCTCCTGATGCCTTGGTAGGGCTACCACCCCCAAGAAGGGTTTGAGTGTAGGAGCATAGTTACCATCAAGATTTCGAGACCAGGGAATAGTTCAATAGCCCACATGATGCCTTGGTCGGGCTACCACACCCAAGAAGGGTCTGTGTATAAGAGCATAGTTGCCATCCAGATTTCGAGACCAGGAAATAGCTAAATAGCCCTCCTGATGCCTTGGTCGGGCTACCACCCCCAAGAAAGGTCTGAGTGTAAGAGCGTAGTTGCCATCCAGATCTCGATACCAAGAAATAGCAAAATAGCCCACATGATGCCTTGGTCGGGCTACCACCCCCTAGAAGGGTCTGAGTATAAGAGCATAGTTTCCATCCAGATTTCGAGACCAGGAAATAGCTAAACAGCCCTCCTGATGCCTTGGTCGGGCTACCACCCCCAAGAAAGGTCCGAGTGTAAGAGCATAGTTTCCATCCAAATCTCGAGACCAGGAAATAGCTAAATAGCCCTCCTGATGCCTTGGTCGGGCTACCACCCCCTAGAAGGGTCTGAGTGTAATAGCATAGTTGCCATCCAGATCTCGAGACTAGGAAATAGCTAAATAGCCCTCCTGATGCCTTGGTCGGGCTACCACCCCCTAGAAGGGTCTGAGTGTAAGAGCATAGTTGCCATCCAGATCTCGAGACTAGGAAATAGCTAAATAGCCCTCCTGATGCCTTGGTCATGCTACCACCCCCAAGAAGGGTCTGAGTGTAAGAGCTTAGTTGAGATCCAGATTTCGAGACCAGGAAATAGCTAAATAGCCCTCCTGATGCCTTGGTCGGGCTACCACCCCCAAGAATGGTCCGAGTGTAAGAGCATAGTTGCCATCCAGATCTCGAGACCAGGAAATAGCTAAATAGCCTCCTGATACCTTGGTCGGGCTACCACCCCTAGAAGGGTCTGAGTGTAAGAGCATAGTTGCCATCCAGATCTCGAGACCGGGAAATAGCTAAATAGCCCTCCTGATGCCTTGGTCATGCTAACACCCCCAAGAAGGGTCTGAGTGTAAGAGCTTAGTTGCCATCCAGATTTCGAGACCAGGAAATAGCTAAATAGCCTTCCTGATGCCTTGGTCGGGCTACCACCCCCAAGAATGGTCCGAGTGTAAGAGCATAGTTGCCATCCAGATCTCGAGACCAGGAAATAGCTAAATAGCCCTCCTGATGCCTTGGTCGGGCTACCACCCCCTAGAAGGGTCTGAGTGTAAGAGCATAGTTGCCATCCAGATCTCGAGACTAGAAAATAGCTAAATAGCCCTCCTGATGCCTTGGTCATGCTACCAACCCCAAAAAGGGTCTGAGTGTAAGAGCTTAGTTGCCATCCAGATTTCGAGACCAGGAAATAGCTAAATAGCCCTCCTGATGCCTTGGTCGGGCTACCACCTCCTAGAAGGGTCTGAGTGTAAGAGCATAGTTGCCATCCAGATCTCGAGACCAGGAAATAGCTAAATAGCCCTCCTGATGCCTTGGTTGGGCTACCACCCCCAAGAAGGGTCTGAGTGTAAGAGCATAGTTGCCATCTAGATCTCGAGACCATGAAATAGCTAAACAGCCCTCCTGATGCCTTGGTCGGGCTACCACCCCAAGAAGGGTCTGTGTATAAGAGCATAGTTGCCATCCAGATCTCGAGACCAGGAAATAGCTAAATAGCCCTCCTGATGCCTTGGTCGGGCTACCACCCCCTAGAAGGGTCTGAGTGTAAGAGCATAGTTGCTATCCAGATCTCGAGACAAGGAAATAGCTAAATAGCCCTCCTGATGCCTTGGTCGGGCTACCACCCCTAAGAATGGTCCGAGTGTAAGAGCATAGTTGCCATCCAGATCTCGAGACAAGGAAATAGCTAAATAGCCCTCCTGATGCCTTGGTCGGGCTACCACCCCATAGAAGGGTCTGAGTGTAAGAACATAGTTGCCATCTAGATCTCGAGACCAAAAAATAGCTAAATAGCCCTCATGATGCCTTGGTCGGGCTACCACCCCCAAGAAGGGTCTGAGTGTAAGAGCATAATTGCCATCCAGATCTCGAGACCGGGAAATAGCTAAATAGCCCTCATGATGCCTTGGTCGGGCTACCACCCCTGAGAAGGGTCTGAGTGTAAGAGCACAGTTGCCATCCAGATCTCGAGACCAGGAAATAGCTAAATAGCCCTCCTGATGCCTTGGTCATGCTACCACCCCCAAGAATGGTCTGAGTGTAAGAGCTTAGTTGCCATCCCTATTTTGAGACCAGGAAATGGATAAATAGCCCTACTGATGCCTTGGTCGGGCTACTACCCCCAAGAATGGTCCGAGTGTAAGAACGTAGTTGCCATCAAGATCTCGAGACCAGGAAATAGCTAAATAGCCCTCCTGATGCCTTGGTCGGGCTACCATCCCCTAGAAGGGTCTGAGTGTAAGAGCATAGTTGCCATCCCGATCTCCAGACCAGGTAATAGCTAAATAGCCCTCCTGATGCCTTGGTCATGCTACCACCCCCAAGAAGGGTCTGAGTGTAAGAGCTTAGTTGCCATCCAGATTCGAGACCAGGAAATAGCAAAATAGCCCTCCTGATGCGTTGGTCAGGCTACCACCCCCAATAAGGGTCTGAGTGTAAGAGCTTAGTTGCCATCCAGATCTCGAGACCAAGAAATAGCTAAATGGCCCTCCTAATGCCTTGGTCAGGCTACCACCCCCAAGAAGGGTTTAGTGTAAGAGCATTGTTGCCATCCAGATCTCGAGACCATGAATTAGCTAAATAGCACTCCTGATTCCTTGGTCGGGCTACCACCCCCAAGAAGGGTCTGAGTGTAAGAGCATAGTTGCCATCCAGATCTCAAGACCAGGAAATAGCTAAATAGCCCTCCTGATGCCTTTGTCGGGCTACTACCCCCAAGAATGGTCCGAGTGTAAGAGCATAGTTGCCATCCAGATCTCGAGACCATGAAATAGCTAAACAGCCCTCCTGATGCCTTGGTCGGGCTACCACCCCCAAGAAGGGTCTGTGTATAAGAGCACAGTTGCCATCCAGATCTCGAGACCAGGAAATAGCTAAATAGCCCACCTGATGCCTTGGTCATGCTACCACCCCCAAGAAGGGTCTGAGTGTAAGAGCTTAGTTGCAATCCAGATGTCGAGACCAGGAAATAGCTAAATAGCCCTCCTGATGCCTTGGTCGGGCTACCACCCCCTAGAAGGGTCTGAGTGTAATAGCATAGTTGCCATCCAGATCTCGAGACTAGGAAATAGCTAAATAGCCCTCCTGATGCCTTGGTCAGGCTACCACCCCCTAGAAGGGTCTGAGTGTAAGAGCATAGTTGCCATCCAGATCTCGAGACTAGGAAATAGCTAAATAGCCCTCCTGATGCCTTGGTCGGTCTACCACCCCCAAGAATGGTCCGAGTGTAAGAGCATAGTTGCCATCCAGATCTCGAGACCAGGAAATAGCTAAATAGCCCTCCTGATGCCTTGGTCGGGCTACCACCCCTAGAAGGGTCTGAGTGTAAGAGCATAGTTGCCATCCAGATCTCGAGACCAGGAAATAGCTAAATAGCCCTCCTGATGCCTTGGTAGGGCTACCACCCCCAAGAAGGGTTTGAGTGTAGGAGAATAGGTGCCATCCAGATTTCGAGACCAGGATATAGCTAAATAGCCCTTCTGATGCGTTGGCCGGGCTACCACCCCCCAGAAGGGTCTGAGTATAAGACCATAGTTGCCATCTAGATCTCGAGACCAGGAAATAGCTAAATAGCCCTCCTGATGCCTTGGTCGGGCTACCACCCCCCAAGAAGGGTCTGAGTGTAAGGGCATAGTTGCCATCCATATCTCGAGACCTAGAAATAGCTAAATAGCCCACATGATGCCTTGGTCGGGCTACCACCCCCTAGAAGGGTCTGAATATAAGAGCATAGTTGCCATCAAGATTTCGAGACCAGGAAATAGCTAAATAGCCCTCTTGATGCCTTGGCCGGGCTACCACCCCATAGATGGGTCTGAGTATAAGAGCATAGTTGCCATCTAGATCTCGAGACCAGGAAATAGCTAAATAGCCCACATGATGCCTTGGTCGGGCTACCACCCCCTAGAAGGGTCTGAGTATAAGAGCATAGTTTCCATCCAGATTTCGACACCAAAAAATAGCTAAATAGCCCTCCTGATGCCTTGGTAGGGCTACCACCCCCAAGAAGGGTCTGAGTGTAGGAGAATAGTTGCCATCCAGATTTCGAGACCAGGATATAACTAAATACCCCTTCTGATGCGTTGGCCGGGCTACCACCCCCCAGAAGGGTCTGAGTATAAGAGCATAGTTGCCAATCAGATCTCGAGACCAGGAAATAGCTAAATAGCCCGCCTAATGCCTTGGTCAGGCTACCACCCCCAAGAAGGATCTAAGTATAAGAGCATAGTTGCCATCCAGATTTCGACACCAAAAAATAGCTAAATAGCCCTCCTGATGCCTTGGTAGGGCTACCACCCCCAAGAAGGGTCTGAGTTTAAGAGCATAGTTGCCATCCAGAGTTCGAGACCTGAAAATTGCTAAATAGCCTTCTTATTGCCTTGGTCGGGCTACCACCCCCGAGAAGGGTCTGAGTGTAAGAGCATAGTTGCCATCCAGATCTCGAGACCAGGATATAGCTAAATAGCCCTCCTGATGCCTTGGTCGGGCTACCACCCCTTAGAAGGGTCTGTGTATAAGAGCATAGTTGCCATCCAGATCTCGAGACCAGGAAATAGCTAAATAGCCCTCCAGATGCCTTGGTCGGGCTACCACCCCCTAGAAGGGTCTGAGTGTAAGAGCATAGTTGCCATCCAGATCTCGAGACCAGGAAATAGCTAAATAGCCCTCCTAATGCCTTGGTCGGGCTACCACCCCCAAGAAAGGTTTGAGTATAAGAGCATACTTGCCATCCAGATTTCAAGACCAGGAAATAGCTAAATAGCCCTCTTGATGCCTTGGTCGGGCTACCACCCCCAAGAACGGTCTGAGTGTAAGAGCATAGTTACCATCTAGATCTCGAGACCAGGAAATAGCTAAATAGCCATCCTGATGCCTTGGTCGGGCTACTACCCCCAAGAATGGTCCGAGTGTAAGAGCATAGTTGCCATCCAGATCTCGAGACCATGAAATAGCTAAACAGCCCTCTTGATGCCTTGGTTGGGCTACCACCCCCAAGAAGGGTCTGTGTATAAGAGCACAGTTGCCATCCAGATCTCGAGACTAGGAAATAGCTAAATAGCCCTCCTGATGCCTTGGTCATGCTACCACCCCCAAGAAGGGTCTGAGTGTAAGAGCTTAGTTGCCATCCAGATGTCGAGACTAGGAAATAGCTAAATAGCCCTCCTGATGCCTTGGTCGGGCTACCACCCCCACGAAGGGTCTGAGTGTAAGAGCATAGTTGCCAACCAGATCTCGGGACTAGGAAATAGCTAAATAGCTCACATGATGCCTTGGTGGGGCTACCTCCCCCAAGAAAGGTCTGAGTGTAAGAGCATAGTTACCATCTAGATCTCAAGACCAGGAAATAGCTAAATAGCCAACATGATTCCTTGGTCGGGCTACCACCCCCAAGAAGGGACTGAGTATAAGAGCATAGTTGCCATCCAGATTTCGAGACCAGGAAATAGCTAAATAGCCCTCCTGATGCCTTGGTAGGGCTACCACCCCCAAGAAGGGTTTGAGTGTAGGAGCATAGTTACCATCAAGATTTCGAGACCAGGGAATAGTTCAATAGCCCATATGATGCCTTGGTCGGGCTACCACACCCAAGTAGGGACTGAGTATAAGAGCATAGTTGCCATCCAGATTTCGAGACCAGGAAATAGCTAAATAGCCCTCCTGATGCCTTGGTAGGGCTACCACCCCCAAGAAGGGTTTGAGTGTAGGAGCATAGTTACCATCAAGATTTCGAGACCAGGGAATAGTTCAATAGCCCACATGATGCCTTGGTCGGGCTACCACACCCAAGAAGGGTCTGTGTATAAGAGCATAGTTGCCATCCAGATTTCGAGACCAGGAAATAGCTAAATAGCCCTCCTGATGCCTTGGTCGGGCTACCACCCCCAAGAAAGGTCTGAGTGTAAGAGCGTAGTTGCCATCCAGATCTCGATACCAAGAAATAGCAAAATAGCCCACATGATGCCTTGGTCGGGCTACCACCCCCTAGAAGGGTCTGAGTATAAGAGCATAGTTTCCATCCAGATTTCGAGACCAGGAAATAGCTAAACAGCCCTCCTGATGCCTTGGTCGGGCTACCACCCCCAAGAAAGGTCCGAGTGTAAGAGCATAGTTTCCATCCAAATCTCGAGACCAGGAAATAGCTAAATAGCCCTCCTGATGCCTTGGTCGGGCTACCACCCCCTAGAAGGGTCTGAGTGTAATAGCATAGTTGCCATCCAGATCTCGAGACTAGGAAATAGCTAAATAGCCCTCCTGATGCCTTGGTCGGGCTACCACCCCCTAGAAGGGTCTGAGTGTAAGAGCATAGTTGCCATCCAGATCTCGAGACTAGGAAATAGCTAAATAGCCCTCCTGATGCCTTGGTCATGCTACCACCCCCAAGAAGGGTCTGAGTGTAAGAGCTTAGTTGCGATCCAGATTTCGAGACCAGGAAATAGCTAAATAGCCCTCCTGATGCCTTGGTCGGGCTACCACCCCCAAGAATGGTCCGAGTGTAAGAGCATAGTTGCCATCCAGATCTCGAGACCAGGAAATAGCTAAATAGCCTCCTGATGCCTTGGTCGGGCTACCACCCCTAGAAGGGTCTGAGTGTAAGAGCGTAGTTGCCATCCAGATCTCGATACCAAGAAATAGCAAAATAGCCCACATGATGCCTTGGTCGGGCTACCACCCCCTAGAAGGGTCTGAGTATAAGAGCATAGTTTCCATCCAGATTTCGAGACCAGGAAATAGCTAAATAGCCCTCCTGATGCCTTGGTCATGCTACCACCCCCAAGAAGGGTCTGAGTGTAAGAGCTTAGTTGCCATCCAGATTTTGAGACCAGGAAATAGCTAAATAGCCTTCCTGATGCCTTGGTCGGGCTACCACCCCCAAGAATGGTCCGAGTGTAAGAGCATAGTTGCCATCCAGATCTCGAGACCAGGAAATAGCTAAATAGCCCTCCTGATGCCTTGGTCGGGCTACCACCCCCTAGAAGGGTCTGAGTGTAAGAGCATAGTTGCCATCCAGATCTCGAGACTAGAAAATAGCTAAATAGCCCTCCTGATGCCTTGGTCATGCTACCAACCCCAAAAAGGGTCTGAGTGTAAGAGCTTAGTTGCCATCCAGATTTCGAGACCAGGAAATAGCTAAATAGCCCTCCTGATGCCTTGGTCGGGCTACCACCTCCTAGAAGGGTCTGAGTGTAAGAGCATAGTTGCCATCCAGATCTCGAGACCAGGAAATAGCTAAATAGCCCTCCTGATGCCTTGGTTGGGCTACCACCCCCAAGAAGGGTCTGAGTGTAAGAGCATAGTTGCCATCTAGATCTCGAGACCATGAAATAGCTAAACAGCCCTCCTGATGCCTTGGTCGGGCTACCACCCCCAAGAAGGGTCTGTGTATAAGAGCATAGTTGCCATCCAGATCTCGAGACCAGGAAATAGCTAAATAGCCCTCCTGATGCCTTGGTCGGGCTACCACCCCCTAGAAGGGTTTGAGTGTAAGAGCATAGTTGCTATCCAGATCTCGAGACAAGGAAATAGCTAAATAGCCCTCCTGATGCCTTGGTCGGGCTACCACCCCTAAGAATGGTCCGAGTGTAAGAGCATAGTTGCCATCCAGATCTCGAGACAAGGAAATAGCTAAATAGCCCTCCTGATGCCTTGGTCGGGCTACCACCCCATAGAAGGGTCTGAGTGTAAGAACATAGTTGCCATCCAGATCTCGAGACCAAAAAATAGCTAAATAGCCCTCATGATGCCTTGGTCGGGCTACCACCCCCAAGAAGGGTCTGAGTGTAAGAGCATAATTGCCATCCAGATCTCGAGACCGGGAAATAGCTAAATAGCCCTCATGATGCCTTGGTCGGGCTACCACCCCTGAGAAGGGTCTGAGTGTAAGAGCACAGTTGCCATCCAGATCTCGAGACCAGGAAATAGCTAAATAGCCCTCCTGATGCCTTGGTCATGCTACCACCCCCAAGAATGGTCTGAGTGTAAGAGCTTAGTTGCCATCCCTATTTTGAGACCAGGAAATGGATAAATAGCCCTACTGATGCCTTGGTCGGGCTACTACCCCCAAGAATGGTCTGAGTGTAAGAACGTAGTTGCCATCAAGATCTCGAGACCAGGAAATAGCTAAATAGCCCTCCTGATGCCTTGGTCGGGCTACCATCCCCTAGAAGGGTCTGAGTGTAAGAGCATAGTTGCCATCCCGATCTCCAGACCAGGTAATAGCTAAATAGCCCTCCTGATGCCTTGGTCATGCTACCACCCCCAAGAAGGGTCTGAGTGTAAGAGCTTAGTTGCCATCCAGATTCGAGACCAGGAAATAGCAAAATAGCCCTCCTGATGCGTTGGTCGGGCTACCACCCCCAATAAGGGTCTGAGTGTAAGAGCTTAGTTGCCATCCAGATCTCGAGACCAAGAAATAGCTAAATGGCCCTCCTAATGCCTTGGTCAGGCTACCACCCCCAAGAAGGGTTTAGTGTAAGAGCATTGTTGCCATCCAGATCTCGAGACCATGAATTAGCTAAATAGCACTCATGATTCCTTGGTCGGGCTACCACCCCCAAGAAGGGTCTGAGTGTAAGAGCATAGTTGCCATCCAGATCTCAAGACCAGGAAATAGCTAAATAGCCCTCCTGATGCCTTTGTCGGGCTACTACCCCCAAGAATGGTCCGAGTGTAAGAGCATAGTTGCCATCCAGATCTCGAGACCATGAAATAGCTAAACAGCCCTCCTGATGCCTTGGTCGGGCTACCACCCCCAAGAAGGGTCTGTGTATAAGAGCACAGTTGCCATCCAGATCTCGAGACCAGGAAATAGCTAAATAGCCCTCCTGATGCCTTGGTCATGCTACCACCCCCAAGAAGGGTCTGAGTGTAAGAGCTTAGTTGCAATCCAGATGTCGAGACCAGGAAATAGCTAAATAGCCCTCCTGATGCCTTGGTCGGGCTACCACCCCCTAGAAGGGTCTGAGTGTAATAGCATAGTTGCCATCCAGATCTCGAGACTAGGAAATAGCTAAATAGCCCTCCTGATGCCTTGGTCAGGCTACCACCCCCTAGAATGGTCTGAGTGTAAGAGCATAGTTGCCATCCAGATCTCGAGACTAGGAAATAGCTAAATAGCCCTCCTGATGCCTTGGTCGGGCTACCACCCCCAAGAATGGTCCGAGTGTAAGAGCATAGTTGCCATCCAGATCTCGAGACCAGGAAATAGCTAAATAGCCCTCCTGATGCCTTGGTCGGGCTACCACCCCCTAGAAGGGTCTGAGTGTAATAGCATAGTTGCCATCCAGATCTCGAGACTAGGAAATAGCTAAATAGCCCTCCTGATGCCTTGGTCGGGCTACCACCCCCTAGAAGGGTCTGAGTGTAAGAGCATAGTTGCCATCCAGATCTCGAGACTAGGAAATAGCTAAATAGCCCTCCTGATGCCTTGGTCATGCTACCACCCCCAAGAAGGGTCTGAGTGTAAGAGCTTAGTTGCGATCCAGATTTCGAGACCAGGAAATAGCTAAATAGCCCTCCTGATGCCTTGGTCGGGCTACCACCCCCAAGAATGGTCCGAGTGTAAGAGCATAGTTGCCATCCAGATCTCGAGACCAGGAAATAGCTAAATAGCCTCCTGATGCCTTGGTCGGGCTACCACCCCTAGAAGGGTCTGAGTGTAAGAGCGTAGTTGCCATCCAGATCTCGATACCAAGAAATAGCAAAATAGCCCACATGATGCCTTGGTCGGGCTACCACCCCCTAGAAGGGTCTGAGTATAAGAGCATAGTTTCCATCCAGATTTCGAGACCAGGAAATAGCTAAATAGCCCTCCTGATGCCTTGGTCATGCTACCACCCCCAAGAAGGGTCTGAGTGTAAGAGCTTAGTTGCCATCCAGATTTTGAGACCAGGAAATAGCTAAATAGCCTTCCTGATGCCTTGGTCGGGCTACCACCCCCAAGAATGGTCCGAGTGTAAGAGCATAGTTGCCATCCAGATCTCGAGACCAGGAAATAGCTAAATAGCCCTCCTGATGCCTTGGTCGGGCTACCACCCCCTAGAAGGGTCTGAGTGTAAGAGCATAGTTGCCATCCAGATCTCGAGACTAGAAAATAGCTAAATAGCCCTCCTGATGCCTTGGTCATGCTACCAACCCCAAAAAGGGTCTGAGTGTAAGAGCTTAGTTGCCATCCAGATTTCGAGACCAGGAAATAGCTAAATAGCCCTCCTGATGCCTTGGTCGGGCTACCACCTCCTAGAAGGGTCTGAGTGTAAGAGCATAGTTGCCATCCAGATCTCGAGACCAGGAAATAGCTAAATAGCCCTCCTGATGCCTTGGTTGGGCTACCACCCCCAAGAAGGGTCTGAGTGTAAGAGCATAGTTGCCATCTAGATCTCGAGACCATGAAATAGCTAAACAGCCCTCCTGATGCCTTGGTCGGGCTACCACCCCCAAGAAGGGTCTGTGTATAAGAGCATAGTTGCCATCCAGATCTCGAGACCAGGAAATAGCTAAATAGCCCTCCTGATGCCTTGGTCGGGCTACCACCCCCTAGAAGGGTTTGAGTGTAAGAGCATAGTTGCTATCCAGATCTCGAGACAAGGAAATAGCTAAATAGCCCTCCTGATGCCTTGGTCGGGCTACCACCCCTAAGAATGGTCCGAGTGTAAGAGCATAGTTGCCATCCAGATCTCGAGACAAGGAAATAGCTAAATAGCCCTCCTGATGCCTTGGTCGGGCTACCACCCCATAGAAGGGTCTGAGTGTAAGAACATAGTTGCCATCCAGATCTCGAGACCAAAAAATAGCTAAATAGCCCTCATGATGCCTTGGTCGGGCTACCACCCCCAAGAAGGGTCTGAGTGTAAGAGCATAATTGCCATCCAGATCTCGAGACCGGGAAATAGCTAAATAGCCCTCATGATGCCTTGGTCGGGCTACCACCCCTGAGAAGGGTCTGAGTGTAAGAGCACAGTTGCCATCCAGATCTCGAGACCAGGAAATAGCTAAATAGCCCTCCTGATGCCTTGGTCATGCTACCACCCCCAAGAATGGTCTGAGTGTAAGAGCTTAGTTGCCATCCCTATTTTGAGACCAGGAAATGGATAAATAGCCCTACTGATGCCTTGGTCGGGCTACTACCCCCAAGAATGGTCTGAGTGTAAGAACGTAGTTGCCATCAAGATCTCGAGACCAGGAAATAGCTAAATAGCCCTCCTGATGCCTTGGTCGGGCTACCATCCCCTAGAAGGGTCTGAGTGTAAGAGCATAGTTGCCATCCCGATCTCCAGACCAGGTAATAGCTAAATAGCCCTCCTGATGCCTTGGTCATGCTACCACCCCCAAGAAGGGTCTGAGTGTAAGAGCTTAGTTGCCATCCAGATTCGAGACCAGGAAATAGCAAAATAGCCCTCCTGATGCGTTGGTCGGGCTACCACCCCCAATAAGGGTCTGAGTGTAAGAGCTTAGTTGCCATCCAGATCTCGAGACCAAGAAATAGCTAAATGGCCCTCCTAATGCCTTGGTCAGGCTACCACCCCCAAGAAGGGTTTAGTGTAAGAGCATTGTTGCCATCCAGATCTCGAGACCATGAATTAGCTAAATAGCACTCATGATTCCTTGGTCGGGCTACCACCCCCAAGAAGGGTCTGAGTGTAAGAGCATAGTTGCCATCCAGATCTCAAGACCAGGAAATAGCTAAATAGCCCTCCTGATGCCTTTGTCGGGCTACTACCCCCAAGAATGGTCCGAGTGTAAGAGCATAGTTGCCATCCAGATCTCGAGACCATGAAATAGCTAAACAGCCCTCCTGATGCCTTGGTCGGGCTACCACCCCCAAGAAGGGTCTGTGTATAAGAGCACAGTTGCCATCCAGATCTCGAGACCAGGAAATAGCTAAATAGCCCTCCTGATGCCTTGGTCATGCTACCACCCCCAAGAAGGGTCTGAGTGTAAGAGCTTAGTTGCAATCCAGATGTCGAGACCAGGAAATAGCTAAATAGCCCTCCTGATGCCTTGGTCGGGCTACCACCCCCTAGAAGGGTCTGAGTGTAATAGCATAGTTGCCATCCAGATCTCGAGACTAGGAAATAGCTAAATAGCCCTCCTGATGCCTTGGTCAGGCTACCACCCCCTAGAAGGGTCTGAGTGTAAGAGCATAGTTGCCATCCAGATCTCGAGACTAGGAAATAGCTAAATAGCCCTCCTGATGCCTTGGTCGGGCTACCACCCCCAAGAATGGTCCGAGTGTAAGAGCATAGTTGCCATCCAGATCTCGAGACCAGGAAATAGCTAAATAGCCCTCCTGATGCCTTGGTCGGGCTACCACCCCTAGAAGGGTCTGAGTGTAAGAGCATAGTTGCCATCCAGATCTCGAGACCAGGAAATAGCTAAATAGCCCTCCTGATGCCTTGGTCATGCTAACACCCCCAAGAAGGGTCTGAGTGTAAGAGTTTAGTTGCCATACAGATTTCGAGTCCAGGAAATAGCTAAATAGCCCTCCTGATGCCTTGGTCGGGCTACCACCCCCAAGAATGGTTCGAGTGTAAGAGCATAGTTGCCATCCAGATCTTGAGACCAGGAAATAGCTAAATAGCCCTCCTGATGTCTTGGTCATGCTACCACCCCTAAAAAGGGTCTGAGAGTAAGAGCTTAGTTGCCATCCAGATTTCGAGACCAGGAAAAAGCTAAATAGCCCTCCTGATGCCTTGGTCGGGCTACCACCTCCTAGAAGGGTCTAAGTGTAAGAGCATAGTTACCATCAATATCTCGAGACCAGGAAATAGCTAAATAGCCCTCCTGATGCCTTGGTCGGGCTACCACCCCCTAGAAGGGTCTGAGTGTAAGAGCATAGTTGCCATCCAGATCTCGAGACCAGGATATAGCTAAATAGCCCTCCTGATGCCTTGGTCGGGCTACCACCCCTTAGAAGGGTCTGTGTATAAGAGCATAGTTGCCATCCAGATCTCGAGACCAGGAAATAGCTAAATAGCCCTCCAGATGCCTTGGTCGGGCTACCACCCCCTAGAAGGGTCTGAGTGTAAGAGCATAGTTGCCATCCAGATCTCGAGACCAGGAAATAGCTAAATAGCCCTCCTAATGCCTTGGTCGGGCTACCACCCCCAAGAAAGGTTTGAGTATAAGAGCATACTTGCCATCCAGATTTCAAGACCAGGAAATAGCTAAATAGCCCTCTTGATGCCTTGGTCGGGCTACCACCCCCAAGAACGGTCTGAGTGTAAGAGCATAGTTACCATCTAGATCTCGAGACCAGGAAATAGCTAAATAGCCCTCCTGATGCCTTGGTCGGGCTACTACCCCCAAGAATGGTCCGAGTGTAAGAGCATAGTTGCCATCCAGATCTCGAGACCATGAAATAGCTAAACAGCCCTCTTGATGCCTTGGTTGGGCTACCACCCCCAAGAAGGGTCTGTGTATAAGAGCACAGTTGCCATCCAGATCTCGAGACTAGGAAATAGCTAAATAGCCCTCCTGATGCCTTGGTCATGCTACCACCCCCAAGAAGGGTCTGAGTGTAAGAGCTTAGTTGCCATCCAGATGTCGAGACTAGGAAATAGCTAAATAGCCCTCCTGATGCCTTGGTCGGGCTACCACCCCCTAGAAGGGTCTGAGTGTAAGAGCATAGTTGCCATCCAGATCTCGAGACTAGAAAATAGCTAAATAGCCCTCCTGATGCCTTGGTCATGCTACCACCCCCAAGAAGGGTCTGAGTGTAAGAGCATAGTTGCCATCCAGATCTCGAGACCAGGAAATAGCTAAATAGCCCTCATGATGCCTTGGTCGGGCTACCACCCCCTAGAAGGGTCTGAGTGTAAGAGCAGAGTTGCCATCCAGATCTCGAGACCAGGAAATAGCTGAATAGCCCTCTTGATGCCTTGGTCATGCTACCACCCCCAAGAAGGGTCTGAGTGTAAGAGTTTAGTTGCCATCCAGATTTCGAGACCAGGAAATAGCTAAATAGCCCTCCTGATGCCTTGGTCGGGCTACCACCCCCTAGAAGGGTCTGAGTGTAAGAGCATAGTTGCCATCCAGATCTCGAGACTAGGAAATAGCTAAATAGCCCTCCTGATGCCTTGGTCATGCTACCACCCCCAAGAAGGGTCTGAGTGTAAGAGCATAGTTGCCATCCAGATCTCGAGACCAGGAAATAGCTAAATAGCCCTCCTGATGCCTTGGTCATGCTACCACCCCCAAGAAGGGTCTGAGTGTAAGAGCTTAGTTGCGATCCAGATTTCGAGACCAGGAAATAGCTAAATAGCCCTCCTGATGCCTTGGTCGGGCTACCACCCCCAAGAATGGTCCGAGTGTAAGAGCATAGTTGCCATCCAGATCTCGAGACAAGGAAATAGCTAAATAGCCCTCCTGATGCCTTGGTCGGGCTACCACCCCCTAGAAGGGTCTGAGTGTAAGAGCATAGTTGCCATCCAGATCTCGAGACCAGGAAATAGCTAAATAGCCCTCCTAATGCCTTGGTCATGCTAACACCCCCAAGAAGGGTCTGAGTGTAAGAGTTTAGTTGCCATACAGATTTCGAGACCAGGAAATAGCTAAATAGCCCTCCTGATGCCTTGGTCGGGCTACCACCCCCAAGAATGGTTCGAGTGTAAGAGCATAGTTGCCATCCAGATCTCGAGACCAGGAAATAGCTAAATAGCCCTCCTGATGCCTTGGTCGGGCTACCAGCCCCTAGATGGGTCTGAGAGTAAGAGCATAGTTGCCATCCAGATCTCGAGACCAGGAAATAGCTAAATAGTCCTCCTGATGCCTTGGTCATGCTACCACCCCTAAAAAGTGTCTGAGAGTAAGAGCTTAGTTGCGATCCAGATTTAAAGACCAGGAAATAGCTAAATAGCCCTCCTGATGCCTTGGTCGGGCTACCACCCCCAAGAAGGGTCTGAGTGTAAGAGCTTAGTTGCCATCCAGATTCGAGACCAGGAAATAGCAAAATAGCCCTCCTGATGCGTTGGTCGGGCTACCACCCCCAATAAGGGTCTGAGTGTAAGAGCTTAGTTGCCATCCAGATCTCGAGACCAAGAAATAGCTAAATGGCCCTCCTAATGCCTTGGTCAGGCTACCACCCCCAAGAAGGGTTTAGTGTAAGAGCATTGTTGCCATCCAGATCTCGAGACCATGAATTAGCTAAATAGCACTCCTGATTCCTTGGTCGGGCTACCACCCCCAAGAAGGGTCTGAGTGTAAGAGCATAGTTGCCATCCAGATCTCAAGACCAGGAAATAGCTAAATAGCCCTCCTGATGCCTTTGTCGGGCTACTACCCCCAAGAATGGTCCGAGTGTAAGAGCATAGTTGCCATCCAGATCTCGAGACCATGAAATAGCTAAACAGCCCTCCTGATGCCTTGGTCGGGCTACCACCCCCAAGAAGGGTCTGTGTATAAGAGCACAGTTGCCATCCAGATCTCGAGACCAGGAAATAGCTAAATAGCCCTCCTGATGCCTTGGTCATGCTACCACCCCCAAGAAGGGTCTGAGTGTAAGAGCTTAGTTGCAATCCAGATGTCGAGACCAGGAAATAGCTAAATAGCCCTCCTGATGCCTTGGTCGGGCTACCACCCCCTAGAAGGGTCTGAGTGTAATAGCATAGTTGCCATCCAGATCTCGAGACTAGGAAATAGCTAAATAGCCCTCCTGATGCCTTGGTCAGGCTACCACCCCCTAGAAGGGTCTGAGTGTAAGAGCATAGTTGCCATCCAGATCTCGAGACCAGGAAATAGCTAAATAGCCCTCCTGATGCCTTGGTCATGCTACCACCCCCAAGAAGGGTCTGAGTGTAAGAGCTTAGTTGCCATCCAGATGTCGAGACTAGGAAATAGCTAAATAGCCCTCCTGATGCCTTGGTCGGGCTACCACCCCCTAGAAGGGTCTGAGTGTAAGAGCATAGTTGCCATCCAGATCTCGAGACTAGAAAATAGCTAAATAGCCCTCCTGATGCCTTGGTCATGCTACCACCCCCAAGAAGGGTCTCAGTGTAAGAGCATAGTTGCCATCCAGATCTCGAGACCAGGAAATAGCTAAATAGCCCTCATGATGCCTTGGTCGGGCTACCACCCCCTAGAAGGGTCTGAGTGTAAGAGCAGAGTTGCCATCCAGATCTCGAGACCAGGAAATAGCTGAATAGCCCTCTTGATGCCTTGGTCATGCTACCACCCCCAAGAAGGGTCTGAGTGTAAGAGTTTAGTTGCCATCCAGATTTCGAGACCAGGAAATAGCTAAATAGCCCTCCTGATGCCTTGGTCGGGCTACCACCCCCTAGAAGGGTCTGAGTGTAAGAGCATAGTTGCCATCCAGATCTCGAGACTAGGAAATAGCTAAATAGCCCTCCTGATGCCTTGGTCATGCTACCACCCCCAAGAAGGGTCTGAGTGTAAGAGCATAGTTGCCATCCAGATCTCGAGACCAGGAATTAGCTAAATAGCCCTCCTGATGCCTTGGTCATGCTACCACCCCCAAGAAGGGTCTGAGTGTAAGAGCTTAGTTGCGATCCAGATTTCGAGACCAGGAAATAGCTAAATAGCCCTCCTGATGCCTTGGTCAGGCTACCACCCCCAAGAATGGTCCGAGTGTAAGAGCATAGTTGCCATCCAGATCTCGAGACAAGGAAATAGCTAAATAGCCCTCCTGATGCCTTGGTCGGGCTACCACCCCCTAGAAGGGTCTGAGTGTAAGAGCATAGTTGCCATCCAGATCTCGAGACCAGGAAATAGCTAAATAGCCCTCCTGATGCCTTGGTCATGCTAACACCCCCAAGAAGGGTCTGAGTGTAAGAGTTTAGTTGCCATACAGATTTCGAGACCAGGAAATAGCTAAATAGCCCTCCTGATGCCTTGGTCGGGCTACCACCCCCAAGAATGGTTCGAGTGTAAGAGCATAGTTGCCATCCAGATCTCGAGACCAGGAAATAGCTAAATAGCCCTCCTGATGCCTTGGTCGGGCTACCAGCCCCTAGATGGGTCTGAGAGTAAGAGCATAGTTGCCATCCAGATCTCGAGACCAGGAAATAGCTAAATAGTCCTCCTGATGCCTTGGTCATGCTACCACCCCTAAAAAGTGTCTGAGAGTAAGAGCTTAGTTGCCATCCAGATTTCGAGACCAGGAAAAAGCTAAATAGCCCTCCTGATGCCTTGGTCGGGCTACCACCTCCTAGAAGGGTCTGAGTGTAAGAGTTTAGTTGCCATCCAGATTTCGAGACCAGGAAATAGCTAAATAGCCCTCCTGATGCCTTGGTCGGGCTACCACCCCCTAGAAGGGTCTAAGTGTAAGAGCATAGTTGCCATCCAGATCTCGAGACTAGGAAATAGCTAAATAGCCCTCCTGATGCCTTGGTCATGCTACCATCCCCAAGAAGGGTCTGAGTGTAAGAGCATTGTTGCCATCCAGATCTCGAGACCAGGAAATAGCTAAATAGCCCTCCTGATGCCTTGGTCATGCTACCACCCCCAAGAAGGGTCTGAGTGTAAGAGCTTAGTTGCTATCCAGATTTCAAGACCAGGAAATAGCTAAATAGCCCTCCTGATGCCTTGGTCGGGCTACCACCCCCAAGAATGGTCCGAGTGTAAGAGCATAGTTGCCATCCAGATCTCGAGACCAGGAAATAGCTAAATAGCCCTCCTCATGCCTTGGTCGGGCTACCACCCCCTAGAAGGGTCTGAGTGTAAGAGCATAGTTGCCATCCAGATCTCGAGACCAGGAAATAGCTAAATAGCCCTCCTGATGCCTTGGTCATGCTAACACCCCCAAGAAGGGTCTGAGTGTAAGAGTTTAGTTGCCATACAGATTTCGAGACCAGGAAATAGCTAAATAGCCCTCCTGATGCCTTGGTCGGGCTACCACCCCCTAGAAGGGTCTGAGTGTAAGAGCATAGTTGCCATCCAGATCTCGAGACCAGGAAATAGCTAAATAGCCCTCCTGATGCCTTGGTCGGGCTACCACCCCTTAGAAGGGTCTGTGTATAAGAGCATAGTTGCCATCCAGATCTCGAGATCAGGAAATAGCTAAATAGCCCTCCTGATGCCTTGGTCGGGCTACCACCCCCTAGAAGGGTCTGAGTGTAAGAGCATAGTTGCCATCCAGATCTCGAGACCAGGAAAAAGCTAAATAGCCCTCATAATGCCTTGGTCGGGCTACCACCCCCAAGAAAGGTTTGAGTATAAGAGCATAGTTGCCATCCAGATTTCAAGACCAGGAAATAGCTAAATAGCCCTCTTGATGCCTTGGTCGGGCTACCACCCCCAAGAACGGTCTGAGTGTAAGAGCATAGTTACCATCTAGATCTCGAGACCAGGAAATAGCTAAATAGCCCTCCTGATGCCATGGTCAGGTTACCACCCCCTAGAAGGGTCTGAGTGTAAGAGCATAGTTGCCATCCAGATTTCGAGACCAGGAAATAGCTAAATAGCCCTCCTGATGCCTTGGTCGGGCTACCATCCCCTAGAAGGGTCTGAGTGTAAGAGCATAGTTGCCATCCCGATCTCCAGACCAGGTAATAGCTAAATAGCCCTCCTGATGCCTTGGTCATGCTACCACCCCCAAGAAGGGTCTGAGTGTAAGAGCTTAGTTGCCATCCAGATTCGAGACCAGGAAATAGCAAAATAGCCCTCCTGATGCGTTGGTCAGGCTACCACCCCCAAGAAGGGTCTGAGTGTAAGAGCATAGTTGCCATCCAGATCTCGAGACCATGAAATAGCTAAACAGCCCTCTTGATGCCTTGGTCGGGCTACCACCCCCTAGAAGGGTCTGTGTATAAGAGCATAGTTGCCATCCAGATCTCGAGACCAGGAAATAGCTAAATAGCCCTCCTGATGCCTTGGTCGGGCTACCACCGCCTAGAAGGGTCTGAGTGTAAGAGCATAGTTGCTATCCAGATCTCGAGACAAGGAAATAGCTAAATAGCCCTCCTGATGCCTTGGTCGGGCTACCACCCCTAAGAATGGTCCGAGTGTAAGAGCATAGTTGCCATCCAGATCTCGAGACAAGGAAATAGCTAAATAGCCCTCCTGATGCCTTGGTCGGGCTACCACCCCATAGAAGGGTCTGAGTGTAAGAACATAGTTGCCATCCAGATCTCGAGACCAAAAAATAGCTAAATAGCCCTCATGATGCCTTGGTCGGGCTACCACCCCCAAGAAGGGTCTGAGTGTAAGAGCATAGTTGCCATCCAGATCTCGAGACCGGGAAATAGCTAAATAGCCCTCCTGATGCCTTGGTCATGCTACCACCCCCAAGAAGGGTCCGAGTGTAAGAGCGTAGTTGCCATCCAGATCTCGAGACCTGGAAATAGCTAAATAGCCCTCCTGATGCCTTGGTCGGGCTACCACCCCCTAGAACGGTCTGAGTGTAAGAGCATAGTTGCCATCCCGATCTCCAGACCAGGAAATAGCTAAATAGCCCTCCTGATGCCTTGGTCATGCTACCACCCCCAAGAAGGGTCTGAGTGTAAGAGCTTAGTTGCCAGCCAGATTCGAGACCAGGAAATAGCAAAATAGCCCTCCTGATGCGTTGGTCGGGCTACCACCCCCAATAAGGGTCTGAGTGTAAGAGCTTAGTTGCCATCCAGATCTCGAGACCAAGAAATAGCTAAATGGCCCTCCTGATGCCTTGGTCAGGCTACCACCCCCAAGAAGGGTCTGAGTGTAAGAGCATAGTTGCCATCCAGATCTCGAGACCATGAATTAGCTAATTAGCCCTCCTGATTCCTTGGTCGGGCTACCACCCCCAAGAAGGGTTTGAGTGTAAGAGCATAGTTGCCATCCAGATCTCAAGACCAGGAAATAGCTAAATAGCCCTCCTGATGCCTTTGTCGGGCTACTACCCCCAAGAATGGTCCGAGTGTAAGAGCATAGTTGCCATCCAGATCTCGAGACCATGAAATAGCTAAACAGCCCTCCTGATGCCTTGGTCGGGCTACCACCCCCAAGAAGGGTCTGTGTATAAGAGCACAGTTGCCATCCAGATCTCGAGACCAGGAAATAGCTAAATAGCCCTCCTGATGCCTTGGCCATGCTACCACCCCCAAGAAGGGTCTGAGTGAAATAGCATAGTTGCCATTCAGATCTCGAGACCATGAAATAGCTAAATAGCCCTCCTGATGCCTTGGTCATGCTACCACCCCCAAGAAGGGTCTGAGTGTAAGAGCTTAGTTGCCATCCAGATTCGAGACCAGGAAATAGCAAAATAGCCCTCCTGATGCGTTGGTCGGGCTACCACCCCCAATAAGGGTCTGAGTGTAAGAGCATAGTTGCCATCCAGATCTCGAGACCATGAAATAGCTAAACAGCCCTCCTGATGCATTGGTCGGGCTACCACCCCCAAGAAGGGTCTGTGTATAAGAGCACATTTGCCATCCAGATCTCGAGACCAGGAAATAGCTAAATAGCCCTCCTGATGCCTTGGTCATGCTACCACCCCCAAGAAGGGTCTGAGTGTAAGAGCATAGTTGCCATTCAGATCTCGAGACCATGAAATAGCTAAATAGCCCTCCTGATGCCTTGGTCGGGCTACCACCCCCAAGAAGGGTCTGAGTGTAAGAGCATAGTTGCCATCCAGATCTCGAGACCAGGAAATAGCGAAATAGCCCTCCTGATGCCTTGTTCGGGCTACCACCCCTAGAAGGGTCTGAGTGTAAGAGCATAGTTGCCATCCAGATCTCGAGACCAGGAAATAGCTAAATAGCCCTCCTGATGCCTTAGTCAGGCTACCACCCCCGAGAAGGGTCTGAGTGTAAGAGCACAGTTGCCATTTAGATCTCGAGACCAGGAAATAGCTGAATAGCCCTCCAGATGCCTTCGTCATGCTACCACCCCCAAGAAGGGTCTGAGTGTAAGAGCTTAGTTGCCATCCAGATCTCGAGACCATGAAATAGCTAAATAGCCCTCCTGATGCCTTGGTCGGGCTACCACCCCCAAGAATGGTCCGAGTGTAAGAGCATAGTTGCCATCCAGATCTCGAGACCAGGAAATAGCTAAATAGCCTCCTGATGCCTTGGTCGGGCTACCACCCCTAGAAGGGTCTGAGTGTAAGGGCATAGTTTCCATCCATATCTCGATACCTAGAAATAGCTAAATAGCCCACATGATGCCTTGGTCGGGCTACCACTCCCTAGAAGGGTCTGAGTATAAGAGCATAGTTGCCATCCAGATTTCGAGACCAGGAAATAGCTAAATTGCCCTCCTGATGCCTTGGCCGGGCTACCACCCCATAGAAGGGTCTGAGTATAAGAGCATAGTTGCCATCTAGATCTCGAGACCAGGAAATAGCTAAATAGCCCACATGATGCCTTGGTCGGGCTACCACACCCAAGAAGGGTCTGTGTGTAAGAGCATAGTTGCTATCCCGATCTCGAGACCTGGAAATGGCTAAATAGCCCACATGATGCCTTGGTCGGGCTACCACCCCCTAGAAGGGTCTGAGTATAAGAGCATAGTTTCCATCCAGATTTCGAGACCAAGAAATAGCTAAATAGCCCTCCTGATGCCTTGGTAGGGCTACCACCCCCAAGAAGGGTCTGAGTGTAGGAGAATAGGTGCCATCCAGATTTCGAGACCAGGATATAGCTAAATAGCCCTTCTGATGCGTTGGCCGGGCTACCACCCCCCAGAAGGGTTTGAGTATAAGACCATAGTTGCCATCTAGATCTCGAGACCAGGAAATAGCTAAATAGCCCTCCTGATGCCTTGGTCGGGCTACCACCCCCCAAGAAGGGTCTGAGTGTAAGGGCATAGTTGCCATCCATATCTCGAGACCTAGAAATAGCTAAATAGCCCACATGATGCCTTGGTCGGGCTACCACCCCCTAGAAGGGTATGAATATAAGTGCATAGTTGCCATCCAGATTTCGAGACCAGGAAATAGCTAAATAGCCCTCATGATGCCTTGGTCTAGCTACCACCCCCAAAAATGGTCTGGGTATAAGAGCATAGTTGCCATCTACATCTCGAGACCAGGAAATAGCTAAATAGCCCACATAATGCCTTGGTCGGGCTACCACCCCCAAGAAGGATCTAAGTATAAGAGCATAGTGGCCATCCAAATTTCTAGACCAGGAAATAGCTAAATAGCCCTCGTGTTGCCTTGGTCTAGCTACCACCCCCAAGAATGGTCTGAGTGTAAGAGCATAGTTGCCATCCAGATCTCGAGACCAGGAAATAGCTAAATAGCCCTCCTGATGCCTTGGTCGGGCTACCACCCCCAAGAAGGGTCTGAGTGTAAGAGCATAGTTGCCATCCAGATCTCGAGACCAGGAAATAGCGAAATAGCCCTCCTGATGCCTTGTTCGGGCTACCACCCCTAGAAGGGTCTGAGTGTAAGAGCATAGTTGCCATCCAGATCTCGAGACCAGGAAATAGCTAAATAGCCCTCCTGATGCCTTAGTCAGGCTACCACCCCCGAGAAGGGTCTGAGTGTAAGAGCACAGTTGCCATTTAGATCTCGAGACCAGGAAATAGCTGAATAGCCCTCCAGATGCCTTCGTCATGCTACCACCCCCAAGAAGGGTCTGAGTGTAAGAGCTTAGTTGCCATCCAGATCTCGAGACCATGAAATAGCTAAATAGCCCTCCTGATGCCTTGGTCGGGCTACCACCCCCAAGAATGGTCCGAGTGTAAGAGCATAGTTGCCATCCAGATCTCGAGACCAGGAAATAGCTAAATAGCCTCCTGATGCCTTGGTCGGGCTACCACCCCTAGAAGGGTCTGAGTGTAAGGGCATAGTTTCCATCCATATCTCGATACCTAGAAATAGCTAAATAGCCCACATGATGCCTTGGTCGGGCTACCACTCCCTAGAAGGGTCTGAGTATAAGAGCATAGTTGCCATCCAGATTTCGAGACCAGGAAATAGCTAAATTGCCCTCCTGATGCCTTGGCCGGGCTACCACCCCATAGAAGGGTCTGAGTATAAGAGCATAGTTGCCATCTAGATCTCGAGACCAGGAAATAGCTAAATAGCCCACATGATGCCTTGGTCGGGCTACCACACCCAAGAAGGGTCTGTGTGTAAGAGCATAGTTGCTATCCCGATCTCGAGACCTGGAAATGGCTAAATAGCCCACATGATGCCTTGGTCGGGCTACCACCCCCTAGAAGGGTCTGAGTATAAGAGCATAGTTTCCATCCAGATTTCGAGACCAAGAAATAGCTAAATAGCCCTCCTGATGCCTTGGTAGGGCTACCACCCCCAAGAAGGGTCTGAGTGTAGGAGAATAGGTGCCATCCAGATTTCGAGACCAGGATATAGCTAAATAGCCCTTCTGATGCGTTGGCCGGGCTACCACCCCCCAGAAGGGTTTGAGTATAAGACCATAGTTGCCATCTAGATCTCGAGACCAGGAAATAGCTAAATAGCCCTCCTGATGCCTTGGTCGGGCTACCACCCCCCAAGAAGGGTCTGAGTGTAAGGGCATAGTTGCCATCCATATCTCGAGACCTAGAAATAGCTAAATAGCCCACATGATGCCTTGGTCGGGCTACCACCCCCTAGAAGGGTATGAATATAAGTGCATAGTTGCCATCCAGATTTCGAGACCAGGAAATAGCTAAATAGCCCTCATGATGCCTTGGTCTAGCTACCACCCCCAAAAATGGTCTGGGTATAAGAGCATAGTTGCCATCTACATCTCGAGACCAGGAAATAGCTAAATAGCCCACATAATGCCTTGGTCGGGCTACCACCCCCAAGAAGGATCTAAGTATAAGAGCATAGTGGCCATCCAAATTTCTAGACCAGGAAATAGCTAAATAGCCCTCGTGTTGCCTTGGTCTAGCTACCACCCCCAAGAATGGTCTGAGTGTAAGAGCATAGTTGCCATCCAGATCTCGAGACCAGGAAATAGCTAAATAGCCCTCCTGATGCCTTGGTCGGGCTACCACCCCCAAGAAGGGTCTGAGTATATGAGCATAGTTGCCATCCAGATTTCGAGACCAGGAAATAGCTAAATGGCCCTCCTGATGCCTTGGTCGGGCTACCACCCCCCTAGAAGGGTCTGAGTATAAGAGCATAGTTATCATCTAGATCTCGAGACCAGGAAATAACTAAATAGCCCTCGTGATGCCTTGGTCTAGCTACCACCCCCAAGAATGGTCTGAGTGTAAGAGCATAGTTGCCATCCAGATCTTGAGACCAGGAAATAGCTAAAAAGCTCTCCTTATGCCTTGGTTGGGCTACCACCCCAAGAAGAGTCTGAGTGTAAGAGCATAGTTGCCATCCAGATCTCCAGACCAGGAAATAGCTAAATAGACAACATGATGCCTTGGTCGGGCTACAACCCCCAAGAAGGGTCTGAGCGTAAGAGCATAGTTGCCATCCAGATCTCGAGACCAGGAAATAGCTAAATAGCCCACATGATGCCTTGGTCGAACTACCACCCCCAAGAAGGGTCTGAGTATAAGAGCATAGTTTCCATCCAGGTCTTGAGACCTGGAAAAAGCTAAATAGCCCACATGATGCCTTGGTCGGGCTACCACCCCCAAGAAGGGTCTGAGTTTAAGAGCATAGTTGCCATCCAGATTTCGAGACCAGAAAATAGCTAAATAGCCCTCTTATTGCCTTGGTCGGGCTACCACCCCCCAGAAGGGTTTGAGTGTAAGAGAATAGTTGCCATCTAGATCTCGAGACCAGGAAATAGCTAAATAGCCCTTCTGATGCCTTGGTCGGGCTACCACCCCCCAAGAAGGGTCTGAGTGTAACGGCATAGTTTCCATCCATGTCTCGATACCTAGAAATAGCTAAATAGCCCAAATGATGCCTTGGTCGGGCTACCACCCCCTAGAAGGGTCTGAGTATAAGAGCATAGTTGCCATCCAGATTTCGAGACCAGGAAATAGCTAAATAGCCCTCCTGATGCCTTGGCCGGGCTACCACCCCATAGAAGGGTCTGAGTATAAGAGCATAGTTGCCATATAGATCTCGAGACCAGGAAATAGCTAAATAGCCCACAGGATGCCTTGGTCGGGCTACCACACCCAAGAAGGGTCTGTGTGTAAGAGCATAGTTGCTATCCAGATCTCGAGACCTGGAAATGGCTAAATAGCCCACATGATGCCTTGGTCGGGCAAGCACCCCCTAGAAGGGTCTGAGTATAAGAGCATAGTTTCCATCCGGATTTCGAGACAAGGAAATAGCTAAATAGCCCTCCTGATGCCTTGGTAGGGCTACCACCCCCAAGAAGGGTCTAAGGGTAGGAGAATAGTTGCCATGCAGATTTCGAGACCAGGATATAGCTAAATAGCCCTTCTGATGCGTTGGCCGGGCTACCACTCCCAGAAGGGTCTGAGTATAAGAGCATAGTTGCCATCTGGATCTCGAGACCTGGAAATAGCTAAATAGCCCTCTTGATGCCTTGGTCGGGCTACCACCCCCCAAGAAGGGTCTGAGTGTAAGGGCATAGTTGTCATCCATATCTCGAGACCTAGAAATAGCTAAATAGCCCACATGATGCCTTGGTCGGGCTACCACCCCCTAGAAGGGTCTGAGTATAAGAGCATAGTTGCCATCCAGATTTCGAGACTAGGAAATAGCTAAATAGCCCTTCTGATGCCTTGGCCGGGCTACCACCCCATAGAAGGGTCTGAGTATAAGAGCATAGTTGCCATCTAGATCTCGAGACCAGGAAATAGCTAAATAGCCCACATGATGCCTTGGTCGGGCTACCACTCCCTAGAAGGGTCTGAGTATAAGAGCATAGTTTCCATCTAGATTTCGAGACAAGGAAATAGCTAAATAGCCCTCCTGATGCCTTGGTAGGGCTACCACCCCCAAGAAGGGTCTGAGTGTAGGAGAATAGTTGCCATCCAGATTTCGAGACCAAGATATAGCTAAATAGCACTCGTGATGCCTTGGTCTAGCTACCACCCCTAAGAAGGGTCTGAGTGTAAGAGTTTAGTTGCCATACAGATTTCTAGACCAGGAAATAGCTAAATAGCCCTCCTGATGCCTTGGTCGGGCTACCACCCCCAAGAATGGTTCGAGTGTAAGAGCATAGTTGCCATCCAGATCTCGAGACCAGGAAATAGCTAAATAGCCCTCCTGATGCCTTGGTCGGGCTACCACCCCCTAGATGGGTCTGAGAGTAAGAGCATAGTTGCCATCAAGATCTCGAGACCAGGAAATAGCTAAATAGTCCTCCTGATGCCTTGGTCATGCTACCACCCCTAAAAAGTGTCTGAGAGTAAGAGCTTAGTTGCCATCCAGATTTCGAGACCAGGAAAAAGCTAAATAGCCCTCCTGATGCCTTGGTCGGGCTACCACCTCCTAGAAGGGTCTGAGTGTAAGAGTTTAGTTGCCATCCAGATTTCGAGACAAGGAAATAGCTAAATAGCCCTCCTGATGCCTTGGTCGGGCTACCACCCCCTAGAAGGGTCTAAGTGTAAGAGCATAGTTGCCATCTAGATCTCGAGACTAGGAAATAGCTAAATAGCCCTCCTGATGCCTTGGTCATGCTACCACCCCCAAGAAGGGTCTGAGTGTAAGAGCATAGTTGCCATCCAGATCTCGAGACCAGGAAATAGCTAAATAGCCCTCCTGATGCCTTGGTCATGCTACCACCCCCAAGAAGGGTCTGAGTGTAAGAGCTTAGTTGCGATCCAGATTTCAAGACCAGGAAATAGCTAAATAGCCCTCCCGATGCCTTGGTCAGGCTACCACCCCCAAGAATGGTCCGAGTGTAAGAGCATAGTTGCCATCCAGATCTCGAGACCAGGAAATAGCTAAATAGCCCTCCTCATGCCTTGGTCGGGCTACCACCCCCTAGAAGGGTCTGAGTGTAAGAGCATAGTTGCCATCCAGATCTCGAGACCAGGAAATAGCTAAATAGCCCTCCTGATGCCTTGGTCATGCTAACACCCCCAAGAAGGGTCTGAGTGTAAGAGTTTAGTTGCCATACAGATTTCGAGACCAGGAAATAGCTAAATAGCCCTCCTGATGCCTTGGTCGGGCTACCACCCCCTAGAAGGGTCTGAGTGTAAGAGCATAGTTGCCATCCAGATCTCGAGACCAGGAAATAGCTAAATAGCCCTCCTGATGCCTTGGTCGGGCTACCACCCCTTAGAAGGGTCTGTGTATAAGAGCATAGTTGCCATCCAGATCTCGAGATCAGGAAATAGCTAAATAGCCCTCCTGATGCCTTGGTCGGGCTACCACCCCCTAGAAGGGTCTGAGTGTAAGAGCATAGTTGCCATCCAGATCTCGAGACCAGGAAAAAGCTAAATAGCCCTCCTAATGCCTTGGTCGGGCTACCACTCCCAAGAAAGGTTTGAGTATAAGAGCATAGTTGCCATCCAGATTTCAAGACCAGGAAATAGCTAAATAGCCCTCTTGATGCCTTGGTCGGGCTACCACCCCCAAGAACGGTCTGAGTGTAAGAGCATAGTTACCATCTAGATCTCGAGACCAGGAAATAGCTAAATAGCCCTCCTGATGCCTTGGTCAGGCTACCACCCCCTAGAAGGGTCTGAGTGTAAGAGCATAGTTGCCATCCAGATTTCGAGACCAGGAAATAGCTAAATAGCCCTCCTGATGCCTTGGTTGGGCTACCACCCCCAAGAAGGGTCTGAGTGTAAGAGCATAGTTGCCATCCAGATCTCGAGACCATGAAATAGCTAAACAGCCCTCTTGATGCCTTGGTCGGGCTACCACCCCCTAGAAGGGTCTGTGTATAAGAGCATAGTTGCCATCCAGATCTCGAGACCAGGAAATAGCTAAATAGCCCTCCTGATGCCTTGGTCGGGCTACCACCCCCTAGAAGGGTCTGAGTGTAAGAGCATAGTTGCTATCCAGATCTCGAGACAAGGAAATAGCTAAATAGCCCTCCTGATGCCTTGGTCGGGCTACCACCCCTAAGAATGGTCCGAGTGTAAGAGCATAGTTGCCATCCAGATCTCGAGACAAGGAAATAGCTAAATAGCCCTCCTGATGCCTTGGTCGGGCTACCACCCCATAGAAGGGTCTGAGTGTAAGAACATAGTTGCCATCCAGATCTCGAGACCAAAAAATAGCTAAATAGCCCTCATGATGCCTTGGTCGGGCTACCACCCCCAAGAAGGGTCTGAGTGTAAGAGCATAGTTGCCATCCAGATCTCGAGACCGGGAAATAGCTAAATAGCCCTCCTGATGCCTTGGTCATGCTACCACCTCCAAGAAGGGTCCGAGTGTAAGAGCGTGGTTGCCATCCAGATCTCGAGACCTGGAAATAGCTAAATAGCCCTCCTGATGCCTTGGTCGGGCTACCACCCCCTAGAACGGTCTGAGTGTAAGAGCATAGTTGCCATCCCGATCTCCAGACCAGGAAATAGCTAAATAGCCCTCCTGATGCCTTGGTCATGCTACCACCCCCAAGAAGGGTCTGAGTGTAAGAGCTTAGTTGCCATCCAGATTCGAGACCAGGAAATAGCAAAATAGCCCTCCTGATGCGTTGGTCGGGCTACCACCCCCAATAAGGGTCTGAGTGTAAGAGCTTAGTTGCCATCCAGATCTCGAGACCAAGAAATAGCTAAATGGCCCACCTGATGCCTTGGTCAGGCTACCACCCCCAAGAAGGGTCTGAGTGTAAGAGCATAGTTGCCATCCAGATCTCGAGACCATGAATTAGCTAAATAGCCCTCCTGATTCCTTGGTCGGGCTACCACCCCCAAGAAGGGTCTGAGTGTAAGAGCATAGTTGCCATCCAGATCTCAAGACCAGGAAATAGCTAAATAGCCCTCCTGATGCCTTTGTCGGGCTACTACCCCCAAGAATGGTCCGAGTGTAAGAGCATAGTTGCCATCCAGATCTCGAGACCATGAAATAGCTAAACAGCCCTCCTGATGCCTTGGTCGGGCTACCACCCCCAAGAAGGGTCTGTGTATAAGAGCACAGTTGCCATCCAGATCTCGAGACCAGGAAATAGCTAAATAGCCCTCCTGATGCCTTGGTCATGCTACCACCCCCAAGAAGGGTCTGAGTGAAATAGCATAGTTGCCATTCAGATCTCGAGACCATGAAATAGCTAAATAGCCCTCCTGATGCCTTGGTCATGCTACCACCTCCAAGAAGGGTCCGAGTGTAAGAGCGTGGTTGCCATCCAGATCTCGAGACCTGGAAATAGCTAAATAGCCCACATGATGCCTTGGTCGGGCTACCACCCCCTAGAACGGTCTGAGTGTAAGAGCATAGTTGCCATCCCGATCTCCAGACCAGGAAATAGCTAAATAGCCCTCCTGATGCCTTGGTCATGCTACCACCCCCAAGAAGGGTCTGAGTGTAAGAGCTTAGTTGCCATCCAGATTCGAGACCAGGAAATAGCAAAATAGCCCTCCTGATGCCTTGGTCGGGCTACCACCCCTTAGAAGGGTCTGTGTATAAGAGCATAGTTGCCATCCAGATCTCGAGATCAGGAAATAGCTAAATAGCCCTCCTGATGCCTTGGTCGGGCTACCACCCCCTAGAAGGGTCTGAGTGTAAGAGCATAGTTGCCATCCAGATCTCGAGACCAGGAAAAAGCTAAATAGCCCTCCTAATGCCTTGGTCGGGCTACCACCCCCAAGAAAGGTTTGAGTATAAGAGCATAGTTGCCATCCAGATTTCAAGACCAGGAAATAGCTAAATAGCCCTCTTGATGCCTTGGTCGGGCTACCACCCCCAAGAACGGTCTGAGTGTAAGAGCATAGTTACCATCTAGATCTCGAGACCAGGAAATAGGTAAATAGCCCTCCTGATGCCTTGGTCAGGCTACCACCCCCTAGAAGGGTCTGAGTGTAAGAGCATAGTTGCCATCCAGATTTCGAGACCAGGAAATAGCTAAATAGCCCTCATGATGCCTTGGTTGGGCTACCACCCCCAAGAAGGGTCTGAGTGTAAGAGCATAGTTGCCATCCAGATCTCGAGACCATGAAATAGCTAAACAGCCCTCTTGATGCCTTGGTCGGGCTACAACCCCCTAAAAGGGTCTGAGTGTAAGAGCATAGTTGCTATCCAGATCTCGAGACAAGGAAATAGCTAAATAGCCCTCCTGATGCCTTGGTCGGGCTACCACCCCTAAGAATGGTCCGAGTGTAAGAGCATAGTTGCCATCCAGATCTCGAGACAAGGAAATAGCTAAATAGCCCTCCTGATGCCTTGGTCGGGCTACCACCCCATAGAAGGGTCTGAGTGTAAGAACATAGTTGCCATCCAGATCTCGAGACCAAAAAATAGCTAAATAGCCCTCATGATGCCTTGGTCGGGCTACCACCCCCAAGAAGGGTCTGAGTGTAAGAGCATAGTTGCCATCCAGATCTCGAGACCGGGAAATAGCTAAATAGCCCTCCTGATGCCTTGGTCATGCTACCACCTCCAAGAAGGGTCCGAGTGTAAGAGCGTGGTTGCCATCCAGATCTCGAGACCTGGAAATAGCTAAATAGCCCTCCTGATGCCTTGGTCGGGCTACCACCCCCTAGAACGGTCTGAGTGTAAGAGCATAGTTGCCATCCCGATCTCCAGACCAGGAAATAGCTAAATAGCCCTCCTGATGCCTTGGTCATGCTACCACCCCCAAGAAGGGTCTGAGTGTAAGAGCTTAGTTGCCATCCAGATTCGAGACCAGGAAATAGCAAAATAGCCCTCCTGATGCGTTGGTCGGGCTACCACCCCCAATAAGGGTCTGAGTGTAAGAGCTTAGTTGCCATCCAGATCTCGAGACCAAGAAATAGCTAAATGGCCCACCTGATGCCTTGGTCAGGCTACCACCCCCAAGAAGGGTCTGAGTGTAAGAGCATAGTTGCCATCCAGATCTCGAGACCATGAATTAGCTAAATAGCCCTCCTGATTCCTTGGTCGGGCTACCACCCCCAAGAAGGGTCTGAGTGTAAGAGCATAGTTGCCATCCAGATCTCAAGACCAGGAAATAGCTAAATAGCCCTCCTGATGCCTTTGTCGGGCTACTACCCCCAAGAATGGTCCGAGTGTAAGAGCATAGTTGCCATCCAGATCTCGAGACCATGAAATAGCTAAACAGCCCTCCTGATGCCTTGGTCGGGCTACCACCCCCAAGAAGGGTCTGTGTATAAGAGCAAAGTTGCCATCCAGATCTCGAGACCAGGAAATAGCTAAATAGCCCTCCTGATGCCTTGGTCATGCTACCACCCCCAAGAAGGGTCTGAGTGAAATAGCATAGTTGCCATTCAGATCTCGAGACCATGAAATAGCTAAATAGCCCTCCTGATGCCTTGGTCATGCTACCACCTCCAAGAAGGGTCCGAGTGTAAGAGCGTGGTTGCCATCCAGATCTCGAGACCTGGAAATAGCTAAATAGCCCACATGATGCCTTGGTCGGGCTACCACCCCCTAGAACGGTCTGAGTGTAAGAGCATAGTTGCCATCCCGATCTCCAGACCAGGAAATAGCTAAATAGCCCTCCTGATGCCTTGGTCATGCTACCACCCCCAAGAAGGGTCTGAGTGTAAGAGCTTAGTTGCCATCCAGATTCGAGACCAGGAAATAGCAAAATAGCCCTCCTGATGCCTTGGTCGGGCTACCACCCCTTAGAAGGGTCTGTGTATAAGAGCATAGTTGCCATCCAGATCTCGAGATCAGGAAATAGCTAAATAGCCCTCCTGATGCCTTGGTCGGGCTACCACCCCCTAGAAGGGTCTGAGTGTAAGAGCATAGTTGCCATCCAGATCTCGAGACCAGGAAAAAGCTAAATAGCCCTCCTAATGCCTTGGTCGGGCTACCACCCCCAAGAAAGGTTTGAGTATAAGAGCATAGTTGCCATCCAGATTTCAAGACCAGGAAATAGCTAAATAGCCCTCTTGATGCCTTGGTCGGGCTACCACCCCCAAGAACGGTCTGAGTGTAAGAGCATAGTTACCATCTAGATCTCGAGACCAGGAAATAGCTAAATAGCCCTCCTGATGCCTTGGTCAGGCTACCACCCCCTAGAAGGGTCTGAGTGTAAGAGCATAGTTGCCATCCAGATTTCGAGACCAGGAAATAGCTAAATAGCCCTCATGATGCCTTGGTTGGGCTACCACCCCCAAGAAGGGTCTGAGTGTAAGAGCATAGTTGCCATCCAGATCTCGAGACCATGAAATAGCTAAACAGCCCTCTTGATGCCTTGGTCGGGCTACAACCCCCTAAAAGGGTCTGAGTGTAAGAGCATAGTTGCTATCCAGATCTCGAGACAAGGAAATAGCTAAATAGCCCTCCTGATGCCTTGGTCGGGCTACCACCCCTAAGAATGGTCCGAGTGTAAGAGCATAGTTGCCATCCAGATCTCGAGACAAGGAAATAGCTAAATAGCCCTCCTGATGCCTTGGTCGGGCTACCACCCCATAGAAGGGTCTGAGTGTAAGAACATAGTTGCCATCCAGATCTCGAGACCAAAAAATAGCTAAATAGCCCTCATGATGCCTTGGTCGGGCTACCACCCCCAAGAAGGGTCTGAGTGTAAGAGCATAGTTGCCATCCAGATCTCGAGACCGGGAAATAGCTAAATAGCCCTCCTGATGCCTTGGTCATGCTACCACCTCCAAGAAGGGTCCGAGTGTAAGAGCGTGGTTGCCATCCAGATCTCGAGACCTGGAAATAGCTAAATAGCCCTCCTGATGCCTTGGTCGGGCTACCACCCCCTAGAACGGTCTGAGTGTAAGAGCATAGTTGCCATCCCGATCTCCAGACCAGGAAATAGCTAAATAGCCCTCCTGATGCCTTGGTCATGCTACCACCCCCAAGAAGGGTCTGAGTGTAAGAGCTTAGTTGCCATCCAGATTCGAGACCAGGAAATAGCAAAATAGCCCTCCTGATGCGTTGGTCGGGCTACCACCCCCAATAAGGGTCTGAGTGTAAGAGCTTAGTTGCCATCCAGATCTCGAGACCAAGAAATAGCTAAATGGCCCACCTGATGCCTTGGTCAGGCTACCACCCCCAAGAAGGGTCTGAGTGTAAGAGCATAGTTGCCATCCAGATCTCGAGACCATGAATTAGCTAAATAGCCCTCCTGATTCCTTGGTCGGGCTACCACCCCCAAGAAGGGTCTGAGTGTAAGAGCATAGTTGCCATCCAGATCTCAAGACCAGGAAATAGCTAAATAGCCCTCCTGATGCCTTTGTCGGTCTACTACCCCTAAGAATGGTCCGAGTGTAAGAGCATAGTTGCCATCCAGATCTCGAGACCATGAAATAGCTAAACAGCCCTCCTGATGCCTTGGTCGGGCTACCACCCCCAAGAAGGGTCTGTGTATAAGAGCACAGTTGCCATCCAGATCTCGAGACCAGGAAATAGCTAAATAGCCCTCCTGATTCCTTGGTCATGCTACCACCCCCAAGAAGGGTCTGAGTGAAATAGCATAGTTTCCATTCAGATCTCGAGACCATGAAATAGCTAAATAGCCCTCCTGATGCCTTGGTCATGCTACCACCCCCAAGAAGGGTCTGAGTGTAAGAGCTTAGTTGCCATCCAGATTCGAGACCAGGAAATAGCAAAATAGCCCTCCTGATGCGTTGGTCGGGCTACCACCCCCAATAAGGGTCTGAGTGTAAGAGCATAGTTGCCATCCAGATCTCGAGACCATGAAATAGCTAAACAGCCCTCCTGATGCCTTGGTCGGGCTACCACCCCCAAGAAGGGTCTGTGTATAAGAGCACAGTTGCCATCCAGATCTCGAGACCAGGAAATAGCTAAATAGCCCTCCTGATGCCTTGGTCATGCTACCACCCCCAAGAAGGGTCTGAGTGTAAGAGCATAGTTGCCATTCAGATCTCGAGACCATGAAATAGCTAAATAGCCCTCCTGATGCCTTGGTCGGGCTACCACCCCCAAGAAGGGTCTGAGTGTAAGAGCATAGTTGCCATCCAGATCTCGAGACCATGAAATAGCTAAATAGCCCTCCTGATGCCTTGGTCGGGCTACCACCCCCCAAGAAGGGTCTGAGTGTAAGGGCATAGTTGCCATCCATATCTCGAGACCTAGAAATAGCTAAATAGCCCACATGATGCCTTGGTCGGGCTACCACCCCCTAGAAGGGTCTGAATATAAGAGCATAGTTGCCATCAAGATTTCGAGACCAGGAAATAGCTAAATAGCCCTCTTGATGCCTTGGCCGGGCTACCACCCCATAGAAGGGTCTGAGTATAAGAGCATAGTTGCCATCTAGATCTCGAGACCAGGAAATAGCTAAATAGCCCACATGATGCCTTGGTCGGGCTACCACACCCAAGAAGGGTCTGTGTGTAAGAGCATAGTTGGTATCCAGATCTCGAGACCTGGAAATGGCTAAATAGCCCACATGATGCCTTGGTCGGGCTACCACCCCCTAGAAGGGTCTGAGTATAAGAGCATAGTTTCCATCCAGATTTCGACACCAAAAAATAGCTAAATAGCCCTCCTGATGCCTTGGTAGGGCTACCACCCCCAAGAAGGGTCTGAGTGTAGGAGAATAGTTGCCATCCAGATTTCGAGACCAGGATATAACTAAATAGCCCTTCTGATGCGTTGGCCGGGCTACCACCCCCCAGAAGGGTCTGAGTATAAGAGCATAGTTGCCAATCAGATCTCGAGACCAGGAAATAGCTAAATAGCCCGCCTAATGCCTTGGTCAGGCTACCACCCCCAAGAAGGATCTAAGTATAAGAGCATAGTTGCCATCCAGATTTCGAGACCAGGAAATAGCTAAATAGCCCTCGTGATGCCTTGGTCTAGCTACCACCCCCAAGAAGGGTCTGAGTGTAAGAGCATAGTTGCCATCTAGATCTCGAGACAAGAAAATAGCTAAATAGCCCGCCTAATGCCTTGGTCGGGCTACCACCCCCACGAAGGGTCTGAGTGTAAGAGCATAGTTGCCAACCAGATCTCGGGACTAGGAAATAGCTAAATAGCTCACATGATGCCTTGGTGGGGCTACCTCCCCCAATAAAGGTCTGAGTGTAAGAGCATAGTTACCATCTGGATCTCAAGACTAGGAAATAGCTAAATTGCCAACATGATTCCTTGGTCTGGCTACCACCCCCAAGAAGGGACTGAGTATAAGAGCATAGTTGCCATCCAGATTTCGAGACCAGGAAATAGCTAAATAGCCCTCCTGATGCCTTGGTAGGGCTACCACCCCCAAGAAGGGTTTGAGTGTAGGAGCATAGTTACCATCAAGATTTCGAGACCAGGGAATAGTTCAATAGCCCACATGATGCCTTGGTCGGGCTACCACACCCAAGTAGGGACTGAGTATAAGAGCATAGTTGCCATCCAGATTTCGAGACCAGGAAATAGCTAAATAGCCCTCCTGATGCCTTGGTAGGGCTACCACCCCCAAGAAGGGTTTGAGTGTAGGAGCATAGTTACCATCAAGATTTCGAGACCAGGGAATAGTTCAATAGCCCACATGATGCCTTGGTCGGGCTACCACACCCAAGAAGGGTCTGTGTATAAGAGCATAGTTGCCATCCAGATTTCGAGACCAGGAAATAGCTAAATAGCCCTCCTGATGCCTTGGTCGGGCTACCACCCCTAAGAAAGGTCTGAGTGTAAGAGCGTAGTTGCCATCCAGATCTCGATACCAAGAAATAGCAAAATAGCCCACATGATGCCTTGGTCGGGCTACCACCCCCTAGAAGGGTCTGAGTATAAGAGCATAGTTTCCATCCAGATTTCGAGACCAGGAAATAGCTAAACAGCCCTCCTGATGCCTTGGTCGGGCTACCACGCCCAAGAAAGGTCCGAGTGTAAGAGCATAGTTTCCATCCAAATCTCGAGACCAGGAAATAGCTAAATAGCCCTCCTGATGCCTTGGTCGGGCTACCACCCCCTAGAAGGGTCTGAGTGTAATAGCAAAGTTGCCATCCAGATCTCGAGACTAGGAAATAGCTAAATAGCCCTCCTGATGCCTTGGTCGGGCTACCACCCCCTAGAAGGGTCTGAGTGTAAGAGCATAGTTGCCATCCAGATCTCGAGACTAGGAAATAGCTAAATAGCCCTCCTGATGCCTTGGTCATGCTACCACCCCCAAGAAGGGTCTGAGTGTAAGAGCTTAGTTGCGATCCAGATTTCGAGACCAGGAAATAGCTAAATAGCCCTCCTGATGCCTTGGTCGGGCTACCACCCCCAAGAATGGTCCGAGTGTAAGAGCATAGTTGCCATCCAGATCTCGAGACCAGGAAATAGCTAAATAGCCTCCTGATGCCTTGGTCGGGCTACCACCCCTAGAAGGGTCTGAGTGTAAGAGCATAGTTGCCATCCAGATCTCGAGACCAGGAAATAGCTAAATATCCCTCCTGATGCCTTGGTCATGCTAACACCCCCAAGAAGGGTCTGAGTGTAAGAGCTTAGTTGCCATCCAGATTTCGAGACCAGGAAATAGCTAAATAGCCTTCCTGATGCCTTGGTCGGGCTACCACCCCCAAGAATGGTTCGAGTGTAAGAGCATAGTTGCCATCCAGATCTCGAGACCAGGAAATAGCTAAATAGCCCTCCTGATGCCTTGGTCGGGCTACCACCCCCTAGAAGGGTCTGAGTGTAAGAGCATAGTTGCCATCTAGATCTCGAGACCAGGAAATAGCTAAATAGCCCTCCTGATGCCTTGGTCATGCTACCACCCCCAAAAAGGGTCTGAGTGTAAGAGCTTAGTTGCCATCCAGATTTCGAGACCAGGAAATAGCTAAATAGCCCTCCTGATGCCTTGGTCGGGCTACCACCTCCTATAAGGGTCTGAGTGTAAGAGCATAGTTGCCATCCAGATCTCGAGACCAGGAAATAGCTAAATAGCCCTCCTGATGCCTTGGTTGGGCTACCACCCCCAAGAAGGGTCTGAGTGTAAGAGCATAGTTGCCGTCTAGATCTCGAGACCATGAAATAGCTAAACAGCCCTCCTGATGCCTTGGTCGGGCTACCACCCCCAAGAAGGGTCTGTGTATAAGAGCATAGTTGCCATCCAGATCTCGACACCAGGAAATAGCTAAATAGCCCTCCTGATGCCTTGGTCGGGCTACCACTCCCTAGAAGGGTCTGAGTGTAAGTGCATAGTTGCTATCCAGATCTCGAGACAAGGAAATAGCTAAATAGCCCTCCTGATGCCTTGGTCGGGCTACCACCCCTAAGAATGGTCCGAGTGTAAGAGCATAGTTGCCATCCAAATCTCGAGACAAGGAAATAGCTAAATAGCCCTCCTGATGCCTTGGTCGGGCTACCACCCCATAGAAGGGTCTGAGTGTAAGAACATAGTTGCCATCCAGATCTCGAGACCAAAAAATAGCTAAATAGCCCTCATGATGCCTTGGTCGGGCTACCACCCCTAAGAAGGGTCTGAGTGTAAGAGCATAATTGCCATCCAGATCTCGAGACCGGGAAATAGCTAAATAGCCCTCATGATGCCTTGGTCGGGCTACCACCCCTGAGAAGGGTCTGAGTGTAAGAGCACAGTTGCCATCCAGATCTCGAGACCAGGAAATAGCTAAATAGCCCTCCTGATGCCTTGGTCATGCTACCACCCCCAAGAATGGTCTGAGTGTAAGAGCTTAGTTGCCATCCCTATTTTGAGACCAGGAAATGGATAAATAGCCCTACTGATGCCTTGGTCGGGCTACTACCCCCAAGAATGGTCCGAGTGTAAGAGCGTAGTTGCCATCCAGATCTCGAGACCAGGAAATAGCTAAATAGCCCTCCTGATGCCTTGGTCGGGCTACCATCCCCTAGAAGGGTCTGAGTGTAAGAGCATAGTTGCCATCCCGATCTCCAGACCAGGTAATAGCTAAATAGCCCTCCTGATGCCTTGGTCATGCTACCACCCCCAAGAAGGGTCTGAGTGTAAGAGCTTAGTTGCCATCCAGATTCGAGACCAGGAAATAGCAAAATAGCCCTCCTGATGCGTTGGTCGGGCTACCACCCCCAATAAGGGTCTGAGTGTAAGAGCTTAGTTGCCATCCAGATCTCAAGACCAGGAAATAGCTAAATAGCCCTCCTGATGCCTTTGTCGGGCTACTACCCCCAAGAATGGTCCGAGTGTAAGAGCATAGTTGCCATCCAGATCTCGAGACCATGAAATAGCTAAACAGCACTCCTGATGCCTTGGTTGGGCTACCACCCCTAGAAGGGTCTGAGTGTAAGAGCATAGTTGCCATCCAGATCTCGAGACCAGGAAATAGCTAAATAGCCCTCCTGATGCCTTGGTCATGCTAACACCCCCAAGAAGGGTCTGAGTGTAAGAGTTTAGTTGCCATACAGATTTCGAGACCAGGAAATAGCTAAATAGCCCTCCTGATGCCTTGGTCGGGCTACCACCCCCAAGAATGGTTCGAGTGTAAGAGCATAGTTGCCATCCAGATCTTGAGACCAGGAAATAGCTAAATAGCCCTCCTGATGCCTTGGTCATGCTACCACCCCTAAAAAGGGTCTGAGAGTAAGAGCTTAGTTGCCATCCAGATTTCGAGACCAGGAAAAAGCTAAATAGCCCTCCTGATGCCTTGGTCGGGCTACCACCTCCTAGAAGGGTCTAAGTGTAAGAACATAGTTACCATCAATATCTCGAGACCAGGAAATAGCTAAATAGCCCTCCTGATGCCTTGGTCGGGCTACCACCCCCTAGAAGGGTCTGAGTGTAAGAGCATAGTTGCCATCCAGATCTCGAGACCAGGATATAGCTAAATAGCCCTCCTGATGCCTTGGTCGGGCTACCACCCCTTAGAAGGGTCTGTGTATAAGAGCATAGTTGCCATCCAGATCTCGAGACCAGGAAATAGCTAAATAGCCCTCCAGATGCCTTGGTCGAGCTACCACCCCCTAGAAGGGTCTGAGTGTAAGAGCATAGTTGCCATCCAGATCTCGAGACCAGGAAATAGCTAAATAGCCCTCCTAATGCCTTGGTCGGGCTACCACCCCCAAGAAAGGTTTGAGTATAAGAGCATAGTTGCCATCCAGATTTCAAGACCAGGAAATAGCTAAATAGCCCTCCTGATGCCTTGGTCATGCTAACACCCCCAAGAAGGGTCTGAGTGTAAGAGTTTAGTTGCCATACAGATTTCGAGACCAGGAAATAGCTAAATAGCCCTCCTGATGCCTTGGTCGGGCTACCACCCCCAAGAATGGTTCGAGTGTAAGAGCATAGTTGCCATCCAGATCTTGAGACCAGGAAATAGCTAAATAGCCCTCCTGATGCCTTGGTCATGCTACCACCCCTAAAAAGGGTCTGAGAGTAAGAGCTTAGTTGCCATCCAGATTTCGAGACCAGGAAAAAGCTAAATAGCCCTCCTGATGCCTTGGTCGGGCTACCACCTCCTAGAAGGGTCTAAGTGTAAGAGCATAGTTACCATCAATATCTCGAGACCAGGAAATAGCTAAATAGCCCTCCTGATGCCTTGGTCATGCTACCACCCCTAAAAAGGGTCTGAGAGTAAGAGCTTAGTTGCCATCCAGATTTCGAGACCAGGAAAAAGCTAAATAGCCCTCCTGATGCCTTGGTCGGGCTACCACCTCCTAGAAGGGTCTAAGTGTAAGAACATAGTTACCATCAATATCTCGAGACCAGGAAATAGCTAAATAGCCCTCCTGATGCCTTGGTCGGGCTACCACCCCCTAGAAGGGTCTGAGTGTAAGAGCATAGTTGCCATCCAGATCTCGAGACCAGGATATAGCTAAATAGCCCTCCTGATGCCTTGGTCGGGCTACCACCCCTTAGAAGGGTCTGTGTATAAGAGCATAGTTGCCATCCAGATCTCGAGACCAGGAAATAGCTAAATAGCCCTCCAGATGCCTTGGTCGAGCTACCACCCCCTAGAAGGGTCTGAGTGTAAGAGCATAGTTGCCATCCAGATCTCGAGACCAGGAAATAGCTAAATAGCCCTCCTAATGCCTTGGTCGGGCTACCACCCCCAAGAAAGGTTTGAGTATAAGAGCATAGTTGCCATCCAGATTTCAAGACCAGGAAATAGCTAAATAGCCCTCTTGATGCCTTGGTCGGGCTACCACCCCCAAGAACGGTCTGAGTGTAAGAGCATAGTTACCATCTAGATCTCGAGACCAGGAAATAGCTAAATAGCCCTCCTGATGCCTTGGTCGGGCTACTACCCCCAAGAATGGTCCGAGTGTAAGAGCATAGTTGCCATCCAGATCTCGAGACCATGAAATAGCTAAACAGCCCTCTTGATGCCTTGGTTGGGCTACCACCCCCAAGAAGGGTCTGTGTATAAGAGCACAGTTGCCATCCAGATCTCGAGACTAGGAAATAGCTAAATAGCCCTCCTGATGCCTTGGTCATGCTACCACCCCCAAGAAGGGTCTGAGTGTAAGAGCTTAGTTGCCATCCAGATGTCGAGACTAGGAAATAGCTAAATAGCCCTCCTGATGCCTTGGTCGGGCTACCACCCCCTAGAAGGGTCTGAGTGTAAGAGCATAGTTGCCATCCAGATCTCGAGACTAGAAAATAGCTAAATAGCCCTCCTGATGCCTTGGTCATGCTACCAACCCCAAGAAGGGTCTGAGTGTAAGAGCATAGTTGCCATCCAGATCTCGAGACCAGGAAATAGCTAAATAGCCCTCATGATGCCTTGGTCGGGCTACCACCCCCTAGAAGGGTCTGAGTGTAAGAGCAGAGTTGCCATCCAGATCTCGAGACCAGGAAATAGCTGAATAGCCCTCTTGATGCCTTGGTCATGCTACCACCCCCAAGAAGGGTCTGAGTGAAGAGTTTAGTTGCCATCCAGATTTCGAGACCAGGAAATAGCTAAATAGCCCTCCTGATGCCTTGGTCGGGCTACCACCCCCTAGAAGGGTCTGAGTGTAAGAGCATAGTTGCCATCCAGATCTCGAGACTAGGAAATAGCTAAATAGCCCTCCTGATGCCTTGGTCATGCTACCACCCCCAAGAAGGGTCTGAGTGTAAGAGCATAGTTGCCATCCAGATCTCGAGACTAGGAAATAGCTAAATAGCCCTCCTGATGCCTTGGTCATGCTACCACCCCCAAGAAGGGTCTGAGTGTAAGAGCTTAGTTGCGATCCAGATTTCGAGACCAGGAAATAGCTAAATAGCCCTCCTGATGCCTTGGTCGGGCTACCACCCCCAAGAATGGTCCGAGTGTAAGAGCATAGTTGCCATCCAGATCTCGAGACCAGGAAATAGCTAAATAGCCTCCTGATGCCTTGGTCGGGCTACCACCCCTAGAAGGGTCTGAGTGTAAGAGCATAGTTGCCATCCAGATCTCGAGACCAGGAAATAGCTAAATAGCCCTCCTGATGCCTTGGTCATGCTAACACCCCCAAGAAGGGTCTGAGTGTAAGAGCTTAGTTGCCATCCAGATTTCGAGACCAGGAAATAGCTAAATAGCCTTTCTGATGCCTTGGTCGGGCTACCACCCCCAAGAATGGTCCGAGTGTAAGAGCATAGTTGCCATCCAGATCTCGAGACCAGGAAATAGCTAAATAGCCCTCCTGATGCCTTGGTCGGGCTACCACCCCCTAGAAGGGTCTGAGTGTAAGAGCATAGTTGCCATCTAGATCTCGAGACCAGGAAATAGCTAAATAGCCCTCCTGATGCCTTGGTCATGCTACCACCCCCAAAAAGGGTCTGAGTGTAAGAGCTTAGTTTCCATCCAGATTTCGAGACCAGGAAATAGCTAAATAGCCCTCCTGATGCCTTGGTCGGGCTACCACCTCCTATAAGGGTCTGAGTGTAAGAGCATAGTTGCCATCCAGATCTCGAGACCAGGAAATAGCTAAATAGCCCTCCTGATGCCTTGGTTGGGCTACCACCCCCAAGAAGGGTCTGAGTGTAAGAGCATAGTTGCCGTCTAGATCTCGAGACCATGAAATAGCTAAACAGCCCTCCTGATGCCTTGGTCGGGCTACCACCCCCAAGAAGGGTCTGTGTATAAGAGCATAGTTGCCATCCAGATCTCGACACCAGGAAATAGCTAAATAGCCCTCCTGATGCCTTGGTCGGGCTACCACCCCCTAGAAGGGTCTGAGTGTAAGAGCATAGTTGCTATCCAGATCTCGAGACAAGGAAATAGCTAAATAGCCCTCCTGATGCCTTGGTCGGGCTACCACCCCTAAGAATGGTCCGAGTGTAAGAGCATAGTTGCCATCCAGATCTCGAGACAAGGAAATAGCTAAATAGCCCTCCTGATGCCTTGGTCGGGCTACCACCCCATAGAAGGGTCTGAGTGTAAGAACATAGTTGCCATCCAGATCTCGAGACCAAAAAATAGCTAAATAGCCCTCATGATGCCTTGGTCGGGCTACCACCCCCAAGAAGGGTCTGAGTGTAAGAGCATAATTGCCATCCAGATCTCGAGACCGGGAAATAGCTAAATAGCCCTCATGATGCCTTGGTCGGGCTACCACCCCTGAGAAGGGTCTGAGTGTAAGAGCACAGTTGCCATCCAGATCTCGAGACCAGGAAATAGCTACATAGCCCTCTTGATGCCTTGGTCGGGCTACCACCCCCAAGAACGGTCTGAGTGTAAGAGCTTAGTTGCCATCCCTATTTTGAGACCAGGAAATGGATAAATAGCCCTACTGATGCCTTGGTCGGGCTACTACCCCCAAGAATGGTCCGAGTGTAAGAGCGTAGTTGCCATCCAGATCTCGAGACCAGGAAATAGCTAAATAGCCCTCCTGATGCCTTGGTCGGGCTACCATCCCCTAGAAGGGTCTGAGTGTAAGAGCATAGTTGCCATCCCGATCTCCAGACCAGGTAATAGCTAAATAGCCCTCCTGATGCCTTGGTCATGCTACCACCCCCAAGAAGGGTCTGAGTGTAAGAGCTTAGTTGCCATCCAGATTCGAGACCAGGAAATAGCAAAATAGCCCTCCTGATGCGTTGGTCGGGCTACCACCCCCAATAAGGGTCTGAGTGTAAGAGCTTAGTTGCCATCCAGATCTCGAGACCAAGAAATAGCTAAATGGCCCTCCTAATGCCTTGGTCAGGCTACCACCCCCAAGAAGGGTTTAGTGTAAGAGCATAGTTGCCATCCAGATCTCGAGACCATGAATTAGCTAAATAGCCCTCCTGATTCCTTGGTCGGGCTACCACCCCCAAGAAGGGTCTGAGTGTAAGAGCATAGTTGCCATCCAGATCTCAAGACCAGGAAATAGCTAAATAGCCCTCCTGATGCCTTTGTCGAGCTACTACCCCCAAGAATGGTCCGAGTGTAAGAGCATAGTTGCCGTCCAGATCTCGAGACCATGAAATAGCTAAACAGCACTCCTGATGCCTTGGTCGGGCTACCACCCCTAGAAGGGTCTGAGTGTAAGAGCATAGTTGCCATCCAGATCTCGAGACCAGGAAATAGCTAAATAGCCCTCCTGATGCCTTGGTCATGCTAACACCCCCAAGAAGGGTCTGAGTGTAAGAGTTTAGTTGCCATACAGATTTCGAGACCAGGAAATAGCTAAATAGCCCTCCTGATGCCTTGGTCGGGCTACCACCCCCAAGAATGGTTCGAGTGTAAGAGCATAGTTGCCATCCAGATCTTGAGACCAGGAAATAGCTAAATAGCCCTCCTGATGCCTTGGTCATGCTACCACCCCTAAAAAGGGTCTGAGAGTAAGAGCTTAGTTGCCATCCAGATTTCGAGACCAGGAAAAAGCTAAATAGCCCTCCTGATGCCTTGGTCGGTCTACCACCTCCTAGAAGGGTCTAAGTGTAAGAGCATAGTTACCATCAATATCTCGAGACCAGGAAATAGCTAAATAGCCCTCCTGATGCCTTGGTCGGGCTACCACCCCCTAGAAGGGTCTGAGTGTAAGAGCATAGTTGCCATCCAGATCTCGAGACCAGGATATAGCTAAATAGCCCTCCTGATGCCTTGGTCGGGCTACCACCCCTTAGAAGGGTCTGTGTATAAGAGCATAGTTGCCATCCAGATCTCGAGACCAGGAAATAGCTAAATAGCCCTCCAGATGCCTTGGTCGAGCTACCACCCCCTTGAAGGGTCTGAGTGTAAGAGCATAGTTGCCATCCAGATCTCGAGACCAGGAAATAGCTAAATAGCCCTCCTAATGCCTTGGTCGGGCTACCACCCCCAAGAAAGGTTTGAGTATAAGAGCATAGTTGCCATCCAGATTTCAAGACCAGGAAATAGCTAAATAGCCCTCCTGATGCCTTGGTCATGCTAACACCCCCAAGAAGGGTCTGAGTGTAAGAGTTTAGTTGCCATACAGATTTCGAGACCAGGAAATAGCTAAATAGCCCTCCTGATGCCTTGGTCGGGCTACCACCCCCAAGAATGGTTCGAGTGTAAGAGCATAGTTGCCATCCAGATCTTGAGACCAGGAAATAGCTAAATAGCCCTCCTGATGCCTTGGTCATGCTACCACCCCTAAAAAGGGTCTGAGAGTAAGAGCTTAGTTGCCATCCAGATTTCGAGACCAGGAAAAAGCTAAATAGCCCTCCTGATGCCTTGGTCGGGCTACCACCTAATAGAAGGGTCTAAGTGTAAGAGCATAGTTACCATCAATATCTCGAGACCAGGAAATAGCTAAATAGCCCTCCTGATGCCTTGGTCGGGCTACCACCCCCTAGAAGGGTCTGAGTGTAAGAGCATAGTTGCCATCCAGATCTCGAGACCAGGATATAGCTAAATAGCCCTCCTGATGCCTTGGTCGGGCTACCACCCCTTAGAAGGGTCTGTGTATAAGAGCATAGTTGCCATCCAGATCTCGAGACCAGGAAATAGCTAAATAGCCCTCCAGATGCCTTGGTCGAGCTACCACCCCCTAGAAGGGTCTGAGTGTAAGAGCATAGTTGCCATCCAGATCTCGAGACCAGGAAATAGCTAAATAGCCCTCCTAATGCCTTGGTCGGGCTACCACCCCCAAGAAAGGTTTGAGTATAAGAGCATAGTTGCCATCCAGATTTCAAGACCAGGAAATAGCTAAATAGCCCTCTTGATGCCTTGGTCGGGCTACCACCCCCAAGAACGGTCTGAGTGTAAGAGCATAGTTACCATCTAGATCTCGAGACCAGGAAATAGCTAAATAGCCCTCCTGATGCCTTGGTCGGGCTACTACCCCCAAGAATGGTCCGAGTGTAAGAGCATAGTTGCCATCCAGATCTCGAGACCATGAAATAGCTAAACAGCCCTCTTGATGCCTTGGTTGGGCTACCACCCCCAAGAAGGGTCTGTGTATAAGAGCACAGTTGCCATCCAGATCTCGAGACTAGGAAATAGCTAAATAGCCCTCCTGATGCCTTGGTCATGCTACCACCCCCAAGAAGGGTCTGAGTAAAAGAGCTTAGTTGCCATCCAGATGTCGAGACTAGGAAATAGCTAAATAGCCCTCCTGATGCCTTGGTCGGGCTACCACCCCCTAGAAGGGTCTGAGTGTAAGAGCATAGTTGCCATCCAGATCTCGAGACTAGAAAATAGCTAAATAGCCCTCCTGATGCCTTGGTCATGCTACCAACCCCAAGAAGGGTCTGAGTGTAAGAGCATAGTTGCCATCCAGATCTCGAGACCAGGAAATAGCTAAATAGCCCTCATGATGCCTTGGTCGGGCTACCACCCCCTAGAAGGGTCTGAGTGTAAGAGCAGAGTTGCCATCCAGATCTCGAGACCAGGAAATAGCTGAATAGCCCTCTTGATGCCTTGGTCATGCTACCACCCCCAAGAAGGGTCTGAGTGTAAGAGTTTAGTTGCCATCCAGATTTCGAGACCAGGAAATAGCTAAATAGCCCTCCTGATGCCTTGGTCGGGCTACCACCCCCTAGAAGGGTCTGAGTGTAAGAGCATAGTTGCCATCCAGATCTCGAGACTAGGAAATAGCTAAATAGCCCTCCTGATGCCTTGGTCATGCTACCACCCCCAAGAAGGGTCTGAGTGTAAGAGCATAGTTGCCATCCAGATCTCGAGACCAGGAAATAGCTAAATAGCCCTCCTGATGCCTTGGTCATGCTACCACCCCCAAGAAGGGTCTGAGTGTAAGAGCTTAGTTGCGATCCAGATTTCGAGACCAGGAAATAGCTAAATAGCCCTCCTGATGCCTTGGTCGGGCTACCACCCCCAAGAATGGTCCGAGTGTAAGAGCATAGTTGCCATCCAGATCTCGAGACAAGGAAATAGCTAAATAGCCCTCCTCATGCCTTGGTCGGGCTACCACCCCCTAGAAGGGTCTGAGTGTAAGAGCATAGTTGCCATCCAGATCTCGAGACCAGGAAATAGCTAAATAGCCCTCCTGATGCCTTGGTCATGCTAACACCCCCAAGAAGGGTCTGAGTGTAAGAGTTTAGTTGCCATACAGATTTCGAGACCAGGAAATAGCTAAATAGCCCTCCTGATGCCTTGGTCGGGCTACCACCCCCAAGAATGGTTCGAGTGTAAGAGCATAGTTGCCATCCAGATCTCGAGACCAGGAAATAGCTAAATAGCCCTCCTGATGCCTTGGTCGGGCTACCACCCCCTAGATGGGTCTGAGAGTAAGAGCATAGTTGCCATCAAGATCTCGAGACCAGGAAATAGCTAAATAGTCCTCCTGATGCCTTGGTCATGCTACCACCCCTAAAAAGTGTCTGAGAGTAAGAGCTTAGTTGCCATCTAGATTTCGAGACCAGGAAAAAGCTAAATAGCCCTCCTGATGCCTTGGTCGGGCTACCACCTCCTAGAAGGGTCTGAGTGTAAGAGTTTAGTTGCCATCCAGATTTCGAGACCAGGAAATAGCTAAATAGCCGTCCTGATGCCTTGGTCGGGCTACCACCCCCTAGAAGGGTCTAAGTGTAAGAGCATAGTTGCCATCCAGATCTCGAGACTAGGAAATAGCTAAATAGCCCTCCTGATGCCTTGGTCATGCTACCACCCCCAAGAAGGGTCTGAGTGTAAGAGCATAGTTGCCATCCAGATCTCGAGACCAGGAAATAGCTAAATAGCCCTCCTGATGCCTTGGTCATGCTACCACCCCCAAGAAGGGTCTGAGTGTAAGAGCTTAGTTGCGATCCAGATTTCAAGACCAGGAAATAGCTAAATAGCCCTCCCGATGCATTGGTCAGGCTACCACCCCCAAGAATGGTCCGAGTGTAAGAGCATAGTTGCCATCCAGATCTCGAGACCAGGAAATAGCTAAATAGCCCTCCTCATGCCTTGGTCGGGCTACCACCCCCTAGAAGGGTCTGAGTGTAAGAGCATAGTTGCCATCCAGATCTCGAGACCAGGAAATAGCTAAATAGCCCTCCTGATGCCTTGGTCATGCTAACACCCCCAAGAAGGGTCTGAGTGTAAGAGTTTAGTTGCCATACAGATTTCGAGACCAGGAAATAGCTAAATAGCCCTCATGATGCCTTGGTCGGGCTACCACCCCCTAGAAGGGTCTGAGTGTAAGAGCATAGTTGCCATCCAGATCTCGAGACCAGGAAATAGCTAAATAGCCCTCCTGATGCCTTGGTCGGGCTACCACCCCTTAGAAGGGTCTGTGTATAAGAGCATAGTTGCCATCCAGATCTCGAGATCAGGAAATAGCTAAATAGCCCTCCTGATGCCTTGGTCGGGCTACCACCCCCTAGAAGGGTCTGAGTGTAAGAGCATAGTTGCCATCCAGATCTCGAGACCAGGAAAAAGCTAAATAGCCCTCCTAATGCCTTGGTCGGGCTACCACCCCCAAGAAAGGTTTGAGTATAAGAGCATAGTTGCCATCCAGATTTCAAGACCAGGAAATAGCTAAATAGCCCTCTTGATGCCTTGGTCGGGCTACCACCCCCAAGAACGGTCTGAGTGTAAGAGCATAGTTACCATCTAGATCTCGAGACCAGGAAATAGCTAAATAGCCCTCCTGATGCCTTGGTCAGGCTACCACCCCCTAGAAGGGTCTGAGTGTAAGAGCATAGTTGCCATCCAGATTTCGAGACCAGGAAATAGCTAAATAGCCCTCCTGATGCCTTGGTTGGGCTACCACCCCCAAGAAGGGTCTGAGTGTAAGAGCATAGTTGCCATCCAGATCTCGAGACCATGAAATAGCTAAACAGCCCTCTTGATGCCTTGGTCGGGCTACCACCCCCTAGAAGGGTCTGTGTATAAGAGCATAGTTGCCATCCAGATCTCGAGACCAGGAAATAGCTAAATAGCCCTCCTGATGCCTTGGTCGGGCTACCACCCCCTAGAAGGGTCTGAGTGTAAGAGCATAGTTGCTATCCAGATCTCGAGACAAGGAAATAGCTAAATAGCCCTCCTGATGCCTTGGTCGGGCTACCACCCCTAAGAATGGTCCGAGTGTAAGAGCATAGTTGCCATCCAGATCTCGAGACAAGGAAATAGCTAAATAGCCCTCCTGATGCCTTGGTCGGGCTACCACCCCATAGAAGGGTCTGAGTGTAAGAACATAGTTGCCATCCAGATCTCGAGACCAAAAAATAGCTAAATAGCCCTCATGATGCCTTGGTCGGGCTACCACCCCCAAGAAGGGTCTGAGTGTAAGAGCATAGTTGCCATCCAGATCTCGAGACCGGGAAATAGCTAAATAGCCCTCCTGATGCCTTGGTCATGCTACCACCTCCAAGAAGGGTCCGAGTGTAAGAGCGTGGTTGCCATCCAGATCTCGAGACCTGGAAATAGCTAAATAGCCCTCCTGATGCCTTGGTCGGGCTACCACCCCCTAGAACGGTCTGAGTGTAAGAGCATAGTTGCCATCCCGATCTCCAGACCAGGAAATAGCTAAATAGCCCTCCTGATGCCTTGGTCATGCTACCACCCCCAAGAAGGGTCTGAGTGTAAGAGCTTAGTTGCCATCCAGATTCGAGACCAGGAAATAGCAAAATAGCCCTCCTGATGCGTTGGTCGGGCTACCACCCCCAATAAGGGTCTGAGTGTAAGAGCTTAGTTGCCATCCAGATCTCGAGACCAAGAAATAGCTAAATGGCCCACCTGATGCCTTGGTCAGGCTACCACCCCCAAGAAGGGTCTGAGTGTAAGAGCATAGTTGCCATCCAGATCTCGAGACCATGAATTAGCTAAATAGCCCTCCTGATTCCTTGGTCGGGCTACCACCCCCAAGAAGGGTCTGAGTGTAAGAGCATAGTTGCCATCCAGATCTCAAGACCAGGAAATAGCTAAATAGCCCTCCTGATGCCTTTGTCGGGCTACTACCCCCAAGAATGGTCCGAGTGTAAGAGCATAGTTGCCATCCAGATCTCGAGACCATGAAATAGCTAAACAGCCCTCCTGATGCCTTGGTCGGGCTACCACCCCCAAGAAGGGTCTGTGTATAAGAGCACAGTTGCCATCCAGATCTCGAGACCAGGAAATAGCTAAATAGCCCTCCTGATGCCTTGGTCATGCTACCACCCCCAAGAAGGGTCTGAGTGAAATAGCATAGTTGCCATTCAGATCTCGAGACCATGAAATAGCTAAATAGCCCTCCTGATGCCTTGGTCATGCTACCACCCCCAAGAAGGGTCTGAGTGTAAGAGCTTAGTTGCCATCCAGATTCGAGACCAGGAAATAGCAAAATAGCCCTCCTGATGCGTTGGTCGGGCTACCACCCCCAATAAGGGTCTGAGTGTAAGAGCATAGTTGCCATCCAGATCTCGAGACCATGAAATAGCTAAACAGCCCTCCTGATGCCTTGGTCGGGCTACCACCCCCAAGAAGGGTCTGTGTATAAGAGCACAGTTGCCATCCAGATCTCGAGACCAGGAAATAGCTAAATAGCCCTCCTGATGCCTTGGTCATGCTACCACCCCCAAGAAGGGTCTGAGTGTAAGAGCATAGTTGCCATTCAGATCTCGAGACCATGAAATAGCTAAATAGCCCTCCTGATGCCTTGGTCGGGCTACCACCCCCAAGAAGGGTCTGAGTGTAAGAGCATAGTTGCCATCCAGATCTCGAGACCATGAAATAGCTAAATAGCCCTCCTGATGCCTTGGTCGGGCTACCACCCCCAAGAAGGGTCTGAGTGTAAGAGCTTAGTTGCCATCCCTATTTTGAGACCAGGAAATGGCTAAATAGAACTACTGATGCCTTGGTCGGGCTACTAACCCCAAGAATGGTCCGAGTGTAAGAGCGTAGTTGCCATCCAGATCTCGAGACCTGGAAATAGCTAAATAGCCCTCCTGATGCCTTGGTCGGGCTACCACCCCCTAGAAGGGTCTGAGTGTAAGAGCATAGTTGCCATCCCGATCTCTAGACCAGGAAATAGCTAAATAGCCCTCCTGATGCCTTGGTAATGCTACCACCCCCAAGAAGGGTCTGAGTGTAAGAGCTTAGTTGCCATCCAGATTCGAGACCAGGAAATAGCAAAATAGCCCTCCTGATGCGTTGGTCGGGATACCACCCCCAATAAGGGTCTGAGTGTAAGAGCTTAGTTGCCATCCAGATCTCGAGACCAAGAAATAGCTAAATGGCCCTCCTGATGCCTTGGTCGGGCTACCACCCCCAGGAAGGGTCTGAGTGTAAGAGCATAGTTGCCATCCAGATCTCGAGACCATGAATTAGCTAAATAGCCCTCCTGATTCCTTGGTCGGGCTACCACCCCCAAGAAGGGTCTGAGTGTAAGGGCATAGTTGCCATCCAGATCTCAAGACTAGGAAATAGCTAAATAGCCCTCCTGATGCCTTTGTCGGGCTACTACCCCCAAGAATGGTCTGAGTGTAAGAGCATAGTTGCCATCCATATCTCGAGACCATGAAATAGCTAAACAGCCCTCCTGATGCCTTGGTCGGGCTACCACCCCCAAGAAGGGTCTGTGTATAAGAGCACAGTTGCCATCCAGATCTCGAGACCAGGAAATAGCTAAATAGCCCTCCTGATGCCTTGGTCATGCTACCACCCCCAAGAAGGGTCTGAGTGTAAGAGCATAGTTGCCATTCAGATCTCGAGACCATGAAATAGCTAAATAGCCCTCCTGATGCCTTGGTCGGGCTACCACCCCCAAGAAGGGTCTGAGTGTAAGAGCATAGTTGCCATCCAGATCTCGAGACCATGAAATAGCTAAATAGCCCTCCAAATGCCTTGGTCGGGCTACCACCCCCAAGAAAGGTTTGAGTATAAGAGCATAGTTGCCATCCAAATTTCAAGACCAGGAAAAAGCTAAATAGCCCTCTTGATGCCTTGGTCGGGCTACCACCCCCAAGAACGGTCTGAGTGTAAGAGCATAGTTACCATCTAGATCTCGAGACCAGGAAATAGCTAAATAGCCCTCCTGATGCCTTGGTCGGGCTACTACCCCCAAGAATGGTCCGAGTGTAAGAGCATAGTTGCCGTCCAGATCTCGAGACCATGAAATAGCTAAACAGCCCTCCTGATGCCTTGGTTGGGCTACCACCCCCAAGAAGGGTCTGTGTATAAGAGCACAGTTGCCATCCAGATCTCGAGACCAGGAAATAGCTAAATAGCCCTCCTGATGCCTTGGTCATGCTACCACCCCCAAGAAGGGTCTGAGTGTAAGAGCTTAGTTGCCATCCAGATGTCGAGACTAGGAAATAGCTAAATAGCCCTCCTGATGCCTTGGTCGGGCTACCACCCCCTAGAAGGGTCTGAGTGTAAGAGCATAGTTGCCATCCAGATCTCGAGACTAGGAAATAGCTAAATAGCCCTCCTGATGCCTTGGTCATGCTACCACCCCCAAGAAGGGTCTGAGTGTAAGAGCATAGTTGCCATCCAGATCTCGAGACCAGGAAATACCTTAATAGCCCTCATGATGCCTTGGTCGGGCTACCACCCCCTAGAAGGGTCTGAGTGTAAGGGCAGAGTTGCCATCCAGATCTCGAGACCAGGAAATAGCTGAATAGCCCTCCTGATGCCTTGGTCGGTCTACCACCCCCTAGAAGGGTCTGAGTGTAAGAGCATAGTTGCCATCCAGATCTCGAGACCAGGAAATAGCTAAATAGCCCTTCTGATGCCTTGGTCATGCTACCACCCCCAAGAAGGGTCTGAGTGTAAGAGTTTAGTTGCCATCCAGATTTCGAGACCTGGAAATAGCTAAATAGCCCTCCTGATGCCTTGGTCGGGCTACCACCCCCTAGAAGGGTCTGAGTGTAAGAGCATAGTTGCCATCCAGATCTCGAGACTAGGAAATAGCTAAATAGCCCTCCTGATGCCTTAGTCATGCTACCACCCCCAAGAAGGGTGTGAGTGTAAGAGCATAGTTGCCATCCAGATCTCGAGACCAGGAAATAGCTAAATAGCCCTCCTGATGCCTTGGTCGGGCTACCACCCCCTAGAAGGGTCTGAGTGTAAGAGCAGAGTTGCCATCCAGATCTCGAGACCAGGAAATAGCTGAATAGCCCTCCTGATGCCTTGGTCATGCTACCACCCCCAAGAAGGGTCTGAGTGTAAGAGTTTAGTTGCCATCCAGATTTCGAGACCAGGAAATAGCTAAATAGCCCTCATGATGCCTTGGTCGGGCTACCACCCCCAAGAATGGTTCGAGTGTAAGAGCATAGTTGCCATCCAGATCTCGAGACCAGGAAATAGCTAAATAGCCCTCCTGATGCCTTGGTCGGTCTACCACCCCCTAGAAGGGTCTGAGTGTAAGAGCATAGTTGCCATCCAGATCTCGAGACTAGGAAATAGCTAAATAGCCCTCCTGATTCCTTGGTCATTCTACCACCCCCAAGAAGGGTCTGAGTGTAAGAGCTTAGTTGCCATCAAGATTTCGAGACCAGGAAATAGCTAAATAGCCCTCCTGATGCCTTGGTCGGGCTACCACCCCCAAGAATGGTCCGAGTGTAAGAGCATAGTTGCCATCCATATCTCGAGACCAGGAAATAGCTAAATAGCCCTCCTGATGCCTTGGTCGGGCTACCACCGCCTAGAAGGGTCTGAGTGTAAGAGCATAGTTGCTATCCAGATCTCGAGACAAGGAAATAGCTAAATAGCCCTCCTGATGCCTTGGTCGGGCTACCACCCCTAAGAATGGTCCGAGTGTAAGAGCATAGTTGCCATCCAGATCTCGAGACAAGGAAATAGCTAAATAGCCCTCCTGATGCCTTGGTCGGGCTACCACCCCATAGAAGGGTCTGAGTGTAAGAACATAGTTGCCATCCAGATCTCGAGACCAAAAAATAGCTAAATAGCCCTCATGATGCCTTGGTCGGGCTACCACCCCCAAGAAGGGTCTGAGTGTAAGAGCATAGTTGCCATCCAGATCTCGAGACCGGGAAATAGCTAAATAGCCCTCCTGATGCCTTGGTCATGCTACCACCCCCAAGAAGGGTCCGAGTGTAAGAGCATAGTTGCCATCCAGATCTCGAGACCAGGAAATAGCTAAATAGCCCTCCTGATGCCTTGGTCGGGCTACCACCCTATAAAAAGATCTGAGTGTAAGAGCATAGTTGCCATCCAGATCTCGAGACCAGAAAATAGCTAAATAGCCCTAAAGATGCCTTAGTCAGGCTACCACCCCCGAGAAGGGTCTGAGTGTAAGAGCACAGTTGCCATCCAGATCTCGAGACCATGAAATAGCTAAATAGCCCTCATGATTCCTTGGTCTGGCTACCACCCCCAAGAATGGTCTGAGTGTAAAAGCATAGTTGCCAACCAAATCTCGAGACCAGGAAATAGCTAAATAGCCCTCATGATGCCTTAGTCAGGCTACCACCCCTGAGAAGGGTCTGAGTGTAAGAGCATAGTTGCCATCCAGATCTCGAGACCAAGAAATAGCTAAATAGCCCTCATGATGCATTAGTCAGGCTACCACCCCCGAGAAGGGTCTAAGTGTAAGAGCATAGTTGCCATCCAGATCTCGAGACTAGGAAATAGCTAAATAGCCCTCATGATGCCTTGGTCAGGCTACCACCCCCAAGATGGGTCTGAGTGTAAGAGCATAGTTGCTATCCAGATCTCGAGACCATGAATTAGCTAAATAGCCCTCCTGATTTCTTGGTCGGGCTACCACCCCCAAGAACGGTATGTGTATAAGAGCATAGTTGCCATCCAGATCTCGAGACCAGGAAATAGCTTAATAGCCCTCATGATGCCTTAGTCAGGCTACCACCCCCGAGAAGGGTCTGAGTGTAATAGCACAGTTGCCATTTATATCTCGAGACCAGGAAATAGCTAAATAGCCCTCATGATGCCTTAGTCAGGCTACCACCCCCGAGAAGGGTCTGAGTGTAAGAGCACAGTTGCCATCCAGATCTCGAGACCAGGAAATAGCTAAATAGCCCTCCTGACGCCTTGGTCGGGCTACCACCCCCTAGAAGGGTCTGAGTGTAAGAGCATAGTTGCCATCCAGATCTCGAGACTAGGAAATAGCTAAATAGCCCTCCTGATTCCTTGGTCATTCTACCACCCCCAAGAAGGGTCTGAGTGTAAGAGCTTAGTTGCCATCAAGATTTCGAGACCAGGAAATAGCTAAATAGCCCTCCTGATGCCTTGGTCGGGCTACCACCCCCAAGAATGGTCCGAGTGTAAAAGCATAGTTGCCATCCATATCTCGAGACCAGGAAATAGCTAAATAGCCCTCCTGATGCCTTGGTCGGGCTACCACCCCCTAGAAGGGTCTGAGTGTAAGAGCATAGTTGCCATCCAGATCTCGAGACCAGGAAATAGCTAAATAGCCCTCCTGATGCCTTGGTCATGCTACCACCCCCAAGAAGGGTCTGAGTGTAAGAGTTTAGTTGCCATCCAGATTTCGAGACCAGGAAATAGCTAAATAGCCCTCCTGATGCCTTGGTCGGGCTACCACCCACAAGAATGGTTCGAGTGTAAGAGCATAGTTGCCATCCAGATCTCGAGACCAGGAAATAGCTAAATAGCCCTCCTGATGCCTTGGTCTGGCTACCACCCCCTTGAAGGGTCTGAGTGTAAGAGCATAGTTGCCATCCAGATCTCGAGACCAAGAAATAGCTAAATAGCCCTCCTGATGCCTTGGTCATGCTACCACCCCTAAAAAGGGTCTGAGTGTAAGAGCTTAGTTGCCATCCAGATTTCGAGACCAGGAAATAGCTAAATAGCCCTCCTGATGCCTTGGTCGGGCTACCACCTCCTAGAAGGGTCTGAGTGTAAGAGCATAGTTACCATCTAGATCTCGAGACCAGCAAATAGCTAAATAGCCCTCCTGATGCCTTGGTCGGGCTACCACCCACTAGAAGGGTATGAGTGTAAGAGCATAGTTGCCATCCAGATCTCGAGACCAGGAAATAGCTAAATAGCCCTCCTGATGCCTTGGTCGGGCTACCACCCCCAAGAATGGTCCGAGTGTAAGAGCATAGTTGCCATCCAGATCTCGAGACCAGGAAATAGCTAAATAGCCCTCCTGATGCCTTGGTCGGGCTACCACCCCCTAGAAGGGTCTGAGTGTAAGAGCGTAGTTGCCATCCAAATCTCGAGACCAGGAAATAGCTAAATAGCCCTCCTGATGCCTTGGTCATGCTACCACCCCCAAAAAGGGTCTGAGTGTAAGAGCTTAGTTGCCATCCAGATTTCGAGACCAGGAAATATCTAAATAGCCCTCCTGATGCCTTGGTCGGGCTACCACCTCCTAGAAGGGTCTGAGTGTAAGAGCATAGTTGCCATCCAGATCTCGAGACTAGGAAATAGCTAAATAGCCCTCTTGATGCCTTGGTCATGCTACCACCCCCAAGAAGGGTCTGAGTGTAAGAGCATAGTTGCCATCCAGATCTCGAGACCAGGAAATAGCTAAATAGCCCTCCTGATGCCTTGGTCGGGCTACCACCCCCTAGAAGGGTCTGAGTGTAAGAGCATAGTTGCCATCCAGATCTCGAGACCAGGAAATAGCTAAATAGCCCTCCTGATGCCTTGGTCGGGCTACCACCCCCAAGAATGGTCCGAGTGTAAGAGCATAGTTGCCATCCAGATCTCGAGACCAGGAAATAGCTAAATAGCCCTCCTGATGCCTTGGTCGGGCTACCACCCCCTAGAAGGGTCTGAGTATAAGAGCATAGTTGCCATCCAAATCTCGAGACCAGGAAATAGCTAAATAGCCCTCCTGATGCCTTGGTCGGGCTACCACCCACAAGAATGGTTCGAGTGTAAGAGCATAGTTGCCATCCAGATCTCGAGACCAGGAAATAGCTAAATAGCCCTCCTGATGCCTTGGTCTGGCTACCACCCCCTTGAAGGGTCTGAGTGTAAGAGCATAGTTGCCATCCAGATCTCGAGACCAGGAAATAGCTAAATAGCCCTCCTGATGCCTTGGTCATGCTACCACCCCTAAAAAGGGTCTGAGTGTAAGAGCTTAGTTGCCATCCAGATTTCGAGACCAGGAAATAGCTAAATAGCCCTCCTGATGCCTTGGTTGGGCTACCACCTCCTAGAAGGGTCTGAGTGTAAGAGCATAGTTACCATCTAGATCTCGAGACCAGGAAATAGCTAAATAGCCCTCCTGATGCCTTGGTCGGGCTACCACCCCCTAGAAGGGTCTGAGTGTAAGAGCATAGTTGCCATCCAGATCTCGAGACCAGGAAATAGCTAAATAGCCCTCCTGATGCCTTGGTCGGGCTACCACCCCCAAGAATGGTCCGAGTGTAAGAGCATAGTTGCCATCCAGATCTCGAGACCAGGAAATAGCTAAATAGCCCTCCTGATGCATTGGTCGGGCTACCACCCCCAAGAAGGGTCTGAGTGTAAGAGCATAGTTGCCATCCAAATCTCGAGACCAGGAAATAGCTAAATAGCCCTCCTGATGCCTTGGTCATGCTACCACCCCCAAAAAGGGTCTGAGTGTAAGAGCTTAGTTGCCATCCAGATTTCGAGACCAGGAAATAGCTAAATAGCCCTCCTGATGCCTTGGTCGGGCTACCACCTCCTAGAAGGGTCTGAGTGTAAGAGCATAGTTGCCATCCAGATCTCGAGACTAGGAAATAGCTAAATAGCCCTCTTGATGCCTTGGTCATGCTACCACCCCCAAGAAGGGTCTGAGTGTAAGAGCATAGTTGCCATCCAGATCTCGAGACCATGAAATAGCTAAATAGCCCTCCTGATGCCTTGGTCGGGCTACCACCCCCAAGAAGGGTCTGTGTATAATAAGACATACCATGCCCTTGTGAATGCAAAGGGGCTTTCCCACGCATTTGAGCTTGCCTTCGGTGTTGGATTGGTTCTCTCCTTCTTTGTTGTTGAGTTGGAATGGATTGCTTCTTTGGTTGACCTTGCATGAATTGCTTCTTGGCTTGATTGTATTTGGGTTGAGGGAAACTTGCTTGATGAACCCTTGTTGATTGAGCTTGAGCTTGTTTCCCTTGTGCTACCTTGACTTGAGAATCCTTAGAGCACTTTCCTAGTTCAATCTTCTTCGTAGGATGTTGTGGGGGTGGAGGCTCTTTGATATCCAAGCTCTTGACAAACACAGTCTTGCTTGAGGATGAGATCTCCTTGTCATCTTCATAGCCAAGACCCTTCTTATCACTTGGCCTCTTGCCAACTCCCAGCATGTAGTCAAGTTTCTTCGTACTTGAAGTCATCTTAGCAATGATCTCTCTTGCTTCTTCAAGCTCCTTTTCCATCAATTCCTCATTTCTTTTTGCTATCTTTACTTCTCTATTTAGGTGAGTGACTTCGGTAGATAGCTTGAGATTCTCACCTTTTAGCCTTTGAATCTCTTTCTTCATCTTCAATCTTGAGCTTTGAAAATGCTCAATGAACCCTTCGAGATCCATTCCTCCTACATCCATATTTGTTGAATGGGATGAAAAGTCTGTAGGGAAAAATTAACTAAAACTGCAGCGGAAGGTGAAAAGTAGATTTTCGTATAGTTTAAAATTTTTCTAAAGATTTGAACCTTAACCCTTTAATTAATTAAACGTAAATATACTGTTAGAGTTAAATACCTCTTGTCGCGTGATCCGATTGACTTACAACGATGGTAATCCACAAGATCGTCAATCCTAGCATGTACGTGAATCACCTAGGAGCGTGGTCTCCCTTTTTTTCTTTGAATTGCTTACCTGAGAATGGATGTATGGAACTTCTGATCCTGATCTTCAATCCCAAAACACCAAGAGCCTAGAAAAATAGTTCCGGTCACTTTTGAATTCACAATCGATATCATTGGAACTCGCGTAACCCTAAATCGAAAGTGTGCACAAAACCCTTTGATGTTAAAGGCTTGCAAGTTCACTATCGAATGAGAACTTATTTTTCTTTTTCTCTCTTGGCCGAAATTCTATGTGTACTGAGTAAGATTTTTATTTTCAAAGCAAACAAAAATCTCTCTCACTCAAACTTCTTGGTGGCCGAAATTTATCACCTTATATTTATAAGTTGACCGAAATTTCTCCTTCTCAAAATAGGGTTGGCCGAATTCTTTGTGTAGGAAATCTAGGGTTGGCCAATTTCCTTACTTGAAAAGGAATTGTGCTTTTCCCTAATTCCTATCAATTTAAGAATCCTAACCCTTATAGGACTAGGGTGGCTGAATTTTTTGTGTGGTATGGAGTGTATGTGGACTTAATCCTTACCACATTAGGACTCCTATCACTTAAAAGAATTCTAACCCTAATCCAACACATAGTATTTTATTTACTGATCAGGAAAAGATTTTGATTTAAACTATTAATTAATTAAATAATTAATTAATTTCCATTTAATCAAAACAATAAAATAAAATAATATCTTGGGCTATTTTATTAGCCTTGCCGCCCACACCATATATATATGGGCCTAATATTATTTTTCTTATTTTATTTAATCAATTAGACTTTAAATAAAAGCCCACAATGTGAACCAGAGTTATTCTTACTAAAAGAAACAAGCCCACATGTCTCCTTTTAATATATTAATATAATAGAGCAGCCCATTAAATAAATAATAGACATATTATATTCTTAATATATTAAATACAATTCTAGATGGACCCATAAATTGGTCCGGTAGAATATATCAAGTAATCCATGCAAGTACGTTTGGATTGTGGATCTTGGCAGGCTATCTAAATTTAAGCTTCAATAGACATAACCTAATCACAATCAACAAATGATTCACTTAGGTCCGATCTATTAATTTTAACTCATTCCACTAAAGAGCTAAAATTGAACTCTTAAATAAAGATAGAATAAGGAGATGTTTCTCATTCATACCCTAGACAATCTTATAGGAGACGGTGTATCCTCGTGAATAATATCAGTAATCGCCAAGAGCTCATAGACCGCCTATAGCTCTCCAAGTTACCATATTTCCTCATATGACCACATTTTGAACTTGGATATTTTGACTTGTCCAGAAGCCATGTCTTCAATAATCATTATTGAAAACTCAACGTTGAGATTTAATATCCAATACCTTAAAACATCCATATGATGATATTATACTCTCATTTAATAAATGGAGCCACGATGTCCATATCTATAAATGAAGTCCTCTATCGATTAACAAATGAATACCACCAAACTATCGAGGATAGACTAAGCTATATAATCGTACTCATTGATAGCTCAAATGATAACACTTGCAACCATAAGTCCATCATTTATCTCAGGATTAAGATCGACTCTCCGATTGTCCTAATAATGAAAAGACTGATATCTAGTGACGGTTCTAGATAAAGTATTTCATTGTGATCATGTTCAATGCACCCAGTGCACTAGATTCTTTTACTCGAAAATCTTTCGATGATTTTAGACTCATCATAACTCATTTGATCCCACTCAAATGCTAGTAAAAGAATTCTACAACTTTAGCAAGATAGAGGTGCCCAACCTTTAACTTAAGTTGTGAACGTTATTCAAGACTAACTAAAGAATTGTGTCTACATCACTCATATCCGGATTTATGAACAATTCTTCATTTCTCATAATCTTTTGACCTTATGATTATTTACCTTGACAATTATAATAATAAATGCTATAAGTATTTGTAAGAATCAGAAACCACTTTATTAATATGAAAAGATTGTCAATTACAATATTACACTCTTGCTATTGAGTATAATCCTAACAATCTCCCACTTGCGCTATAGCAAATGTGTCATATCTGTCATTCCCATATTCTCCAGGTGCCCATCAAAACTCTTCTGAGGTAGAGCCTTTGTGAAAGGATCCGCTAGATTTTCTGCTGATGCGATTTTGCTGATCGTCACGTCTCCCCTATGAACAATTTCCCTTAAAATGTGATATTTCCTTTCTATGTGTTTACCTCTCTTATGACTTCTTGGTTCTCTCGAATAAGCCACTGCTCCACTGTTGTCACAGTGTATAGTGATCTGCTTATTCGCATTAGGAACCACTTCCAAGTCAATCAGGAATTGGCGGAGCCAAACAGCCTCTTTTGTAGCTTCACATGCAGCAACATACTCAGCTTCCATGGTGGAATCAGAATTACAAGATTGCTTGATTCTCCTCCATATGACTGCTCCTCCTCCAATGGTAAACACAGATCATGAAGTGGATTTTCTAGAGTCAGAATCTGACTGGAAATCAGAATCTGTATACCCAACGGGAATTAAATCCCCTCCAGATTATACAAGCATATAATCTCTAGTTCTTTTAAGATACTTGAAAATATGCTTGACTGCCGTCCAATGATCAGGACCAGGTTTCGATTGAAACTTGCTAACTATGCCAACAGCAAAACAAATATCTGGTCTAGTACAGAGCATTGCATACATGAGACTTCCAACTGCCGAGGCATATGGAACTCTACTCATGAATTGCTCTTCATGCTCATTCTTAGGAACCTGTTCCTTAGAAAGTTTGATTCCATGTCTAAAATGTAACATACCTTTCTTGGAATCTTGCATGGAAAATCTAGAAAAGATTTTATCAATGTATGAAGCTTGGGATAATGCAATCTTTCTATTCTTTCTATCCCTTATTACTTGGATACCAAGAATATAACTTGCTTCTCCTAAGTCCTTCATATCAAATTGTTTTGCTAACCATTCTTTTACTGATGTCAATAAACCTACATCGTTTCCAATGAGTAGTATATCATCAACATAAAGAATAAGGAAAACCAACTTGTCACCTTTAATCCTTTTGTATACACAAGGTTCGTTAGGGTTTTGAATAAATCCAAAACCTTTCACAGCTTGATCGAACCTTATGTTCCAGGATCTGGATGCTTGCTTCAGTCCATAAATGGACTTTTGCAATTTGCATACTCTTTCCTTTTGGCCCTTTTCAATGAATCCTTCTGGTTGCATCATGTAGATGCTCTCGTCAAGACTTCCATTAAGGAAAGCTGTCTTGACGTCCATTTGCCAAATCTCTAGGTCTAGAGATGCTGCAATGGATAAGAGTATCCTAATGGATTTAAGCATGGCCACAAGAGAGAAGGTTTCCTCGTAATCGATACCTTCTTTCTGTGTATAACCTTTAGCTACCAGTCTAGCTTTAAAGGTTTCCACCTTACCATCCATACTTTTTTTCCTCTTGTATACCCACTTACACCCAATGGGTTTTATCCCTTTAGGCAAGTCTACAAGGGACCAGACTTTGTTATTGAACATCGATTCAATCTCAGATTGCACTGCCTTTTGCCAATTACGACAATCAACATCCTCCATTGCTTCCTTGTACGTGTAGGGATCATCGTCGTCCGGGAGATTCTCCACAGATTCTCCTAGACCGATGTATCTTTCGGGTTGTGTTATAACCCTCCAACTATGACAAGGAATGGTAGGTTGTTGATTTTGTGTTGCAGTGGAACTTACAATTGGACTAGGTTGTGAAACCTCTTGTGGAATTGTATTTCCTGACTTTTCATTCAGGACAATTCTACTTTTGGGCACAAAATTATTCATATAGTCCTTTTCTAGAAATGAAGCATTTGTTGAAACAAATACTTTTAGATCATTAGGACTATAGAAATAATATCCTTTAGTTCCTTTTGGATACCCAACAAATATACATGTTTCTGAACGGGACTCTATCTTTTCTGTCTTTCCTTTCAACACATGTGCAGGACAACCAAATATCCTCATGTGTTGTAAACTAGGTTTCCGCCCAGTCCACAATTCATGTGGGGTTTTAGGGACATATTTAGATGGTACATCGTTTAGAATGTATATTGCTGTTTGTAGAGCATATCCCCAAAAAGAAATAGGAAGTGTTGAATAACTCAACATTGACCTAACCATCTCTAAAAGAGTTCTATTTCTCCTTTCTGCTACCCCATTTTGTTGAGGTGTACCTGGTGCAGAAAACTGAGAAACTATCCCATTATCAATAAGATATTGCTGAAACTCTCCAGATAGATATTCTCCACCACGATCAGATCTCAAGATTTTTATATGTTTCTCAAGCTGATTTTCTACTTCATCTTTGAATGCTTTGAACATGTCAAAAGCATCCAACTTATGTCTCATGAGATACACATAACCAAATCTCGAGTAATCATCTGTGAAGGTGATGAAGTACTCATATCCACCTCTAGCTTGAATGCTCATAGGACCACATACATCAGTGTGTATTAGTCCTAAACATTCAGTGGCTCTTGCACCTTTGGTATTGAACATCCTTTTGGTCATTTTACCTTCCAAACAAGATTCACAAGTTGGTAGATCATCAACCTTTAAGTCACTTAAAGGTCTGTCACATACCAATCTTTTATTCCTATTAAGGTTAATGTGACCTAGACGTAAATGCCAAAGGTAGGTTTCATCTTTTGATAATTTTACTCTTTTATGATTAGGTTCCGTTATTTCTGTGTCTAACGAGTGAGAGATATTTCTATGCAAAAAGAATAGACCATTTTCCAATGTACCTTTGCAAACAATTTTGTCATTCTTACTAATAATAAAAGCTTTATTAAAAGTAACCGAATATCCAAATTTATTTAAACAAGAAACTGAAATTAAATTCCTCTTGAATTGAGGTACATAATAAACGTCTATTAAATCTAAATGCCTACTAGAATCTAAAATAACTCTAATATCTTCCACTGCACTTGCAGACACTAACGTTTCGTTGCCCAAGCGCAAATTGACTTCATCTTCATTCAGCCTTCTCCTTTCTTGGAACCCCTGTAAGGAATAACAAACATGATTAGTGGCTCCGGAGTCTATGATCCAAGAATTAGTAGAATCTGCCAGAAAACATGTTTCAAGATAATTAATATTACCTTCTTCCTTCTTATTCTGGGACTTTGGGAAATCTTTTTTCCAATGTCCCTTTTCACCACAAAGGAAGCATTTCCCTTTGATCTTGGTTACTTTCTTGGTTTCCTTCTTGGTAGGCCCAAGTTGCTTTTTCTTCTATTGTTTCTTGACCTTCTTACGGGTCTTAGCAATAGCAAATTTACCAACCAAATGAATCTCTTGACCTTTGTTTTTCACAAGGATCTTTTCAGTGCTTTGAACATCTTGCATCAGGCCCTGCAAGGTGTATTCCTTTTTGTTCAAGGTGTAGTCCAACTTGAACTAATCAAAGGAATCTAATAGTGAGTTAACTACCATATCAATTTTGGTCTCACCATCAATCTCAACACCATTCAGTTCAGCAATATTGAGATGTTCTATGACTTTCATCATGTGATCTTTCACAGATTGTCCAGGTTTCATCCTAAGATTCGTAAAAGCAGTCACTGCCTCTCTCTTAGTCATCCTAGACCTCATAGCAAACATTTCCTCTAGAGACATCATTATATCAGCAGCGGACTACATTCCTTCATGTTGCTGTTGCAACACGTCGGAGATAGTGGCCATAATATAACATTTTGCCATATCATCAGAAGTTTTCCACTGCTCATACTCATCTCTTTGCATCACACTAGATTCATTATTAGGAAGGGGTGGTTTAGGAGTAGTCAGAACAAATTTATGTTTTTCACTTTGCAGCAACAACCCAATTTTCTTTTTCCATGTGACATAATTATCTCCAGTTAAGGTGTTATCTTTCAAGATGTTCATAAGTGATGGGGTCATGATTTCTGATTAAAACAAAAACATATATAAGTAAATAATCATGATAAAGCACTTTTAAATATTTATCTTGAATTAAATAAATAATTCAATCGTAAAAATTCAACGGTGATCCAACACCCATAAATCTTACGCCTCCTTTGGGAGTTCGTACTATTTACTAGTTAGACTAGGTCCCACCTAATTGTTAACATAACAACCAGCGTTTTCAATTTTAGCCTTGCAATTTTATTAACAAGAACTCTTGGGAGGATATTAATAAAATTACATTGAGTGTGTTACCAAGATATTGATCATCAATTTTCTCTCACGAGAATCCCTCCCTGGGGAGTAGATTTCGTTTAAGTCAATTGTCTAGTCTGTCCTTGTAAGGAAGTATTTTGTTAAATTCCATTTATGGACGCCCCTTGGGGGGATTACCAAAAATAATAAAACTCAACTAACCTTGGAGGCCATAGGCGTTCTAACATACCTTATCCCACTCAATTATTTAAGGCGTGTGATTAAATTCCAAAGAATGATTTTACCAAGTTATCTAGATGCCAATTAGGTACCTAAATCATTCAATGCATGTTCATACCAAAAGAGATATATGAGTGGCACTCCTATTCTATATGACATGTTATCATACAATAACAAATATTGTAATATTTATACATAAAAAATAAATAGCCACAATTTTGGTCCATCCTAGAAAAGCATGTAAATTACAATAGTAAGGAATAAAAAAACTCCTTTCTTGGCAGACAAGACTTCAAGCGACCATCTCGCGCACGAAACTCGCGCGCCAAAAGATCACCACAGCAGCCCATGCGCACACCTAGCCCATGCAAGGGCATGAGCTGCGGCACGGCCAGCCTATGCATGGGTCGCGCGCTGCTGCACCGCAACAAGCGCAGCTGCACGCTTGGTTGCGTGTGCGCTTGTTGTCTCGGTGCGCGCGGGAGCCAAGACGGGTTCCGGATGCTCCAATTTCTTCAAATCTTCGAGTCTTCGAATCTTGAATATATTACAGCTTATTTTATACAATAAAATACTGCAGTAAATTTTTTTTTTTTATTAACCACTGCCGTATTTTTTTTACAAATAAAAAACTGCACTAAAAAAACTGCAGTATTTTTAATACATTAAAAAAAACTGCACTATTTTATACAACAACAAAAAAAGCAACTATCAAGAAGGAACTTGTGACGATAATAGGCCACCCTTCTTGTTACAATTCCGAAACAAAAATCACATGGAAAATCTAGGACCAAAATTGAGTAATAACAATTCACTTTATAACAACATATATAAATCCATACATTCGACATGTAATTATATATGTGAATACCTAGAGTGCCATCTCTTTCTAAAACATACATAAACACAATAAAAAAGAAATAGATTCACGTATATATACGTTAATTAATTAAAGGGTACAACCTGGCTTTGATACCAATTGTAGGGAAAAATTAACTAAAACCGCAGCGAAAGGCGAAGAGTAGATTTTCGTATAGTTTAAAATTTTTCTAAAGATTTGAACCTTAACCCTTTAATTAATTAAACACAAATATACGGTTAGAGTTTAATACCTCTTGTCGCGTGATCCGATTGAGTTACGTCGATGGTAATCTGCAAGATCTTCAATCCTAGCACGTACGTGAATCACCTAGGAGCGTGGTCTCCCTTTTTTTCTTTGAATTGCTTACCTGAGAATGGATGTATGGAACTTCTGATCCTGATCTTCAATCCCAAAACACCAAGAGCCTAGAAAAATAGTTCCGGTCACTTTTGAATTCACAATCGATATCATTGGAACTCGCGTAACCCTAAATCGAAAGTGTGCACAAAACCTTTTGATGTTAAAGGCTTGCAAGTGCACTATCGAATGAGAACTTATTTTTCTTTTTCTCTCTTGGCCGAAATTCTATGTGTATTGAGTAAGATTTTTATTTTCAAAGCAAACAAAAATCTCTCTCACTCAAGCTTCTTGGTGGCCGAAATTTATCACCTTATATTTATAAGTTGACCGAAATTTCTCCTTCTCAAAATAGGGTTGGCCGAATTCTTTGTGTAGGAAATCTAGGGTTGGCCAATTTCCTTACTTGAAAAAGAATTGTGCTTTTCCCTAATTCCTATCAATTTATGAATCCTAACCCTTATAGGACTAGGGTGGCCGAATTCTTTGTGTGGTATGGAGTGTATGTGGACTTAATCCTTACCACATTAGGACTCCTATCACTTAAAAGAATTCTAACCCTAATCCAACACATAGTATTTTATTTACTGATCAGGAAAAGATTTTGATTTAAACTATTAATTAATTAAATAATTAATTAATTTCCATTTAATCAAAACAATAAAATAAAATAATATCTTGGGCTATTTTATTAGCCTTGCCGCCCACACCATATATATTTGGGCCTAATATTATTTTTTTTATTTTATTTAATCCATTAGACTTTAAATAAAAGCCCACATGTGAACCAGACTTATTCTTACTAAAAGAAACAAGCCCACATGTCTCCTTTTAATATATTAATATAATAGAGCAGCCCATTAAATAAATAATAGACATATTATATTCTTAATATATTAAATGCAATTCTAGATGGACCCATAAATTGGTCCGGTAGAATATATCAAGTGATCCATGCAAGTACGTGTGGATTGTGGATCTTGGCGGGCTATCTAAATTTAAGCTTCAATAGACATAACCTAATCACAATCAACAAATGATTCACTTAGGTCCGATCTATTAATTTTAACTCATTCCACTAAAGAGTTAAAACTGAACTCTTAAATAAAGATAGAATAAGGAGATGTTTCTCATTCATACCCTAGACAATCTTATAGGAGACGGTGTATCCTCGTGAATAATATCAGTAATCGCCAAGAGCTCATAGACCGCCTATATCTCTCCAAGTTACCATATTTCCGCATATGACCACATTCCGAACTTGGATACTTTGACATGTCCAGAAGCCATGTCTTCAATAATCATTATTGAAAACTCAACGTTGAGATTTAATATCCAATACCTCAAAACATCCATATGATGATATTATACTCTCATTTAATAAATGGAGCCACGATGTCCATATCTATAAATGAAGTCCTCTATCGATTAACAAATGAATACCACCAAACTATCGAGGATAGACTATGCTATATAATCCTACTCATTGATAGCTCAAATGATAACACTTGCAACCATAAGTCCATCATTTATCTCAGGATTAAGATCGACTCTCCGATTGTCCTAATAATGAAAAGACTGATATCTAGTGACGGTTCTAGATAAAGTATTTCATTGTGATCATGTTCAATGCACCTAGTGCACTAGATTCTTTTACTCAAAAACCTTTCGATGATTTTAGACTCATCATAACTCATTTGATCCCACTCAAATGCTAGTAAAAGAATTCTACAACTCTATCAAGATAGAAATGCCCAACCTTTAACTTAAGTTGTGAACGTTATTCAAGACTAACTAAAGAATTGTGTCTACCTCACACATATCTGGATGTATGAACAATTCATCATTTCTCATAATCTTTTGACCTTATGATTATTTACCTTGACAATTATAATAATAAATGCTATAAGTATTTGTAAGAATCAGAAAACACTTTTTTTAATATGAAAAGATTGTCAATTACAATATTACACTCTTGCTATTGAGCATAATCCTAACAGAGTCACCATCACTAGAGTCATTTTCACTTTGTTTCTCTTCCCCTTCACCATCTATTGCTTCCTTACTCTTGAGAGAAGATGTGAAGGCAATAAAGTTTTCCACATGATCCTCAGCATCCGAGGATTCTTCTTCTTCATCCAAGTCATCACCATCACTCCACGTGGCGGCCATAGCCTTTCCTTTCTTCTTGTTCTTTAAATTTCCATAATCTGTGGAGATGTGTCCGAAACCTCCACATTCAAAGCATTGAATCCCTCTTCTTGTAGGCTTGTCTTCACTTGACTCAAACTTCTTGAAAGGAGTCTTCTTCTTTATTTCCTTTCCTTTGGATCCAAATCTCTTCTTCTCAAAATTGATGAACTTCTTAAATCTTTTCACCATGAGGGCCATCTCCTCATCTGAGTCATCTTCCTCTTTCTCTACTTTGGAAGTTTTCAGAGCAATACTCTTTTGCTTCTTTAGAGGTGTAGGTGTAGGAGTCCACCTAGACTTATATGCTAGAAGTCTTCCAATAACTTCACTTGGCTTCATGTTCTTGTAATCAATGTTCTCCTTAAGAACCGTCACTTTTGACTCAAATCTTGCTGGAAGCGACCTCATAATTTTTTGCTTGATTCTCCTATCAGAATAGGGGTCACCAAGTTGATGGCTTTGATTGACTATGTCCATCAACTTCACTTGAAATTCGTTGAAGCACTCATCCTCCTCCATTCTAATTTGCTCGAATTGTGTTTAGAGGACTTGAAGCTTGGAGTCCTTGACCACCTCGGTTCCCTCATGGGCCGTCTCTAGAATCTCTCATGCCTCTTTTCCAATTCTTGTTGTTTGGATCAATTTGTACTGATTGTCATCCACTGCACAAAGAATGGCATGCATAGCCTTGTTGTTCCACTTGGATGCTTCAAACTCTTGAGTTGACCATTCCGACTTTGGCTTGGGAACTACACTTTCGTCTGCAAGAGTCTTTTCCAGAGGAGTGTAGCCATCTTCAATTGCCATCCATGCTCGGTCATTTATTTGGCAAATGTAAGACTCCATCTTGCCTTTCCAAGAGGCATAGTTTACTCTGGTGAACAAAGGGGGTCTTGTGCTAGAGGCTCCCTCATTACCACTTCCGTTTCCACTCATAGTGTTTGAGTGTGAATGAGATGAATGTTAATGATCCAACAAACACAACCAGAAATGCAAGACACACAAAGAGCAAGGATCACCTAAGTGTATTTAGGAACCCGCTCTGATACCAATTGAAAATACTACGTAGCGTGTGTCTACTAACCTAGAGGGGGGATGAATAGGTTTTAATTGATTTATTACCAACTTTTCGACTTAATCAAATTTTAATAGCCCTACCCCATATTAGCAATCAACCAATCCAACATAAACATGCGAAAAACAACAAAAATACAATGATTGATTTACGTGAGAAACCCTCCAACTGGGCAAAACTCACGGGCTATCCTTCTAGCCACATACGGTCCTCAAATCCACTATTTGATAGAAAGTTTACAACCTAGGTTGACCTCAAGTCACATTTACTTGGTCACTAACCCTTTCACTCTACCCAACTAGCCTTTAATAGTGATTCTAGACCACAAGCTTGTGCACTAATCCACTTAGTCACAAAGTTTAACAATCAATGAAGAGGTTAAACAACCTATGTGAATATGTAAAAATATTCTAACATGCAATTAATGCTAGGCAACACTAAATGCTAATCTAAGGATTTAAAGATGTCAATGAGTGCAAATCCTAGATATCAATATCTAAATGCAAATGCATGAAGATTTAGCTAGAAGGGTAAAAACGTCATAAATGCTAGCTATCAATGAACAAGGCTCTCAACCAAGACACAACCACTCAAACATGTTATAAATGCCATTAAACATAAAGATATGCAATAAATTCATATAAAAGAGCTAACCCTAGGCAAACAAGAACATAAATAAATACAAATAGATTTAGGGCATGTTCAAGTTACCTAGTCAATGAAAGCAAGAAGAATCCATGATGAGATGATGCTTGTAAGATGTTAGATGCACATGGATTTGTGTTTGGTTGAGTAAAAATGAGTTCTTGGGAGTTTCTCTCTCTTAAAGAAAGCTTGAACACACAAAAATGGCTTCTTGAACTCACAAAAATGAAATGGGAGAGATAACAAATTATATATAGCAGGTCAAAGCAAAACAGGGCTCGACCGCTGTGAGTACCGATGTGGGTAGTCACAGCGGTCACACAGCGGTGACACATTGTGTTGCCCACCACTGTGATAATTCACAGCGGTATCACAGCGATCACACAGCGGTGACCAACTGGAGGGCTCACCGTTGTGAGTAATTCACAGCGTAAAAAGAGTGATGAGACAGCGATGCCTTACTGATGAAGGACCGATGTGTCTACCGCTGTGATAATTCACAGCGGTCATCAGGCTTTTTGTAGGATAATCTATCCTATGCCTATCCAACTAGGATGCAAGGAAAATGGGCATGCAAGAAGTGTGTGTGTGTGTGTGTGTGTGTGTGTGTAACCATACATGCATGTCAATACAAAAGCATAGAATGTGAGTGTGTGCAACTAAAACCTCTTCAAAGAGAAATAAGCATGTGATATACCTTTGAAGTGCTCTTGAAAGAGATGATGTCCTTGAAGCTTGATCACACCCAATGAGGCCTAATTTACCCTTACAAAATTAATCCCCAATATGGTATGTCAACGAAATAAGCCAATCAAAATATGAGGAACTTACATTCTGATTCTATCTTTATTTAAGAGTTCAATTTTAGCTTTTTAGTGGAATGAGCTAAAATTAATAGATCGGACCTGAGTGAATCATTTGTTGATTGTGATTAGGTTATGTATATTGAAGCTTAAATTTAGATAGCCCGCCAAGATTCCCAATCCACACGGACTTGCATGGATCACTTGATATATTCTACCGGACTAATTTATGGGTCCATCTAGAATTGTGTTTAATTTATTAAGAATATAATTTGCACATTATTTATTTAATGGGCTGCTCAAATTATATTAATATATTAATGAGAGGCATGTGGGCTTGTTTCTTTTCGTAAGAATAAGTCTGGTTCACATGTGGTCTTTTATTTAAAGCCTGAATGGATTAAATAAAATAAGAAAATAATATTTGGCCCATATTTTTTGTGTGTGGGCGGCAAGGCTATAATAATAGCCTAAAATATTATTTTATTTTATTGTTTGATTAAATGGAAATTAATTAATTGATTACTTAATTGTCTAATTAAAAATCAAAATCATTTTCTGACTAGGAATTATGTTTCCCAGTAGTATACTATTATAGTAGTATAATAAATATAAAAGACTTAATTTGGTAAGTAGATAAATAAAGAATTTATTTATCTAATCAATTAAGGAAGTCTTTAATATAATCACAAATACACTTATGAGTTGGATTAGGGTTAAAATTCTTGAGTTGGTAGGAATTTGGGTAAAGCACAAATCCTCTTGAAGTGAGGAATTCGGCCAACCTAGAATTCCTATTAAGAGAATTCAGCCAACCCTAATTAAATGAGCAATAGAATTCGGCCACCCTATATATATGATGGGATAAAATTCGGCCAAGTAGAATGCTTCTTGCTAGAGAGATTTTTCTTTTGTTTAAAAAAAATCCAAGTCTAGAACATAGTGAAATTTCGGCCAAGAGGAAGAGAGAAAGATAGTTCTAAATTCGATAGTGCACTTACAAGCCTTTACATAAAAAGGTTTTGTGAACACTTTCGATTTAGGTTCACGCGAGTTTCAATCATAACGATTGTGAATTCAAAAGTGACCGGAACGATCTTTCTAGGCTCTTGGAGTTTTTGTGATTAATGATCAGGAAAGAAGATTTCGTTTTTCCATTCTTGGGTACGCAATTCAAAGAATAGGGAGACTACGCTCCTAGGTGATTCACGTTCGTGATTGGATTGGAAGATCTTGCGGATTACCATCGACACTAAGTCAATTGGATCACTCGACAAGAGGTATGATATCTTTTGAATATATGTATGTTTAATTAATTAAAGAGTTAAGGTTCAAATATTGGAAAATTTTTAAACTATACTAAATTTGTTTTTAGTCTCGCTTCTGCTGCGTTTTTCGTATTTTTCCCTACAATTGGTATCAGAGCCAGGTTTACCCTTTAATTAATTAACGTATATATACGTGAATCTATTTCTTTTTATTGTGATTATGCATGTTTTAGAAAGAGATGGCACTCTAGGTATTCGCATATATAATTACATGTGGCATGTATGAATTTATATATGTTATTATAAAGTGAATTGTTATTGCTCGATTTTGGTCCTAGAATTTCAATGTATTTTTGTTTCGGAATTGTAACAAGAAGGGTGGTCTATTATTGTCATAAGTTCCTTCTTGGTAGTTGCTAGATTCTCTATTTTTTATTGTATTAAAAAATACTACAGTTTTTTTTTGTATAAAATAGTGCAGTTTTTTTTGTGTAAAAATTACTGCAGTGAATTAAAAACAAATAATAATAATAATACTGCAGTAATTTATTGTGTGAAATCTGATGTAATACATTCAAGTTTCGAAGATTCGAAGAGGTGAAGAATTAGAAGCGGAAGAGGAAGCAACCGGAACAAGCTTGGTACCGTGCGCACCATGGCAACAAGCATGCGTGCACGTTAGCGCATAGCTACGCTTGTTGGGTGCATGGGCTGCGCACGGCAGCCCCTTATGTGTCATGGGCTGCACACGGCAGCCCCTTATGTGTCATGGGCTGCGCATGACAGTCCTTTGGGTATAATGGGCTGCGCATGGTGGCTCTTTATGGACCCAAGGGGTGTGCACGCCCAAAGGTGGCAGTCGAGGGGTGAGGAAGTGGATGATGGCCACTTGAAGACTTGGTCACCAAGAAAGAATATTTTGTATTCCAAACAAATGTAATTTACTTGCTTTTCTAGAATGGACCAAAATTGTAGCTATTTATATTTCCGTAAATATTACAATATTTGTTGTTGTATGATAACATGTCATATCAAATAGGAGTGCCACTCATATATCTCTTTTGGTATGAACATGCATTGAATGATTTAGGTATCTAATTGGCATCTAGATAACTTGGTAAAATCATTCTATGGAATTTAATCACATGCCTTAAATAATTGAGTGGGAGAAGGTATGTTAGAACACCTATGGCCTCCAAGGTTAGTTGAGCTTTATTATTTATTGGTTATCCCTCCGAGGGGCGTCCATAAATGGAATTTAGCAAAATACTTCCTTACAAGGATAGACTAGACAATTACCTTAAACAAAATCTACTTCCAGAGGAGGGATTTTCGTGAGAGAAAATTGAGGGTCGATATCTTGGTAACACACTCAATGTGATTTTATTAATATCCTCCCGAGAGTTCTTGTTAATAAAATTGCAAGGCTAAAATTGAAAACGCTGGTTGTTATGTTAACAATTAGGTGGGACCTAGTCCAACTGGTAAATGGTACGTACTCCCAGAGAAGGCGTAACGTTTATGGGTGTTGGATCACCGTTGAACTTATATGATTGAATTATTTATTTAATTCAAGATAAATATTAAAAAGTGCTTTATCATGATTATTTACTCATATATAATTTTTTTTATTCAGAAATCATGACTCCATCATTTATGAACATCCTGAAAGATAACACTTTAAATGGAGATAATTATGTCACATGGAAAAGGAAATTTGGGTTGTTGCTGCAAAGTGAAAAGCATAAGTTTGTTCTGACTACTCATAAACCACCCATTCCTAATAATGAATCTAATATTTTGCAAAGAGATAAGTATGAGCAATGGAAGACTTCAGATGATATGGTCTGGTTTACATGTGGCCTTTTATTTTAAGCCTGAATGGATTAAATAAAATAAGAAAATAATATTTGGCCCATATTTTTTGTGTGTGGGCGGCAAGGCTATAATAATAGCCTAAAATATTATTTTATTTTATTGTTTGATTAAATGGAAATTAATTAATTGATTAATTAGTTGTCCAATTAAAAATCAAAATCTTTTTCTGACTAGGAATTATGTTTCTTAGTAGTATACTATTATAGTAGTGTAATAAATATAAAAGACGTAATTTGGTAAGTAGATAAATAAAGAATTTATTTATCTAATCAAATAAGGAAGTCTTTAATATAATCACAAATACACTTATGAGTTGGATTAGGGTTAGGATTCTTGAGTTGATAGGAATTTGGGTAAAGCACAAATCCTCTTGAAGTGAGGAATTCGGCCAACCCTAGAATTCCTATTAAGAGAATTCGGCCAACCCTAATTAAATGAGCAATAGAATTCGGCCACCCTATATATATGATGGAATAAAATTCGGCCAAGTAGAATGCTTCTTGCTAGAGAGATTTTTCTTTTGCTTAGAAAAAAATCCAACTCTAGAACATAGTGAAATTTCGGCCAAGAGGAAGAGAGAAAGATAGTTCTAAATTCGATAGTGCACTTGCAAGCCTTTACATAAAAAGGTTTTCTGCACACTTTCGATATAGGTTCACGCGAGTTTCAATCATAATGATTATGAATTCAAAAGTGACCGGAACGATCTTTCTAGGCTCTTGGAGTTTTTGTGATTAACGATCAGGAAAGAAGATTTCGTTTTTCCATTCTCAAGTACGCAATTCAAAGAATAGGGAGACCACGCTCCTAGGTGATTCACGTCCGTGATCGGATTGGAAGATCTTGTGGATTACCATCGACGCTAAGTCAATTGGATCACGTGACAAGAGGTATGATATATTTTGAATATATGTATGTTAAATTAATTAAAGAGTTATGGTTCAAATATTGGAAAAAAATTTAACTATACTAAATTCATTTTTAGTTTCGCTTCTGCTGCGTTTTTCGTGTTTTTCCCTACACTACCTTGTGGTGTTCAATTCACATACCTATAGTTCTTGATTCAAATAATCATTGGGTTGGGGTTTTCGTTTCACACAAAAAATCTGAATTTTTAGCTTTCTGGGGCAAGTATTCTAAGTTGTTTTGTTGGGTTTCAGGGCACGTCCTTTGAGGTTCGCATCATTTGGTATTAGAGCCAGGCTCTAAAATCATATTTAATTATCATGTTTCGTTTTTTCTTGATAATGTCTTTGTTATTTCGTTGTTTATTAATCAGGTCATTGTTTCTTGTTTCGTCAGCAACTTTCTTTCTTCTTGGTTTCGTTGCATTGAGGTTAGAATTTAAAATAATAATAATAATAATAAAATCTGATATTGAATCAATGGTACTATCAGGCTCTGTACCTATCTGACCTGACTTGAATCATATCTTTGTGATTTTAATTCTCTGAAAAAAAATTGATTGTGTCATTTTCCTTTGAATCGTTTACTTCTATAAAGCTGATTCCTTAAATGGGTTTATTTAGTTCAATAAAGAACTGAACAGGGGAAGCTAAGAGTGAAAAAAAGGAAGAGAGTGTAAGGTTAATATAGGAAAAAGCCAAATCAAGAGTGAAAACATGAGTGTGAGTGACACTATTTGAGTGCAAACACATGAAGGAGTGTTGTAAAGAACAATTCCAACAATTCTCTGCTGTTTCAATATGTCTTCTGGGGGTGATTCATCAAATAAAGAAGAAAGGGGGGAACCATCCTTCGTGATGCAGGCTATACAGCAACAATTTGAACGCATGAACATGGTGTTTAATGAAATTCGGGATCGGTTGGATAAGCAAGACGCTGTTATTGCTAACTTGCAAAAGGGACAACCCCAAAGAGTCCCAAATGCTAGAAGGCAAGAGAGGAGTGCACCCATAGATGATTTTGATGATGATCACGAGGTGAGATTGAGGACGAAGAGGACCAAGTATCAATGGGTGGTATGGACAGGTTCGTGCAAATGGGAAGAAGGCGTGGAAGAGACTTTAGGAGAGGTCCTAGATGGCTAGATAGGGTTGACCGAAACCTAAGGAACATCAAGATGAAGATACCTTCATTCCATGGTAGAAATGATCATGAAGCGTACTTTGAATGGGAAAAGAAGGTGGAGTTGATTTTTGAATGTCACACTTATTCCGAGGAGAAAAAAAAGGAAACTCGATGTCATAGATTTTACGGATTACACCATTATATGGTGGGACCAACTTGTGATGAATAGAAGAAGAAACCACGAGAGACCTATTGAGACATGGGATGAAATGAAGGCCATCATAAGGAGGCGATTAGTACCTAGCCATTACCATGGGGACTTGTACTAGAAATTGCAGGGCGTCACTTAAGGTTCTAAAAGCGTGGATAACTACTATAAGGAGATGGAAATTGTTAGGATTATGCTCAATGGCAAGAGTGTAATATTGTAATTGACAATCTTCTCATATTAATAAAGTGAATTCTGATTCTTACAATTACTTATAGCATTTATTATAATTGTCAAGGTAAATAATCATAAGGTCAAAAGACTATGAGACATGAAGAATTGTTCATACATCCGGATATGTATGAGGTAGACACAATTCTTTAGTTAGTCTTGAATAACGTTCACAACTTAAGTCAAAGGTTGGGCACCTCTATCTTGTTAAAGTTGTAGAATTCTTTTACTAGCATTTGAGTGGGATCAAATGAATATGATGAGTCTAAAATCATCGAAAGGTTTTCGAGTAAAAGAATCTAGTGCACTAGGTGCATTGAACTGGATCACAATGAAATACTTTATCTAGAACCGTCACTAGATATAAGTCTTTTCATTAAAGAGGACAATCGGAGAGTCTATCTTAATCCTGAGATAAATGATGGACTTATGGTTGCAAGTGTTATCATTAGAGCTATCAATGAGTACGATTATATAGCATAGTCTATCCTCGATAGTTTGGTGGTATACATTTGTTAATCGATAGAGGACTTCATTTATAGATATGGACATCGTGGCTCCATTTATTAAATAAGAGTATAATATCATCATAGGGATGTTTTGAGGTATTGGATATTAAATCTCAACGTTGAGTTTTCAATAATGATTATTGAAAACATGGCTTCTAGACAAGTCAAAGTATCCAAGTTCGAAATGTGGTCATAGGAGGAAATATGGTAACTTGGAGAGCTATAGGCGGTCTATGAGCTCTTGGCGATTACTGATATTATTCACGAGGATGGTGGATACACCATCTCCTATAAGATTGTCTAGGGTATGAATGAGAAACATCTCCTTATTCTATCTTTATTTAAGAGTTCAATTTTAGCTCTTTAGTGGAATGAGTTAAAATTAATAGATTGGACTTAAGTGAATCATTTGTTGATTGTGATTAGGTTGTGTCTATTGAAGCTTAAATTTAGATAGCCCGCCAAGATCCCCAATCCACACGTATTTGCATGGATCACTTGATATATTCTACCGGGCCGATTTAAGGGTCCATCTATAATTGTTTTTAATATATCAAGAATATAATATGTCTATTATTTAATTAATGGGCTGCACTATTATATTAATATATTTAAAGGAGACATGTGGGCTTGTTTCTTTTCGTAAGAATAAGTCTGGTTCACTTGTGGGCTTTTATTTAAAGTCCAATGGATTAAATGAAATAAGAAAATAATATATGGCCCATTTATATAAGTGGGGTGGCAAGGTGTATATATTAACCTAATATATTATTTTGTTTCATTGTTTTAATTAAATAAGAATTAGTTAATTTATTAATTAATTGGTTAATTAAGAAACAAATCTTTTTCTGATCAGGAAATATATTTCCTAAAGTTATACTATTGGTAGTAGTATATTAAAAGTAAAAGACTTGTTTGATAAGAAAATAAATAATTAATTTTATTTATTTAATCAAATAAGAAGTCTTTTTATTTAGTCAATAAAAGAATAAAAATATCTATGAGTTGGATTAGGTTTTGAAGTCTAAAGGTTGATGGAAATTAGGGTGCAACACAAACTCTTTTTGGTATGTGATTTGCGGCAACCCTAGTCCATTTAGAGGAAGATTTCGGCAATCCTAAATAGAAGAGGAAGCAAAATTTCGGCCACCTATATAATACCACATATAAAATTCGGCCACCATAGTTGATTGAATGATTCAATTTTTATTCTTCTTCTCAATTCATAGAAAAAGATAATTTTTATTCTACTAAACATAAAAGAGAGAAGAGATTATTCTTTGATAGTACACTGATTGCTTGTTCATCAATAAGCTTGTGTGTACAACATCGAATTAGGTTCACACGAGTTTCGATCATTAGATTGAGAACTCAAAAGTGACTGGAATAATTTTTGTCTTCTTTTGATTGTTTTGTGACTAACAAAAGAAAAATTAAACTTTGTTCATCCATTCTCAGGGTTTGCAATTCAAAGAAAAAGGGAGACCACGCTCCTAGGTGATTCACGTACGTGTTCGGATTGGAAGATCTCACGGTACTATTCACGATCACTGTTCAAGGCAGGTACTGGTCACGATCACTGTTCATGCGGTACTGTTCACGATCACTGTTCACGGCGGGGGGTACTGTTCACAATCACTGTTCATGTGGGTACTGTTCACGCGGGTACTGTTCACGGGTATCGGAAAAGATTTTGCGGATTACCAATCGACGTAAGTCAATCGGATCACGCGTCAAGAGGTCTTTAACTCTAACCGTATATATTTGAGTTTAATTAATAAAAAGGTTAAGGTTCAACTTTGAGAAAAATTTTAAAACCATACGAAATCTATTTTTCGTTTCTTCCGCTGCATTTTATATCGATTTTTCCCTACATAAATAGCCTTGATTCGAGCTAATGTTGAGGAGGATAGGGAAGCTACAATGGCTAGATTTCTTAATGGGTTGAACCGAGACATTGCCAACGTGGTGGAGTTACAGCACTACGTGGAGTTGGAAGACATAGTGCATATGTCAATAAAGGTGGAACGACAACTTAAGAGGAAGGGCAGCTGGCCATTTCAAAATTCGGGTTCCTCTAATTCATGGAAGCCGAATTGGAGAAAGGAGGATGGGGCTCTTTCTAAGTCCAAACCCAAGCCACCTAAAGGGAGAGATGAAGGGCTCAGTAAACACAAAGGGAAAACTGAATCCCAAATTTGTAATCGTGATATTAAGTGTTTTCGTTGTCTTGGTATGGAGCACATAGCTTCACAATGTCCAAATAAGATGGCTATTATTGCACGTGTCGATGGAGAAGTGGAAACTGAAAGCGAAAGTGAGGATGACCAAGTGCCGCCACTTGAGGATGCTTGTGATGATGATATGGAGTATCTGGTTGAGGGTGAGTCGCTTGTGGCTAGGCGTGCATTGAGTGCCTAAGTCATGGAGGACGAAATGGAGCAACAAAGGGATAAAATTTTCCACACTAGATGCCACAAGTATGCCTTATGATCATTGATGAGGGGAGCTACACTAATGTAGCTAGCACTACTGTAGTTGAAAAACTAAATTTATCCACCTTAAAACACCCTAGGCCGTATAATTTGCAGTGGTTGAATGATTGTGGAGAGGTAAAGGTAAATAGGCAAATGCTAGTTTCCTTTTCAATTAGGAAGTACAATGAAGAAGTACTTTGTGATGTTGTTCCAATGAATGCTGGTCATATATTGTTGGGCAAGCTGTGGCAATTTGACAGGTAGGTCATCCAAGATGGATTCAAGAACATACACACCTTTGTAAAAGACAATAAATCCATCACTCTTGTACCTTTGTCCCCAAAGCAAGTGTATGAAGATCAATTGAATTTAAAGAGAAAGGGTTAGTTGAGGAGAGCTAGTGAGGCCGAGAGCTTTGAAAAAGAAAAAAGAATAGGTAAAAGTTCAAAAGAGACCAAGAGTTTAAAAAAAATGTGAAAAATAAAGTGGAAAAAAAAGCAATGATTGAGAGGAGAGAAAAGAAAGAGGGACCACATGAGAGAGTGGAAAAAGAAGCTATTGAGAGAAATATAAAGAAGCAAGTGAGTTTTTATGCTAAGGCGAGTGATGTCAATAGTGTTTTTTATGCAAACCGGCTTATATTTGTACTCTTGTACAAAGGGGCATGTTTTAATACGAACGAACCTTACGAATCTTTGCCTAGTGTAGCTGTTTCTTTGTTGTAAGAATATGAAGACGTGTTTTCTGATGATGTTCCTAGTGGGTTGCCACCCATTAAAGGAATAGAGCATCAAATTGATTTCACTCCAGGTGCTACAATTTCTAACCCGCCAACTTATAAGAGTAATCCGGAGGAGACAAAGGAGCTTCAAGGGCAAGTTGAGGAGTTGATGGCTAAGGGGCATGTGAGAGAGAGCATGAGTCCGTGCGCGGTACCGGTGCTACTGGTGCCTAAGAAGGATAAATATAGAGGATGTGTGTTGATTGCAGGGCTATCAACAACATTACGGTAAAGTATAGACATCTCATTCCTAGGCTAGATGACATGTTGGATGAATTGCATGGGTCATGTATTGTTACAAAAATTGATTTGAAAAGTGGGTATCATCAAATTAGGATGAAAGAGGGAGATGAATAGAAAACTATCTTTAAGACTAAATATGGATTGTATGAGTGGTTGGTAATGCCTTTTGGTCTAATTAATGCACCGAGCACATTTATGAGATTAATGAATCATACATTGCGTGCATTGATAGGCAGATTTGTTGTGGTCTATTTTGATGATATCTTGGTGTATAGTAAGAGATTAGATGAGCATACTGAGGATTTGCGTTGTGTGCTTGGTGTTTTAAGAAAGGAAAAACTATATGCCAATTTTAAAAAGTGTTCCTTTTGCATGGACAAAGTTGTGTTTCTTGGTTATGTTGTTAGCGCAAAGGGAATTGAAGTATCTGATGAAAAGGTGAAGATTGTCAAGGAATGGCCCACACCTAAGTCCATCACGGAGATCATAAGTTTTCACGATTTGGCTAGTTTTTAACGGCATTTTGTGAGAGATTTTAGTACACTAGCCACACCACTCATTGAAATTGTAAAGAAATTTGTTGGTTTTAAATGAGTTAGTGAACAAGATCATGCATTTAATGTGATAAAAGAAAAGTTATGTGTTGCTCCTTTATTAGCATTACCTGACTTTTCTTAAACTTTTAAGATTGAGTGTGAAGTCTCAGGAATAGGTGTTAGAGCTATTTTGATACAGGAGAAACAACCAATAGCCTATTTTAGTGAAAAGCTAAACGGGGCAGCCTTGAACTACCTAACATATGACAAGGAACTATATGCATTGGTAAGAGCATTGGAGACTTGACAACATTACCTATAGTCAAAGGAGTTTGTTAAACATACTAATCATAAATCCTTGAAGCACTTAAAGAGGCAAGGTAAGTTGAATAGAAGGCATGCCAAGTGGGTGGAATTCATTGAGACCTTTTCTTATGTTATCAAATAGAAAGAAGATAAGGAAAATATTATGGCTAATGCATTGTCCAGAAGGTATGCCATTGTTTCTACCTTGAATGTAAAGTTATTGGGATCCGAATATATTAAGGACTTGTATGCCAATGATGTTGATTTTGCTAATGTGTATGTGGCATGTGAGAAGGCAGCTTTTGGAAAGTTTCATAGACTAGATGTGTACTTGTTTAGAGAAAACAAACTTTGTGTGCCTAATAGTTCTATGGGTGAGCTGTTTGTGCATGAAGCACATGGGGAGGTGATAGGACATTTTGGTGTGAGAACGACTTTAGAAGAGTTGCATGAACATTTCTTTTGGCCTAAAATGAAATGTGATGTGGAAAGAGTGTGTGCTAGATGTGTCACATGTAGGTCGGCCTTACCTCATGGGTTATATACTCCTCTGCCCGTACCTAGTGAGTCGTGGATAGACATTTCTATGGACTTTGTTTTAGGCTTGCCTAGGTCAAAGAAAGACAGGGATTCCATTTCTGTGGTTGTTGATAGGTTTTCTAAGATGGCACATTTCATATCTTGTCATAAATCCGATGATGCAACCAGCATCGTTGAATTGTTCTTTAGGGAAATAGTACGGCGCCATGGGGTTCCAATGAGTATTGTATCTGATCGTGATGTTAAGTTTCTTAGCTACTTTTGGAAAGTCTTGTGGGGAAAGTTAGGAACTAAATTGTTGTTTTCGACTACTTGTCATCCCCAAACGGATAGACAAACAGAGGTCATAAATAGAACCTTATCTACTCTATTACGTGTTGTGATTCAAAAGAACTTGAAAAATTGGGAGGATTGGTTGCCATTCATTGAGTTTGCATATAATAAGAGTGTTCATTCTACTACTAATTTTGCACCATTTGAGATTGTTTATGGATTTAATCCACTAACCCCTTTGGATTTGCTGCCTTTGACAGTTAATGAGAGAACTAGTTTAGATGGTCAAAAGAAGGCTGAAATGGTGAAGAAACTCCATGAGAGTGTATGGCAACACATAGAAAAGAAGAATGAGCAATATGCATCCCAAGCCAACAAAGGCCGTAGACAAGTTATTTTTGGTCCTGGCGATTGGGTTTGGGTGCATATGAGGAAGGAAAGATTTCCTGCCCGAAGGCAGTTCAAGCTACATCCTAGAGGGGAGTGGTCCATTTCAAGTCCTTGAGAGGATCAACGATAATGCCTACAAGTTGGATCTTCCAAGTGAGTATAACATTAATGCTACATTTAATGTTTTTGATCTTTCTCTTTTTGATGAAGGAGACGATTCGAGGTCGAATCCTTTCGAGGAGAGAGGGAATAATGAGAATCAAGAAGCATCACCAAAGGATCCATTGCATGTTCTAATCGGACCAATTACAAGGGCAAGGGCAAAGAGGATCAAAGAAGCGCTTAATGGGTTGATTCAAGAGATATGGGCTAATTCTAAAATGGCGCATTTGAAGATGGACCCAAAAGAAGATCAAGGCTTAGTCAATGTAATTAAAGCAATTGGTGGGGCTGATTAGCTTGATTTGGGCGTGGATTACAACAAGATTTGCATATTAAGACTTTCCAAATAAAGATTGGCATGGATGATTACCATTAATGGGCGTGTTGACTTGCCTAATTTCAGACCAATTAGTTGCAATTTTTTTGTCCTTAATTATTTTCCTAATTGTAGACCATTTACTTTCCTTTTTCCTATACGGGGCTTTAATTGCCTTAGGATTTTATGTTTTTATTTCAACCCTATATATAGAAGGCGTGAATAGCACTGTAAAGGAAGGAATTGGATTGAATAAAAACTATTGTGAGGATTGCTTCTTCTTTGGTTCTTCAGAGAACTTGTGAACATATCAAGGGATCTACCTTATGACGTTCAATTCACATACATACAATTCTGGATTCAAATAATCATTGGGTTGGGGTTTTCTTTTCACACAAAATATCTGAATTTTTAGCTTTCTGGGACAAGTATTCTAAGTTGTATTTGTTGGGTTTCAGGGCACGTCACGTCCTTTGAGGTTCGCATCACATCATCAACGTCGTTGTCGCCCGCATCTTCTTGTTCCAACAATCAGTCGACCACAACTTTATCTCTCTAATTTCTGTCTCAAACAGTGAAAGAAATTGTACAAACAAAAAACAAAACTAAATCTGATGTGGCCCTAATGAGGGGTGCATTTTTAGAACAATCCAATTTTAATTCTATTTAAACTCAAATGACTATTGTGATGCCAAGCCCACAAAACAATCAGTAAAGAGTGCCATAAAATTTTTGTACACAAAAAAAAAAGCCTTCAATCCATAAAACATTTGATGAAACTACATCAGGAATAAAAAAATTCATTTCTTTGGCTACTGCTTTCTCTCTGAAGTTTATGTTATTATATTTTTCATTTCATTCATTTAATAATAGTCTGAACACTAATTTGGAACAAATATTGTAAAAATTAAACTAAAAATGTTTCTCAATTTTTCCATATTATAAACTATAATCATTAATAACCTTATGTTGGTGAAGCTTTACTCGTTATCAGAATCATCATTAATTGAGGTCATTTTCGTTGAATTAAAGCCACCACCACCATCGCCTATATTGTCATCATTGTTATCAACAAAATTATCGGTCCAATAAACTATACCAACTGAATGTGACACCATGATAATAAAGGATCACTAATAACTCACTTCCAAAAAGGCCAAATTAAGGATAAGTACCACACATTTCAGAGATGAATTTAAAATACTATAAAAATTGAGGTTAGTCAGTCATAATTTCGTCATTCGGGGCAACGCCATGTCCCCCAAGCAATTTTTTTTTCCTTCAAAATATCCCTAAAAAAAGATATATTTAATATTCAATCTCCTAACTTTTTACTTTGGCCCATCAAATATTGTATTTTGGTACATTCTCCCCACCAACAAAACTTTTCAAGCTCCACTCTTGCGAACACCCCACACGTCACACGTCATGGGTTCTATTCTTATCCTCTCCAAAATCTTAAATTTGTAATTTAAAAAAAAAAAGGTACTTAACATTTAAATAAAAAAAATATGTATTTAAAATTCAACTTCCCAAATCTAAAATTGGTATTTCAAAAACAATTGTATTTAAAGTACAAAGTTAAATTTTATAAGGATATATTACAATATTTTCTAAAACATATCTAAAGTAATTTTTCAAAGAACAAATAAAAAAAATCAGTTTGTTATACCAAAGAACCAAAAACGAAAAAAAATACACATTAGAAAGAAAAGTGTGCATTTTTTCCGAAAAAAAATATAAGGAGTGTGAATTCGATTAAGATTTTAAAAGATTTTAAGACTTTTTTTAGTTGATAACTTTTATAGATTTTATGGACTTTTATAGATTTTACAGAATTTTGAAATACTTTTATAAACTTTCTTTTTAAAAGACTTTTATAGATAGTTATAAATTTTCACCGACTTTTAAATATAATATATACTTTATTTTAACAAAATTATATATATTTCTCGAATCAATAAAAATATATTTAAAAAAAAAAAAAAACAAAATTATCGTTAATTAAACTTGACGAAAGCATTCATACGTATATACATGATTTTTTTTAAATAAAGACAATTATGCGCCTGTTTTTTTTAATAATTAGTCAAAATATGAATTGATTTTTATAATTAGTCAAAATATTATAAATTTTCTTTAGAATAAATGTTTCAAACCAACAATAATATTAACGTTTACATGTCTCTATGAAAGTAAGACAATGGGTATAAAAAATCTAACCAAAATTAATTCAAGTTATTAACATAAAAACCGTACCTAACTGTTGAACAAGACTCATATTTAAAAGTGGATAGTTTAAAATTAAACAAGATAGATGGAGAATTGTTTTATATTATTTTTTAGTTAAGTTTATATATATATATATATATATATATATATATATATATATATATATTGTCAATGTTTGCATGCTTTTTTTATGATAATGTTTATTTATTTTATTTTGTTTATGAAATTTATTAATAACCAATATGCTCTTATTTGAAAATGGATTATATATTTGGTTAATGTTTTTCAAATAGTTTATGTTTTTCTTTTAAATTGAAATTCCTCCTATTTAAAAGAAAAAGGAAAATAAAAATCATTTAAAGACTTTGGTAGGAATGAAAAGACAAATTGTGAGAATTTTAATAATTAAAAGTCATTGTCATTTTAATCCCTACCAGAGACTTATTTCCAGAATTTTTTTTTATCTCTTTCTTCAACCTCCATCGGAGGTGAGAACAAACCTCCAAGTTTACATTGAATAGTCATTAATAATCTTTTAAAATCTAAATTGAATACACCCCTCCAACAATAACCCTTTTGGTCAAGCTCAGGAGCGGAATAATTTCAATACCCATTGTATATTTGTATTCAAATTCAAGAGTTCTTACAAATAAATTTTGTTAAAATATATTAAGAAAAAAATTATTTTCTAACAACATCAAAAATACTCAGATTACCGCAATTAAAAAAACGAAACCATAGAAATTGAATTATACATTATAACTATATAATGACTAAAAAGAATAAAAACAGGAGGCATTGAATTTTAAGCCAGTCGTTAAAAGGCAACCAAAAAAGCAGAATATTCAAAGCTTGCTGACGTTTCAGCAGATTCTTTCCTTTTCTTCTCGACTTTAATTAGTTGAATAATTTTGATATTTTTACACCGCAATTGGTTCCTCTGTAATCATGTCTAAGTTGATTTGATTTTCCCATTCTAAGTTTGGTACAAGGAATTCGATACCAGATTCCATTACTACATATCAATTTAACTTGAGATTTTTTATATTTTCTTACTGAAGATAGTTTGTCTCCCACTTGGAACCTACTACCTTTCAAAGATACTTTCGCAAAGAAACAAGTACCTCACTTTTGATTACCTGCTCAGGAGTCAGGGCAATGACTGCATAATTGGCACCAAATAAATTCACATACATACCATCTCAACTTCCCCACCACAAATACATTCTTACCACCAATTTTTCTGCTTTAAACTTCTAAAAAAATCTCAATCACTCCTAGCTTTTAGGTAAAACGTTTTGCAATGATCCTGTGACGAAACTCATCCTATCTGTACCCCAAGGTGTATAAGTTTTATTCTAAAATGTGTAAAGTTTAAATGTAAATCTATCTATGTAATGTCTCAATGCGAATACACAATCACAATCTTTGTCATAAGATGGTATCAAAACCCTTGAGATTTTTGATCAAATTTTAAACCATCTGTTTCACTAAGTAAATGTTGTCACTAGGACTTTGTGTAATTGTGTAGCTCTAAAATGTTGGTTGTTTACAAATTTCAACCACACTAGTACTTTGCAAACCAAAATAAATAGGTACCTTGAACCTAACATCTAACATTCTAACCAGCCAAGCAACTGTGATTTCTTCATCAATCTGTCTAAGCCGTTAATGACTTCAATACACTAAACACAAATTTACCAAATAGGAGCTTGAAGGGAAACCCTAGCCAGAAAAACTTCCTAGAAAATTAGTAACAAACAAGAGTCAATAGCTAAGAACGAAAAGTAATGGCAATTTAGAATGGTAATTCAAATGGCTAAATAAAGGATGCACGGTTTCAAATTTTGATTTATCAAAAACAGTGACTTTTAACAAACATAAGCAAGTTCAAAACTTGAATAAGTAAATATAATTGAAAAGTTCAACAATCTTCGTATGGAGAACATTGATAGATAAAATTCAAATAAATATTTGCATTCCCATCACCACAATCATCTCTGTCATCATCAATGTAATCAAAGTCATCAACAAAAAAATTAAACATATATAGTTTATAAACCAAAATAAAATGGTTGCATTTCACAGAGAGAATTAATTCATGTCACACTGACTCCAGATTTAATCAAATCCACAATAAAATGATATCATACTACAGATCTAGCTTATTAGGCTAAATGAACAATTATTTATAATCAAAGTTTCAAAATTGGTAGAGAATTTACTATGTATATTAATATAGAAACGAATCTAATATGTATATATTTCCCTGAAATTTTGCAACAACCACTTCAATTAACTAGAAACAGAAAAACAATAACAACAAAGAAAACTTTTAAAGTATTAATTAACTTAATTTTAAGCTCTACTAAGCACAATAATCATGTAATTATCAAATTTCTTTTCTTTATCTTTTTTGATAATTTATCAGCAAACAAACAAGGCATAAAAAACAAATAATAATCAGAAAAACCACTGAAGTTAAATTACAAACACAGTGAATATCTGAACACAGAGAGAAGAAGAGTAAGTGCTGGATGCAGAGGTTTATCGATCAATTCATGTATTTGTGTCATTTTCACAACAAAATTTCCCAGGAAAAGATCGATGAACCTCTGCCTCCAGTGACTTCACCCTCTCCGTTTTCTTATTTCAATTTTCAACAGCGCAAACCAAAAACAAAACTAAAACAATAATTCTTGTTTTCATAACAACAAATTGGAAATCCAAATCCAAACAGCAAGATCAGTATAAAAAAAATGGCGAATAACACAGATCTGAAGACCTAATCGGTAAAAATCAAATAAACGAACAAAACATCCAGTTAAATGTTGAAGACGAACACATATAAACATACATATACATGCATATTTTGAGAGAGAGATTTGATTGAGAGTTTTGTTGAGAGAGAGAAAAATGGTTTTAATATTTAAACCAGGAATCTGAGGAGGAGCCATCACCATTGCCGTACGTCGCTCTCGCTCTCTGATCTCCCAGTGATTTAATTGAGAGCTGATGAGGGAGAGAGACACACACACTGTGACTTTTTGTTTTTGGTTGAAGACTGAGTGGGTACTTATTACTGTTATTTATAATGGATCATCACGTGTTTACAATTGACCACAAATGAGTTTTCGTATGTAAAAGACGGATTGGATTTGATGGATTTTTCGTAATCCAATAATTTCCGATCCGATCAAATTTGATTGAATTAATTAAAATCTAATTCGATCGGATTCGATTGAATTAATATAAATCTGATTTAAAAGTTACTGTGTTTCTAAAATTACAGGTGACAAAAGGGTTGGATCGGTTCATTTCGTAACTATTACGAGTTTTATCTGTTTTTATCGATGGAGATCATTGGATCTCCACTGTCCATGATGTGAATGGGTCCCCCTGATTCATCTTTCTTACTTAAAATTATTTTTTTTTCATTTTTTTTAAATATTTTTTTATAATTTGATCTCGACCGTCTATCTAAGATGGATGGATGGTGGAGTTCAATCTATTTATATTTTAAATTTTCTTAATTAGTTATTGATTTTAAAATTTTGCTGGTGGATTTTAAAATAAATGTTTAGTTTTTTTTTTTAAATGGATCTCAACATCCATCTAAAAAAACAGATTTTTTTTTAATTATGAATGTTAGTGACATAATTTGCCATTTTGTCAACCCTCAGGATCCATACATGAAAAGAGACCTCGGTGTAACCTCACCTCGGGTTTACCTTTCCAAGATTATTCGGGCTAGTCGAAGCCATTCTTTGGTGATTTGGGATCTCTATATCCTCTTTATTGACGTATTGCTGTCTTGCTGAATGTTTGGGGTCACTTTTGACTTTGAAAGAAGGTATGATCAACTAGGTCTATGCTTCGGTTTAAGACAAGGTTCCTACTTTGAAGGAGCCAATCAGAAGAGGATACGGACCGGTAGTTCATTCAGGATGAAACACAGAGTCCCGTGCACTAAGGGTGGTTGCAAACGGTTGAAGCTAGTTTAGTTGAGAGATTTTAGGGGTTGGGAATTATATCCTTATCTAAGTAAGAAAACTTAGGGCTCTTACTTGGATCAAATACTTCTATTTTGTTGGCATAAAGGCTGTGTCGTCAAATGAGCGGAGTTCAAAAGAAAGGTTGCCATTGAGTTTATGACGTATGACATCAGATGGTCCAGCGTGGCACTCCTCCTAGAACGACATCTCAATTCACCAAGCGCCAAGTGTGCGAACCATACATACATTAGCTAAATTCATCAAGAAGTGCCAACATGGCATATAGCTGCCTAGGGAGAAGGAGAATGTGCCTCCTACAGTTGTTGTAACACGATGGAGTTGGAGAAACTCCACTCCGACCATTTGCTATGGAAGACGGCGAGCACACCCTCCATGTTTGGGTGTGGGAAAGTGGCCGAAAAACGGTATGTATTAAACATGTATAAAAAGAGGCCTTAAGATCTATGTAAAACTACGATCAATCGCAATGAATATACATTGAGAATTTTTCAAGCTAATATACTTGCCTTATTTTTCATATAGGTGTTTTTTCCGTTTATTTACTTGTATTTTATCCCTTTTGCAATATTTACATGCATCAACGACCATGTCTGAACTCCATTGTTCAAGCTTTAAGTATGTTTTGATCTTTGAATGCCTAGACGAGACCTCGAAAATACCCATACCTTACTTCCAGGTGTATTCTAGGTTGATCCGAGGTAATCCTCTATAAGAATCACTTCGCAGACATCTAATTAACGAAATTTTATCGTTAACAAAGAATTTTCAAGGGTATTTTGGTATTTTGATAGTCAAACTTGGTTAACAATTATGTTTAACCAAGTTTGACTAACTGCAGATGAGGTGAATGTCAATTAATGATAAAGTTATTTCTGGGTGTAAAGTGACAAATCTTATAAGAGTTTAGTGCAATTTGGTCTAATGAAAACATAAAACTCTATTTAAATTAATAAATATTCATTCATCGATAAATAAATAATCCCTCTAAAATAATAATTATTCTTAATCTCAACAATATAATTTTATAGGGTTTTACTATTGTTGTATGTAAAATTCCTCGCTGACGTGTCATTCAGGGATTTAAGAGCTCAGTAAGTGACACGTCATCTCAGATCAAGGTTCACTAGATGAAGAATTTCATTCATCCTAAACATGAAGGAATATCCAAGTATCTGACCAGACGAAGTTAGTTCAAAAGCAAATACTGTATATCGATAAACAGGAGAAGTTACAGTCAGTCCACTCAACTAGTATTTGGCACCAGTATTTGGGTAGGTGAAATTGATGAAATGGAGACCTATACGACTAAAATTAGGATTATATGAGATATAAATACAACCAAATAGTCATTGTAAAAGGGAGAGTTGTAATTGTTATTCTTTCATAATGGAATACCTTATCTGTCGCCCATCGACATCCGTGGATGTTTCTCTGTCACCGGAGTTTTACCACGTTAAACCTTTCATCTTCTTTATTATTGCTTTTCATTCACAAGCTTTCATACAAAATGCGTTGACCAATTGACTTTCTAAACATCAACGTCAACAATTGGCCCTAGAAAGAGGTGGTGAACCTTCGAATCTTTACATTCCAAAGAATCTTTGTGAATTATGGCAAACGATGGAAAGGGCAGTGGTTCTAGAAACAATCACATCGTACCAGATGAATCAGGAACGGTCCAAATCACACCTGATGTTGCCGGACTAGTAGGCAATGTTACGCCCAAGAATCAACCAGCTACTGTTCTCGGTGCGCAGCGTTTTCGGCAAACCACTGAGGAGATCACTCGTTGATTCCATGAGTCGTTGCAACAATTAATAGTAAATGCCACGAGCCATGGGGTCGCCCTTACAACCACAGCAGTATTAACTTCGCCATGAGATCTGCACACCCTAGGCGGTCAGCCGGGAAGGTTGCGTTCTATAGTAGTCCGCCCGACTCCAGATGCACCACTAAGGATGGGCGGCAACCCAACAGATAGCCTAGAAACCGAGTCAGAGAGACAAGCGAGAGATGCAAGAGGGAATGTTGAAGCCCCACATAGATATGACCGGTATCAGGCCGAGCAGGAGCCAAACCGATCGAATGGGCCTACACGACGACGGGAATGATCGTCCTCTGATGACAGCGTTTGACACCATCGTCGAAAATATCACAAGGGATCAACTAGACCGCGTGAGTCACCGCAAAGGTCTATCCAACAGGACAGTGGCTTATTTGGTGAAAGACTCACTAATAAGCAGAAATATAGCCCGAGGGGAGAACCAATTGGTGAGCGGGATATTCTCATACAAAGGCTAACCCAAGAAGTGCAGAGCAACATGCTACAGATGGATGCCTTTGTCATACGTTACGGGAGAACCGAACTATCAGATGAGGAATCGGATAGCCCATTTTTTGGCAGTATCCTCAGGACTCAATTCCCCAAGAGATTCAGGATGCCTCACATCGAGCAATCTAAAAAGGATACGGACCCGAAAGAGCATGTGAGGAGATATAAAAGCGTGATGGCTCAATATGCCAGGAGCGATGAACTCTTATGCTTAAACTTCCCCCAAAATCTCAAGGATGTAGGGTCTCGATGGTTTGGGAAACTTCTGCCAGGCAGCATCAGAAGTTTTGGTGAATTGAGTAAGGCCTTCACCCGTCAATTCCTTGGCAATGTTCACAGGAAGAAATTTGTGGCTCATCTCTCTCAGCTAAAACAAGAAAAGGATGAGTCACTAAAGAAATACTTGACTCGGTTTAGTCAGGAAGTATCAGAGATTGGCAGTGCCAATGATGAAGCCATTATAGCAGCGTTTATTAATAACCTACAGAACGGTCGATTATCTTTCAATCTCAGGCGAGCCCGTCTGACTAGCTATGTTGATATGATGGATATGGTGGGCGGATATGCATTGGCTGAAGAAGAATAAATTGCAATGGGCGGACGCTTTATGAATGGAGGATGCCCAAAAAAAGCAAAAGTGAAGGCAGATGCCGGAAGCAAGACTCAGAAAGGTGACTCATCCACAATAGAAGGGTCATAGGCAAAAAGGTAGGGCTCAAGGAGGAAGCCGTGGTAATGAACAGAAGGGCGATAAGACCAGATTCCATGGCAAGTACACAAACTACACCCCATTGAGTAAGAAACAGGATGAGATACTCATAATCTTGGAAGAGAAGAACTTGTCAAAAGATTGTAGGGATACGACAAAGTATTTTATGCTAGAAGGGATACGACAAAGTATTGTAGCTTCCACAAGGAGAATGTGCAAGAAACTTCAAAGTGTTTTACACTAAAAGACCACATCGAGACTCTTATCCAGGAGGGACATTTGAAAGTTTTTGTCCTTAAGAAGACTAATCACAATGGGAATCAAGAAAATGCATAGGAATGGAGTCGGGAAAAGAAGATAAGCTCAAAAAAGGCCGAGGATGAATGAGCAATACACACCATCTTCGGAGGTCTTTCAACCGAAAAAAGCAACAGAGAGAGAATGAAGGAAGTCCGAGAAGCTATGAAGGCAAGAAGGGACCTGGATGTGAATTTGGTAGAGCCTGATCCTAAGAGAATCAAGGAAGGATGGGACCCAATAATATTCGTAGAGGCAGACTCTCACGGAGTAAATGTCAGACCAAACGATGCAATCGTAATTAGTGCTCGAATCGGGCATAGAGACGTGCACCGGATATTAATTGACAATGGGAGTTCGGAAGATATACTGAGTGCATGAGTGTACGATCAGTTGAGATTGGATCGTAGGGACTTGCAACCTTTATCTACCTCACTACGAGGATTTTGAGGAGCAGAGGTTAGGTCCCTTGGAACTGTGAAGTTACCTGTTGTTAACGGAAGAATCTGCTTGGGGAGCAAAATTTTAGTTAACACCCTCGTCCCCTACCAGTAGGTGGTAGCGAGATAGGTACCTTTGGTACCGGGGTCCCTTCCTATGCTGAAGATTGATACGGACAAGTATGAAGGAACCAAAGAGATGTAAGTAAATACAGTTTTGTTGAACACAAACTTGTATAATGGTTACAACACTCATTCTCTACTCTCTCTAATACAAAATGGGGACGGAGAATGCCGTTTATGTCGACAAGTGGATATATCTCTCCAGTGATCGTCAATGGACTCTCACTAGCTTCAGAGAATTCAAAGGAAATTCTTCTGGGAATTAATTTCTCTATCTTTTGTGATGGCAAAAAAATCCTCCCCTTCTTTATTCTTCAAAGCTGTATATATAGTACTCCAAATAATCCCATCAAAATCAGGTTGCATTGATGAGGATTATTGGGAGTCCTATTTTAAGCGTTGAAAGGCATTGTGTGGGGCTGAAGTCGCGGGATTTGATCCCGTTAATTACTGTCGAATTCAAATTCTGATTTGGTTGACCATTTGGTCTCATTAGTGGGGCTTCATTTTGGCAATGGAGTCAACTTTCCTTCTTCGTGGAGCTTAGAGGGAAATTCTGATTCTGAACTTTGGCGGAACGAGGTACTGGTATATCAGTCTGATCCTCCTGTTATAGAGCTTGATGTACTTCTTATTGGAGTGATGCTTCTGTCTTCACGATCACCTTCATATTGTTTGGCAGGTGAAATACCTGCCTTGGATGGGCTCCGAGTAGATATTGAGGTACTAGGTACTAGGTGGAAGTCTAGGTAGTATTAAGGCGGGTATCGCGGTATCGGGTACCTTGGTTGGTATTAGGAGCTTCGATAAATGTGAGGTGCATACTTTCATTAGCTCGCGGTACTGGTGTCCTATCTAGGTAGGTAGGTAATCGAGGTCCTGACCTTACCAAGTATCGGCTCCATTTAGGTAGTGGTATCGATCTCGCTGGTCACCCAGAAGCTGGGACTGATCTCTATCGGGTTGATACTAGTTGGAAAATTCTCTTTTGATCCCTTGCCAAAAAACCCTAGTTAACAGAAGTCCCCTCTGACTTGAACACCTGTACGAGGTCGGGGTTGGAGTTAGGATGGATAGCACTCGGAGAATTTTTCGTAATCGTCTTGTAGAAAGTAATCTTCTCTTTTCACGCTAATTTAAAAAAGTCTTCCACGTGGCTGACCAGGGTAGGCCAAATTCAAAAAAGGAAATTTTTTTAGGGGCACACGTTTCTCGAAACCGTTACCTCCACGTCGCCGATTATTCTGCGACATTGATTACTTTCTCTGCCCTTTACAAGTAGCTATCTCTATATAAACCCTGCTTCTTCACAGTGTACTCACTTAAGCAAACTTTCCCGAACAAGAGTCTTAAGTAAAAAACCTAGTTTTCTCCCTCTTCGTCAATCTTCAAACTTCCCCTTTTCCGAGAAACTAAACCTTGAATCTATGAACATATCTTCACCGGGTGGCGATAGTATCGAGCAGCTGATTGACAGTGACATGGCGGCTAGTGAGAGTCTTGCCCTAAGAAAAAGGGATGCGTTGACAGCGACAATGGGGACAATGCCCCTATCTTCCAAAGCCCCCGCTCCAGCAGGACAACTGCCATCAGGACCGGTTTCTCGAACGATTCTACTACTCCGGTAGATGTTGACCGGGAGTCAAGCGGAGAAATAAGAGACATTGGGGTTGGTGGAGAGAGGGCTGGCGAGGTCAATGACTCCATGGGGAGGATGATGGCCCTTCCGTACGAATATCGATGTATACCTCCTTCTACCAGTACTCCGAAAACCATCAAGCACTTGCGGAGAGATTTCAAGATCTCTAAAGATATCACTATCACCGTTCCTCCATGAGAGTACGATATGTATTACCCATCTACTGGCGAGGTCCTGATTCATACGGCGGCTTTCGATTTTAAAGTCAGGCTACCCCTCCACCCTACCTTACGTAGAGCATTACATGCCTTACCACTAGCTCCCCTCCAGCTAACACCAGGATTTTGGAGGCACCTGGTGGGGTTCCTCGTGATGTGGAGGGAGCAATGTCAGAAGGATAATATCGATCGGGAACCAGATCCAGATGAGATCGGATACGTGTTCTAGATTGTTGCCAACGCCCTGGGTCCAAAGGGGTAGTTTTATGCCCGCGCCAAGAATAACCTGCAGTTTGTGGTGCCAGGGGCCACGAAGAAAGATACCTCCTGGAAAGAGGAGTGGGTCATCCTTGGAGGTGAATGGGGTAATTCAGTCCATATTGGAGGGTCTAAGTTCCCAGTTCCCACTGGTTTCAGTAGCAAGCCCGTGCTAGAGAAAAGCAAGCTCCCTGAAGAGTCGGAGAAAATCCTACAGGCTATTATGGCCCGTAATTACATCAACATGAAGTATCCTATCACGGAGGCCTTCGAGGCAAAGAGGATAGATCTCTACCTTAGCATTTTCGATGCTTCTCCAGGTAGAGGAATTTCTGACTTTGCTTCTATTATATTGCTTTATTAATTCTGTAGATATTGACTCTAGCTATCCTTGTAGTTTCAGCAGTGTCTTCATCGGTTCCTGAGGTGGAGCTCGACCAAGCTGGTGGTACAGTTGATTCTCCTCCAACTTCTCCAGTCATGCTTCCAGCTAGTTCTGATCTCAATGCAGGGGTTGGCACCCTTATTGGGCTTAGCCGGATCTCAGCCGAGGTACCTGGGATTTCAGCTTCTCTCGTAGCTAGATCGCTGGAAGCCTTTACTGCCAGAGTAGGGAGGTATCAGGGTGTTTCTAATCAGGTACGAGATGCACCACCCATCAACCCAGTTACTGTGGTTAGTGTTGCTGCTGCTGATCCATTAGCTCCCCCTGCTCCTTCTGTTGGGGCAGCCGATCGATCTGCCCGGTTTGGGAGAGGTTCAGGTCTTGCTGTTGTAACCCGGGTGACAGCTCGTGATAGGCCACGATCGGGGTCGAGAGATAATAGCTAAGATGAAGTTTTGGCCCAATTTATTGCTTTCTGCCTAGGCGGGAGCTTGGATGTCATGGCGGCCATACCCACTGAGCTTCTAATCAGAAGGGGATCTGCTCTCCTGGCTGAGGTAAGACGGCTCCTTTTGCCCTTTATCTCGGTTAGGTGTTGGAGATATCCTGACTAATGCTTTATTCTTGGCTGGCTTTTAAGTTTAATGTGGCACTGAGCCAGCAGGTCGGCTCCCTCTTGGAGCAAGTTAAAGGTGCTACTACCGATTTGGAGAGATCCAATGAGGAGCTTGCTAAGGCTGCTAGAGGCATAGAAGTTCTGAACGAGTCTCTGGACAATGCTAAGAAGGAAGTGGATGAGGTAAAAATTGACAGGGAGCTGATGCAGTTTGCTTTGGATATCGAGATACTCAGATCCATTCATTTCAGGGAGGAGAGGGAGATCGCGAACGATAGAGTGATGAAGCTGGAAAAGAAGATTCAGTTCCTTCATGATAGGGTGGCCAACCTTGATGCTCAAGTAGACATCGCCTTTAGGGATGGCTACTTTTTTATAGGCTACCAGGTGGCTTTAGCTTTCCCTCATTTGTTTGATCTGAGTGTCATCGCGGGTTAGAACCGGGAGGAGATTATGGCAAAGGCTGCTGAACTTGCTGGGGCAACACCCTCTGATATGGCTAGACCTTCCCAGGTTGCTGGAGTAAGTGGAGTGGCAGGAGGTGAAGACCAGGGTTCTATCTCCCTTCCTCTACCAAGCAATGTTGGAGCAGATCCCAATCTGAAGGTTCCTAGAGCTGGAGTGGCTCAAGTTGAATGAGGGGCATCTGACCCACCTGTCTCTCTACCCCGATCTGTCTAAGAAGTAGAAAGCCAGCTGGCTTCAAAATAGAGAGAATCTGTCATGCTTATCCCTCCTTCTGACTCTGTCCAGGTAACGGAGGACCAAGCTGCTTCGACCAAGGATGTGGGGATGCATTTTGGCCAAGTGGTAACAATGGAGATTCGGGTCGATTTGTTTCCAGTAGCACCTCTGGTTGAGATAGGTACCCAGGTAGCAGGCGAGGCTTAATTGATCCCAAAGATGGAGAAAATCTAACTGGTGGAGCTGGAGAGAGGACAGCCAATCAGGAACAGGAGGATGCATGATTCAGTTTGAACTTTTATCCAGTCAACTTTATTATTATTATTTTTTTATTTATATTTTTTGTGTTGCCCGCGATCAGGGAATGGGCTCCCCAACTTTAGTAATGAGAATGCTTTTTCTTTTTTCCTTAGCTTCATGCATGTGCAGTTCATTAAACTCTGGTTGAACCTCGCCTTAATCTGAAGTAGAGTCTCTGATGTAATTTTGATCCCATAAATTCCTGTCTTTGGATGAATCCCAGTGCCTGGGTGTAGACTTGGCAATCCATCCTTATTTAACCTAAATAGAATGCAACCATTGATATGATCAGTCTAGAAGTGGTATCACAGATCATGGTACGTGGAGGTCGAGATTGCCTTGGTTCATGCTACCTTCAAGGTTATCCTGATCAAAAAACCTCTTTTTTGGAATTCCCGCTTAGGGGTTTTTGGTTTGAGTTCTGTATTCAACTGTTCTTCCACGTGTCAATCTAGGACAAGTTCGATTGTCTCAAACATCAAACTTCGGGGGGCACGCTTTACGAAGCTATCATTTCCCATACACCGAATGTTGTGTCCCATTAAAGACCTTATCCTCTTGCTCCCGATACTCGATCTCTCTTTCTATAAATGCATCTACCTGCTTGACAGTTCTTCATACTACCTCTTTACTCTTTTAGTGGAGCAACAAATCCTAGCAGATCGATCAATGATCGTCGTGTTAATTAACACTGTTGGAGGAAGAGGAGAGGTAAGTTCTGTGACTGGCAGGATGCTTGGTATTGTGGATAGAATGGTGCGAGATGGACTTAATTACCTGGGAATCATAACTGGTTATGATTTCTTGGATCAAGAGGAATGGTGGATCACGGCGCTACACCCTTTCCATTGGTGTAGACATTACCTAGGCAGGCTGTATCTTCGTATCCGGTTCCATCTTGAATATGGAGGGTTTCGAGGTTACCCTCCTATGTTCGATGACTCCAACACGGCCTCTATTCCTACCTTCAGGGGTCTCCGTAGCATCATCGACATCTGTCTTGGTTGAGATCAGTGTCGCTAAAAGAGCGGGTCAAGAAAGTAAGCAGGAGGCTGAAAATGAAGCCGGCGTGTTTGAGCCTCTGATGAGAAGATTTTCGCCGTTAGAAAACCGTCCGTCAAAACAATTTATAAAACATATGTGATGCGTTCACGAGTATAAATATGAGTAAAGCGGTAAGCACGGGTGTCGTCCACTGAGATCGGGGTAGCGGTGATAAGATTATGATTAATATAACTAGTATGCATAAAAGTAAATGTGATGGTGAATGAAAATATAATATAAACTAAACCATGAAAGCAAATAAAATGGGATGAAAATGGAGTGATGAATGTATGATGATGGAACTACAGAGTTGATGGACCCGTAAGTGAATATTGGGGCAATTGCAACAAACTCTCAATTATGCACGTTTTGACAAATGTAACCAACCTAGGGTGTATAGTGTTGGTATATATCTCTAGCAAGCGGTCAACCTAAGGTGTATAGCAAAGACCTTCTACTAGCGATTAATCCCTCCTAAGCAACCAACAATGGCTAGTTACTCAATCGGGACATTTTCCATGAATGCTCATCTATCTAGCTATGGCTCAACCTATTACTAATGTAGCCATCCTAGGGTGTATAGTGATGGTTTCCAATTCCTTCACAAGTGGCCGACCTAGGGTGTATAGTGAAGGCCACCCGTTTGAGATTGGATGAGGCTCGAGATTATCAACCGAATTCTACTCGAAGGTTAGTTCTCATAAAATCACTAAAGTAGCCAACCTAGGGTGTATAGTGGAGGCTTCTAATTCTCTCACAAGTGGCTAACCTAGGATGTATAGTGAAAGCCACTAATTCAAGATTAGATTAAGGGCATGGTTGTGGAGCCGAATTTCTGGAAATCCTTCCATTCAATTGAGCATTAGACAAACTAATTGCCTACTCAAGTAATCCAAATCAATCATGCAAAGAGGGTGTATCCAAGCAAATCAATAATGGAAATCAATTCAAGCAATGGAATAAAACATATAGATAGAATAAATATAACACATAGAGTTTATTTACAAAGCCCAAATATCCATCAAACAAATAACATCAACCCCATAGTGGGGTATTTTAGCTACTCATGTTCTATTACAAACCAATAAACTAAGAGAGAGTGTAAAGAGAAAACCCTTGAAGATTGATCTCCTTCCTTGAAGCTTGAATCCAAGTCTCCTAGTTGCCTTTGATTGAGTAGAGATGGTTTGGATGATAGGGAGATGTTTTTCTACCTTAGACTACAGGTGTTGGGAGATATGGGAGTCATTTGGTTCGTTCTCATGCTTTTCTATTTATAGGGGATGGAAAAATAGGTCAGTTAAGCTTGAAAACAGAAGCTGTCGTGCGCAGAGTGCGGGTGGAGTGCGGGTGTAGTACGAGTGGAATGCTGGTGGATGGCCCGCACTGTACCCGCACTTTAATCATCAGGTGAAAAATCCAACTCTGTCTTGACCCGCACTTGACCTGCACTAGACCCACACTTTATCTGTCAGGTACGAATCAGCTTCTCTGTCTTTGGCAACAGTGCGGGTGGAGTGCGGTTGGATGACCAGCACTGTACCCACACTTTAACGACAAGTGCAAATCCAACTCTCTGTCTTGAGCAACAGTGTAGGTGGAGTGTGGTTGGATGACCCGCACTTGACCCGCACTTTATCTTTCCTTCATGAATCAAGTCCCGGCTGTGGGAAGGAGTGCGGTTGGAGTGCGGTTGCGACCCGCACTTGACCCGCACTATTAGAATTGCTGATGACCCTTTGTCTTTCCTTCAACCACCTTTTTCCCCTTTTCGGCCAAACTACCGCAAAACGCTTCTAACACCATAATTACATCTATTGCCTGCAATTAGCACCAATGAGCCTATTAGACATAAAATATACAGAAAATACACACAAGAACGAGACAAAGGAATAGGAAATGAGGGCCGAAATATACAACAATTTAGGCACGATCAAACACCCCCAAACCAAGCCTTTGCTCGTCGTCGAGCAAACATAATCTAAAACAAATAAGACACAAACTAAAAATGACTCGAACTAAGAACCTTCCTAGACACAAAGAAAAACTTGCTGCATAACCAACTAGCAGAGAGATAAGCAAAAGCAAATGGGAGTGAGGAATGAGCATATGCAAAATGTTCTAAACAACTCGAAGGCACCCCAAGGGAAACTGGCACAACAAGAATCCCACACTTAAAATGCCCTCGCCTCAGAAACTACTCACTCTCACACCTCGAGCATAATTCGCTTCGACGCTAGGTTTTCATATGGATTCTCTCTTATCTTTCCTCTCATAACCTAGGTTCACACTCATGCAACATGTATGCCAATGAATTTATGTAACTGAATCAACTTAGTTGCATACATTTAGTGTAAAATAAACGCTGTTTTCAGTGAGTGAGTCTCATGAAAGAATCATATGTCATGAACGTGAAAGAGTATTCATTAACTAATATTCCCAATCTAGATGTCCCCTAAGATCAACTAGGTCTTTTCCATTTGGTTGTAACGTGGCCACGGTGAATGGTGATTAGAAGACTGAGAAATTCAGGCACAAGCACTAATCAAAGAAGTTAAGGCAGTACATTCCACACTTAAGCATTTAATTTCTCGTGCAACTCCACTTCCAAATACAATATGACGTCCATGCATATAATTAGACTCTGCGTGCAATCTTTAACTACTCAAGTTACCCATTTGAGTAGCATTTACAATTTACACAAGGCATTTGAAGCATATTTTTCTTTTGTTACTTTTTGCTTTTTTTCTTTTCTTTTTTTTTCATGCCTTTTTACTATGCACATTTTCACAACTCATTACTCTTGCCTAGGTACACGCCATTTACCAAATTAAAGCACAACCTTACATTCCTAAGACTCAACAAGATCAATTAACCCATTTTACATTACCATGTTAGTATTGGGGCTCAATCTAGCATTGGTTGTAGAATCGGTTGACATATGTTGGTTGCGGTTTCGTGTTTGAGAGACTCTCAACACACTCTTCAACCGTTAGCTCTATGAATCGGTATAAATTGGATTGAGGCAAAAACGAACCCTTAACTTGAATTGGATGTGCTTAATGTCTAACAACCCACTTGTGTGCACTTATGTATGGTGAACCTGTAAACCCTTGTATGACCACTTTCATGCATCTCTCCTATCCACCCTTTTATTATTTCTCATTTAATCACCATTCTCACCCCTCCATATTCTCTTGTTTATTTTTATATTCTTTTTCTTTACATTTTCTACACACACACACAACACCACTTCACACACCATTCTCACCTTCCACATTCTATTTACATGCTTTCCCTAAACTCTAAAACTTGAAACGGTTAACAAACACATCCCTGCGGAACGATACCCTTGCTTGCACGATGTACTAGTTTTATTTCTATATATGTCTTTTGACTCGTGCCTTATAGCAAGGTTGATTTTATTATAAATACTTGACGATGTTCCAACGACGCAAAAAAATAGACTCGTCAAATGGCGCCACTGTTGGGGATGTGTATTCGTTGATTGTTTCTTGTTTTAGCTTAGGTTCTGTAAATGTTAGATTTAATTGTTTTGCGAATATATATGTATGCTGTTAGACTTTTCTTTTTTTTCTTTTCTTTTATTTATGGCATATGCATTTGATTGTTTTTGAGTTGTACTTGTGCAAGGAAAAGAACAATTTTTATTTTTTTTGGATCGCACAACTCATGAGAACAAAGTGTGCGCTTATCGCACCGCAACAATTCCATCAAGTGAAACGGTAGCACCACAATGGACGCGTTGGTCGCCGACACATGAGGTAACTCCTCTGCTTAATTTGAGTGCTTGTGGATTAGTTGTCGACTTGGGCGGAAACCGCCCATGCGCTTAAGGATAGGAATGCTATGTTTGTTGTGTTTGTGATTTTTATTTTTGTTTAGATCTAAGAGTGGAATTGTATTGTGCTTAGATCTTAGGTTTTTAGTATTTGTGATGTTGTGTTCTTATCTCTAAATCTTGCTAAGCATTGTCCATAATTTATGAGTTGAGCAACATTGAGGACAATGTTGAGTATAGGTTTGGGGGTGTGGACACTCCCGTTGTTTATATGTGTTTTGTTACATTTAGAAAATTTCCATAGCTCTGCAAACCAGTCGTTTTTGAAATTTTGTAATAGTTCCGGTTTTATTGAGTTGTTTTTCTTCGTGTGCCGGTTGAGACATATCATGTATGCTTTTAGCTCCATGCATCACTTTAAATATGCTTGTACAATGCTAATCTTTTGATGTTGAGGTGGATGAGACCTCTATTCTTCTTTAGCTTAGGAAAATAGTGGAGACTACCCGTGAGCTATACTAAGCCTAAATTGCGAAAAATCTGTGGGTTTTGTTTCTACTCTTATACACTCTTCGAATTTGTACTTAATTTTTAGTGATCTCATTGTACATCAAATTTCTTTCATTGATTGCTATAGAACGTCATGTGGACTGCTTGTATGAGATTTGTATTCCCTTGCTAGATGGACTTTTAGAAATGATTTTGGGCTTGAGTGTGAGCGTAACTACTAAAATAGCCTAAACACTTGTGTTATTGATCATGTTAAGGTGTATAGCTTTAGAGAAGCTAGCTCTAAAATGTGTAAAGCATGTACTTAGGCAAATGTATGTAAATTGTGCAAAGGCAAAGGCTTAAAAAGAAAAAGTGTGAAATATAAACACTTAAGCCTTCAAATTCTTCAAATATAAAGTTACTCTAAAAATTTGAGTACAAATGTAGCACAAAATGTGCAATGTAAAGGTTTATAGCCTAGACGCTTGAATTGTAATGTAAAGTGTAATAGAGCTCAATTATGTTGGCATGATTTGTAATGTTTAAACACCTTGGCATGATTTGTACCTTTATCTTCCCATTCTTACTATATCCTCCATCTCATACACTACCAAATCACCTTGGTTACTATATAAATTAGGGAATTCTAATTGATCTCTTAGAAAGTCTATCTTAGGAATGTGAGTTGGTGCATGCTCTTTCCACGTTCATAGCATTACAATTCCTACATGGGATCCATTTTCGGAAATTGTGCGTTATTTGGAAATACTTATATGCGATTATATTTGGCATCCGTACATAAACTTAATCGCATATGTTTGCTAGAGAGTTCGCCTAGGATTCTGAGTGAAAATATATGACAGAAATCCGGTGAGGATTAGAGTCGAGGCGAATTTTATCTTGAGCATTCGAGTGTAATTGTCTTGTAAACCGAAAACATCTTGAGATTTGGCATACTTGCATTATGTGATATATATTTCTTGATTGGTATATTTGAGATTCTAGCATGCATGTGTTGTTTTTTCTTGGTATGTTTGGATTGCAACTCAACCAATTTTCTTGCAGAGTATACGGTTGTGGGTGTTGTAACCGTAAACCCTCAGGAGACTATAACTCCTCTTATTAGGGCCACCTATAGGTTCAAAGGCTTGTGGCACGTGCTAAGTGCCATCATGTTTCCTACGGAAGTGGACTAGCTTAGTTTTTATTTATTTTTATTACTATATGTTTGTTTGTTTGTTTTTCTGTTTTTTATTTTGCTTGAGGACGAGCAAAGGATAGGTTTGAGGGTATTTGATCAGACTATTTTATACATATTTTAGGTCCCCATTTACCTATCGTTTGTTCTCGTTTTCGAGCGAATTTTATATATAATGTGTTTGTTGATCCTTGTGTAGGTACATATTCCCTATTTCAAGGTTTTGAGCTTAAAGTTTAGATTGGGAGGCAAAATGAGCAAAACAAGAGAATAATTGGGAGATTCAGAGTTGCCGCGCCTCACCGTTGATACAGACCGCGACGTGATCTAAGCCCAATAGTGGCCAAAAAAATCTAGATGTTTCCATGGTTGATCCGTTGTCAAAATACCAGAATGCAACACCGAGACCGCATGTATGAACCCCTCTAATATTCCGACAGCTTATGGGCTGAAATTGTGTGGGCCTGTGCAGAACATCCGACTTGTGGGTGACATAACTCCCTCCTCCAATTGAACCACGTTGAGATCTTAATATATTCGGAAAGGTAGGATGTCTAGTTTTCATAACATTTTATGGATTGCAATTCTGACCTTTTTTGAGGAAGTTATGCATGTTTGAGTAACTAGTGCGCAGAGCAGAAATGGCATTCGGCGGGCAAAATGGCTGGCACCATGGCCGCTTTTTTGACCGCCGAACGGCACCTGGAGGTCACGTTTTTACCCAAAATTGAGGGGCATTTTCGTCCCTTCACTACCATTTCATACCCTAACCTCCCAACACTATATAAACACCTTTTCCTCTCCTCTCTTCATAATTTTTCAGACCCAAATTTCATCTTCATCTTCTTCTTCATCAACCAAGAGAAAGAGAAGTGTTCAAGCTTCCGTGGAGGTTTTCCTCCATGGAAAGCTCACCACCACCATTTCTACACATCCTTCCCCACATTTGTGAGTAGATTGCTAGAGATTAGGAGTGGTCTTGGGACCAATTTCGTGCCAAGCATGGATCAAAAGAGATTGGCACATTTTGGAGGGGTTCTCCACTTGGGTTATCTCTTTTCTCTCATTTCTTGTATTTCTTGTTTTCCATTTGTGTAAACCCCCACTTGGGAATATTTGTAAACCTAATTTGTGCTCAATATAATGTGTGGTTATTTTTATATTTAATTTGTGTTTTGATTCATTCTTGTTATTATTGAATATATCTCTTGTCTTGAAATGCTTGTGTATGGAGATTGGAAATTAAGATGTATTCATGAATGGGATTAAGAGTAGATTAATGTAATTGCAGGAGTAGTTGTAATCAAATGTCATATTAATGTGTGTATGTTGATGGAAGGTCGAATTGCATGTGTATGGATGGATTAGAGTGAATTTGATTGAGGATTGTGCTTTAGGAAGGCCATCCGGGCATAGTTTTTGCCAATTAGCTAGGAAGAATGAATGAACTTGTTAATTGCCATATTTAAAAAGGTTTGGTTCATTGTTTTTGTTATACGTTGGTCTTTAGTTATTTCTCACGCTAGGGGCTCTAGGTGAGTTATGATTAGAGATGCAATAATTGGGAATCCGGCTATTTCTTCCGCTAGAGGCTCTAAGTAAGTTATGGTTGAAGGAACAATTACTCTTTCCATATTCATTACACCTAAAGTTGTCATTTTACATTACCATGTTAGTATTGGGGCTCAATCTAGCATTGGTTGTAGAATCGATTCACATATGTTGGTTGCGGTTTCATGTTTGAGAGGCTCTCAACACACTCTTCAACCGTTAGCTCTATGAATGAGTATAAATTGGATTGAGGCAAGAACGAACCCTTAACTTGAATTGGATGTGCTTAATGTCTAATAACCCACTTGTGTGCACTTATGTATGGTGAACTTGTAAACCCTTGTGCGACCACTTTCATGCATCTCTCCTGTTCACCCTTTTATTACTTCTCATTTAATTACCATTCTCACCCCTCCATATTCTCTTGTTTATTTTTATATTAATTTTCTTTACATTTTCTACACACACACACAACACCACTTCACACACCATTCTCACCTCTCCACATTCTATTTACATGCTTTCCATAAACTCTAAAACTTGAAACGGTGAACAAACACATCCCTGCCGAACGATACCCTTGCTTGCACGCTGTACTAGTTTTATTTCTATATATGTCTTTTGACTCGTGCCTTATAGAAATGTTGATTTTATTATAAATACTTGATGATGTTTCCAACGACGTAAAAAATAGACTCGTCATACATCAACGAGGAATCGAAGTAAACCCAGAAAAAATCCAAGCTCTCGCCCATATGACATCACCGAAGACATTGAAAGAAGTCCAATGGCTGACTGTATGTCTAGCTTCTCTCAATAGGTTCATATCAAAGTCAACTGATAAATGTGCACCGTATTTTAAGGCTATCAAAATCTGAAAGGGACTAAAATGGAACGAAGAGTGTGAGAAAGCCTTCAAGGGACTGAAGGAGTACTTGGCCCAAGCACCAATTCTTTCAAAACCTGTGGTCGAGGAAACCCTTTACCTCTACCTCTCCCTCACTGAGTTGGCCACCAGTTCTGTTCTGGTGAAAGAAGAAGATGGCATCCAGAAGCCAATGTACTACACCAGCAAAGCTCTGTTATCTGCAGAGACAAAATACTCGCAAGCGGAAAAAATGGCCCTCGCTCTAATAGTAGCAGTAAGGAAACTAAGGCCTTATTTCTAGGAGCACAAAGTAGATGTGTATACTAATTGCCCGCTCAAACAAATTCTACAAAAACCCAAAGTATTCAGGAGATTAATCAAATGGGCGATAGAATTGAGCGAATTGGATTTTACATTCATCCCAAAGACCTCTTATAAAGGGCAAGCGGTGGCCGACTTCGTTGCCAAGTTTTCCGATCCAAATGTGGAATTAGCCTAGCAGACAGTTCATGAGAGTTGCTTTAAATCCATTTCATGGAAACTTCACGTAGACGGCTAGTCAAATACTCATGGCAGTGGGGCAGGACTGGTGGTGACCACCTCGGAAGGGGACTCTGTAGAATGCGCCATGAGATTTGACTTCAAGGCAACTAACAACTAGGCAAAATATGAAGCACTGCTGGCCAGTCTCAGAGTATGTGTAGCTTTGGGACCAGATAAAATTGAGATCTTCAGTGATTCTCAAATAATAGTCAACCAAGTTTTGGACGAATACCAAGCAAGGGATCAGCACATGATTAGTTACTTGGTAGCAGTAAAAGAATTGCTTAAGCCGTTCAAAATGTACAAAATTGCTCGGATCCCTCGGGAAGAAAATGAGAAAGCATACGTGCTATCAAAACTGGAATCTGCGACAATCTGTATAAGACAATAAAACAATACCAGTAGCTCACTTAACCCGGCCAAGTATAACCAACCATGAGAAGCTGACAATCGCTGAAATCCAAGTGGGGCGGGATAGTTGGACAACGCCGGTCAGAAGATATCTCCAAGAAGGCGTTATGCCCGAAGACACCTTTGACGCAAAGAGGATTAAGTATAAGTCAACCAGGTACACCCTTATCAATGGAGAACTGTACAAAAATGGATTCTCAAAGGCATTACAGAGATGCGTTGAAGCTAAAAGAATTTTGGAAAGCATCCATAATGGTGTTTGTAGGAATCACACCGGAGGGAGGAGCTTGGCACACAAAGTACTCAGGCAAGGATTCTACTGGCCAACTCTATTTGTAGATGCTGAGGAGTACTCAGAAAGCTGCAAGACTTGTCAAAAGGTTGACAAGGACCTTTTTCCCTTATGTCGTTTTAAAAGATCAGTCTGTCAATAATATTTAAAGAAACCACACAAGCCTAAATCAGTTTACAAACATAAATATAGTGGCAAGTGGGTGTCGTCCACAGGGAGCGGAGTTAGCCAAATTAGTTAAAGCTAAAGCAATGGTATGTATATATAAATAGCAAAACATGAATTGGTGAAAATGTAGATTGTGAACCAATTCTAAATAACACCAAATTAAATAAGTAAATAAAATGAAAGGGGAATATGGAGTGAAGGATATATAGATGATGGAAACTAAGGAGTTAATGGATTCGAAAGCAAATACTGGGCAATGTAACAAACTTGTCAATAGCACGGCTCTTCAAGGTAACCGACCTAGGATGTATAGAGTCGGTTATTTATCCCCAGAAGGTGGCCAACCTAGGATGTATAGTGCGGACCACCTATTAGGGATTAATCCTTGTAAACTACCAACCTAGGATGTATAGAGTTGATTGTTTACCGGATTCTAGAAATGAAGCTCGTCTACCTAACATTGACTCAACCGATTACAAATAGTCACCCTAGGATGTATAGTGATGACTTCTAACTCTTTCACGGATTCCGACCTAGGATGTATAGTGCCGGAAATACGATCGAGGTTAGATTAAAACCGCGGTTCAAGAGTCGGAATTCATGACTTTCCGTCTATTCTTTAGAGCATTAAACAACTAAATAGGATGTATATCTAGATGCAATACCCATTCATAATATAAAGACATCTTGGAAAGATCATGTATCTACACAAGAAATCAATGATAAACACTCACAACAAGAATAGATCAATGGAAGATAGACATGAATATCAATATAATATCAAGTTTATGTACAAGCCCAATATTAAACTAATTACTCCATCAACCCCTTAGAGGGGATTTAGCTACTCATTACAACTAGGAAATCAGTAGAGAGGAGAAAGAAATAACCCTTGGAGAACATCTCCTTCCTTGAAGTGGCTCCAATCTCCTAACTTCCTTGAAGTTGAGTAGAGAATGTGTGGATGAGAGGTAGAGAGAGAAACTAGATCTAAGAATGCCTAATCTGCCTAAAACGGAGTTAAAAGCTCCTTCAAACGTTTCTATACTTTTATATTTATACTAAATACAAAAATAGGTCACTTAAGCTTTGAAAATCAGACTAGCGCGCTCGGAGTGCGGGTGGAGTGCGGGTGGTTTACCCGCACTGTATGGGTTGCCTGCAACTTCAGTTCACAGATCAGGACATTAGTGCAGGTGGAGTGCGGTTGAATTACCCGCACTTGACCCGCATTTAGCCCGCACTTGGCATCGCACTGTGACCTGTACTTCCTTCTCAGGTGCAAAATCTACTTACTGTCTTGAGCAACAGTGCGGGTAGAGTGCTGTTGGATGACCCGCACAGTACCCACACTCTAATGTCAGGTGCAATTCTGCTCTTCTGTTCTTGATGCAAGTGCGGGTAGAGTGCGGTTCGATGACCCGCACAGTACCCGCACTCTAGTGTCAGGTGCAATTCTGTTCTTCTGTTCTTGGTGCAAGTGCGGGTGAAGTGCGGTTTGCTGACCCGCACAGAACCCGCACTCTAATGTCAGGTGACTGCGCAGCTTCTCTGGTTTGGCAATAGTGCGGGTGGAGTGCGGTTAGCTGACCCGCACTGTACCCGCACTTTATCTCTGTACTTGCATTCTGCCCCGGCTATGCACATAAGTGTGGCTGGAGTACGGCTGGAGTGCGGTTGCGACCCGCACTGGACCCGCACTGGACCTGCACTATAGACTTGTTTGTGCTCCTTTTCTGCTAGAATCATCACAATGTGCTTCCAAGCCTGTCTCTGCATCATTTCCTTCAAATAAGCACAAAACAACCCATAAGAGACACAAACACGCACGAAAATAGAACATAAGGTAAGGATCTGAGGGCCTAAATATAGTACATATTTGGCTCGATCAGAGGTTACAAACGATATCTGACATCCACCCGAGTTACTTCGAAGCCTTACATCTCCTTGGCCATTCGCCATATGGGGGTTAGACCTCATAGGACCAATGCCGACTGGAGTAAAAGGAGGAGAGAAGCATGCAATAGTCGCAGTAGGCTACTTCACTAAGTGGGCCTGAAACAGAGGCCTTAGTACACATTACTGAGGCAAATACAACAAGCTTTGTGAAGAAAAACATTTTGTTCAGGTTTGGAATCTCGAGTATTATCATCACAGACAATGGCACTCAGTTCGGCAATGCTAAATTTAGGAAATTGTGTAAGGATTACAAGATCTCAAACTTCTATGCCTCCCCTACTTATCCGTAGACCAATGGGCAAACTAAAGCTATGAATAAGATAATCAAGCATACCCTGAAGGCAAAGCAAGATGCAAGAAAGGGGAATTGGGCAGACAACCTTCACGAGATTCTATAGGCATACAGAACGACCCCGAGAATTGCAACAGGAGAAACTCCTTTCTCCTTAGCTTTCAGAAATGAGGAGCTAATCCCAGTGGAAACATCTTTCACGTCTCTAAGAGTCCAGTTATACGACCCAAAACATAACTCAAATATGATACTCCAAAATCTGGATGAATTGGAAAAGAAAAGAGACTTGTCACAAATCCAGAACCTAGCATATCAGCAAAGAGTTGCCAAGTATTACAATTCTCAGGTTTGGCTATGTAGATTCCAAACTAGAGACCTTGTCTTGAGGAGAGTAACACTCAATACAAAAGACAGAGCAGCATGATTATTGACTGACAAGTGGGAAGGGCCGTACGCGATATATGGTATAGCCGGACATGGGGCATACATGATTGCCTGAACAGATGGAGGAACACTGCCCAAACCATGCAACACTCAGTACCCCAAGAAATTCTATCCCTGAGGTAGTTTGTAGTTGATTATTGTAGCTCATTTTAGCATTTTTTTAATAGTTTTTTTAGCATATTTTGCAAATTCTTGTTTACTGACTTTTTTGCAGAAAGTGAATTGTTAACTGGAAAATCTACTCGGGAAGCAGAACTCCGGCTAGCACCCTCAACCGCTACCGGTAAGTGGCAGTGAGGTAGGTACCTTCGGTACCGGGATCTTCCTCTCAAGGTAGTAGGAGATTGAACTTCGAACAAGCGAAATCCTATGGAGAGATAAGTGTATAAATAAATACCAAATATAGAGCCAGATGCAAGGTCGGTCACCTATTATCCCTACTTCTGCAGCTACTGTTCAACCGGCTCCCTCTCCTTCTCCCTCTCCTATCGTAGTGGCTGATCAATCTACTGGGGTCGAGAAGGGTTCTGATTCTGTACCTGCTGCTCAGGTTGTTCCCCGTGATCAATCCTGATCATGGTCAAGGGACAGCGGCCAGGATGAGGTCCTAGCTAGGTTCACCGCTTCCTACCCAAGTGAAAGCTTGGATGTCATGACCTGTATGCCTACCGAGATCTTAATCTCCAAGGGATCTACTCTCCTAGCCGAGGTAAGACATCCTTATTTGATCTTCTAATTTTTCTGCTTGTTTGAGTAGCATACTAACTTGTTCTTGTACCTGGCAGGCCTTCGAGTTTAATGTAGCAATGAGCCAGTAGGTTAGCTCCCTCTGGAAAACCGGTTAAGGAAGTTAATGATGAGCTAGAGAAGGCCAATGAGGAGCTAACCAAAGCTGCCCAGGGCTTGGTAATTCTGCATCAGTCCTTAGAGGGGGCTGAGAAGGTAGCGGATGAGGTGAGGGTAGATAAGGACCGAATGGAGTGCCTTTGGATACGAAGCAGCTCAGGTCTGTGCGCCGTAATACCGAAAGGGGTGCACTGAAGGAGAAGGCAGCAGGGCTAGAGAAGGAGGTTCAAGCTCTGTGTGATAGCATTGTCAGCCTAGAAGTCTATGTGGATTCCGCCTTTGGAGATGGCTACTTCTTCGCAGGATACCAGGAAGCTCTGGCTCTCCCTCCTCCGTTTGACATAGGCACCATTTTTGGATGGAACATGGGGGATATCATGGCTTAAGCCATAGAGTTGCTAAATGTTGCTTCGTCTGATGAGGCTGGTCCTTCTCGGGTTGCTGGGGTGAATGAAGAGATGGATGATGAAAACCAGAGACCTATCTCCCTTCTTTTACCAGGCCATGTTGGGGTAGATCCCAATTTGAAGACTCATGAGGTTGTAACTGTCCAGGTTGAAGGTGGAGTTCTAGATCTACCTACTTCTCCATCTAGATCCATCAGAGAAGTGGAAGACCAACCTTTGTCAAAGGATGGGGAGTCTGACATAACTATCCCCCCTTCTGGTTCTACCAGGGAAGTGGAATACCAGGCAGCTTTAGCAAAGGAGGTAAGGGAACAATCTGACCTCGTGGCAGCGAAAAAGTCTTAGGCTAATCCCACTCACGTGGAAATCCCAGCCAAGGGGGTCGTGCAGGTAGCAAGTGAGGTCCCAGTTTGTCTAGGAGATGGTAATTTAGCAAGAGCCACATAGAAGGTGGCCAACCAAAATCAGATGGATGCATGATCTTGCATGATCTAGCTCAACCATTTGTCATTATGTCTCTCGTTTCATTTCATTTTTATAACCATTTTTGTAGCCCGTGATTGGGGGATGAGCTCTCTAATTCGATCAATGATTACTTCCCTTTTTTCCTTTACGTATGTATGTCTTGTTTACTGATTTCCTGGTTGAACCCTGTCCTGATCTAAGGAATAGTCCCCAGTGTAAACTTGAATTAATAAATGCCTGGTAACAGAAACAACTTTGAAATTTATCAGGATCAGAGTAGAATGACTTGTATCCGGTGTGAGGATCTTATAGTACTTAGCTTCAGGAATTTCAATGTTACTCCTAAGGAACGTTGTCAGTATTTGATCTCACTTGGGGAGTATCAAGGTACCAGGCATTCCTACTCTGAGAATCCTGGTACTTAGGTGAAACTTTTAGTTGAGGGGATCCAGATACTAGGGATACTCGTTCCTTGTGGAATCTCTATGCCTAGGTGTAGACTTGGTGGAAGACCCTCCCTTAAACTCTGGTCAATGGCAGTCGTTAGCGGGATTGATCAAGAAATGGTACCCATGCATCCGTTACACACAAACAGTGGTACCCGTTTTGAAGGAATGGTAATATGTGGCATTAAATCTTTGCTAGACCATGGTATCAGTGTCCCCCGATATAGGGTAATCGAGATAGTTGTGGCCCACTTCCTACTTTAGGTCGACCCACTAAACATCCCTACTTGGACTCTCTGTATGGGAATCTTCGGTTTGGATGCTGTATTTAATTGATCTTTCATGTGTCAACCTAGGAGAAGCTCGTTTGTCTCAAATGGAAAACTTTGGCGGTGCACACTTTGTGAAACTGCACTTCCCCATGCTCCGAACATCCTGCCTCATCAATGGTTTCCTTTTTGAAGTCACTAGTGATCGCCCCCTTCTATAAATACCCTAAACTGCTCATTTATTTCTTACACTTCTTCTTATCCTTCAGCGAAAAAGGATCCAGTGAAACGATCGATGGCCATCTGCGTAGGTTTTTGTAATGGTTCTGGATCTCCGGGAGATACAGTTGATGATGGTTTCATTGCCTTGGTCAGCCATGTGAGGGGAAGCGGAGATTCTTTTTCTCTGACTGGCAAGAGGCTTGGTATTATGAAGGGAGCAGTGCGAGATGAATCGAATCACCATGGGACAGTGGCTGGACCAGTCTGTGATTTCTTGTATCGGGAGGAGGGGTGGATTACGGTGTTGTACCCTTGGCAAAGGTGTAGACATTTCCTAGGCAAGCTGCAACCTCGTGTCCAGTTGAATACTGAACGTGGATGGTTTCAAAGACATCCTTCTGCCTTCCTCAATTGTTGATGGTTTCAGTATGGTCCTGTTTCTACCTCTGGTGATCATGACGACCTTATCAACATCCGACTTGGCAGAGATCTGTGTTGCGGGGCAAGCAAGTCAGGAAGGTGGACAAGAAGCTAGAATGCTTGGGCTTTCATCACCTCTTTTTCATTTTCTTTTTACATATATATTGTAGCCTGAAAGATGGGTTGAGCTCCTTGATTTGATTAATGAAGCGTGTTTTTTTTTTCTTTTATATATATCTGGCTAGTTTCCATGATGACTCCCCTTGGTCGACCTCTATTGCATGCTTCTAATTGTAGCATAACTCAGAGAAATAGTCCCTAGCATAAATCTAACTTAACCAATACCCGATAATGTGAGGAACTTGATGATAACAGGCATATAACATGGTAGGTGACTGGTGCCAGGTTACCAGGGCACCTAGCCAACGAATTTCAGAGCAATATTTCTAAAACACATTGTCAGCACTGATTATTCCTTCTAGGAATATCCAGGTACCAGAAGTCCCTATTTCTACAGATCTTGGCATTTGGTCGATAACGATGGTGAATCTCGGTATTCAACCTTCCATTTGTCAGGAATCTAGGTACGTAGGTGAGGAGTTCTGGTGATTCATGGTACATAAGCTTCCATTTGTCAGGAGTTTTGGTATGTAGGCAACAAATTCTGGCGACTCTCTGTACCTAGCCTTTCATTCGTCAGGAATCTAGGTACCTAGGGGAAATGTTCTGGCGACTCGGGGCACCTAGCTTTCCATTTGTCAGGAATCTAGGTCCCTAGGCGAATCACGATACCTGACCTTTCTACTTCAAGGAATTTTGGTACTTCGGCGAGAGACAAGGCAAACACATTCGGTAAATCTAGGTACCTCGTATTCCTATTCTAGGAATCCTGGCACTTTTGGCGAAAACAAGGCTAACATATTGGAGACAAGATCCTGGTAGGCAACTAAGGCCACTTCAGCACCATGTCTTTCTTTTTGGGGGGTGGTGCCTGGCCAAGGCCTTGATATGGCAGGCAACTATATTCTTACTAACTAGACCCTTCCCAGTGGGGGGTGGTGCCCGGTCAAGGCCTTGATCTGTCAGGCAACTATGCTCTTACAATCCAGATCCTTCCTGGCGGGGGTGGTACCCGACTAAGGCAGTAGGAATGCCATATGGTCTTGAGGCGATCATGGCAAATTTTTCGAGGTGAATACTGGAGATATAACGTATGTAAATGTTGATTTGGAGATAAAAATCCTTTTTATTGATAGATTAAAAAGGGCGATACAATCATTTGTGAGGTACAAGCATCTGTTGGTACCTATCTTGGGCGATACTGGTAGATTCCCATTCAAATATTCAGTTCTTCTATGGGTAGAATCTTTTCAGGTGATCTGCATTCCTGGTGTGGTCGATGGGGCATCCCTCCATATCTTCTAACTTGTAAGCCCCATTTCGGATTGCCATTCTAACTAAGTAAGGACTCTCCCAATTTGGTGCTAGTACCCTGTCTGACCTCCTCCGGGTGTTCTAGGTTACCTTCCTGAGGACTATATCCCTTTCCTTGAAGCTTTGGTTCCTGACTTTTCTGTTAAAGTATCGGGCAATCCGGCTCTGATAGACTATGACTTGCTCTACGGCCCTATCCTACCTTTCCTCTAGGAGGTCTAGATTGGCCCTCAACCTATCTTCGTTACCCCCTGGTTCAAAATGTTGGACCCTGAAGGTGGTAAGTTTATGCTCGATTGGGAGGACAGCTTCCACCCCGAAAGCTAATGAGTAGGGGGTTTCCCCAGTAGCAGTTCTTCTGGTGGTGCGAGAGGCCCATAACACATCCGGGAGCTCTTCTGACTATCTACCCTTTTTTGCTAGAGTTTTCTCTTCACGAGTCTCTTGATGGTCTTGTTCGTGGCCACTACCAGGCTGTTAGTCTAGGGATGTGCTACTGATGCGAAACAAAGCTCGATTCCCAGGTTTTCACAGAACTCCCAAAACCTAGCATTGTCAAACTGTTTACCCAGATCTGTGATAATGACCATCGGGGTGCCGAAATGGCAGACCACATTCTTCTTGATGAATTCAGTTGTGTTTACCTCCATGATCTTGGAGAGAGGTTCCGCTTCCACCCACCTGGTAAAATATTCGATGGCTACGATTGCGTGCTTTTGCTGACCAAGCGCGGTTGGGAGTGGTCCAATTAAGTCTACTCTCCAGAATGCAAATGGATATGGCGAGCTGATGGAGGACAACTGTTCTGGTGGAAGGTGATTTAGGTTGGCTGTCTTCTGGCATGGTTCATAAGATTGCACGAATTGCCTTGCATCAAGGTGCAAAGTTGGCCAGTAATATCCCATACGAAATACCTAGTAAGCTAGTGCTTCCCCTCTGGTATGATTTTCGCAGTCCCTTGCATGCACCTCCCTGAGTGCCCAGCTAGCGTCATCAGGGTGTAGACATCTGAGCAAGGGGAGGGACCTTCCCCTGCGGTATAGGTGCCCTTCTACCAGGCAGTATTAGACTGAGATTCTTTTGAGCTGACGAGCTTGATCGGGGTCCTCAGGAAGCCTTCCTTCTTGGAGGTAATTAACTATTGGATTCATCTAGCATGGGAGATACCCCACAAGGTTAACCTCATCTCCTTCTGCTATGCTTGATTGGGAGATTATCTATAGTGGCACCTCTCTTGGCAACGCCTGTCCTCCGCTTGTAGCTATCTTAGCGAGGACATCGACCCGGTGGTTTTGTTGCTTGGGTACCTACTCGATCTAGAACCCTTTAAACCGGGCTCGAAGCTGGTGGACCTTTTCGAGGTAGGCTGCTATGTTATCTCCTTTGGGTCGGTACCCACGAGTTATCTGGTTGACTACCAACTATGAATCACACTTAACAAGGAGGTAATTAGCTCCGAGTTCTGCATCGACTCTCATTTCTACTAGCAAAGCCTCATACTCTGCTTCGTTGTTGGTGGTGCTGAACTCGAATATGAAGCAATGGCAGTATTCCATTTTTTCTGGATAAGTTAGAATGATTCCTCCCCTACTTCCTGCCTGACTAGAAGCTCCATCTGTATATAAGACCCAGGTCTCTTGATCGGTAGACCAGTTTGCAGGTTCTCGCTCCTTCTGGGGTAAGATTCGAGTTTGGGGTGGTATCAGGGTTATGTATCGCGCTGAACTCGGCCATGAAATCTGCCAAAGCTTGGGCCTTGATGGTGGTTTGGGCTTTGTATCTGATGTCATATTGAGTTAGCTCGAGGGACCATAGTACCATCCTCCCTGATATGTCTGGTCTCTGGAGAAATTGACACAGTGGTTGATTGGTGACAACCATGACTGAATGAACTTGGAAGTAAGGGCGGACCTTCCTGGCGGTGGTTACAAGTGCAAAGGCGAGCTTTTCTAGGAGAGTGCAATTCTTCTCTGATTTGGTCAGGGCACAACTTACATAGTAGATAGGTCGCTGAATTCCATCTCCATATTCTTTGACCAAGGCCCCGTTTACAGCTTCCTCAGATACGGCCAGGTGTAATTACAACTTTTCTCCTGGTACTAGTTTAACTAGTAGTGGAGGGCTTGCTAGGTATTTCTTCAATGATTGGAAGGCTAGCTCGCTGTCTTGACCCAACTTCATATTCCTCCTCTACTTGATAGCTTTGAAAAATGGAATGCACTTATCAGTGGATCAAGATATGAAGCGGTTCAGGGCTGCTATTCGTCCGGTCAGGCCTTGTACTTACTTCAGCAAGGTAGGAGATTCGAGGTCCAGGATTGCTTGGATCTTCTCCGGGTTGGCTTCTATTCCCCTTTCGTGAACCATAAATCCAAGGAATTTTTCCGCCGCTACCCCGAAAACACACTTGGCGGGGTTCAGCCCCATCTGATTTCCTTGACTATCTGAAAGGTCTGGCAGAGGTGGTCCTGGTGCTGCTCAGGTAGCTGGAACTTGATAATCATGTCATCGATGTACACCTCCATAGACTTGCCTATATACTCCTTGAACAAGTGATTGATCAAGCGCTGGTAGGTGGCACCCACATTCTTAAGTCCGAAGGGCATTACCTTGTAGAAATATAGGCCCTTCCCGGTGATGAAACTAGTCTTATCTTGGTTAGCGGTGCGCATCATGATCTAATTGTACCCCGAGAATGCGTCCATGAAGCTTAGGAGCTTGTTACCTGCTGTTGAATCTACCAACTGATTAGTCTTTGGTAGAGGGAAACTGTCCTTCGGGCAGGCATGATTGAGATCTGTGTAATCGACGCACATACGCCACTTCCCATTTGCTTTGGCCACCATGACTACGTTGGCGATCCATTCAGGGTACCGGGTTTCCCTGATGAATTTGGCTTTTAGCAACTTGTCCACCTCCTTCTACATAGCGACATTCCTTTCTGGGTTAAAATGCCTTCTCTTCTGTTTGACTTGCTTAAAGGTTGGGTCAATAGCCAATCTGTGAGCTGCTAGGGTGATAGGAATTCCTGGCATCTCCTTATGGCTCCAGGCAAAGATGTCGTTGTATTTCTGAATGAGTTTTATCAGACCCTCATTCACTCATCCTTCCAATGTTACTCCTATCTTGATCACTTTTGAAGGATCATCTTTCCTGATTGGTATTTTTTTCCAATTCGTCTACAGAGCGGCCACTAGCCCGCCTCCTGTCTTCCCCTTCCATATCTTCAGTAATTGGAACCTCAATCATGGGCTTCTCTTCTACTGCTTCCATCTTATCTTCAAGGTCTTCTTCCGATGACTTATAGTCTTGCTCGATAGTCAGCTGTGCACATTGTTTGGCAAGTGCTGCCGGGTTAGCAGATACTACGTAACATTTGCGCTCTACTTGCTGGTCTCCCCGTATCTCGCCTACCTTGTTTCTTACTGAGAATTTTAGAACATTGTGGTAGATTGGCAGGACACCTTTGATGGCAGATAGGAAAGGTCTTCCAAGAATGGCGTTGTAGGTAGATGGAGTATCTACCACGACAAAATCTGTCATAGGGTTCTACTGGAGCGGTACTGTTCCCACTATCACATGTAGGATTATGGACCCAATGGGTATCAGTGAGTCCTCAGTGAACAAATAAAGTGGGGTGGTGTAGCTGTTCTAGCAAGGGTTCTTCAAGTTGAACTGCTCTAAAGCACCCTTGAAAAGAATGTCAACGCTGCTACCGGTATCAATCAGGACACGGTGGACCAAGCAATTGGCGATCTACAGGGTGACAACCATGGGGTCGTCATGAGGCTGGATCGTGTTGTACACGTCCTCCTCGGTAAAGATAATCTGTGCCGATGGAGGAGATCCAAGAAATCCTTTGGTGACCTTGAAGATATCTTGGCCCATATCTAACCTGGGCACCTTTCTGGCGTGGTTCTTTCTGGAATTGTTGGAGGTTCCTGCTAGGGTGGGACCTCCGCTGATGGTGTGGACTATGTCGATCTGCTCCATCAGATGCTTTCCTTTTGCTTTCCTCATTTCCTCTGTTGCCTAATATTTGCTTGCACCTCCTTTGTTAGGATTATGCTCAATAGCAAGAGTGTAATATTGTAATTGACAATCTTTTCATATAAATAAAGTGATTTCTGATTCTGCAAAATCTTATAGCATTTATAATTTTTATTGTCAAGGTAAATAATCATAAGGTCAAAAGACTATGAGATATGAAGAATTTTTTGTACATCCGGATATGTATGAGGTAGACACAATTCTTTAGTTAGTCTTGAATAACGTTCACAACTTAAGTTAAAGGTTGGGCACCTCTACCTTGATAAAGTTGTAGAATTCTTTTACTAGCATTTGAGTGGGATCAAATGAGTTATGATGAGTCTAAAATCATCGAAAGGTTTTCGAGTAAAAGAATCTAGTGCACTGGGTGCATTGAACTGGATCACAATGAAATACTTTATCTAGAACCGTCACTAGATATAAGTCTTTTCATTATCAGGACAATCAGAGAGTCTATCTAAATCCCGAGATAAATGATGGACTTATGGTTGCAAGTGTTATCATTTGAGCTATCAATGAGTTCGATTATATAGCATAGTCTATCCTCGATAGTTTGGTGGTATACATTTGTTAATCGATAGAGGACTTCATTTATAGATATGGACATCGTGGCTCCATTTATTAAATGAGAGTATAATATCATCATATGGATGTTTTGAGGTATTGGATACTAAATCTCAACGTTGAGTTTTCAATAATGATTATTGAAGACATGGCTTCTGGACAAGTCAAAATATCCAAGTTCAAAATGTGGTCATATGAGGAAATATGGTAACTTGGAGAGCTATAGGCGGTCTATGAGCTCTTGGCGATTACTGATATTATTCACGAGGATACACCATCTCCTATAAGATTGTCTAGGGTATGAATGAGAAACATCTCCTTATTCTATCTTTATTTAAGAGTTCAATTTTAGCTCTTTAGTGGAATGAGTTAAAATTAATAGATCGGACCTAAGTGAATCATTTGTTGATTGTGATTAGGTTATGTCTATTGAAGCTTAAATTTAGATAGCCCGCCAAGATCCACAATCCACACGTACTTGCATGGATCACTTGATATATTCTACCGGACCAATTTATGAGTCCATCTAGAATTGCATTTAATATATTAAGAATATAATATGTCTATTATTTATTTAATGGGCTGCACTATTATATTAATATATTAAAAGGAGACATGTAGGCTTGTTTCTTTTAGTAAGAATAAGTCTGGTTCACATGTGGGCTTTTATTTAAAGTCTAATGGATTAAATAAAATAAGAAAAATAATATTGGGCCCATATATACATGGTGTGGGCGGCAAGGCTAAATAAAATAGCCCAAGATATTATTTTATTTTATTGTTTTGATTAAATGGGAATTAATTAATTATTTAATTAATTAATAGTTTAAATCAAAATCTTTTCCTGATCAGTAAATTAAATACTATGTGTTGGATTAGGGTTGGAATTCTTTTAAGTGATAGGAGTCCTAATGTGGTAAGGATTAAGTCCACATACACTCCTTATTATACAAAGAATTCGGCCACCACTAGTCCTACAAGGGTTAGGATTCTTGAATTGATAGGAATTAGGGAAAAGGATAATTCCTTTTCAAGTAAGGAAATTAACCAACCCTAGATTTCCTATTCAATGAATTCGGCCAACCCTACTTGGTCAAGGAGAAAATTGGGCCAACCTATAAATATAAGGTTATGAATTTTCGGCCACCAAGAAGCAAAATAGAGAGAGATTTTTGTTTGTTTTGAAAATAAAGTCCTACTCTATACACATAGATTTTCGGCCAAGAGAGAAAAAGAAAATAAGTTCTCATTCGATAGTGCACTTACAAGCCTTTAACATCAAAAGGTTTTGTGCACACTTTCGATTTAGGGTTACGCGAGTTTCAATCATATTGATTGTGAATTAAAAAGTGACCGGAACTATTTTTTTAGGCTCTTGGTGTTTTACTATTGAAGATCAAGATCAGAAATTCCATACATCCATTCTAAGGTAAGCAATTCAAAGAAAAAGGGAGACCACGCTCCTAGGTGATTCACGTACGTGCTAGGATTGAAGATCTTGCGGATTACCATCGACGTAAGTCAATCGGATCATGCGACAAGAGGTATTTAACTAGAACCGTATATTTGAGTTTAATTAATTAAAGGGTTAAGGTTCAAATCTTTTAAAAAAATTTAAACTATACGAAAATTATTTTTTCGCCTTCTGTTGCGGTTTTAAGCAATTTTTCCCTACAGTAGGTAATCGAGGTCCTGACCTTACCAAGTATCTGCTCCATCTAGGTAGTGGTATCGATCTCGCTGGTTATCCGGAAGCTGAGACTGGTCCTTATCGGGTTGATACTAGTTGGAAAATTCTCCTTTGGTCCCTTGCCAAAAAACCCTGTTAACACATATCATATTGACTTAGATCATAGTTAGCAACAAATGAACATTTATCCCTTAAATCTTAATAAATTCAGCTACACATAATGTTCTTAATGACAAAAGATAGAGAGAGAGAGACATACAACCGATCGTCATGGATGATGATCCTTGACTTTGATCACAATTTCTTCCTTCAATCTTCTCAAAGTTGCTTCAAGATCTAAAAACTAAGAACTACTTGTATATCTATTTTCTAGTGTGTATTCTATTTCTAATTATCTATATTGTGCCAAGATATCATTACATATATATACTAGGTTAGTAAAGATATTTTATTGAATGTAGTGGATTGGAAAATCATTGATTTATCAAGTGGATTGCTGATGTGGAAAGCAACTGCGAGACGATTCTGATAGAACTAGCAGATTGAAGTCGCAGTGAAACTTCTGCTAGTGAGAACTCGTAGATTTGAATGCAGTGGAATTTTGGGCAACTTCTGCTAGGCATATCTGCGAGATGGAACTCGCAGTATCTGGTAGCAGCTTAATTTTTGCGGGATTGAACTCGCAGTTTGATGTGGCAGTATCTCTTGAGATTGTTTTGCGAGTTTAACCTACGAGATGGAACTCGTAGTGTGAAGTCGCATAATGACATGGAAGTTGCTTCTGGAGTGGTTCGACGAGTTGGACCTGCGAGATGTAACTTGCAGTTCTATGTCGCAGTCTTTTCTAAAGAACCTCTGCGACTTGTAACTGCGAGTTTGAACTCGCAGATTTGAACTTTTCTTCCAAAAATGCCTTTTTTTATATGAAAACTACAACTTGAGATAAAAATGCCCTTGGATGAGTAATTGTGCCTGAAAACACCTTTACAAGCAAATAAACACTTAAAACATTCCAACAAAGGCAACAAAAGTAAGGGAATAATCGCTCAAAACATGTACACTTTTGGAGTGATCAAAACCCCCAAACCTAACCTTTGCTCGTCCTTGAGCAAATCATAGAATAACTAAATTAACTACCCATATATATATATATGTATATATTACTAAAACCACTCGACAAAAAGGGGCAAGACCTTAAATGAAAACAATGCCAAAATCGGTATACCAACGAGAAACTAAACTTGTAAGAATTTCTGAGTGGAGAGTATCTTGTAATCATTCAGATGATTTCATCTTGTTAACAGAAAATTTATTCGATTCGAGAAATCTCAGTTAACACCCTCAAAACCACTACCACAGAGGTGGTGATCGGACCGAATATGTTATATATTTTGGCCCTCACATCCTCTTCCTTTGCATTGTTCTCGAGTGTTTTTAGGTGTATTTATAGCTCTTTTGATCAGTTTTGCAGGCAATAGGTAAAGAGGCATGATATGGGACAAAATGTACAAATTTGTGCACAAAGGAAGCGAAGAAGGAAAAACTGCATGGGTAGCACGCTCGTGCACCACCCGTGCATTTACCTATGCATCGAAAGGAGAAAATATTGAAGAATCTCATTGCACGGGTACGACCAGTGCAGTCCACAATCCAATGAGCAGAGACTCGGACAAATACCAACTGCACGAGTGTTGCATGAGTCAACCAACCGTGCACTAACCCGTGCACATTGCATAAGTCAAGAAGAAAATGAGTTAGCACGGGTACCTCACCCGTGCTAACGAGAATTCCAGGTTGCCACATCATCGTTTTTGGCCGAAATTTGAAGGAAAATTTAAATAGTTCCATATTTTATTTTTGAAGGAGAGACCCACGACCATACACCAATTCCATTCATTCTTTCTCTCTCTAAATCTCAAAAACCATTCTCTCCTAAAAACCCATCAAACCCATCCATTCTACTTTATCTAATTGCTACTCAAGAGGACATTGGAGTTGTGATCAAGCTTAAAGAAAGAAGGTCTCCTATGGGTTTCTTCTATTCCTTTCTCCTTATCTTTGTAATTCATATTGTCATGAATAGCTAAACCCAATTTGGGATTGATGTAATTAATTCATGAATTGTGGGATTTCCACTATTTTTACTTGATTAATATATTTCCACTCAATTTACTTCATTGTGTTTGATTCTCCCTTAAATCAAATAGGCATTCCAACTCTTGATTGTGTGGAGTAATTGAATTTATTATAGTTATTAAGCATTAAATGGAATCTTTGTGAAAATGAGTAGACATCCCAACTCTCATTTAACTTAGTGGCTGATTGTGCTTTTAATTGCATTTAATACTCACTTTTGGTTGGGTAGGCATTCCAACTCCTAACCCTTTGTAGAGATTGAATTATGGTTACTTTGTGAGCCAAGTAGGCATTCGAACTCTTGGTTTATATTGGTTACCAATCTTTGTTTCCAACCATCTACACTCTAGGTGTTAATTAAGCTCAATTGAATTAGAAAGAGTATGTGGTGAGCATTCCAATCCCACATACCTTTGCTAGGAAAAAATGGGTGGATTGTGAGCATTCCAATCCAAGCCATCCAGGAAACTCTAGCTAGGAAGATTAGCTCGATATGCTAGGAGTGTCTTTGCGGTTAGTTAGTGTAGGTGGCGCGAATGTTTTGGGTGGTCATGAGTACCATATGTTTCCATTTTCTTGCATCTCTCCTATCCACCATTTTATATTTCTCAATTTAATCACCATTATCATCTCTCCATGTTCTCTTATTTTTATTATCTTTATTTTTATGCTCTTTTCTCACACACAAACAAACATGCTTACACTCCACACAGACCACTCTCACCCTTGCCATGTTCATATGTACATTGCTTTCAATAATCACTAAAGTGAGAGACAATCGACAGATGACACAGCCCTGTGGACGATACCTTTCGCTTACTGCTTTACTAAGTTTTCAAGACTTTAGAGCACATTGCGTAGGAACAACTTTATAAATATCTTTTGATATTTGCAATTTGGTAACGACAAAAAAAGTGAGTTATCAGGTGGTGGCCGAGGATAGATACCTTTAGTACCCGATTTGCAATGGATGTTAAAAAGAATGCTAACATAAGATGAAAGGGAACACAATTGTTTTATTATCCCTTGCGTATAGTGTACAGAAATCTCTCAAATACTTTCAATCTCTCTGGGATATAGTAGGGTGGCATTCTCATGCCTGTCGAAAAGTAGCTCTCATCCCCCCATTTATGCGTAGTCTTGATAGGTTAAGTTCATGATTTCCCGCCTTGATTTTCTCAATACTCCCCTCCTTACTGGGTGGGATCTCTTATTTAAAAGTCATTGACTTTGTTTTAATAACGGATTCGAGAATATCTTAAGTGGTGATAAGTTTGTTTCCTTTTTGGATTCAGTCACTTGTTCTACGCGTAGCGCTTCCATGTTTGTTGTAGGTATGATCCCATGTATCTTCATGGCGTGATTCCTCATAGAGGTCGTCGAGTATGCCATCTACTGATTCCTCATAGAGGCGAAGTGTCCTGGCCGTGGTGCCAGGAGCTTGGTCTGACTTAGGCTGAGGCTGTGGAGGCAGAGGCCTTAGTATTCAGCCCAACTTAATTGACATACTGGAAAACCATAATGATCGTATTTCTCCTAAGACTCATGACTTATCCACTGACTTATCATTAACAATCAACTCCCCTTCTCCACAAAGGCCCAATCGCAAAGACAAATATGCCCTCTCAAACCTTTCCCCTAGCACCAGTCAAAATTTTCCATTCCCGAGCCCTTCTACTCCAACTTTAACAAATAAATACAGTCCTTTTACAAGTGGACTCTCTTTCTTATAAGACAGTCACTTCATCCCGTATTAGCCCACATTCTGTTAAACATGAGAAGGCCCATTCCCTAATTTATCAATCCTTCACCCAAACTTCACCAAGACCAATATCTTCAAGTTTATGTACAAGCCCAATATTCAACTAACTACTCCATCAACCCCTTAGAGGGGATTTAGCTACTCATTACAACTAGGAAAATAAGAGAAAGGAAAGAGAAAGAACCCTTGGAGAACATCTCCTTCCCTAAAGTGGCTTCAATCTCCTAACTTCCTTGAAGTTGAGTAGAGAATGTTAGGATGCGAGAGGGAGAGAGAGATTCTAGATCTAGTGTGTAAAACCTCTGAAAAACGGAGTCAAAGGCTTTTTAAAACATTTCCATATTATTCTATTTATACAACGTACAAAAATAGGTTACTTAAGCTTCAAAAATCAATTTGGCGCACGCGGAGTGCGAGTAGAGTGCGGGTGAATTACCCGCACTGTATGGGTTGTCTTCATCTTCAGCTCTCGGATCTGGAACTAGTGCGGGTGGAGTGCGGTTGGATTACCCGCACTTGACCCGCACTTGGAACCGTACTGTGATCGGACTTGAGTCGCACTTCACTGTCAGGTGCAAAATCTACCTTCTGTCTTGAGCAACAGTACGGGCAGAGTGCGGTTGGATGACCCGCACTTTGTGCGCACTCTAATGTCAAGTGCAACTTCAACTTCTCTGGTTTGGCATTAGTGTGGGTGGAATGCGGTTGGATGACCCACTACAGTACCCACACTTTAACGTTAGGTGCAACTTCAACTTCTCTGGTTTGGCATTAGTGCGGGTGGAGTGCTGTTGGATGACCCGCACTATACCCGCACTTTAACTCTTCACTTTTCATCAGGTCCCTAGTGTGAGCATGAGTGCGGCTGAAGTGCGGTTATGACCCACACTTGACCAGCACTTGACCCGCACTCTGAGCTGTTTATGGTCCTTTGTCTTTCATTTTTCCCTTTGTCTACCGGAGCCACTGTAACACGCTTCCAAACCCCTCATTGTACCATTTCCTACAATTACGCACAAAACAACCCATTAGAGATACAAAAACACACGAAAACAGAACACAAGGTAAGGATTTGAGGGCCTAAATATACTACATATTTGGCCCGATCAATGACCTCGATGCCCGTCGATGTCTTGATAACTAGAGGGTCTTCTCTTCTGGCTGAGATAGGTTACTACGATGAGTCTTCTACCTTGACTAGGTACTGGTAATACTCTAACTCATGTTTTGTATCTGGTAGGACTTCAAGTTCAATGTAGCAATGAACCAGCAGGTCAGCTCTCTCTGGAAGTGAGTTAAAGATGCTACTACCGAGCTAGAGAAAGCCAATGGGGAGCTAACCAAGGCGACGAGGGGTGTGGTGGCTCTGAACCAGTCTTAGACTAAAGTGGAGAAAGTCACAGCTGAGGGGCAGGTAGACAAGGAACGGATGCAGCATGCTTATGACATGGAGCTACTCAAGTCCATGTGCCACAAAAACCAAAAGGGACACCAGGAAGAAGAGAATAGAAGAGCTAGAGGCAGAGGTCAAGGCTCTGCACGCTAGCTTGGCAAACTTGGAGGCCAAAGTGGATGATTCCTTTAAGAATGGCTATTTCTTTGCAGGCTATCAAGTGGCCCAAGCTCTTCCTTCCCTATTTGACCTAAGCATCATTGAAGGATGGAGCAGGGAGGAGATCACGGCCAGAGCTATGGAGACCTCAGAAGATCATGCTTCCACTGAGGCTGGTCCCTCTCTGGTTGTTGGGACAAATGAAGAGGTGGATGATTGAAAAAATACAAACATGATTAATTTGCCTAATGCTAACCTAGAGGGGGGGGGGGGGGGGGGGGGAGGTGAATAGGTTACTACACCTTTTTTGCTCCCTTGAAACAAACACAAGTTTGTCCCTCTAAGTAGCTTCTATCACACTTCAAAAACAAATTCAAGCGATATCAATACAATTAAAGATATGCTTGTTCAAACAAAGACAATATATACAATAACAAGTATGTAATACAAACTCAAGTTATAACAAGACTTTTATACAAAAAGCTTCAACACATACAAAGTTGATATAATATGGATATTAATTACAAAGATATCAACCAAGATGTATATCAACACATGCACAATTATAAGGGGATAGGGATAGAGAAAATCAACGCATGATTTTAACGTGGTAAAAACTCCTAAGAGGAAACATCCACGGGTTGATGGCGCAACCACTGGCAAACACCTTTTACTAGTAAGATAAAAAGATACAATCTTTCAAGTGACCACTTCACCTAGAAATCTACCCTTCAACCCTACACAATGAAAAAGATGCCAACTTGCTCAACTATCTGGATCACCCCAATCCTAGTTGAGACTTCCATGCACAAGTTGAAGATCCCCAAACATGTGACTTCTGCTGCTTAGCTATCCGGATCACCCCGATCCTAGCCAAGTTTTACAATGCTCAACTATCGAAGTCACTCAGACTCTAGTCGAGACTTCCGCTTGCACAAGTTGAAGATCCCCTCTCCAAACATGTGACTTCCGCTGCTTAGCTATCCAGATCACCCCGATCCTAGCTAAGACTTACAATGCTCAATTCAAAGATTCACTTTAAGAAATGAGACTTCCAACCTTTTGCAAGGTAAATGATCTAAGTGAGTGCAAATGATGAAAACACACACAACATAGAATATATGATCAATATATCCTATGGAAACTAGAATTGAATCAATATGCACATATCATATGTATTCTAGTTTACAATCCTAAAAACAATGCAATCACACACAATGATGCATGTACAAATGAAATGTCTGGATTAGACACAAAACATGAAGAACTAGATATTTGTCATCAAATGCACAAATCAATTATATCTAGAACTTGTAACATGAACAAACAACCTATAGTATGTGAAAACACCTAACACACACAGAAGTCTAGATTATGTTCAATCACATAAAAATGCTAGAATCAATTTGATAAAATAAAATGTACATCTGTAGCAAAATATTAAAGGTGAGATTCTCAAGATAATCAATTAAATTCAAACAATCTCTAAATCATCAATCATATATTCTATTTCAATTAATCTTCAATAAAAAAGACCTAGCATATGAGAAGACTATCAATCAACAAAATCAAGTCAATAAACACACAAGATAGTCCTATATTTGAAGCTAGCACAATACAACATCTTAAACATGTGAAAATATAGATTTAGAAAAAACCTAACTCAACATGTTAATCAATTGAATCTCAAACTAGCTCTATTAGAGATCATTTCTCTAATCAATAATTACACATCAAACAATACATATATATGAGAAGAAAACCCAAGGCAATTGAAGACTTGAAGATCAAGAACAAAATAGAAATCAATACCTTGAAAAATGTGCAGCTTTGTTTTTGTGAGTAGTCCTACCAGAAAAATCAATCTATTAACTCCAAAATTTTGTAGAAATGATAGAAGACTGGTAGAAAAAGATTCTCCAATTCGAATCACTCAAAACAGACTCTAAATGAGAAAGTTATGGTGTTTGGAAGATGAGAAAATTTGGAGAGAAAATTCTGCACTTATGTTTTTCAATTTTTTCTTCTTCACTGAAATGAAAGGGAACAAGAGAATTTAAAGGAGGGAAACAAGGAAGAAAAAAAAACCAATGGGAGTTTGCCATGATGGCTTCCCATGGAGGCGCGTGGGCTCCACGGGACCAGCAGCACTCCCATCCCTTGGAGGCCACGTGCATCCACGGGAAGGCCTTGGCACCTCTCATCCCTCTTACGTTATCTTGTTTTCTCTGGCCATATCTTTGGCCTCCGAACTCTGATTTTGAATCCATTTTTGGATTACAAACCGGGACTCCCTCACACATAAAAGATGTCAAGACAACTTTCACAAAAGATATGGAATTCAACTTGAAAACAATGACGAAAACCTAGTAAGATAAAATCATGGAAAGTTTCTTGACCGCCTAATTAGAACTTGAAACTTAATAAACGAGCAACCAAATTGTTAACTGAAAAATCCACTAAGGGAACAAAATTCTAATTAACACCTTCGTCCACTACCGATCGGTGGCAGTGGAGTAGGTACCTTCGTTACCTGGGTTCCTTTAGGTTGGAGATTAATAAAGACAAATGCAGAGGAACAGGAAAGATACGAAATATACATTTTTATTCATTATCTGCTATATGAATGCTACAATACACTCATTTTTTCTCTCTTTTTTATATAAGATGGAGATGGCAAACTCGTTTATTTCGATAAGGGGCTATTATCCTCCCAGTGATTATCTCAAACTCTAACTGGCTTCCGAGAATTCAGAAGAAGATTCTAAGGGGTAAAAAGTCTCTTTTTGGTGATAAGAAAAAATCATCCCCCATTGTCTTCTATGGCCATATATATAGACCTCCAGTATCCTTTGGAATCCGGTTGTATTAATGAGGATTATTTGGAGTCCTATTTTAGGGGTTGAAAGGAGTTGAGTGAGGCTAAAGGCGCGGGATTTGATCCCGTTAATCACTGTCGTATTTAAACTCTGATTCGGTTGATCGTTTGGTCGCATTAATGGAGCTTTAAATGGCAAAGGTGTCAACTTTCCCTGCTTGTGCTGTTTGGAGCGATATACTGGCTTACTGGCGTGGTGCTTGTTCCATCATACTAGTGACTTCGTGATAATATTCATCCTGATGGACATGCAGGATGTCTATCTTGGTTGGACTCTGGGCTGATTTCAAGGTGCTCTGGGATACCGGGTATGCGCCGTGGTACCGGGGTACCATGTATGAAGTACCGGGTACCTGCAAGGTACTTAGGTGTTAGGATTATGCTCAATAGCAAGAGTGTAATATTGTAATTGACAATCTTTTCATATTAATAAAGTGTTTTCTGATTCTTACAAATTCTTATAGCATTGATTATTATAATTGTCAAGGTAAATAATCATAAGGTCAAAAGACTATGAGAAATGAAGAATTGTTCATACATCCGGATATGTGTGAGGTAGACACAATTCTTTAGTTAGTATTGAATAACATTCACAACTTAAGTTAAAGGTTGGGCACCTCTATCTTGATAAAGTTGTAGAATTCTTTTACTAGCATTTGAGTGGGATCAAATGAGTTATGATGAGTCTAAAATCATCGAAAGGTTTTCGAGTAAAAGAATCTAGTGCACTGGGTGCATTGAAGTGGATCACAATGAAATACTTTATCTAGAACCGTCACTAGATATAAGTCTTTTCATTATCAGGACAATCGGAGAGTCTATCTAAATCCCGATATAAATGATGAACTTATGGTTGCAAGTGTTATCATTTGAGCTATCAGTGAGTACGATTATATAGCATAGTCTATCCTCGATAGTTTGGTGGTATTCATTTGTTAATCGATAGAGGACTTCATTTATAGATATGGACATCGTGGCTCCATTTATTAAATGAGAGTATAATATCATCATATGGATGTTTTGAGGTATTGGATACTAAATCTCAACGTTGAGTTTTCAATAATGATTATTGAAGACATGGCTTCTGGACAAGTCAAAATATCCAAGTTCAAAATGTGGTCATATGAGGAAATATGGTAACTTGGAGAGCTATAGGCGGTCTATGAGCTCTTGGCGATTACTGATATTATTCACGAGGATACACCATCTCTTATAAGATTGTCTAGGGTATGAATGAGAAACATCTCCTTATTCTATCTTTATTTAAGAGTTCAATTTTAGCTCTTTAGTGGAATGAGTTAAAATTAATAGATCGGACCTAAGTGAATCATTTGTTGATTGTGATTAGGTTATGTCTATTGAAGCTTAAATTTAGATAGCCCGCCAAGATCCACAATCCACACGTACTTGCATGGATCACTTGATATATTCTACCGGACCAATTTATGGGTCCATCTAGAATTGCATTTAATATATTAAGAATATAATATGTCTATTATTTATTTAATGGGCTGCTCTATTAAATTAATATATTAAAAGGAGACATGTGGGCTTGTTTCTTTTAGTAAGAATAAGTCTGGTTCACATGTGGGCTTTTATTTAAAGTCTAATGGATTAAATAAAATAAGAAAAATAATATTAGGCCCATGTATATATGGTGTGGGCGGCAAGGCTAATAAAATAGCCCAAGATATTATTTTATTTTATTGTTTTGATTAAATGGAAATTAATTAATTATTTAATTAATTAATAGTTTAAATCAAAATCTTTTCCTGATCAGTAAATAAAATACTATGTGTTGGATTAGGGTTAGAATTCTTTTAAGTGATAGGAGTCCTAATGTGGTAAGGATTAAGTCCACATATACTCCATACCACACAAAGAATTCTGCCACCTTAGTCCTATAAGGGTTAGGATTTTTAAATTGATAGGAATTAGGGAAAAGTACAATTCCTTTTCAAGTAAGGAAATTGGCCAACCCTAGATTTCCTACACAAAGAATTCGGCCAACCCTATTTTGAGAAGGAGAAATTTCGGTCACCTTATAAATATAAGGTAATAAATTTCGGCCACCTAGAAGCTTGAGTGAGAGAGATTTTTGTTTGCTTTGAAAAATAAAAATCTTACTCAATACACATAGAATTTTGGCCAAGAGAGAAAAAGAAAAATAAGTTCTCATTCGATAGTGCACTTGCAAGCCTTTAACATCAAAAGGTTTTTGTGCACACTTTCGATTTAGGGTTACGCGAGTTCCAATCATATCGATTGTGAATTCAAAAGTGACCGGAACTATTTTTCTTGGCTCTTGGTGTTTTGGGATTGAAGATCAGGATCAGAAGTTCCATACATCCATTCTCAGGTAAGCAATTCAAAGAAAAAAGGGAGACCACGCTCTTAGGTGATTCACGTACGTGCTAGGATTGGAGATCTTGCGGATTACCATTGTCGTAAGTCAATCGGATCACGCGACAAGAGGTATTTAACTCTAACCGTATATTTGTGTTTAATTAATTAAAGGGTTAAGGTTCAAATCTTTAGAAAAGTTTTAAACTATACGAAAATCTACTTTTCGCCTTCTGCTGCGGTTTTAGTTAATTTTTCCCTACAATTGGTATTAGAGCCCTGGTTGTACCCTTTAATTAATTAACGTATATATATACGTGAATCTATTTCTTTTTATTGTGATTATGCATGTTTTAGAAAGAGATGGCACTCTAGGTATTCGCATATATAATTACATGTCGAATGTATGGATTTATATATGTTGTTATAAAGTGAATTGTTATTGCTCAATTTTGGTCCTAGATTGTAACAAGAAGGGTGGCCTATTATCGTCACAAGTTCCTTCTTGATAGTTGCTTAATTTTTTTTGTTGTTGTATAAAATAGTGCAGTTTTTTTTAATGTATTAAAAATACTGCAGTTTTTTTTAGTGCAGTTTTTTATTTGTAAAAAAAAATACAGCAGTGGTTAATAAAAAAAAAAATTACTGCAGTATTTTATTGTATAAAATAAGCTGTAATATATTCAAGATTCGAAGACTCGAAGATTTGAAGAAATTGGAGCATCTGGAACCCGTCTTGGCACCCGCGCGCACCGAGACAACAAGCGCGCACGCAACCAAGCGTGCAGCTGCGCTTGTTGCGGTGCAGCAGCGCGCGACCCATGCATAGGCTGGCCGTGCGACAGCTCATGCCCTTGCATGGGCTAGGCGTGTGCATGGGCTGCTGTGGTGATCTTTGGGCGCGCGAGTTTCGTGCGCGAGATGGTCGCTTGAAGTCTAGTCCGCCAAGAAAGGAGTTTTTGTATTCCGTACAATTGTAACTTACATGCTTTTCTAAGATGGACCAAAATTCTGGCTATTTATTTTTTATGTATAAATATTACAATATTTGTTATTATATGATAACATGTCATATAGAATATGAGTGCCACTCATATATCTCTTTTGGTATGAACATGCATTGAATGATTTAGGTATCTAATTGGCATCTAGATAACTTGATAAAATCATTCTTTGGAATTTAATCACACGCCTTAAATAATTGAGTGGGAGAAGGTGTGTTAGAATGCCTATGGCCTCCAAGGTTAGTTGAGTTTTATTATTTTTGGTAATCCCCCCAAGGGGCGTCTATAAATGGAATTTAACAAAATACTTCCTTACAAGGATAGACTAGACAACTGACTTAAACGAAATCTACTCCCCAAGGAGGGATTTTTGACAAGGACGCTTTTCCCTTATGTCGTTTTAAAAGATCAGTCCGTCAATAATATTTTAAGAAACCTCACAAAGCCTAAATTGGTTTACAAACATAAATATAGCGGCAAGTGGGTGTCGTCCACAGGGAGCGGAGTTAGCCAAATTAGTTAAAGCTAAAGCAATGGTATGTATATATATATATATATATATATATATATAATAGCAAAACATGAATTGGTGAAAATGTAGATTGTGAACCAACTATAAATAACACTAAATTAAAAAAGTAAATAAAATGAAAGGGGAATATGGAGTGAAAGATATATAGATGATGGAAACTAAGGAGCTAATGGATTCGAAAGCAAATACTGGGCAATGTAACAAACTTGTCAATAGCACGGCTCTTCAAGGTAACCGACCTAGGATGTATAGAGTCGGTTATTTATCCCTAGAAGGTGGCCAACCTAGGATGTATAGTGCGGACCACCTATTAGGGATAAATCCTTGTAAACTACCAACCTAGGATGTATAGAGTTGATTGTTTACCGGATTCTAGAAATGAAGCTCGTCTACCTAACATTGACTCAACCGATTACAAATAGTCACCCTAGGATGTATAGTGATGACTTCTAACTCTTTCACGGATTCCGACCTAGGATGTATAGTGCCGGAAACACGATCGAGGTTAGATTAAAACCGCGGTTCAAGAGTCAGAATTCATGACTTTCCGTCTATTCTTTAGAGCATTAAACAACTAAATAGGATGTATATCTAGATGCAATACTCATACATAATATAAAAACATCTTGCAAAGATCATGTATCTACACAAGAAATCAATGATAAACATTCACAACAAGAATAGATCAATGGAAGATAGACATGAATCTCAATATAATATCAAGTTTATGTACAAGCCCAATATTAAACTAACTACTCCATCAACCCCTTAGAGGGGATTTAGCTACTCATTACAACTAGGAAATCAGTAGAGAGGAGAAAGAAATAGCCCTTGGAGAACATCTCCTTCCTTGAAGTGGCTCCAATCTCCTAACTTCCTTGAAGTTGAGTAGAGAATGTGTGGATGAGAGGTAGAGAGAGAAACTAGATCTAAGAATGCCTAATCTGTCTAAAACGGAGTTAAAAGCTACTTAAAACGTTTCTATACTTTTATATTTATACTAAATAAAAAAATAGGTCACTTAAGCTTTTAAAATCAGACTGGCGCGCTCGGAGTGCGGGTGGTTTACCCGCACTGTACCCGTACTGTATGGGTTGCCTGCAACTTCAGTTCTCGGATCAGGACATTAGTGCGGGTGGAGTGCGGTTGAATTACCCACACTTGACCCGCACTTAGCCCGCACTTGGCATCGCACTGTGACCGCACTTCCTTCTTAGGTGCAAAATCTACCTTCTGTCTTGAGCAACAGTGCGGGTAGAGTGCGGTTAGATGACCCGCACAGTACCCGCACTCTAATGTCAGGTGCAATTCTGCTCTTCTGTTCTTGATGCAAGTGCGGGTAGAGTGCGGTTCGATGACCCACACAGTACCCGCACTCTAGTGTCAGGTGCGATTCTGTTCTTTTGTTCCTGGTGCAAGTGCGGGTGGAGTGCGGTTTGCTGACCCGCACAGAACCCGCACTCTAATGTCAGGTGACTGCGCAGCTACTCTGGTTTGGCAATAGTGCGTGTCGAGTGCGGTTAGCTGACTCGCACTGTACCCGTACTTTATCTCTGTACTTGCATTCTGCCCCGGCTATGCACATAAGTGCGGCTGGAGTGCGGTTGGGACCCGCACTGGACCCGCACTAGACCCGCACTATAGACCTTTTTGTGCTCCTTTTCTGCTGGAATCATCACAATGTGCTTCCAAGCCTGTCTCTGCATCATTTCCTTCAAATAAGCACAAAACAACCCATAAGAGACACAAAAATGCACGAAAACAGAACATAAGGTAAGGATCTGTGGGCCTAATATAGTACATATTTGGCCCGATCAATTCTCGTGAGAGAAAATTGAGGGTCGATATCTTGGTGACACACTCAATGTAATTTTATTAATATCCTCCCAAGAGTTCTTGTTAATAAAATTGCAAGGCTAAAATTGAAAACGCTGGTTGTTATGTTAACAATTAGGTGGGACCTAGTCCAACTAGTAAATAGTACGAACTCCCAAAGGAGGCGTAATATTTATGGGTGTTGGATCACCGTTGAATTTTTACGATTGAATTATTTATTTAATTCAAGATAAATATTTAAAAGTGCTTTATCATGATTATTTACTTATATATGTTTTTGTTTTAATCAGAAATCATGACCCCATCACTTATGAACATCCTGAAAGATAACACCTTAACTGGAGATAATTATGTCACATGGAAAAGGAAAATTGGGTTGTTGCTGCAAAGTGAAAAACATAAATTTGTTCTGACTACTCCTAAACCACCCCTTCCTAATAATGAATCTAGTGTGATGCAAAGAGATGAGTATGAGCAGTGGAAGACTTCTTATGATATGGCAAAATTTATATTATGGCCACTATCTCCGACGTGTTGCAACAGCAACATGAAGGAATGGAGTCCGCTGCTGATATAATGACGTCTCTAGAGGAAATGTTTGCTATGAGGTCTAGGACGACTAAGAGAGAGGCAGTGACTGCTTTTATGAATCTTAGGATAAAACCTGGACAATCTGTGAAAGATCACATGATGAAAGTCATAGCACATCTCAATATTGCTGAACTAAATGGTGCTGAGATTGATGGTGAGACCAAAATTGATATGGTAGTTAACTCACTATCAGATTCCTTTGATCAGTTCAAGTTGGACTACACCTTGAACAAAAAGGAATACACCTTGCAGGGCCTGATGCATGATGTTTAAAGCGCTGAAAAGATCCTTGTGAAAAACAAAGGTCAAGAGATTCATTTGGTTGGTAAAGTTGCTACTGTTAAGACCCGTAAGAAGGTCAAGAAACAATAGAAGAAAAAGCAACTTGGGCCTACCAAGAAGGAAACCAAGAAAGTAACCAAGATCAAAGGGAAATGCTTCCTTTGTGGTAAAAATGGACATTGGAAAAGAGATTGCCCAAAGTCCCAGAATAAGAAGGAAGAAGGTAATATTAATTATCTTGAAACATGTTTTCTGGCAGATTCTACTGATTCTTGGATCATAGACTCTGGAGCCACTAATCATGTTTGTCATTCCTTACAGGGGTTCCAAGAAAGGAGAAGGCTAAATGAAGATGAAGTCAATTTGCTCTTGGGCAACGGAACGTTAGTGTCTACAAGTGCAGTGGGAGATATTAGAGTTATTTTAGATTCTAGTAGGCATTTAGATTTAATAGACGTTTATTATGTACCTCAATTCAAAAGGAATTTAATTTCAGTTTCTTGTTTGAACAAATTTGGGTATTCGGTTACTTTTAATAAAGCTTTTATTATTAGTAAGAATGACAAAATTGTTTGCAAAGGTACATTGGAAAATGGTCTATTCTTTTTGCATAGAAATATCTCTCACTCGTTAGACACAGAAATAACGGAACCTAATCATAAAAGAGTAAAATTATCAAAAGATGAAACCTACCTTTGGCATTTACGCCTAGGTCACATTAACCTTAATAGGATTAAAAGATTGGTAAGTGACGGACCTTTAAGTGACTTAAAGGTTGATGATCTACCAACTTGTGAATCTTGTTTGGAAGGTAAAATGACCAAAAGGCCGTTCAATACCAAAGGTGCAAGAGCCACTGAATGTTTAGGACTAATACACATTGATGTATGTGGTCCTATGAGCATTCAAGCTAAAGGTGGATATGAGTACTTCATCACCTTCACAGATGATTACTCAAGATTTGGTTATGTGTATCTCATGAGACATAAGTCGGATGCTTTTGACATGTTCAAAGCATTCAAAGCTGAAGTAGAAAATCAGCTTGAGAAACATATAAAAATCTTGAGATCTGATCGTGGTGGAGAATATCTATCTGGAGAGTTTCAGCAATGTCTTATTGATAATGGGATAGTTTCTCAGTTTTCTGCACCAGGTACACCTCAATAAAATGGGGTAGCAGAAAGGAGAAATAGAACTCTTTTAGAGATGGTTAGGTCAATGTTGAGTTATTCAACACTTCCTATTTCTTTTTGGGGATATGCTCTACAAACAGCAATATACATTCTAAACGATGTACCATCTAAATCTGTCCCTAAAACCCCACATGAATTGTGGACTGGGCGAAAACCTAGTTTACAACACATGATGATATTTGGTTGTCCTGCACATGTGTTGAAAGGAAAGACAAAAAAGATGGAGTCCCGTTCAGAAACATGTATATTTGCGGGGTATCCAAAAGGAACTAAAAGATATTATTTCTATAGTCCTAATGATCTAAATTATTTGTTTCAACAAATGCTTCATTTCTAGAAAGGGACTATATGAATAATTTTGTGCCCAAAAGTAGAATTGTCCTGAATGAAATGTCAGGAGATACAATTCCACAAGAGGTTTCACAACCTAGCCCAATTGTAAGTTCCACTCCAACACAAAATCAACAACCTACCATTCCTCATCGTAGTGGGAGGGTTATAACACAACCCAAAAGATACATCGATCTAGGAGAATCTGTGGAGAATCTCCCGGACGACGATGATCCCTACACGTACAAAGAAGCAATGTAGGATGTTGATTGTAGTCATTGGCAAAAGGCAATGCAATCTGAGATTGAATCGATGTTCAATAACAAAGTCTGGTCCCTTGTAGACTTGCCTAAAGGGATGAAACCCATTAGGTGTAAGTGGGTATACAAGAGGAAAAGAGGTATGGATGGTAAGGTGGAAACCTTTAAAGCTAGACTGGTAGCTAAAGGTATACACAGAAAGAAGGTATCGATTACGAGGAAACCTTCTGTCCTGTGGCCATGCTTAAATCCATTAGGATACTCTTATTCATTGCAGCATCTCTAGACCTAGAGATTTGGCAAATGGATGTCAAGACAGCTTTCCTTAATGGAAGTCTTGATGAGAGCATCTACATGATGCAACCAGAAGGATTCATTGAAAAAGGCCAAGAGGAAAGAGTATGCAAATTGTAAAAGTCCATATATGGACTGAAGCAAGCATCAAGATCCTGGAACATAAGGTTCGATCAAGCTGTGAAAGGTTTTGGATTTATTCAAAACCCTGACGAACCTTGTGTATACAAAAGGATTAAAGGCGACAAGTTGGTTTTCCTCATTCTTTATGTTGATGATATACTACTTATTGGAAACGATGTAGGTGTATTGACATCAGTAAAAGAATGGTTAGCAAAACAATTTGATATGAAGGACTTAGGAGAAGCAAGTTATATTCTTGGTATCCAAGTAATAAGGGATAGAAAGAATAGAACGATTGCATTATCCCAAGCTTCATACATTGATAAAATCTTGTCTAGATTTTCCATGCAAGATTCCAAGAAAGGTATGTTACCTTTTAGACATGAAATCAAACTTTCTAAGGAACAGGTTCCTAAGAATGATCATGAAGAGCAATTCATGAGTAGAGTTCCATATGCCTCGGCAGTTGGAAGTCTCATGTATGCAAAGCTCTGTATTAGACCAGATATTTATTTTGCTGTTGGCATAGTTAGTAGGTTTCAATCGAAATCTGGTCCTGATCATTGGACTGCAGTCAAGCATATTTTCGAGTATATTAAAAGAACTAGAGATTATATGCTTGTATACTCTGAAGGGGATTTAATTCCCGTTGGGTATACAGATTCTGATTTCCAGTCAGATTCTGACTTCAGAAAATCTACATCAAGATCTTTGTTTACCATTGGAGGGGGAGCAGTCATATGGAGGAGTATCAAGCAATCTTGTATTGCTGATTCCACCATGGAAGCTGAGTATGTTGCTGCATGCGAAGCTACAAAAGAGGCTGTTTGGCTCCGCCAATTCTTGATTGGCTTGGAAGTGGTTCCTAATGCGAATAAGCAGATCACTATACACTGTGACAATAGTGGAGCAGTGGCTAATTCGAGAGAACCAAAAAGTCATAAGAGAGGTAAACACATAGAAAGGAAATATCTTTTTTTAAGGGAAATTGTTCATAGGGGAGACTTGACGATCACCAAAATCACGTTAGCAGAAAATCTAGCGGATCCTTTCACAAAGGCTCTACCTCAGAAGAGTTTTGATGGGCACCTAGAGAATATGGGAATGAGAGATATGACACACTTGCTATAGCGCAAGTGAGAGATTGTTAGGATTATGCTCAACAGCAAGAGTGTAATATTGTAATTGACAATCTTTTCATATTAATAAAGTGTTCTCTGATTCTTACAAATACTTATAGCATTTATTATTATAATTGTCAAGGTAAATAATCATAAGGTCAAAAGACTATGAGAAATGAAGAATTGTTCATACATCCGGATATGTGTGAGGTAGACACAATTCTTTAGTTAGTCTTGAATAACGTTCACAACTTAAGTTAAAGGTTGGGCACCTCTATCTTGATAAAGTTGTAGAATTCTTTTGCTAGCATTTGAGTGGGATCAAATGAGTTATGATGAGTCTAAAATCATCGAAAGGTTTTCGAGTAAAAGAATCTAGTGCACTGGGTGCATTGAACTGGATCACAATAAAATACTTCATCTAGAACCGTCACTAGATATAAGTCTTTTCATTATCAGGACAATCGGAGAGTCTATCTAAATCCGGAGATAAATGATGGACTTATGGTTGCAAGTGTTATCATTTGAGCTATCAATGAGTACGATTATATAGCATAGTCTATCCTCAATAGTTTGGTGGTATTCATTTATTAATCGATAGAGGACTTCATTTATAGATATGGACATCGTGGCTCCATTTATTAAATGAGAGTATAATATCATCATATGGATGTTTTGAGGTATTGGATACTAAATCTCAACGTTGAGTTTTCAATAATGATTATTGAAGACATGGCTTCTGGACAAGTCAAAATATCCAAGTTCAAAATGTGGTCATATGAGGAAATATGGTAACTTGGAGAGCTATAGGCGGTCTATGAGCTCTTGGCGATTACTGATATTATTCACGAGGATACACCATCTCCTATAAGATTGTCTAGGGTATGAATGAGAAACATCTCCTTATTCTATCTTTATTTAAGAGTTCAATTTTAGCTCTTTAGTGGAATGAGTTAAAATTAATAGATCGGACCTAAGTGAATCATTTGTTGATTGTGATTAGGTTATGTCTATTGAAACTTAAATTTAGATAGCCCGCCAAGATCCACAATCCTCACGTACTTGCATGGATCACTTGATATATTCTACCGGACCAATTTATGGGTCCATCTAGAATTGCATTTAATATATTAAGAATATAATATGTCTATTATTTATTTAATGGGCTGCTCTATTATATTAATATATTAAAAGGAGACATGTGGGCTTGTTTCTTTTAGTAAGAATAAGTCTGGTTCACATGTGGGCTTTTATTTAAAGTCTAATGGATTAAATAAAATAAGAAAAATAATATTAGGCCCATGTATGTATGGTGTGGGCGGCAAGGCTAATAAAATAGCCCAAGATATTATTTTATTTTATTGTTTTGATTAAATGGAAATTAATTAATTATTTAATTATTTAATAGTTTAAATCAAAATCTTTTCCTGATCAGTAAATAAAATACTATGTGTTGGATTAGAGTTAGAATTCCTTTAAGTGATAGGAGTCCTAATGTGGTAAGGATTAAGTCCACATACACTCCATACCACACAAATAATTCGGCCACCTTAGTCCTATAAGGGTTAGGATTCTTAAATTGATAGGAATTAGGGAAAAGCACAATTCCTTTTCAAGTAAGGAAATTGGCCAACCCTAGATTTCCTACACAAAGAATTCGGCCAACCCTATTTTGAGAAGGAGAAATTTCGGTCATCTTATAAATATAAGGTGATAAATTTTGGCCACCTAGAAGCTTGAGTGAGAGAGATTTTTGTTTGCTTTGAAAAATAAAAATCTCACTCAATACACATAGAATTTTGGCCAAGAGAGAAAAAGAAAAATAAGTTCTCATTCGATAGTGCACTTGCAAGCCTTTAACATCAAAAGGTTTTTGTCCACACTTTCGATTTAGGGTTACGCGAGTTCCAATCATATCGATTGTGAATTCAAAAGTGACCGCAACTATTTTTCTAGGCTCTTGGTGTTTTGGGATTGAAGATCAGGATCAGAAGTTCCATACATCCATTCTCAGGTAAGCAATTCAAAGAAAAAGGGGAGACCACGCTCCTAGGTGATTCACGTACGTGCTAGGATTGGAGATCTTGCGGTTTACCATCGACGTAAGTCAATCGGATCACACGACAAGAGGTATTTAACTCTAACTGTATATTTGTGTTTAATTAATTAAAGGGTTAAGGTTCAAATCTTTAGAAAAATTTTAATCTATACGAAAATCTACTTTTCGCCTTCCGCTGCGGTTTTAGTTAATTTTTCCCTAAATTAGGTACGTGATATCATGGTACCCTCTTCATCAGGCGTTAGAGTAGATTCATAGCATGGTACCTGCTCTTCCTGGTTGAATATCTCTGGTGCTTCATCTAGGTAGATAAGTAGTCGAGGTTCTGGCCTTATTAGGTATTGATTCCATCTAGGTCTTGGCACCTATCCCGCTAGGTACCTGGGAGCTGGGACTGGTCCCTACCAGGTAGATACTTGTTGGAAAATTCTCCTTTGGTCCCTTGCCAGAAAACCCTGTTAACAGAAGTCCTCCCTGACTTGAACACCGGTGCCAGGTTGGGGTTGGAGTCAGAATTTAGAACGCTTGGAGAATTTTCTATAACCGTCTTGTAGAATGGAATCATCCCCTTGCATGCTGACTTAAATGGTTCTTCCATGTGGCTGGTTGGGGTAGGCCAAATTCAAAAAAGGAAAAAATTATGAGGCGCGCATTTCTCGAAACCATTCCTCCTACGTTTCCGATTATCTCATGCAACTAATTACCCTTTCTACCCATTGCAAGTAACTACTCTCCCTTCTATTTATACCTCGACCCTTCGCGTCTTTCTCACTTCTCCTTCAAGTAAATTTCCCAAACTTTGTTAAGAAAAAACCTAGCTTTCTTCTTCTTCTTCCTTCTTTAGCCTTCAACCTTCTTTCTCTTCTCCAGAAAAACTTCGATTATGTGATCATGTCTTCCGCCAAAAGTGATAGTATTGAGAAGTTTTTCACCGGTGACGTGGTTGCTAGCGGGAACCTTGTTCACCTGAAAATGACTCGTGTTAGCGATGATAGTGGAGACGACGCTCCTCTTCAACATCGCCGCTCTAATTGGAACTGGTTTTTCAAACAATCCCAGCACTCCAATCGCTGTCGATAGGGAGTCGAGTAGAAAATCAAATGCTGTCTGGCTAGGTGGAGAGCAGGCTGGTGAAGTTATGGACACCGTGGGGAGGGTGCTCGCCTTTCCTTATGAATATCGGTGTATCCCCAATTCTACTAGCACCAATGATACTATCAGGCACTTGCAGAGGGACTTTAGGATCTCTAAGGATATCACGATCACAGTACCTTCTCATGCGTATGACGTATACACCCCCAATCCTGGTGAGCTTTCGATTCATATGGTGGCCTTTGATTGTGGTGTTAGGCTACCTCTCTACCCTACCTTGTGTAGGGCACTGCACGCCTTGCAGCTAGAGCCACACCAGCTGACACCTGGATTCTGGAGGCATTTGATTGGGTTCCTCGTGCTGTGGTTGGAACAATGTGAGGTGGATAATATAGACCAGGAACCAGGGCCGGATGAGTTAGCATTTATTTTCTAGGTTGCTGCCAATTCTTCTGGCCCAAAGGGGCAATTCTATGCTCAGACCAGGAATAACCTAAAATTCATGGTGCCGGGAGCTAAGAAGAAAGATACTTCTTGGAAGGAGGAGTGGGTCATTAGCTAAAGATGAATGGGGTAGCTCGGTGCATATTGGGGGATCTGAGTTCAAATTCCCCTACTTTAGTAGTAAGCCCTCATCGGCGAAAAGCCATCTCTCAGCTGAATTAGAGAAGATTTTGAGAGCTATCATGGCTCAAAATTATGTCAACATGAAGTTCCCTACCTCAGAGGCCTTCGGAGCAAGGAGGGTAGACCGCTATCTCCGCGTCTCTATCGCTTCCCCAGGTAGAAAATATTCCTGACTTTGCTTCTACTATACTTTTAGTGGATATTGATTCTATTTATCTTGGTAGTCTCTGCAGTGCTTCCATTGGTCCTAGATTAGGTGCTCGACCAGGCCGGTGGTACAAGTAATTCCCTACCGGCCTCCCCTACCAGATTTCCAGCTAGCTCTGACCTCGATGAAGGGGTTGGTACCTCTGCAGGATCCCAAAGGATCCCTACTGAGGTACCTAAGGCTTCAGCTCCTCATCCTCCGCTTTTGGTTGGGTCGCTGGAAAATTTTACGACCCGAGTGGGCTGGGCCCGAGGTGTTTCCAGCCAAGTGTAAGGTTGGTCACCTACTGCTCTAGCTACTGCCACTGCTGTTGCTGCTGGTACTCAATCTACTCCTTCCGCCTCTCCTGTTGTGGTGATCGAGCGATCTACCAGGGACGAGAGGGGTTTCGAACCTGCTGCTGTTGCCCAGGTTACCATTCGTGATAGGTCACGATCAAGGTCGAGAGACAATAGCTAGGATGAAGTCTTGGCTAAGTTCGCAGCTTCCTACCCTTGTGGAGGTTAGGAGGCCATGACTTTCATGCCTGTTGACTTCATAATCTCCAAAGGGTTTACTCTTCTGGCTGAGGTAAGCTATTTCGTTTGGCCTTCTATTTCGATTTTATAATTAGTAACATTCTAACTCATGTTTTGTACTTGGCAGGCCTTCAAATTCAATATAGCAATGAACCATCAGGTCAGTTCCCTCTAGAAACAGGTTAAGGATGCTACCGCCGAGCAGGAGAAATCTAAGGAAGAATTGGCCAAGGCTGCCCAAAGCGTGGTAATTCTGCATCAGTTTTTAGAGGAGGCAGAGAAGGTTACGAATGTGGTGAGGGTAGATAGGGAGCGAATGCAGCATGCTCTGGACATAGAGAAACTCAGGCCCCTTTCACCAAAGAGAGGAAAGGGAGATCGCGAAGGATATAGTAGTGGAGTTAGAGGCAGAGGTAAAGACTATACCTGCTAGTGTGACTAGTTTGGAGGCTCTGCTGGATACATCCTTTATGGATGGTTATTTCTTCACAGGCTAACAGGTAGCCCCGGCTCTCCCTCCCTCGTTTGACATGGGCATTATCAATGGGTGGAAAAGGGATGAGATCATGGCTAAAGCCGCAGAGTTAGCAAAGGCTGCTTCTGCTGATGGTACTGGTCCTTCTTGGACTATTGGGGTGAATAAAGTGGTAGGTGGTGAAGACCAGAGACCTATCTCCCTTCTTTCACCAGACCATGTTGGAGTTGATCCCAATTTGAAGGCTCTTGAGGTCGTAACTGTCCAGGTTGAAGGTGGGACTTTTGACCTACCTGTCTCTATGCTCAAATCCGTTGAGGTGGTAAAGACCTAGCCTACTTCAAAAGAGAGCTAATCTGCCATGCCTATCTCTTCTTCTGATCCTGCCAAGGTAGTAGAGGACCAGGCTGCTTCAACCAAAGAGGTGGGGGAGCGAACTGATATGGTGATGACAGATGAGCTCCAGGGCGAACTTGCTCAAGTTGAGACCCCAATGGTAGTAGGTACCCAAGTAGAGAGGTAGGCCCCAACTGGTCTATGAGATGAGGTTTCAACCGGTGGAGCAGGAGAAGAAGTGGCCAACCAAGGGTGAGCGGATGCGTGACCCAGTCAGATCCTTTACCAGTTATATTTCATTTTATTTTATTTCTATCTGTTTGTAGCCCGTAATTGGAAGGATTGACTCCCCGGTTAATGAAATGAAAACATTTTGTTAACGGGAAATTCCACTCAGGAAGTAAAATTCCAGTTAACACCCCCATCCGGTACCAGTATGAGGCAGCGGGATAGGTACCTTCAGTACCGGGATTCCTTCAAACTTGAGTGATTGATATAGGAGAAACACAGAAAGAAATCTTATGAATGCGAATGATATTGTTTTATTGAATAATTGTTATGTTGATGTTACAGTGCACTCTTTTCTCTCTTTTCTCTCGTTCTACACAGGGTGGTGGTGAAAAAACTGTTTAAGTCGATAAGTGGCTATATCTTTCTCCCAGTGATTGTCCCAAACTCTCACTGGCTTCCAAGAATTCAGAAAGAGATTCCTTGGGGTTAAGTCTCTCTTTTTTATGATCCTAAAAAAAAATCCCCCACACTTTGTCCTCCATGGCTGTATGTATAAACCTCCAATATCCCTCAAAATCTGGTTGTATTAATGAGGATTATTTGGAGTCATAGTTTCGGCATTAAAAGGAGTTGAGTGAGGCTAAAGGCTAGGGTTTTGATCCCGTTAATCACTGTCGTATTTAAAATTTGATTCGGTTGACCGTTTGCTCTCATTTATGTTGCTTTAAATGGCGATGGAGTCAACTTTCCCTGTTTGTGTTGCTTGGAAAGGTATATCGGTTCTACACCCTGGCGGTGAGGTATACTGATGTATTGATTTGACTTACTAGCATGGCGCTTCTTCTTTCATGCTGATGACTTGGTGGTGACATTCATCTTGTTGGACAGGTAGGACGCCTATCTTGGTTGGTCTCTGGGAAGATTTGGAGGTGTTCTGGAACACTAGGTATGCGTCGTGGTACCGGGGTAACAGGTATTAGGGACCGGGTACCTGTAAGGTACTAGGTACGTGATATCGTGGTACCCCCTTCGTCAGGTGTTAGAATGGATGCCCATCGTGGTACCTACTTTTCCTAGTTGAATATATCTAGTGCTTCATCTAGGTAGATAGGTAGTCGAGGTTCCTCTAGTTCATTGTATCGATCATGCTAGGCACCTGGGAGCTAGGACTGGTCCCTACCAGGCAGATACTTGGTGGAAAATTATCTTTTGGACCCTTGCAAAAAAAACCCTATTATAGAAGTCTCCCTTGACTTGAACACCGTTGACAGGTTGGGGTCGGAGTCAGAATTCAGAACCTTTGGAGAATTTTTATAACCATCTCGTAGAATGGAATCTTCCCCTTGCACACTGACTTAAATGGGTCTTCCACGTGGGTGGCTAGGGTAGGCCGAATTCAAAAATGGTAATATCGTGGAGGCGTGCGTTTCTCGAAATCGTTCCCCCCACGTCACCGATTATCTCGCGACATTGATTACCTTCTCTGCCAGTTACAAGTAGCTGCTTCTATATAAACCTCTCTCCTCCACGGCGTATTCACTTCTCATTCAAGCAAATTTCCTAAACTTTCTTCATTTGTGCAAACTCTAGCTTTCTTCTTCTTCTTCTTCATCCTTTAACCCAAATCTTTTTTATTCCCGCTTCGATTTTGCTATAATGTCTTCCCCCATTAGCGACAATGTCGAGTAGCTATTTGACGATGATGCAACCACGAGTGGGAGTCTTGTCCCTAGAAAAAGGGTTCGCGTTGACTACGACAGCGGAGACGACGCTCCTCCTCAGCGACATCGCTCAAACAGAAACGTCGCAATCAGGACCGGCTTCTCAAATGACTCTGATAGCACGGTTGACGTTGATAAGGAGTCCAGCGGAGAGTCGGGTGCTATCCGGGCTATTGAAGACCATGATGGAGAAGTCGCAGATACCACGGGAAGGGTGCTCGCCCTTCCTTACGAGTACAGATGCATCCCGGACTCTACTAGTACCCCGGATACCATCAGGTGCTTGCAGAGGGATTTTAAGATCCCTAAATATATCACTCTCTCTATTTCTCTGCGGGAATATGATATGTATACCCTCATTCCTGGTGAGCTTCCGATTCACACGGCGGCTTTTGAGAGTGGAGTCTGGCTACCTCTCCAACCTACCTTGCGTAGGGCGCTACATGCCTTGCAGCTCACCCCCTTCAGCTAACACTGGGATTTTGGAGGCACTTGGTGGGGTTCTTGGTACTCTGGAGAGAATAGTGAGACAAAGATAACATTGATCGGGAGCCAGGGCGGGATGAGCTCGGATATGTGTTCCAGATCGCTGCCAACTCCTCGGCCCGAAGGGGCAATTTTATGCCTGAGCCAAAAATAAATTTAAGTTCGTGGTGTCGGGGGTCACGAATAAGGATACCTCCTGGAAGGAGGAATGGGTCATCCTTAAGGGTGAATGGGGTAGTTCGGTCCATATTGGTGTTAGGATTATGCTCAATAGCAAGAGTGTAATAATGTATTTGACAATCTTTTCATATTAATAAAGTGATTTCTAGTTTAACAAATCTTATAGCATTTATAGTTTAATTATTATAATTGTCAAAAGTAAATAATCATAAGGTCAAAAGACTATGAGAAAAGAAGAATTGTTCGTACATCATGATATGTATGGGGTAGACACAATTCTTTAGTTAGTCTTGAATAATATTCACAACTTAAGATAAAGGTTGGGCCCCTTTATCTTGTTGAAGTTGAAGATTCTTTTGCTAGCATTTGAGTGGGATCAAATGTGTTATGATGAGTCTAAAATCATCAAAGTGTGGTGTCTTTGGGCAAAAGAATCTAGTGCACTGGGTGCATTGAAAAGGATCATAGTTAAATACTTTATCCAGAACCGTCAATGGATAAAAGTTTTCACTTGAAGACAATCGGAGAGTCTATCTCAATCCTGAGATAAATGATTGACTTATGGTTGCAAGTGTTATCATTTGAGCTATCAATGAGTACGATTATATAGCATAGTCTATCCTCGATAGTTTGGTGGTATTCACTTGTTAATTGATATAGGACTTCATTTATAGATGTGGACATTGTGGCTCCATTTATTAAATGAGAGTAGAATATCATCATATGGATGTTTTGAGGTATTGGATATTAAATCTTAACGTTAAGTTTTCAATATTTTCTATTGAAATATGGCTTATTGACATGTCAAAATATCCAAGTTCAAAATGTGGTCATATGGGTAAATATGGTAACTTGGAGAGCTATAGGCGGTCTATGAGCTCTTGGCGATTACTGATATTATTCACGAGGATACCCTATCTCTATTAATGAGCAATATTAACTTATTCTATCTTTATTTAAGAGTTCAATTTTAGTTCTTTAGTGGAATGAACTAAAATTAATAGATCGAACCTAAGTGAATCATTTGTTGATTGTGATTAGGTTATGTCTATTAAAGCTTAAATTTAGATAGCCCACCAAGATCCCCAGTTCACACGAACTTGCATGGATCACTTGATATATTCTACCAGACCAATTTATGGGTCCATCTAGAATTGTATTAAGGCATGTGGATTTGTTTCTTTTAGTAAGAATGGGTCTAGTTCACATGTGGACTTTTTATTAAGGTCTAATGGATTAAATAAAATAGAAAAAACAACATAGGCCCTTATATATTGGCTTGGGCGGCAAGAGACTATTTATTAGTCTTATATATTGTTTTTATTTTATTATTTAATTAAATGGAAATTAATTAATTAATTATTTAATTAAAAAGTCAAAATCTTTTTCTAACTAGGAGAAAGATTCCTAATGTCATACTATTGTTGGCAGTATGATAAGTGTTAACGGAAAAAACTGCTCGGGGAGTTGAAAATACACAAAGTGTGTCTAATACAACCTAGAGGGGGGGGGGGGGGGGGGGGGGGGGGGGGGGGGGTTGAATAGGTTTTAGTTGATTTATTACCAACTTTTCGACCTAATCAATTTTAATAATCCTACTTCATATTAGCAATCAATCAATCCAACATAAATATGCGGAAAACAATAAAAACACAAGGATTGATTTACGTGAGAAACCCTCCAACTGGGCAAAACTCACGGGCTATCCTTTTAGCCACATACGGTCCTCAAATCCACTATTTGAACAAAAGTTTACAACCTAGGTTGACCTCAAGTCACACCAACTTGGTCACTAACCCTTTCACTCTACCCAACGGGCCTTTAATAGTAATTCTTGACCATCAGCTTGTGCACTAACTCACTTAGTCACAAAGCTTAACAATCAATGAAGAGGTTAAACAACCTATGTGAATATGTAAAAGATATTCAAACATGCAATTAATGCTAGGCAACAATAAATGCTTATCTAAGGATTTAAAGATGTCAATAAATGCAAATCCTAGATATCAATATCTAAATGCAAATGCATGAAGATTTAGCTAGAAGGGTAAAATCGTCCTAAATGCTGGATATTAATGAACAAAGCTCTCAACCAACAAACAACAACTCAATCATATTATACATGCCAATAAACATAAAGATATGCAATAAAATCACATAAAAAAGCTAACCCTAGGCAAACAAGAACATAAATAAATACAATGAGATTTAGAGCATGTTCAAGTTACCTAGTCAATGAAAGCAAGAAGGATCCATGATGAGATGATGCTTGAAGAGGTTAAATGCACATGGATTTGTGTTTGGTTGAGTAAGGATGAGTTCTTGGGAGTTTCTCTCTCTAAGGGAAGCTTGGCCTCTCAATAATGGCTTCTTGAACTCATAAAAACGAGCAAGGAAGAAGATAGAGTATATATAAGGGAGCCCTAGTTAAAACAACATCGTTTTGAACTTAGGGCACAAAATCCCGTCAATACCGCTAGATGGACCGCGTCTCATACAAGTGTCCAGACCGCGGTATACACATCAGTGCACCGTCTGGACAACACCGCGGTACAGGGCGCTGTGCATGCAGGTGCATAGGCCACGGTATGGGCAACAGAGGCCTACTGGACAACACCGCGACTTGAGTCGCTATGCGTGCAAGTGTACAGGAAGCGGTATAGGAAGCATGACCCTACTGAGATATACCGCTCTGTATGCCGCGGTGCAAGCATGTCTTGCCAAGCGGTCTAGGCCGCGCTAAGAGAAGAAATTCTCTTTTCTGGGCAAACTCAACACACTAAGTGATGTGCAAAATGTGCAAGTGTGGAGTGTGAAAAGAGGCATACAATACATCATTCAATTACATGAAGACAAGAACAATAATGCATGCAAGTGAGTGTGTGCAACTAGATCTCTTCAAAGAAAGTTAAACTAGTGATATACCTTTGAAGTGCTCTTTGAGAGAGATGATGTCCTTGAAGCTTGATCACACTCAAGAGGCCTAAAATACCCTTACAAAGAATAATCCCCAATGTGGTTTGTCAACGAAATAAGCCAATCAAAATATGAGGAACTTACAGGAGCAAAATTTCAATCAACACCCTCGTCCCCTACAGATAGGTGGTAGCGGGATAGGTACCTTCGGTACCAGGATTCCTTCCTATACTTAAGATTTATACGGACAAGTATGAAGGAACTAAAGAGATATAAGTAAATACTGTTTTATTGAACGAAAATTTGTATAATGGTTACAACACTCAATCTCTACTCTTTCTAACACAAAAATAGGGATGGAGAATGCCGTTTATGTCGATAAGTGGATATATCCTTCCAATGATCGTCAAATGACTCTCACTGGCTCCGGAGAATTCAAGAGAAATTCTTCTGGGAATTAATCTCTCTCTCTTTTGTGATGGCGAAAAAAAGGTCCTCCCTTCCTTTACTCTTCAAAGCTGTATATATAGTTCTAAAAAAAATCCCCTCAAAATCTGGTTGCCTTACAGCTAGCTCCCCTCCAGCTAACACCAGGATTTTGGAGGCACCTGATGGGGTTCCTCGTGCTGCGGAGGGAGCAATGTCTGAAGGATAATATCTATCCGGAGCCTGGTCCGGATGAGATCGAATACGTGTTCCAGATTGCTGCCAACGCCCCAGGTCCAAAGGGGCAGTTTTATGCCCGCCAAGAATAACCTGCAGTTTGTGGTGCCAGTGGCAATGAAGAAAAATACCTCATAGAAGGAGGAGTGGGTCATCCTTGGATGTGAATGGGGTAATTCAGTCCATATTGGAGGGTCTGAGTTCCCAGTTCCCACTGGTTTTTGTAGCAAGGCCGCGCTAGGGAAAAGTAAGCTCTTTGAAGAGTCAAAGAAAATCCTGAGGGCTATTATGGCCCGTAATTACATCAACATGAAGTATCCTATCACGAAAGCCTTCAAGGCAAATAGGGTAGATCGCTACCTTCGCCTTTCCAGTGCTTCTCCAGGTAGAGGAATTTCTGACTTTGCTTCTATTATATTGCCTTATTAATTATATAGCTATTGACTCTAGCTATCCTTATAGTTTCAGTAGTGTCTCCATCGGTTCCTGAGGTGGATCTCGACTAAGCTGGTGGTACTGTTGATTCTCCTCCAACTTTCCCGGTCAGGCTTCCAGCTAGTTCTGATCTCAACGCAGGGGTTGGCACTCATGTTGGGCTTAGCCGGATCTCGGCCGAGGTATCTGGGATTTTAGCTCCTATTGTAGCTAGATCGCTGGAAGCCTTTATTGCCAAGGTGGGGAGGTATCAGGGTGTTTCTAATCAGGTGCAAGACGCGTTACCCATCAACCCAGTTACTGTCGTTACTGCTGCTGTTGCTGATCCATTAGCTCCATCTACTCCTTCTGTTATGGCATTCGATCGACCTGCCCTGGTTGAGAGAGGTTCTGGTCCTACTGTTTTAAACCGGGTGACAGCTCGTGACATGCCATGATCGGGGTCAAGAGATAACATCCATGATGAAGTTTTGGCCCAATTTGTTGCCTCCTGTAAAGGCGGGAGCTTGGATGTCATGGCGGCCATGCCCACTGAGCTTCTAATTAGAAGTGTTGGAAATATCCTGACTTGTGCTTTACTTTTGGCAGGCTTTTAAGTTTAATGTGGCACTGAGCCAGCAGGTCGGCTCCCCCTTCGAGCAAGTTAAAGGTGCTACTACTGAGTTGGATAGGTCCAAGGAGGAGCTTGGTAAGGCTTCTAAAGGCGTGGAAGTTCTGAACAAGTATTTGAACAATGCTAAGAAGGAAAGGGATGAGGTAAAAGTTGACAGGGAACGGATGCAGTTTCCTTTGGATACTGAGATACTCAGATCCCTTCATCGTAATGAGGAGAAGGAGATCGCGAAGGATAGAGTAGTGAAGCTGGAGAATGAGATTCAGTCCCTTCGCGATAGCGTGGCCAGCCTTGATGCTCAAGTAGACACCACTGTTGGGGATGGCTACGTTTTCGATGGCTACCAGGTGGCTTTAGCTTTCCCTCTTCTGTTTGACCTGAGTGTCATCGCGGGGTGGAACCGGGAGGAGATTATGGCAAAGGCTGCTGAACTTGATGGGGCAACACCCTCCGAGTTGCCTGGACCTTCCCAGGTTGCTGAAGCAAGTGAAGTGGCAGCAGGTGAAGACCAGAGTTCTATCTCCCTTCCTTCACCAAACAATGTTAGAGCAAATCCCAATATGAAGGCTCCTGAAGCTGGAGTGGCTCAAGTTGAAGGAGGGGTTTCTTCCCCTTCTGCTTCTCCGCCAAAGTTCATCAAAGAGGTAGGGGACCAGCCTGCTACTGATGATGAAAAATTAGCCCTGCCTATCTCTTCTTCTGATCTTACCCAGGTAGTGGAGGGTCAAGCTGCTTCGACCAAGGAAGTTGAGGAAAATTCTGACCAAGCAGCAGCAGGGGAGCTTCAGGGCGATCTGTCTCAAGTGGAGCTTCTGGTTGCGGTGGGTATCCAGGAAGCAGACGGGGTTCTATCTAGCACTAAAGAGGGAGAAAATCTAACTAGCGGGGTTGGAGAGAGGATGGCCAAATAGGAGACGAAGGATGCATGACTCAGTTTGAACTTTTATCCAGTCAACTTTACTTTTTCTTTTATTTTGTAGCCCACGATCGGGGAATGGCCCCCCCAGCTTTAGTAATGAGAACACCTTTTCTTTTTTCCTTAGCTTCATGCATGTGTGGTTTATTAAATTCTTGGTTGAACCTCACCTTAATCTGAAGTGAGTCCCTAATGTAATTTCGATTCCATAGATTCCTGTCTTCGGATGAATCCCGGTGCCTGGGTGTAGACTTGGCGATCCATCCTTTATTTAACCCAGATAGAATACAGCCATTGATATGATCGGTCTAGAAGTTGTATTACGGATCATGGTACCTGGAGATCGAGATTTCTGTGGTCCACGCTACCTTTGAGGTTATCCTGATCAAAAAACCTCTTTTTTGGAATTCCCGCGTAGGAATTTTTTGTTTGAGTTCTGTATTCAACTGTTCTTCCGTGTGTCAGTCTAGGACTGTTGGGGTTTATGCCCTAAAGATGTAATTTGTAAATGGATTTATGAAATAAATAAAAAGAAAAGTTCAATTCATTCTTGTTGTGTTGTTTATTTTATAACTTGTGCATATATTAACATCCTAGACTGTCGGATGTAATCTCAAACTGTGTATATGAGTGTCATACATGGATGGATACAGTAAGAGACGTGCAATCTAAAGAGTCCATAGATAACAATTAAAGATGGGTACTTTATTTGTGGTTAATCTATAGCTCCGGTCCATTCCGTAATGTACTGTGATTCTATCCTGAATCATTCATTTGAGATATGGGAATGGAGGCACCTTGTATGATGTGATCATATAGGACTACTCCATGATCTATATGAATCTCTCACCAAGATCCGTTTACTGATGAGCTTCATATATATCAACTAATAATGGCTATATGTGGGTGATCTTAATCTTGAGTGTCTTATCGACTCCTTCAGGTTAGATCGTGGTCTTTAATATACCATGGGTAAGGTCAGATGCAGTTCCTGATCAATATACTCCGTATGTTGGGATTGCGGTTTGGCTTGTGGCTGGGAAGGTATGTACACAATAGTGGAATCCACTCCTTCTTGTGAGAAGTAGATGGTAGTTCCCTTAAGGGTTGATTCGGGGTTTGAACAATATGAGCGCTCTCCTAATTCCGTAAGGAAATAGGATTTATTGTCCATTAGAGAATCAACGGTACTTAAAGGATATGTATAATTAGAGGGGTATAACGGACATTATGACCCAGCTCTATTTATGAACTGCTGTGGAGGATCACACCATGAGTAATAGTTATATCGATGGACACCGAGTTGTATCAGTCTGTGTAAAAGCGTCTACAGTTGAGAGAGTGCAGCTTCGGGTTTTTAGTGGAATAACACCGGAGTTAATAATCAAGGAATATTTATTAAAGAGTTAAATTAATGATTCCGATGATTATTGGAGCTCAAAATACTGTGGGTCCATTAGGTCCCCTTGCTAGCCGGATCGATTTAGGTAACAAGGGTCACGGTTAATTAATTGGATTGTCTAATTAATTGTGTTACGAAAGTGACACGTATTTATTCGGAAATTAATTGAATAATGAGATTATTTGATTAATGAATAATTGTGATTAATTAAATTAAATAATAAGATTATTTAATCATGTTATTAATCACTAAATGGAGGATGTTTGTTGATATTTGCTTTTGAATAAAATAAGATAATATGATTATTTTATTTTATTAAATTAAATTTTGAATTTTGAATTTAAATAGTTTGAATTCAAATCATATTAAATAAAATAAATATTAATCAATATCTATCTTAAAAGATTAGATTGATTTGCTTTTTGATTAAAATTGATTTTGAATTTAAAAAAAAAGAAAAAAAAAAGAAAGAGAAAGCACAAGTGTTGTGCGTAAAAAAGTTTACAAGAGAAAAAACACATCAGTGCAATTTGTGTGCTTGGTGTGCTTGAATCAAGAAAACAAAAGAAGAGAAAAGTGATGTGCACTATTAAATATATATATATATATATATATATTATTAAGATATTTTTTTTTAAGAACTAGAATTGTTCTAGTTATTTTCTCTTTGGAAGAAATAGTTTCTTCTTGTTCTCTCTACATCTTCCTAAGTTCCTGAGTACGTGACGCGCCCACACGCAGTTACCAGTTCTAAGATATAGCTAGGAAGATCAGTGGTACAGACCAGGAGCATATCGTAAAGTGAAGGAGCCTCCAAACGTTGGTAAGGTTCTATATATTTTATATGGATTACAATTTCCTGAGTTTACATATTGTATGTATTATTAGTTCTGGAAAAATAATTACGGTCTCAAGTTCACTGGTTCCAGATCATTTATGATTTGTATTAAAAATTTTAAAATATATTTCCGCTGCGTTACCAATGAACGGGGTTCCAACAAGGACAAGTTTGATTGTCTCAAACATCAAACTTCGGGGTACACGCTTTGCAAAGCTGTCCTTTCCCACACACCGAACGTTGTGTCCCATTAATGACCTTATCCTCTCGCTCTCGAATCTCGATCTCTCCTTCTATAAATACCTCTACTTGCTTGACTGTTCTTCATACTACCTCTTTACTCTTTTATTGGAGCAACAAATCCCAGCAGATCGATCAATGATCGTCGTGTTGGTTAACACTGTTGGAGGAGGAGGAGATGTAAGTTCTGTGACTAGCAGGATGCTTATTATTGTGGATAGAATGGTGCGAGATGGACTTAATTACTAGGGAATCATAACTGGTTGTGATTTCTTGGATCAAGAGGAACGGTGGATCACGGTGTTGCACCCTTGGCAATGGTGTAGACCTTACCTAGGCAGGCCGCAGCTTCGCATCCAATTGCATCTTGAATATATAGGGTTTCAAGGTTACCCCCCTATGTTCGATGACTCCAACACGGCCTCTGTTCCCACCTTTGGGGGTTGCGGTAGTAATGTCGACATCTATCTTGGTTGAGATCAGTGTCGCTAAGAGAGCAGGCCAAGAAAGTAAGCATGAAGCCGAAAAGGAAGCCGGCGTGTCTGAGCCTCCAATTTACTTTCTATTATTTTTCTTTCTTGTTTCTTGTATGTAGCCTGAAGTAAGGGTTGGGCTCCCTGATTTGATCAATGGAGAAACCTCCCTTTCTTTTTATTCTTGCTGATTGAATTTAGTTGCACGCTTCTAACTGAGATGCATATTTGAGTAAAAGCCCCCAGCAATAATGTGACTTAACCAATATCTGGTAACAGAAAAATCTGACAGTCTAGCGTGGCTCATAGCCAGTTCAATGGTCTCTTGATTAACCCTATCTGGGAAAAACCTGGGTACCGGGCATTCTTGTTTTGAGAATCCTGGTGCGATGTTGATCATGCAGGTGACTCATGGTATCTAGCCTTCCTGTTCCGGGAAATCTAGGTACTTGGTTGACAATGCTGGTGAGTAAACTTGACAAATTCAGGTACCTCGCATTCTTGTTCGAGGAATCTTGGTTCCATGACAATGGTGAATGTACTAGCGAACAATCTTGCAATCTAGGTACCTTGCGCTCCTATTCTAGGAATCTTGGTACCATGGCGAATAATCTGGCGAATCTAGATACCTTGTATTCCTGCTCTAGGAATCTTGGTATCGTGGTGAACAAATCTGGTGAATCTGGGTACCTCGCATTCCTATTTGCAGGGATCTTGGCACCTCGGCGAATAATCTGGTACCTAGCCTTCCTGTTTCAAGGAACCTAGGTCTCTAGGTGAATATTCTGGCGAATCTGGGCGCCTTGCATTCATGTTTGTAGGAATCTTAGTGCCTTGGCGAAAAAATTTGGTGAATCTGGGTACCTCGCATTTCTGCTATAAGAATCTTGGTACCGTGGCGAACATGATGGAGAACGTGTTGGCAGCAAGATACCGGTAGGTGACTAAGGCCACTTTAGCACCAGGTCTTTCTCAGCGGGAGGTAGTACCCGGCCAAGGCCTTAATCTGGCAGGCAACTATGCTCTTACTAACCAGACCCTTCCTTCCGGAGGGTGGCACCTGGACAAGGCAGCAGGAAGGCCATATGGTCCTTTTTGGTCTTGAGGCGATCGTTGGCGGAAATAAGGTGATCATACTGGCAACAAGATCCTGGTAGGCAACTAAGGCCACTTTAACACCAAGTCTTTCACAGTAGGGGTGGTGCCCGGCTAAGGCCTTGATATTGCAGGCAACTATGCACTTATTATCCAGACCTTTCTCAGCGGGGGGTGGTGCCTGACCGAGGTTTGATCCATCAGGCAACTATGCTCTTACATAACGGATGCTTCTTAACGGGGGGTTGTGCCCGGCCAGGGCATCAGGAATGCCATGTGGCTTATCCTGGTCTCGAGGAGATCCTCCTAGAGGGATTAATCCGGTCCAGGGCATTAGGAGTGCTGTGTAGCTCTCCTGGTCTTAAGGCAGTGATCATGACGGATTCAATTGGCGACATAATGTAGATAGATGTATATAAGCGTAGACAAAGGTTGATGGAGAAAGAAAACCTTCTTTATTGATGATCAAAAAATAGAATACAAGCACTCATGATTACTAACATCTTTTAATATTCGTTTCTGGGTGATCCTGAGTGATTTCTTCTGCGTGGCTTATGGGTAGAACCTCTTGAGGTGATCAGCATTCCAAGTGTGGTCTACAGGATGTCCATTCATATCGTCCAACTTGTAGGCCCCACCCTGGTTCACCACTCTAATTAGGTAGGGACCTTTGCAACTAGCTGACAGTACCTCGTCTGACCTCTTTCGGGTATTCTGAGTAACCTTCCTTAGAACCAAGTCCCCTTCCTTAAAGCTTTGGTTCCTAACTTTTCTATTTAAGTAGCAGGAAATTCAGCTTTGGTAGACTGCTACCCTTTCCGTAACCTTGTTATGTTTCTCTTATAAGTGGTCTAGATTGGCTCTTTATTTATCCTCGTTTCCTACTGGGTCAAAGTGTTGAACCCGGAAGGAAGTTAGCTTATGCTTGATAAGAAGGACAACCTCTACCCTGAAAGCTAGTGAGTAGGGGATCTTTCTAGTAGCGGTCCTTTTGGTGGTGTGGTAAGCCCATAGCACACTTAAGAGCTCATCTGCCCATCTACCCTTCTTTTGCTGGAGCTTCCTTTTCAAGTGCCTCTTGATAGTTTTGTTTGTGGCTTCTACCAGGCCGTTAGTCTAAGAGTGTGCTACTGATGCAAAGCGAAGCTTAATTCCCAGATTCTCATAGAATTCCCGGAATATGGCATTATCAAATTGCTTACCCAGATCTGTAATGATGACCATCGGGGTCCCAAACCGGTAAACTACATTTTTCTTGATGAAATCTGTTGTTTTGCTTTGGTAATCTTAGCGAGGGGCTTCGCCTCCACCCACTTGATAAAATAATAAGTGGCTACAATCGTGTGCTTCTGTTGACCAGGTGTGGTCGGGAGGAGGCCAATTAAGTCTACTCCCCATAAAGCAAATGGAAAAGGAGAGCTGATAGAAGATCGTCGTTTTAGAGGTAAATGGTGCAGGTTGGCCGTTTTCTGACATGGTTCACAAGGCTGCACGAATTGCCTCGCATCATGGTGCAAGGTTGTCCATAAATATCCCATGCGCAATACCTGGTAAGTTAGCTCTTCTCCCCTGGTATGATTTCCACAGTCCCCTTAGTGCACTTCTCTCAGTGCCAGTTCGCATCATCGGGATGTAGGCATCTAAGCAAGGGGAGTGACCTTCTTCTACGGTAAAGGTGTCCCTCTACCAAGCAGTACCAAACCGAGGTTCTCTTGACCTTGCGAGCTTGATCAGGGTTTTCAGGAAGCTTTCCTGATTGGAGATAATCCACGATGGGATCCATCCAGCATGGAACTCGTTCCACGGGGCTGACTTCCTTGCCTTCAGCTATGCTAGATGTAGTGATTATCTAGAGTGATACTCTTTTCGGTAGTGCTTATCCTCCACTTGCTGCTATCTTGGCTAGGACGTCAGCTCGATGATTCCGTTGCCTAGGTATCTGCTCGATCCTGAAACCTTTGAAGCGGGGAAACAACTCCTGGACCTTTTCGAGGTAGGTTGCCATGTTATCCCCTTTGGACTGTTATACACTTGTTATATGATTAACTACTAGTTGCGAGTCACATTTGGCAAGGAGGTAATCAGCTCCTAGCTCTATTATTGTTCTCATTCCTGCTAACAAGGCTTCATATTCAGCTTGGTTGTTAGTGGTGCTAAACTCGAATCTAAAACAGTGACAGCACTCTACTTTTTCTGGGTCGGTTAGAATGTTCCCACCCCCACTTCCTGCTTGATTGGATGCCCTATCGGTATACAAGATCTAGGTTTCTCGATTGGTAGGCCAATCTGTAGGCTCTTGCTCCTTCTGAGGAGCTTGAGCCAAGTTCGGGGTGGCACCCTGATCAGGGATAGCACTGAGTTCTACCACAAAATCCACCAAAGCCTAGGCCTTGATGGTAGTTCAGGCTTATATTTGATGTCGAATTGGGGGGAGCTCAAGGGCCCACAGCACAAGTCTTCCTGATACGTCAGGCCTTTGGAGAAATTGAAGCAGAGGTTGATTAGTGACTACCGCGATTGTGTGAGTAAGGAAATAAGGGCGGAGCTTCCTGGCAGCAACTACCAATGCGAAGGCATGCTTCTCCAGGAGAGTGTAATTCTTTTCTGACTTGGTCAGAGCGCTGCTCACATAGTAGACATGTAGTTGAATCCCATCTCCATATTCTTTTATCAAAACTTCTCTAACAACCGTCTCGGATACTGCCACGTACAGTTGTAGCTCATCTCCTAGTACCGGGCTAGCTAGTAATTGGGGGCTAGCCTGGTATTTCTTCAATGATTGGAAGGCTAACTTACTGTCATAGTCCCACTTCATATTCCAACCTCGTTTGATGGCTTTGAAGAAGAGAATACACTTATCAGTTGATCGTGATATGAAGCGGTTCAAGGCTGATATCCGTCCTGTCAAACCCTGCACCTGTTTGAGTGAGGTAGGCGATTCGAGATCCAGGATGGCTTTTATCTTCTCCGGGTTTGCTTCGATTCCCCTTTCATGGACCATAAATACGAGGAATTTCCCGGCTGTAACCCCGAAGGCACACTTGGCCAGGTTTAAAGGCATCTGATTTTCTTCTGACAATTTGAAAAGTTTAACGGAGGTGATCCTGGTGCTGCTCGGCTACCTGGGATTTTGTGATCATGTCATCAATGTATACCTCCACTGACTTCCGAATTGTTGGAACCCCGTTCACTGGTAACGCATCGGAAATATGTTTTAAAATTTTTAGTACAGATCATAAACGATATGGAACCAGTGAACTTGAGACCGTAATTATTTTTCCGGAACTAATACATACAATATGTAAACACATGAAATTGTAATCGATATATTAAAAGAGAATTTAGAACCTTACCAATGTTTGGAGGCTCCTTCACTTTACGATATGCTCCTGGTCTGTACCACTGCTCTTCCTAGCTATTCCCGGAACTGGTAACTGCGTGTGGGCGCATCACGTACTCAGGAACTTAGGAGGATGTTGAGAAAAGAAGAAGCAACTATTTCTTCCAAAAAAAATAAAATAACTAAGAACAACTCTTGTTCTTTAAAAAAAATTATTTTATTTTCAAATCGTGCCTTTCTCTCACTTTGTTTCTCATGCACAACACTTGTGCTTTCACTATTTAGAAAATATCAAACGCACACCATTTTGTGCTGATTACTTTCTCTTTGTTTTTTTTTCTTTTTTTTTTCTTTTTAAAAACAAAATCAATTTTAATCAAAAAACAAATCAATCTAATCTTTTAAGATATCAAATATCTTTAAAGATATTGATTAATATTTATTTTATTTAATATGATTTGAATTCAAACTATTTAAATTCAAAAATCAAAATATAATTTAATAAAATAAAATAATCATATTATCTTATTTTATTCAAAAACAAATATCAACAAACATCCTCCATTTAGTGATTAATAACATGATTAAATAATCTTATTATTTAATTTAATTAATCACCATTATTCATTAATCAAATAATCTCATTATTCAATTAATTCCCGAATAAATACGTGTCACTTTCGTAACACAATTAATTGGACAATCCAGTTGATTATCCGTGACCCTTGTTACCTAAATCGATCGGGCTAGCATGGGGACCTAATGGACCCACAGTATTTTGAGCTCCAATAATCATCGGGATCATTAATTAAACTCTTTAATTAATATTCCTTGATTATTAACTCCGTTGTTATTCCACTAAAAACCCAAAGCTGCACTCTCTCAACTGTAGACGCTTTTACACAGACCGATTCAACTTGGTATCCATCGATATAGCTATTACACATGGTGTGATCCTCCACAGTAGTTCATAATTAGAGCTGGGTCATAATGTCCGTTATACCCCTCTAATTACATATATCCTTTAAGTACCGTTGATTCTCTAATGGACAATAAATCATATTTCCTCACGGAATTAGGAGAGCGCTCATATTGTTCAAACCCCGAATCAACCCTTAAGGGAACTACGATCTACTTTTCACAAGAAGGAGTGGATTCCACTATTGTGTACATACCTTCCCAGCCACAAGCCAAACCGCAATCCCAACATACGGAGTATATTGATTAGGAACTGCATCTGACCTCACCCATGGTATATCAAAGACCACGATCTAACCTGAAGGAGTCGATAAGACACTCAGGATTAAGATCACCCACATATAGCCATCATTAGTTGATATATATGAATCTCATCAGTAAACAGATGAAAATACACAATGTGTGTCTAATACAACCTAGAGGGGGGGGGGGGGGTGGTGAATAGGTTTTAGAGTATTTATTACCAACTTTTCGACTTAATCAATTTTAATAATCCTACTCCATATTAGCAATCAATCAATCCAACATAAATATGCGGAAAACAATAAAAACACAAGGATTGATTTACGTGAGAAACCCTCCAACTGGGCAAAACTCACGGGCTATCCTTCTAGCCACATATGGTCCTCAAATCCACTATTTGAACGAAAGTTTACAACCTAGGTTGACCTCAAGTCACACCTACTTGGTCACTAACCCTTTCACTCTACCCAACGGGCCTTTAATAGTGATTCTTGACCACAAGCTTGTGCACTAACTCATTTAGTCACAAAGCTTAACAATAAATGAAGAGGTTAAACAACCTATGTGAATATGTAAAAGATATTCAAACATGCAATTAATGCTAGGCAACAATAAATGCTTATCTAAGGATTTAAAGATGCCAATAAATGCAAATCCTAGATATCAATATCTAAATGCAAATGCATGAAGATTTAGCTAGAAGGGTAAAATCGTCCTAAATGCTAGCTATTAATGAACAAGGCTCTCAACCAACAAACAACAACTCAATCATGTTATAAATGCCAATAAACATAAAGATATGCAATAAAATCACATAAAAGAGCTAACCCTAGGCAAACAAGAACATAAATAAATACAAAGAGATTTAGGGCATGTTCAAGTTACCTAGTCAATGAAAGCAAGAAGCATCCACGATGAGATAATGCTTGAAGATGTTAGATGCACATGGATTTGTGTTTGGTTGAGTAAAGATAAGTTCTTGGGAGTTTCTCTCTCTAAGGGAAGCTTGGCCTATCAAAAATGGCTTCTTGAACTCATCAAAACGAGCAAGGAAGAGGATAGAGTATATATAAGGGAGCCCTAGTTAAAATTGCGTCGTTTTGAACTTAGGGCACAAAGTCCCGTCAATACCGCTAGATGGACCGCGTCTCAGGCAAGTGTCCAGACCGCGGTACACACAACAGTGCACCATCTGGACAACAACGCGGTGCAGGGCGCTGTGCATGCAGGTGCACAGGCCGCGGTATGGGCAACAGAGGGCTACTGGACAACACCTCGACTTGGGTCGCCTTGCGTGCAAGTGTACAGGAAGCGGTACAGGGAGCATGACCCTGCTGAGGTATACCGCTCTGTATGTCGCGGTGCAAGCATGTCTTGCCAGGCGGTCTAGGCCGCGCTAAGAGAAGAAATTCTCTTTTCTAGGCAAACTCAACACACTAAGTGATGTGCAAAATGTGCAAGTGTGGAATGTAAAAAGAGGCATACAATACATCATTCAATAACATGAAGATAAGGACAATAATGCATGCAAGTGAGTGTGTGCAACTAGATTTCTTCAAAGAAAGTTAAACTAGTGAGATACCTTTGAAGTGCCCTTTGAGAGAGATGATGTCCTTGAAGCTTGATCACACTCACGAGGCCTAAATTACCCTTACAAGGAATAATCCCCAATGTGGTTTGTCAACGAAATAAGCCAATCAAAATATGAGGAACTTACAATCTCCCCCTTTGGCTATTTCGTGACAAAACCACCACTCACAAATCATCCTCACAAAAAAGTAAAAACTAAAGGTCAACTAAAGATATTCTACATTACAAAAAGATACCTAGATACTAGGTCTTCAAAACTTCAAGCTCTAGTAGAATAGCCACCTTCCCTACAAAGCAATGAGACTACACTTTCCAAGACAAGTGCATGTGAGGTGATCAAGAGAGATAAATAAATAAGAGCAATTTGCATAATAAAAGAAAACTTCAACATGCAACATGCAAATGCTCCCCCTATAAAGGTTACTCCCCCTCAATGGAACAATCTCTCCAAATATGCAATCCCCTTAAATAAAACCACATTACTCCCCCTTTTTGTCATGAGATAGGCAAAGGAGTATTCCCTAACCGGGTCACTGTAACAAAGAGAGCTATTTGCAAGATAAGTGCATAATCATATACAACAACGTTATGCAACTCAATTAATTAAGAGAGAATCATTGAGGGTTTATTGTTTAGAGGAAAATGTGTGACTTAGTTGCTTTGGATGTAAGACATGTAACATCATAGCTCAAGCAAATGGTATTTGGCAAGGAGAACATCAAAAGGTTTCCAAACGAATTCAAACCAATTTGTATCCTTTTGTCATAAGCAAACAAGATATAGTGTTTCAAAAATGAATTTCAATTTAAAGAGCAACTATACCAAACTTTATAAGCGAAACAAGACATGAGCGACTTTTGCACCCTTTTTGATTTTTCCGGGTAAGATACCCGTATGATAGTAGCCTTGTTTAACTAATAAAGACAGAGAGAAGACTAAATTTGGATGAGACATCCTTGTTTATTGCATGGATACTATATCCTTATTGGGTTTAGTCTTCTCATTTTCTTTCACACATATTTTGCACTAGAGCAATCAAAAACATTTCATGCATATTATTTTAAGCATGTCATTAAAAGTTCTCATGTCATGGAGTTAAATTATGGGTCATTCAAGTGTACTTTCCCAATCAAAATCTCCTAGCCCAAAAATGCATTTTTGAACATAGAGGTGACATGGATTACAAATCAAGCAAGGCACACTTATTAAATAAAAAGCCATATAAGAATATATATAAGCACAACCAAGAGTACTCAAGTAATTAATAAAGAAGCATAAAGTTGATCAAGTTTTTGCTTATTCCAACATACAAGGTTGCTCTCTTTGCTTGAGTTCCCCATAAGGGGTCAATCACCAAAACACATCAAGGCATATGACAAATCCCAATAGACCTACTAAGTGACTTGAACATAGTTGAGTCTAAGGGCTTTGTAAATAAATCCGCTAGTTGATCATTAGTGCCCACATGCTCAAGTGCAATGCATTTGTTTTCAACTAGTTCTCTAATGAAATGATGCCTAATGTCTATATGCTTTGTCCTAGAGTGCTGAACAGGATTCTTTGAAATGTTAATAGCACTCATGTTATCACAATAAAGGGTAAGAATACCTTGATCAAAGCCGTAATCCACAAGCATTTGTTTCATCCAAAGGAGTTGTGTGAAAGCACTCCCGGCGGCTATGTATTCCGCTTCAGCTGTGGATAGAGAGATGGAATTTTGCTTCTTGCAAAACCATGAGACCAAGTTGTTGCCTAGGAAGAAGCAACCGCCCGATGTACTCTTCATATCATCACAGTTTCCTGCCCAATCTGCATCACTAAAGCCAACTAAGCTAGCATTAGTGTCAAAAGAGTACCATATCCCATAGTTGGATGTCCCATTCACATATCGAATGATTCTCTTCACAGAGGAGAGATGGGATTCCTTGGGATCCGCTTGGTACCTAGCACATACACCCACACTAAAGGCTATATCGGGCCTACTTGCAGTCAAGTAAAGCAAGCTACCAATCATGCCACGATAAAGACTTTGTTCCACACTCTTGCCACTAGCATCCTTGCTTAGTTTCAAGGTGGTACTCATGGGTGTGTCACAATGCTTGGCATTCTCAAGGCCAAACTTCTTCACTAGGTTCTTAGCATACTTAGCTTGGGATATGAAAATCCCATCATGCAATTGCTTGATTTGCAAACCTAGGAAGTAATTGAGCTCCCCAACAAGACTCATCTCAAACTCATGAGACATGACATCAACAAATTTTTGGACTTTGGATTTGTTGGTGGAGCCAAAAACAATATCATCAACATAAATTTGAGCTATGAAAAGCTCATCTTTGTTCCTCTTGATGAATAAGGTTTTGTCAACACTACCCCTAGTGTAGTCATTTTCAATAAGAAATTGAGTGAGACGCTCATACCAAGCCCTAGGTGCTTGTTTCAACCCATATAAAGCCTTCTTGAGGCTATAGACATGATTGGGGTGGTGTGGATCCACAAACCCCTTGGGTTGCTCAACAAACACTTCCTCATGCAAGAAACCATTGAGGAAGGCACTCTTAACATCCATTTGATGCAATTTGAACTTGTGCACACATGATATGGACAAAAGAAGCCTTATGGACTCAAGACGGGCAACCGGAGCAAAAGTCTCCTCAAAGTCAATACCCTCAATTTGAGAGTATCCTTGTGCTACAAGTCTAGCCTTGTTGCGCACAATGTTGCCATTTTCATCCGACTTGTTCCTATATACCCATTTGGTGCCTATGACATTAGTATCCTTTGGTCTAGGAACAAGAGTCCAAACCTCATTTCTTTCAAATTGGTTTAGCTCTTCTTGCATGGCAAGAACCCAAAACTCATCATTCAAGGCTTCATCAACCTTTTTGGGTTCAATTTGAGAGGTGTAGCAAGTATAGAAAATTTGATTAGCTATTTGACGCCTAGTCCTAACACCCTCATTCATATCTCCAAGAATGTCATTCTTATTGTGGAGATGTCTAACCCATGGAGCGGGTTCTTTAGAGTCCAAAGATGAATCTCTATCAAGAGGTTGGATGACCTCTTCATCAAGACTTGACTTCACATCAATTGAAGTCTCACCATTCTTCTCCAAGAAGGGATCATCAAGCACAATGACCTCCTCATCATGGTCTCTAGTCTTAGGCCTACAATCATTTATGACGACATTAGATGATTCCATGACACTCCGAGTTTTTAAATTGAAAACTCTATAGGCCTTACTATTAAGGGCATAGCCAATAAAAATCCCCTCATCACTCATGGCATCAAACTTGCCAAGTTGATCTCGGTCATTTAGAATGTAGCATTTGCTCCAAAATGAGTGGAAGTAGCTAATATTTGGCTTCCTACCCTTCCATAATTCATAGGAGGTTTGCCTAGTACCGGGCCTTAGGAAGACTCTATTTTCTATGTAGCAAGCCGTATTGACGGCCTCGGCCCAAAGGTTCCTAGGGACATTGTTGCTAAGCAACATCACACGGCCCATCTCTTGAAGGACCCTATTCTTCCTCTCAACAACCCTATTTTGTTGAGGAGTTCTAGGAGCCGAAAACTCATGGGAAATGCCTAAGCTATTGCAATAGCTTTCAAAACAAGCATTTTCAAATTCCCTCCCATGGTCACTCCTAATTCTTTTAATGCTTTTAATGTGTGAGTTCTTTTCATTTTGAATTTTAGTGCAAAGCATTTTAAATTTTTCAAAAGTTTCAGATTTTTCTCTAAGGAAATATGTCCATGTAAATCTAGAGAAATCATCAACACAAACAAAAATGTATCTCTTGCCGCCGAGACTCTCGGTTTGCATGGGACCCATAAGGTCCATATGTAGAAGCTCTAATGGCTCCTTGGTGGCGAGATACTTGCCTTTCTTGTGCATACTTTTGGTTTGTTTTCCTTGTTGACAAGGTCCACAAACGCCATCGACTTTCTTCCCAAGCTTAGGGAGGCCACGCACAACCTTGAACTTATCTAAGATTCTCAAGTCTCGATAGTTCATGTGGCCAAGTCTTTGATGCCATAACTCAATTTCCTCACATTTGGACATATTGCAAGAGATAGCACTAGCTTCAAGACAATAGCAATTGTCACTAGATCTCTTTCCTTTTAGCAAGGTTTGTCCATTTGGCATTAAAATAGAGCAATCATTTTTGTTAAACAATACAGAGAGTCCATCATCATTAAGATGAGAAATGCTTATAAGATTGGCTTGCAAGCCATCAACAAGTAGAGCATTGGACAAGGAGGGTAAATCGAGAATGGAAATAGTTCCTTTCCCTATGACTTTCTTTCTAGATCCATCACCAAAGGTGACAAATCCTCCATCCTCTAAGACAAGGGATTTAAAGAAGCTCTTGTTCCCCATCATATGCCTAGAACACCCACTATCCAAATACCAAGTGTTAGAGGCATTTTCCTTCAAGGCAATTTGAGCCACATAGCAAGAATAGTTATTCCTTCTAATCCACCTAGGTGTAATGTTCTCATTCCTAGTGGTATTAGTCACATTGGCTCTAGATTTCCTAGGATCATGCAAATTTGCTCTAAATTTCCTAGGAACATGCATTTTAGCTCTAGCTCTATTTCTTTCAATCATGCTCTTGATTCTACACATTTCAATGTATTTAAAGCAATTAGGTCTAATGTGACCATCAAGACCACAAAAGTGACAAGTGGGAATAAAATAAGAAGACATACCATGCCCTTGTGAGTAAAAAGGGGCTTTCCCACGCATTTGAGCTTGTCTTTGGTATTGGATTGGTTCTCTTCTTTTTTGTTGTTGAGTTGGAATGAATTGCTTCCTTGGTTGACCTTGCATGAATTGCTTTTTGGCTTGATGGTATTTCGGTTGAGGGAAACTTGCTTGATGCACCCTTGTTTATTGAGCTTGAGCTTGTTTCCCTTGTGCTGCCTTGACTTGAGGATCTTTAGAGCACTCTCCTAGTTCGATCTTCTTCCTAGGATATTGTAGGGGTGGAGGCTCTTTGTTATCCAAACTCTTAACAAACACAATCTTGCTTGAGGATGAGGTCTCCTTATCATCTTCATAGCCAAGACCTTTCTTATCACTTGGCCTCTTGCCAACTCCCAAAATGTGGTCAAGTTTATTCGTGCTTGAAGTCATCTTAGCAATGATCTCTCTAGCTTCTTCAAGCTCCTTTTCCATCAATTCTTCATTCATTTTGGCTATCTTCACTTCTTTATTTAAGTGAGTAGCTTCGGTGGATAGCTTGAGATTATCTCCTTTTAGCCTTTGAATCTCTTTCTTTATCTTCAATCTTGAGCTTTGAAAATGCTCAATGAAGCCTTCAAGATCCATTCCTCCTACATCCATATTTGTTGAATGGGATGACGAGTCACCATCGCTAGAGTCATCTTCACTTTGTTTCTCTACCTCTTCATCATCTATTGCTTCCTTACTCTTGAGAGAAGATGCGAAGGCAATAAAGTTTGCCACATGATCCTCATCATCTGAGGATTCTCCTTCTTCTTCCAAGTCATCACCATCGCTCCACGTGGCGGCCATGGCCTTTCCTTTCTTCTTATTTTTCAAATTTCCACAATCCGTGGAGATGTGTCCGAAACCTCCACATTCGAAGCATTGAATCCCTTTTCTTGTGGGCTTGTCTTCACTGACTCAAACTTCTTGAAAGGAGTCTTCTTCTTTATTTCCTTTCCTTTGGATCCAAATCCCCTCTTCTCAAAATTGATGAACTTCTTGAATCTTTTCACCATGAGGGCCATTTCTTATTCTGAGTCTTCTTCCTCCTTCTCAACCTTAGAAGTCTTCAGAGCAATGCTCTTTTGCTTCTTTTGAGGTGTAGGTGTGGGAGTCCATCTAGACTCATATGCTAGAAGCCTTCCAATAACTTCACTTGGCTTCATATTCTTATAGTCACTATTCTCCTCAAGAGCCGTCACATTTGACTCAAATCTTGCTGGAAGCGACCTCATAATTTTTTGCTTGATCCTCCTATCCGAATAGGGATCACCAAGTTGATGGCTCTGATTGACTATGTCCATCATCTTCACTTGAAAGTCGTTGAAGCACTCATCCTCCTCCATCCTAATTTGCTCGAATTGTGTTTGGAGGACTTGAAGCTTGGAGTCCTTGACCACCTCGGTTCCCTCATGGGCTGTCTCTAGAATCTCCCATGGCTCTTTTGCAATTCTTGTTGTTTGGATCAATTTGTACTGATTGTCATCCATTGCACAAAGAATAGCATGCATAGCCTTGTTGTTCCACTTGGATGCTTCAAACTCTTGAGTTGACCATTCCGACTTTGGCTTGGGAACTACACTTTCGTCTTCAAGAGTCTTTTCCGGAAGAGTGTAGCCATCTTCAATTGCCATCCATGCTCGGTCATTTATTTGGCAAATGTAAGACTCCATCTTGCCTTTCCAAGAGGCATAGTTTATTCCGGTGAGCAAAGGGGGTCTTGTGCTAGAGGCTCCCTCATTACCACTTCCGTTCCCACTCATAGTGTTTGGGTATGAATGAGATGAATGTTTATGATGCAACAAACACAAACAAAATGCAAGACACACAACGAGCAAGGATCACCTAAGTGTATCTAGGAACCCGCTCTGATACCAATTGAAAATACACAAAGTGTGTCTAATACAACCTAGAGAGGGGGGGGGGGGGGGTGAATAGGTTTTAGTTGATTTATTACCAACTTTTCGACTTAATCAATTTTAATAATCCTACTCCATATTAGCAATCAATCAATCCAACATAAATATGTGGAAAACAATAAAAACACAAGGATTGATTTACGTGAGAAACCCTCCAACTGGGCAAAACTCACGGGCTATCCTTCTAGCCATATACGGTCCTCAAATCCACTATTTGAACGAAAGTTTACAACCTAGGTTGACCTCAAGTCACACCTACTTGGTCACTAACCCTTTCACTCTACCCAACGTGCATTTAATAGTGATTCTTGACCACAAGCTTGTGCACTAACTCACTTAGTCACAAAGCTTAACAATCAATGAAGAGGTTAAACAACCTATGTGAATATGTAAAAGATATTCAAACATGCAATTAATGCTAGGCAACAATAAATGCTTATCTAAGGATTTAAAGATGTCAATAAATGCAAATCCTAGATATCAATATCTAAATGCAAATGCATGAAGATTTAGCTAGAAGGGTAAAATCGTCCTAAATGCTAGCTATTAATGAACAAGGCTCTCAACCAACAAAAAACAACTCAATCATGTTATAAATGCCAATAAACATAAAGATATGCAATAAAATCACATAAAAGAGCTAACCCTAGGCAAACAAGAACATAAATAAATACAAAGAGATTTAGGGCATGTTCAAGTTACCTAGTCAATGAAAGTAAGAAGAATCCATGATGAGATAATGCTTGAAGATGTTAGATGCACATGGATTTGTGTTTGGTTGAGTAAAGATTAGTTCTTGGGAGTTTCTCTCTCTAAGGGAAGCTTGGTCTATCAAAAATGGCTTCTTGAACTCATCAAAACGAGCAAGGAAGAAGATAGAGTATATATAAGAGAGCCCTAGTTAAAACTGCGTCGTTTTGAACTTAGGGCACAAAGTCCCGTCAATACCGCTAGATGGACCGCGTCTCATGCAAGTGTCCAGACCCCGGTACACACAGCAGTGCACCGTCTGGACAACAACGCGGTGCAGGGCGCTGTGCATGCAGGTGCACAGGCCGCAGTATGGGCAACAGAGGCCTACTGGACAACACCGCGACTTGGGTCGCCTTGCGTGCAAGTGTACAGGAAGCGGTACAGGGAGCATGACCCTGCTAAGGTATACCGCTCTGTATGTCGCGGTGCAGGCATGTCTTGCCAGGCGGTCTAGGCCGCGCTAAGAGAAGAAATTCTCTTTTCTAGGCAAACTCAACACACTAAGTGATGTGCAAAATGTGCAAGTGTGGAATGTGAAAAGAGGCATACAATACATCATTCAATAACATGAAGATAAGAACAATAATGCATGCAAGTGAGTGTGTGCAACTAGATCTCTTCAAAGAAAGTTAAACTAGTGAGATACCTTTGAAGTGCCCTTTGAGAGAGATGATGTCCTTGAAGCTTGATCACACTCACGAGGCCTAAATTACCCTTACAAGGAATAATCCCCAATGTGGTTTGTCAACGAAATAAGCCAATCAAAATATGAGGAACTTACAACCATCTACTTCTCACAAGAAGGAGTGGATTCCACTATTGTGTACATACCTTCCCAGCCACAAGCCAAACCGCAATCCCAACATACGAAGTATATTGATCAGGAACTGCATCTGACCTCACCTATGGTATATCAAAGACCACGATCTAACCTGAAGGAGTCGATAAGACACTCAAGATTAAGATCACCCACATATAGCCATCATTAGTTGATATATATGAATCTCATCAGTAAACAGATCTTGGTGAGAGATTCATATAGATCATGGCCCAGTCCTATATTATCACATCATACAAGGTGCCTCTATTCCCATATCTCATATGAATGATTTAGGATAGAATCACCGTACATTACGGAATGGACCGCAGCTATAGATTAACCACAAATAAAGTACCCAGCTTTATTATGGACTCTTTAGATTGCACGTCTCTTACTGTATCCATCCGTATATGACACTCATATACACAGTTCGAGATTACATCCGGCAATCTAGGATGTTAATATATTCACATGTTATAAAATAAACAACACAACAAGAATGAGTTGAATTTTTCTTTTTATTTATTTCATAAATCCATTTACAAATTACATCTTTAGGGTATAAACTCCAACAATGTCCCACTTGCACTAAAGCATGTGAGGCATGTCTCGTAACCCTAGACCATCTAGGTGACCCAAAAACAGTTTAGCCGGTAAGGTCTTCGTAAATGGATCAGCATGATTATCTTATGAGGCTATCTTGGTGATGATCACATCTCCTCTCTGCACTATCTCTCTAATGAGATGATACTTTCTCTCTATATGCTTCCCTTTCTTGTGGCTTCTTGGTTCTTTGGAATTAGCCACAGCACCACTATTATCACAATAAAGTGTGATAGGCTTATCCAGAACTGGAACAACTTCCAGATCACTCAAGAATTTACGGAGCCAAACAGCCTCTTTAGCAGCTTCACAAGCGGCTACATATTCGGCTTCCATGGTGGAGTCAGCAATGCAAGATTGTTTTATACTTCTCCACACAATGGCTCCACCACCTAGGGTGAAAACAGATCCAGACAAGGATTTTCTAGAATCCCTGTCTGACTGAAAATCAGAATCTGTGTATCCTAACGGGATCAAATCCTGTCCGGAATACACTAGCATATAGTTTCTTGTTCTCCGAAGATACTTGAGAATAGTCTTGACAGTAACCCAATGATCCAATCTTGGGTTGGACTAGTACCTGCTGACTACTCCCACTACATAGCAGATGTCCGGTCTCGTGCATAACATAGCATACATGAGACTACCTACTGCTGATGCATAGGGAACACGTCTGATATCCTCAACTTCTTGAGGTGTCTTAGGACACTGTTCCTTAGACAAGTGAACTCCATACCAGAAGGTAAATTACCTTTCTTGGAGTTCTGCATCAAAAAACGCACAAGAATCTTGTCAATATACGATGCGTGAGACAGTGGTATGAGTTTGTTCTTACGATCCCCTATAAGTTGGATTCCTAGAACATAACTCGCCTCTCCCAAATCTTTCATTTGGAATTGGCTAGCCAGCCAGCCCTTTACATCAGATAACACTCCCATATCATTCCCAATGAGTAGGATTTCGTCCACGTATAGGACTAAGAAAATTACCTTTTTGTCAATGACGCGCTTGTATACACAAGGCTCATCGACTGTTCTGCTCAAAGCCATAGGTTTTGATCACATCATCAAACCTGATGTTCCAATATCTAGATGCTTGCTTAAGTCCATAAATGGACCTTTGCAACTTGCAAACCTTTTGCTCTTGATTTGGAGACATGAATCCCTTTGGTTGCATCATATAGATGCTCTCGTAAAGATTGCCATTCAAGAATGCAGTCTTGATGTCCATTTGCCAAATTTCATAATCGAAATAGGTAGCAATGGATAAGAGAATCCTAATAGACTTAAACATGGCTACTGGCGAGAAGGTCTCTTCATAATCAACCCCCTCTTTCTTGGTATAACCCTTAGCCACTAGCCTTGCTTTGAAGGTCTCTACCTTCCCGTCTACTTCTCTCTTTCTCTTGTAGATCCACTTACATCCTATTGGTTTTACCCCATCCGGTAAGTCTACAAGATCCCAGACTGAGTTAGAGTACATGGACTCCATCTCGAGATTCATGGCTTTAAGCCATTCCTCTTTATCAGGATCTTCTATTGCATTCTTAAATGTCAATGGATCATCCACACTATCAGCAGAGACAACACTTTGTCCCTCACCTATACCTAAATAGCGTTCATGTTGTCTTACAACCCTCCCACTATGTCTAGGTGATAGTGTATCCTGATCATGAACCATCTGACTCTCAGATGTTTGTGGATCAACAACTTTTGTTGATGAAGCACTAGTCTCACCAGGCTCCAACTCATTCAATACAATCTCAGAACTGAGGTTTATGGTCACTAATATAATTGTCCTCAAGAAACGTTGCATTTGTAGATACAAATACTTTGTTTTCTTCAGGACTATAGAAGTGTCCACCTCTGGTCTCCTTGGGGTATCCTACAAACAGGTAGACCACAAACTTGGAGTCTGGCTTTCCACTTCTGTTTTTCAGCACGTGTGCTAGACACCCCCATACGCGGAAATGTCGCAAACTAGCTTTACGACCATTCCATAACTCTAGGGGAGTCTTAGGAACATATTTGGATGGCACTACATTCAAAATGTATGCCGCTGTTTGTAACGCATATCCCAGAAGGAATTTGGTAATGATGAGAAACTAATCATAGATCTCACCATTTCTATCAGGGTTCTATTTCTCCTCTCCACTACACCATTTTGCTGAGGTGTACCAGGAGCTGTGAGTTGGGAAACTATCCCATGCTCGACCATGAAGTCTTCAAACTCTTGGTCAAGGTACTCACCTCCACGATCTGATCGTAGTGACTTGATAGTCCTACCTAATTGATTCTCAACTTCAGCTCGAATTCTTTGAACTTTTCAAATGTTTCCGACTTTCGTTGCATCAGGTAGACATATCTGTATCTTGAGTAGTCATCTATAAAGGTGACATAATACTCATAGCCGCCCCTAGCTCTAACATTCATCGGTCCGCAGACGTCTGTATGTATGAGTTCTAGTAGCACTATAGCTCTAAGGCCTTTTCCAGTAAAAGGTCTCTTAGTCATCTTACCTTCTAAACAGGATTCGCAGACAGGTAAGGTGCCAACCTTTAACTCACTTAAAGGTCCACTTTTTACTAGTCTGTCTATCCGGTCAAGGTTGATATGACCAAGCCTTAGATGCCAGAGATACGTCTCATTATCTAGAGAAATCTTATGTCGTTTAGTTTTAGGTTTTTCAACCTTAAACATTTCGGTGTTAAGCATTGTAGTATGTATTAACGGTCTTAACACATACAAATTGTTTTCATTAATTCCTGAACAAATATTCAGACCATTCTTTCCAATAATAACAAACTTATTATTAAAAGAAACAGAATATAATTGTTCTAACAACGTAGAAACTGAAAAAAAATAAGTGTAAATCCTGGAATATAAAAAACATTGTTCAATAATAAAAAACTATTATTATTACAAAATTGCAATCTTATTGCTCCCACTGCTTTTGCCGACACGACATCCCTCGACCCCACACACATGGAGAAGGCTCCCTCCTCTAGCTGTGTCCAAGAATCAGTCCACTGCAAAGAAGAACAAACATGGTTAGTGGCCCCCGAATCAACAATCCAGGGTGAAGAATCATCTTCCACTAAACAAGATTCAAGAACAAGTAAATCATATTTACCTTTCTTCTTCTTCTTGGCTACCTCCTCCAGGTACTGAGGACAGTTCCTCTTCCAGTGCCCGACCTTGTTACAATGGAAACATTTTCCTTTGTCTTGGTCAGTGGAGGTGCCCTTCTTTTTGCTTTGGGCCTTCTTGGGCTTGAGCTTACCCTTCGCCTTTCCAGTAGACCTCTTCCTCTTCTTATTATTGGAGGAAGATGGTTCAGCAACATTTGCTTCACCGGTCTTACTTTTGCTGTCCTTAGTCAAGGACTCAAAAGTAGAGAGCTTATTGAGCAACTGTGTGAGACTAAACCTTAACTTGTTTATCTCGTAGTTGCTCTTAAACAGATCAAAACTCTTCGGAAGAGTCGTCAGTATGATGCTCACTTGACTGGGTTCATCAATGGCCCCGCCATTGACTTCTGCCGTGTTGAAGTAGGACATCATGCTCAGGACATGTTCCCAAACTGATGTACCTTCCTTCATTCGAGCGAGCATAGCGGAACGAACAGCTTCATGTCGCTTTTGCTCGGAGGGCTGCCCTAACATAACTTGCAATGACTCCATTATTTCGAATGCTGTAGTCATTGCTTCATGCTTTGTGACAAGCACGTCTGTCATAGAAGCTAACAGATATGTTCGGGTCTTCTCATCAGATGAGACCCATCGTTGGTATGTCTCACGAACAGTTCGTGTGGCATTGGCAGTAGGCACCAGAGGACATTCCTCCGTAAGCACAAACTTGAGGTCTTTGGTGACCAATATTGCATTAATATTAAGTTTCCACTTAGTGTAGTTATCACCAGTTAATTTGTCGTTTGCGAGAATTTGAAGTAATGCAGAAGACATAATTGCTGAAATAAATAAAACATTCATTCAGTCATTTTTTAAAACAAATGCGAGTGCTTTGGCATAAATTTAAACATGATGCATGAACATGTTTGATGAACTAGAAATACCCAAACAACAGTTACTATACCACAACAATCCAACATACCACAAAGAAGTGCCGCCTTAGGGACGGTCAAGTCTTTGCATGTTGGATCGAGAAATTCTCAATCAAATGATATTCTAGAATAACTCTTATTCCAAATCATTCGACCATCGTTTATTCAGTCAGGTTTTTAATTAAAAAAACTTAATCAAAACCTTTGTGAGTGTAACCCACCATTTCAGATCTCACGAGTTTAACTCGAGAATTGCCGCCTTAGGGTCGGTCAATCCTGAAATACCCTCAGAAATCTTATATGTTAGGAAGTCAATCTTGGTATTGATCTTTATGGAAACCCTCCTTAGGGAGGACGAAAGCAAAGCTGTCACGAGGTTCCACTCAGATCTCACGGTGTTGAACTAATGATAGAGACTGTGGGATATATATGTCATATATCCCTCTCCCACTCACTATTTAAAAATAGGGTTTTCTATTATCTGTTAATGCACCTAGACTCTATTGGATCAAACGGCTAACTTTAATCAAGTTATCTAGCGCATTAACAAATTCATTATTAGAAAAAAAATTCTAATTAATTAATGATTTTTAACTATTAAAAATCTAATCTGTTAGTGACTAATCTAAGCTTTTGTAAACTATTTACTAAGCTAGGATTATTATGATAGTGTTTACCAAGTTTTAACTATTAAAACTCTAACACTTTATTCGGTTCATTTATTATTAGGTCATTGATCATATTAATACTAATTACAATAAATGACCCTATTAATCTAACTTATTAAACACTTTAATAGCCAGATTAATATTAATGAGAATTAACAAGTTTTCTAACAACTAAAAAACTAATCTCATTTTCATAGCCAATAATGTATTTACTGATTTTAATCATATTAAAAAAAATACATAAAAAATAGGCTATGATGCATGTATGACATATCAAATATATTTGTGTAGGCAAATCTAATCTAAATGACATACGTATGCATGACAATGCTTTTATCATCACATAATATAAAGCATACATGAATTGACCGAGTATTGTGGATTATTTAACCTAAAAAAATAGGAATCTAAAATTACAGAAATATCCCCAAGGCATTCCTTAGTCTTCTTGTAATTTTCGAGCCTTCCAGTCTCTTCAGGTCACTCCGATTCATCTCATGAATCCAAAATAGGAAATCCGCATGGAACGCACTAGGCAGCACTTGCCAACGGAACCGTGCAAAAATATGTGAACAGTGCCCAACAACGTCCGCGTGAACAGTACCCCCGCATGAACAGTGATGGTGAACAGTGTCGTGAACAGTACGGTGACCAGTACCGTGTGAACAGTACCTGTCACGCGTATTTTCGATTTCATCCTTCCGAATTCTCGATTTTTCCAGGTCTTCAATATAGGTTAAATTTTTTTTATATTACAATAACAGAAAAAAAAAATCAATTATACAACCCATGAACCCTAAATCCACAGTACCATATAATTAACGATCAATCATGTTTTTGTAAATTAAAAAATTTAATATACATACAAAAACAACATACAGTTAATTTAAATAGTGCCTACACAATCATACATACAGGAGCATCGAAAACAATTTCCTGTTCCGAAAAAAAAGATATGCTTTGATACCAATTGTTGGAACCCCGTTCACTGGTAACGCAGCGGAAATATGTTTTAAAATTTTTAATACAGATCATAAACGATCTGGAACTAGTGAACTTGAGACCGTAATTATTTTTCCGGAACTAATACATACAATATGTAAACACATGAAATTGTAATCAATATATTAAAAGAAAATTTAGAACCTTACCAACGTTTGGAGGCTTCTTCACTTTACGATATGCTCCTGGTATGTACCACTGATCTTCCTAGCTATTCCCGGAACTGGGAACTGCGTGTGGGCGCATCAAGTACTCAGGAACTTAGGAGGATGTTGAGAAAAGAAGAAGCAACTATTTCTTCCAAAAAAAATAAAATAAATAAGAACAACTCTTGTTCTTAAAAAAAAATATAATTTTATTTTATTTTTCAAATAGTGCCTTTTTCTCTCTTTGTTTCTCACGCACAACACTTGTGCTTTCACTATTTAGAAAATATCAAACGCACACCATTTTGTGCAGATTACTTTCTCTTGTTTTTTTTCTCTTTTCTTTTCTTTTTCTTTTTAAAAACAAAATCAATTTTAATCAAAAAACAAATCAATCTAATCTTTTAAGATATCAAATATCTTTAAAGATATTGATTAATATTTATTTTATTTAATATGATTTGAATTCAAACTATTTAAATTCAAAAATCAAAATATAATTTAATAAAATAAAATAATCATATTATCTTATTTTATTCAAAAACAAATATCAACAAACATCCTCCATTTAGTGATTAATAACATGATTAAATAATCTTATTATTTAATTTAATTAATCACCATTATTCATTAATCAAATAATCTCATTATTCAATTAATTCCCGAATAAATACGTGTCACTTTCGTAACACAATTAATTGGACAATCCAATTAATTAACCGTGACCCTTGTTACCTAAATCGATCGGGCTAGCAAGGGGACCTAATAGACCCACAGTATTTTGAGCTCCAATAATCATCGGAATCATTAATTAAACTCTTTAATAAATATTCCTTGATTATTAACTCCGGTGTTATTCCACTAAAAACCCGAAGCTGCACTCTCTCAACTGTAGACGCTTTTACACAGACCGATACAACTCGGTGTCCATCGATATAGCTATTACTCATGGTGTGATCCTCCACAGCAGTTCATAAATAGAGCTGGGTCATAATGTCCGTTATACCCCTCTAATTATATATATCCTTTAAGTACCGTTGATTCTCTAATGGACAATAAATCCTATTTCCTCACGGAATTAGGAGAGCGCTTATATTGTTCAAATCCCGAATCAACCCTTAAGGGAACTACCATCTACTTCTCACAAGAAGGAGTGGATTCCACTATTGTGTACATACCTTCCCAGCCACAAGCCAAACCGCAATCCCAACATACGGAGTATATTGATCAGGAACTGCATCTGACCTTACCCATGGTATATTAAAGACCACGATCTAATCTGAAGGAGTCGATAAGACACTCAAGATTGAGATCACCCACATATAGCCATCATTAGTTGATATATATGAATTTTATCAGTAAACGGATCTTGGTGAGAGATTCATATAGATCATGGCCCAGTCCTATATGATCACATCATATAAGGTGCCTCCATTCCCATATCTCATATGAATGATTCAGGATAGAATCACCGTACATTACGGAATGGACCGCAGCTATAGATTAACCACAAATAAAGTACCCAGCTTTATTTGCTATCTATGGACTCTTTAGATTGCACGTCTCTTACTGTATCCATCCATATATTACACTCATATACACAGTTCGAGATTACATTCGGCAATCTAGGATGTTAATATATGCACATGTTATAAAATAAACAACACAACAAGAATGAATTGAATTTTTCTTTTTATTTATTTCATAAATCCATTTACAAATTACATCTTTAGGGCATAAGCCCCAACACCAATTACCTCTCTGAACAAGGGGTTGACTAGGCGTTGATAGGTAGCCCCTGCATTCTTGAGCCCGAAGGGCATAACCTTGTAACAATAAGCATTGTCCGGTTATGAAGCTGGTTTTATTCTGATCAGCGGAGTGCATCATAATCTGGTTGTACCCTAAAAATGCGTCCATAAAGCTTAGGAGTTTGTTACATGCGGTCGAATCAACCAGCTGATCGATTTTTAGTAACCAAAAACTATCCTTCGGGTATACGCGATTGAGATCAGTATAGTCAACGTACATGCGCCACTTCCCATTTGCTTTGGTCACCATGACTACGTTGGCAATCCACTTGGGGTACCGAGACTCCCCGATGAATTTTTCCTTAAGTAGTTTGTTTACCTCCTCTTGTACCGCGACAATTCTCTCTTGGTTGAAATGCCTTCTCTTCTGTTTGACTGGCTTGAAGGTGGGATCTACCGCTAACCTATGAGCTGCTAAGGTAACTGGTATCCCTAGCATCTCCTCATGACTCCATACAAAGATGTCATTATATTCTTGTAAGAGCTTTACCAGATCTTCCTTCATTCCCGCCTCTAATGTCGAACCTATCCTGACTGTCTTGGAAGGGTCATCCTTCCTAATTGATATTTCCTCCAACTCATCTGCAGAACGACCATTTGCCCATCCTTTGTCTTCTTCTTCCCTGACCTCTATAGCTGGGGACTCTACCTCAGGCTTCTTCTCTACTGAATTCGTTTCGCCTTCAAAATCTTCCTCTGAGATCTTGATTAATGGTTATCTGTACACATTGCTTAGCCAGCGCTGCTAGGTTGGTAGATACTGCATAGCACTTGCGTGCAGTGTGCTAGTCCCCTCGAACTTCGCCCACCTTGTCTCCCACTGGGAATTTCAGGATGTTATGGTATATCGACAGGACCCCCTTGAGGGCAGACATGTAAGGTCTTCCCAGGATGGCGTTGTAGGCGGATGGGGTGTCTACCACAATGAAGTCTGTCTTCAGGTTCTGCTGGAGCAGTGTTGTCCCTACTGTCATTGGTAGGATCATGGATCCATTGGGAATCAGCGAGTCTCCTGTGAATCCATATAATGGGATAGTGCAGCTGTTGTAATAAGGTCTCTTTAAGTTTAATTGCTCCAAAGCACTCTTGAAGAGAACATCAATGCTGCTACCTGTGTCAATCAAGACACGATTGACCAAATTGTTAGCTATTTGCACAGTGATGACCACGGGACCATCATGGGGCTGCACTGTGTTGTACACGTCCTCTTCTGTGAAGATAACCCATGCAGCATGAGGAGATCGGGTGATCCCTTGGTAACCTTGAAGACATTTTAGCCAGCGTCTACCCTAGGCACTTTCCTGGCATGGTTCTTTCAGGAATTGTTAGAGGTTCCTGCCATGGTGGGATCCCCACTGATGGTGTTGACTATGTGGATCTGCTCCATCAGATCCTTCCCTTTTGCTTTCCTTCCTTCTTCAAACGCTTTAATATCTGCTTGAACCTCCTTCCCTGTGTGAATGTTGTCACGCACTTGTTAGAGGAATTCCTCCAAGCAACCTCCCCTCACCAAGGTTTCAATATGGTTACGTAGACTATAGCATTCCGAGGTATTTGACCTACATTCTCGAGGAAGTCACAATACTTGTAGCAATTTTGTTGATCGACTGGTGCCTTTATTGGACCCGGCTTCCTGAGCAGTCCTTTGTCATGGATGGCGAGGTAAATAGTCTCCCGAGATACATTCATGGGGGTGTAGTGGGAGTACCCCATTTCCCTCTCTATCTACCAGCGCTACCTTCTTGGGCGGAGGTGTAGCTCTGGGTAGAGTCCGGCTAACTAGGTACAGGTTCCGGGGAGGCTGGTAGGGTGGCGACCGATACGTAAACTTGTTGGGAGGTTTGTTCTAATTTTTTGGAACTGGTGCAGGCTTGGGTGCCTCCTTCTTTTGGCGCTTCGCAGTTCTCATATCATCGTGCTCCATCTTAACTCGGAGCTTTTATCTATTTCCACCTGCTCTAGAGCTCTATCATAGTCCTCCTGGTAGGTCTCCGGGGGATGCTTGGCGAAGGATCTGAACAGCCTGCCTGCCCGTAGATTTCTTCTAAAATTGGCCAAGGTTTCCTTCGTCGTGAAAACCTCCATCTGAATTACTTCTTTGTAGAATCTCTCCACGTAGGCTCTGAGTGATTCACCCCGCTCCTGGATCACGTATTAAAGGTGAATGAGGTCCCTGGGGTAAGGTTTGATGCCCTGAAACTGAGCACATAAGTAGGTAGTCAACTTGGTGAAGGAGTCAACGGTCCCTGCTAGTAGCTTCCTTAACCATGTCTTGGCATAGTCCGTCAGTGTGGTAGGGAACATTCTGCACATGGCGGCCCTAGTAGCATTCTGGACCTTCATATGGTGAACCAAACTTTCTAAATGGCTCAAGGGATCCTCGGTCCCTGAATATTTATCAGTTGTCATCTTAAACTTAGGAGGTAGTTCTGCCTCACTGATCCGTCTAGAGAATGGAGCATTCATCTCTCCTGAGGGGTCTTTCCAGTTTTCCCGGTGCTTGCCCTTCTTCAACTCTTGGATCTCTTTTGCCATTCTGGCAACCTGGTCCCAGAGACGTTTGTTGCCATCATTCCCATATTCCACTTCAGAATCCCTGTCGTCATACCCCTCCGATGTCGCATAAGCTTTATCCTAGTTCTCTCCCTAGGGTGGGTCTTCTCCGAGGCCCCTGTTGCTACCTCCTGCCATTGAACGAGGGTGCCTTCTAGTCGCTTCCTGTTGAGGCTATCTAGAAAAAGCTTTTGGTTGGACCAGGTGGTGGCGCTCTCTTGGCAGGAGATCGATGGCGGATCTCACGTGCCGAGGTTGATAACCTGTAGGTTACCCTGGAACCGGGGGCATGGGCTTGAGCCTGTCATGGACCAATGGTACCAGGGCATGGGGCCGAGTTTGTCATGGACAGGTACGGCAGGCGGTAGTCTCAACCTGTCGAAGGGAGGTACCCTAGTACCTTGCCGATTGGCATCTCCCCTAGGATCTGATACCGCGAGCTGACTGGTACTACATTTAGTGACCATTCGGAGGTGAATACTTTCTATGAAGGCCGTGACTTTTTTATCTAAATTGGTAGGTCCAGCTGATGGGGCAGTAGGTACCTGGGGGTAACCTGCACGGTAGCTGATGGCTTCGAGGCGGGTTTGCCACTCTTTCCCCCTTTCTTTGGCTTCTGACCCTTTCGGGTTGAAGCGTTTGACTGGTGTCCTGACAGGTCGAGATGATCCCGAGAGGATTGGAGCCTTATTCTGATAGTATAGTAGGAAAACAAGACACACTGCTTTCTTTTGAGGGTGTGGTTTTCCCACAGACGGCCTGAACGCACAATATTTAATATGTCGTCATATGCACTATTCAAACAAATTTATAAGATCCCAAGATGCACTCAAACAAGTATAAAACTAGTATGTGGCAAGTATGGGCATCGTTCCTAAGAGATCGAGCGGTAGTTATGAGTAAATTAATGCTTTAGTTAAAAATGCTAGAAAAGTAAATTGATTTGGTTTTGGAGAAGAAGTAAAACTAAAATGTAAACTAAGCTAAAATGCACTAAAATGTACTATTCTAAAAAGGTATGGATATGTGATATGTAGATTAAGGAATTGATGAATTCAACTAGCAAACAATGGGTAAAGAATGAACTCACAATGATTGTCATTAACTAATGTAATCACCCTAGGATGTATAGGAGTGACTATTTACCACTTGTGAGTGCCCAAACCATCATGTATATCATTGGCCACCCACACTTGGTTATACCATGAACGAACATCTATCTCATAAAGGACATATCTCTTTGTTAAAAATCACCAACCCATCATGTATAAGTTAATGCTTAATCTATCACATGCAAACAATCCTAGGATGTATAGTCTTGATTACTCATGAAAGATTAGAATTAGGTGAGATTAATAAGTCCGGATGTTACTTAGGTCATATACCCTTGCTCAATCCTCCTATTCAATTGAGCTTAGAGAGACAAGCATCATGTATACTTGATTCTCTACACATATAACTTCTCAAACAACTCATGAAGAGAGTCATGTACAATCAAACACAAATTGCCTTAGAAATCAAGTAAAACATTGAATAGAACCAATGAGATAGATTTTTAATAGAAGATATTAAGTTCATTACAAATACCAATATTTACAAGTGAATCACAATAATCCCTAATAGGATTTAGCTACTCATAACAAATGGAATACAAGAATAATAATAAGGAGGGAAGTAGAAAGGACCCAGTAGAACCTTCTTTCTTCAAGCTTCAATCCACCTCCTATGTCCTTGTGAGTAGCAATTGATGGAGATGATAATGGGTTTTTGGTGAGAAAAGGTTTTTTGGGATTTTTAGAGAAAAAAAGAATCAATGGAATAGTGTATGGTCGTGGGTCTCTCCTTTGGAAATAAGAATTGAAAACTATTTATACTTCCTTCAAAAACTAGGCCAAAATGCTAATGTGGCGAGCTGGATTTCCCGTATAGCACGTGTATAGCACGGGTAGGTTACCCGTGCAGTTACCCATGCAGTCTTCATTTCTCTTCAGATTTACACAATGTGCACGGGTATGTGCACGGGTGGATAACCCGTGCACCACTCGTGCAGTTGCCTTCTCCTGTGGCATTGCTCCCTGGTCTGGTGAACTGCACGGGTGGGTGCACATGTGTGACCTGTGCAATTACCCGTGCAGTTTGGTCTTCTCAAAATCCACCTTCTGGTGCACAAGTATGCTACCTGTGCACTTCTACTTTCTTCACTTCATTTGTGCACTAATTGGTCCAATTTGCGCCCCCCCCCTTCATGCCTTTTAACCTAATGCCTGCAATAAGAACCAAACGAGCCATAAATACACATAAAAACGCTCAAGAACAAAACAAAGAGAAAGGATATGAGGGCCAAAATGTATAACATTTTTTGCTCGATCAAATACCCCCAAACCAAACCTTTGCTCGTCCTCGAGCAAACTTTAAACAAAACCAAATATAACTCTAAATACGCAAACATGACTAGATCTAAAACACCTAGACTCAAACAAATAAACTGCAAGCCAACTAACTAAGAGATAAGTCAGAGATAATGGGAGTGAGGAAGATGCTAATGCAAAATGTCCTAAATAACTCCAAGGCACCACAAGAGGAAACTCGCACAACACGAATCCCACACTTTAAATACCCTCGCCTTGGAAACCACTCACTCTCACGCCTTGAGCATAATTCGCTTCGACCTAAATTCTCACATGGTTTCTCTCTTATTTTTCCTTTCAGAACCTAGGTTCACACTCATGCAATATGTATGCAAAAGAATTTATGTAATGGAATCAAAGTTGTTGCACACGTTTCATACGAGATAAACGCTTGTAAGGACCTCGATTTTATGATTGGCTTATTTCATGACAAACCACACCACATTGGGGATGATTGTGTAATATGTAGTTTAGGTCCGTGTTGGCAAGCTTCCAAGCATCTCCATGACTTCAAGAGCAAAAGGTATACTCACTTGACTTTGTCTCTTGAAGAGTTTAGGTGCACACACACACTTCATGCATGTTTTGTTTATCTTGCATTTGTGTTCTTTATTGTTTATATAAGTGTGCATCCTTTTCAAAAACACTTACTAGCTTGCATTAGATATCATATCTTGCATTGTATCTCATTTGATAACATGTTTGACATGTTAATTATGCTTCATTGTGTGCATCACACTCACTTCACACTTGCACAACATTCATGTAAGATAGACTTTTTTCTTGAGTGTTAAAAAGGGATTTTTCCCTTTAGCGCGGCCTAGACCGCTCGGCAGGCTCTGCTTGCACCGCGGCGCACGGAGCGGTACTCTCCAGTGCGTCATGCGCGATGTGGACCGCGACCTGTGCACTTGCACGCACAGCGGTCCCAACCGCGGTGTTGTCCAGACGGTGCACTGCTGTATGTACAACGGTCTGGACACTTACCTGTGTCGCGGTCTAGCAAGCGGTTTTGACGGGATTCTGTTTCCCAAGTTCAAAACGATGTAGTTTTAACTAGGGCTTCATATATATTCTCCCTCTTCTCTTCTTGGCCGACCAAGAGCTCAGAAAATAATTTTTAGAGAGAGATTAGAGCTCCTAGAGAGAGAAAGCTTCAAGAAAGCATCTTTGACTCTCCAAACCCAAAACCCATCTCCATCTTGCATCATTCAACATCATTTGAGCATGGGTCTTCATTGTTTCATGACTAGGTAAGCAAGAACTTCCTTGAATATCATTTATTGTTCTTCTTGCTCTAGATTAGGTATTTATTGCATGATTAAATACCTAGACTCTACTTTATTGCATATTTATGAGTCTTGATAACATGATTGGGTTTGTTTGTTATAGCTTAATTGATTAGGTCATTTTTGCCTAAAAGCTAGGTCATAAATATTCATGTGTGATTAATTGATAACTAGGTTGAGAAATTGTGTTTTAATCAACTTGTTAATGTTCATGAATATTTGATTGTGTTTGTTTGTGATAGCTTGCATTATTAGGTCATATATGCCTAAATAGCTAATTCATAAATGTTCATGTATGCTTAATTGATGATTAGGTTGACTTTGTGCATCTAGTCAAGTTTATGAATGTTTATGTGAATTTAATTGACAATTAGGTTGTTAGAATTTCTCTACAACTAATTGAGACCTCATGTGCGTACATGTAGGCATTGTTTGATAACTAGAGTGTTTAATTGCATTATAACATCTAGTTAAGCATTTTGTGTTTAGTCTTGCACATTATTGCATTGAGTATATTGTCATATACACACGTAGACTTTTATACTCTGCTTGAGTCAAAGTCTTGTGGCTTCGGGGTGAAGTTGCACAAGCATTGAAGTCTTGCAACCAAGTTGTGGTTGGCAAGCATCGGTCAAGTGCCATTATAAAAGGCCTGCAGGTAGAGTAGGAGGTGCTCACTCCAAGAGTAGTGTATCAGAGGATATCACTAGGGATTGAACCAAGAGTGGCGAGTGGTAGTGTCCATAGCCTGAGGTTGTCGAAAGTGAGAGTCCGAGTATCACTTCAGGGTGTAACTTTTAACTCATATAGTGGATTTCTGTGATCGTCTGTGGCTAGAAGGATAGCCTGTGGTTTTTCCCTTGTCGAAGGGTTTCCACGTCAAAATCAAGTGTTCTTTATATTTCCGCACTTTTACTTGATTTTGTATGTTTGTTTTTATTGGGTTATATGTTTAATATTGACTAATCGAAAAAGTTGGTAATAATCGATTAACAACCCATTCACCCCCCCCCCCCCCCCTCTAGGTTGTAGACACACGTTCAGAGTAGTATTTTCAATTGGTATCAGAGCGGGTTCCTAGACATGCTTAGGTGATCTTAGTTCTTGATTGTGTTTCTTGCATTTGTGTGCATTTTGTTGGTTGTATTCATCTGCATTCATCTCATTCCCTAAACACTATGAGTGGCATTGAGATTATAGAGGGTGATTTGACCTCCAAAGTTGAGAAGGAGATATATGACTCCGACGAGGAGATGACTCTCATGGTTGAGAGATTTAAGAGATTTACAAAATCTCAAAAGAAGGGCATGACCTCCAAGGTGAATGAGGAAAAGAAAAAGTCAAGGAAATATGACCCTTGCCTTGAGTGTGGTGGATTTGGCCACCTTGCCTTAATGTGTGGTAACTTGAAGTACAAGAAGGGAGGAGAAACTATGATCGCTACTTGGAGTGATAGCGAAGTTGAAGTAGTTGAAGAGTGCTCCATAAGCTCGGTTGCCAGTGAGAACAACTACTTTGCATTTTCGGTTTCCTACCATGAAGAAACACAAGTCATCACCTAATGTGTGTCACTTGAAGATTTCAAGATTGATGACTTGGAGTTTGGAAACCGAAGTGGAGCATGCTTGAGTGAAGCAAGCCTTGATGATATGACTCTCACAAGCACAAGTGGGAGAAGCCTTGATAATGATGGCTCATGCTTCGAGAACTCTTGTGATAATATGGTGGATTATCAAGAGTTGGTTGATTCTTTTCAAAAGACTTTGAAGGAGAAGGAAAATGATATCCTTAGATTAGAAAAGGATAATCTTTAACTAAAAGCCAAAGTGACTCCCTTTGATGATGAAGTGAGGAGAGTCGAGGAAAGTGAAGATTTGTTGAAGAAGGAAAATCTTCAATTAAAGGCCAAGTTAGATGACTCCTCGAAGACAGACATGATTGATATGTCCAAGTACAAAAAGGAGATTGAAGATTGCCAGCAAAGGATAAAGGCAATGAAGGATGAACTTGCCAACAAAGAGAACTCCTTGAAGATTGTCAAGGAAAGAGAGATGAGGTACCTTGAAGAATTAAAGAAGGCCAAGGTCAAACAACCTCAAGCTCAAGGCAAGAGCAAAGCTTCATCCAAGTAAGGTTTAACGCAAGGAAAGTCCACACAAGCCTTGGCAACTCAACCAAAGCCTAGGCAATCCAAGAAGAAAGGACAAGTCCTTGAGAAGCCAACCACCTCCTCCAACAAGTCAACCATCAAGAAAGGAGGTGACCATAAGTGGCATGCTCAACAAAGAAGGCATGATCAACCGGCTCAACCACCTCAACAAGCTAGATCACAAAGGTGCCACCAATCCGCTCAAGCTCCTAGGAGAAGCAAACTGATGCACCATTAAAGACAACCTCATCAACATGGCGATGCCTCGATGAGATCACAATGCTATGGTATAAATCCTTACTTTGTACCTACTTGTCATTATTGTGGTATGATTGGTCACTTAAGACCAAATTGCTTGAATTACATTAAGAGGTGTAGATTAGAGAGCATGAAAGAAAAACGGTTGAAAAATAGGGCAAGTTTGCATAAAACTAGGGAACCTAGAAACATGTTTATGACCACTAAAAATGTTAAAGTGGAACCTAGGTGGGTTAGAAAGAATGAACCCGCTTGCCTTAGAGCCCATGTGACACCCGTAGATGCAACTAGGTCCATCGGACTTGGTAAGTCTATAGGGGCTCATGCCTCCCATTGACTTGGTTGGATTTGACCCCTTGTGGGGAGCTCAAGCAAAGAGAGCGAACTTGCATGATTTTCAATGTGCAAAAAGTTGATTTATTTTATGCTCTTTTGATAATTGCTTGAGATTCTTGGTTGCACATATATGCTTATATGTTATTTTCTTAATAAGTGTGCAACATTGCTTTACTTGCAATCCATGTCATATTTTAGTTCAACAATGCATTTTTGGACTAGGAGATTTGATTGGGAGTGTACATTTGGATGACCCATAATTTATCTCCATGACATGAGAACTTTGAATGACATGTTTAAAATGATATGCATGAAATGTTTTTGATTGCTTTAGTGCAAAATATGTGTGAAAGCAACTAAGAAGACTAAACTCAATAAGGATCCTGTATCCATGCAATAAATAAGGATGTCTCATCCAAATTTAGTCTTCTCTCTCTCTCTTCATTAGTTGAACAAGGCTACTATCATACGGGTATCCTACCCTAAAAAATCAAAAAGGGTGCAAAAGTCACTCATGTCTTGTTTTGCTTATAAAGTTTGATTTAGTTGCTCTTTAAATTGAAATTCATTTTGAAAAACTATATCTTGTTTGCTTATGAAAAAATGGTACAAATTGGTTTGAATTCTTTTGGAAACCCTTTTGATGTTTGCTTTGCCAAATACCATTGCTTGAACTTGAATGCTATATGTCTTGCATGCAAAGCAACAAATTTACACATTTGTTTTTGTTAAATAAAACTCCTTGAATCTCTCTCAATTATTTTTGTTGCATAAAGTTTGTGTATATGATTATGCAATGTATTAGTGCGAATAGCTCTCTTTGCTAAAGCAACCCAATAGAGGGAGCTTCTTTGCCTATCTTATGACAAAAAGGGGGAGAAGTCTTGAGAGATATAGGGGGAGTGAGAGATATAAGGGGAGCATTGTTTATGCTTTAGGGGGAAAAGCCTCATGAGAGAGAGTAACCTTTTAGGGGGAGCATTGCACATGCATTCTTTGTCTTGCTTTATTTGTGTTTAAGTGCAATGCTTGTTTTTATTTGTACACCTCACATGCACTTGTTCTTGGAAAGTGCTTCTTGCTATTGTGTGCAGGCACATTGATGATTCTACAAAGAGATTGATGAAATTGAAGATTTATATCTTAGGAATCTCATACCTCATTTGTAATGTAGAATTAATCTCATCGACAATAGCTTTGTTTTATTTTGTGAGGATTGTTTGTGAGTTGTTGTTTTGTCATGAAATAGCCAAATGGGGAGATTGTAAGGACCTCAATTTTATGATTGGCTTATTTCATGACAAACCACACCACATTGAGGATGATTGTGTAATGGGTAGTTTAGGTCGGTGTTGGCAAGCTTCCAAGCATCTCAATGACTTCAAGAGCAAACGGTATACTCACTTGACTTTGTCTCTTGAAGAGTTTAGGTGCACACACACACTTCATGCTTGTTTTGTTTATCTTGCATTTGTGTTCTTTATTGTTTATATAAGTGTGCATCCTTTTCAAAAACACTCACTAGCTTGCATTAGATATCATATCTTGCATTGTATCTCATTTGATAACATGTTTGACATGTTAATTGTGCTTCATTGTGTGTATCACACTCACTTCACACTTGCACAACATTCATGTAAGATAGACTTTTTTCTTGAGTGTTAAAAAGGAATTTTTCCCTTTAGCACGGCCTAGACCGCTCAGCAGGCTCTGCTTGCACCGCGGCGCACGGAGCGGTACTCTCCAGTGCAGTCATGCGCGACATGGACCACGACCCGTGCACTTGCACGCACAGCGGTCCCAACCGTGGTGTTGTCCAGACGGTGCACTGCTGTATGTACCGCGGTCTGGACACTTTCCTGTGCCGCTGTCTAGCAAGCGGTTTTGACGGGATTCTGTTTCCCAAGTTCAAAACGATGTAGTTTTAACTAGGGCTTCATATATATTCTCCCTCTTCTCTTCTTGGCCGACCAAGAGCTCAGAAAATCATTTTTAGAGAGAGGTTAGAGCTCCTAGAGAGAGAAAGCTTCAAGAAAGCATCTTTGACTCTCCAAACCCAAAACCCATCTCCATCTTGCATCATTCAACATCATTTGAGCATGGGTCTTCATTGTTTCATGACTAGGTAAGCAAGAACTTCCTTGAATATCATTTATTGTTATTCTTACTCTAGATTAGGTATTTATTGCATGATTAAATACCTAGACTCTACTTTACTGCATATTTATGAGTCTTGATAACATGATTGGGTTTGTTTGTTATAGCTTAATTGATTAGGTCATTTTTGCCTAAAAGCTAGGTCATAAATATTCATGTGTGATTAATTGATAACTAGGTTGAGAAATTGTGTTTTAATCAACTAGTTAATATTCATGAATATTTGATTGTGTTTGTTTGTGATAGCTTGCATTATTAGGTCATATGCCTAAATAGCTAATTCATAAATGTTCATGTATGCTTAATTGATGATTAGGTTGACTTTGTGCATCTAGTCAAGTTTATGAATGTTTATGTGAATTTAATTGAGAATTAGGTTGGTAGAATTTCTCTACAACTAATTGAGACCTCATGTGTGTACATGTAGGCATTGTTTGATAACTAGAGTGTTTAATTGCATTATAACATCTAGTTAAGCATTTTGTGTTTAGTCTTGCACATTATTGCATTGAGTATATTGTCATATACACACGTAGACTTTTATACTCTTTTTGAGTCAAAGTCTTGTGGCTTCGGGGTGAAGTTGCACAAGCATTGAAGTCTTGCAACCAAGTTGTGGTTGGCAAGCATCGGTCAAGTGCCACTATAAAAGGCCTGCGGGTAGAGTAGTAGGTGCTCACGCCAAGAGTAGTGTATCAGAGGACATCACTAGGGATTGAACCAAGAGTGGCGAGTGGTAGTGTCCATAGCCTGAGGTTGTCGAAAGTGAGAGTCCGAGTATCACTTGAGGGTGTAACGTTTTACTCATATAGTGGATTTCTGTGATCGTCTGTGGCTAGAAGGATAGCCCGTGGTTTTTCCCTTGTCGAAGGGTCTCCACGTCAAAATCAAGTGTTCTTTATATTTCCGCACTTGTACTTGATTTTGTATGTTTGTTTTAATTGGGTTATATGTTTAATATTGACTAATCGAAAAAGTTGGTAATAATCGATTAACAACCCATTCACCCACCCCCCCCCCCCCCCTCTAGGTTGTAGACACACGTTCAGAGTAGTATTTTCAACGCTCTCTTTAGTGAAACAGTCTCATGAAAAAATCAAGTGCCATGAACGTGGAAAGAGCATGCATCGACAAATATTCCCAAGTTAGACTTCCCCTAAGATCAACTAGGTCTTTTCCATTTGGTTGTAATGGGGTTAAGGTGATTGGTGATTAGAAAGAATGGGAATTTAGGCACAATGCACTAATCAACCAAGTTAACGCAATACATTCTACTTATAAACATTTCTCTTCTCATGCAACACCACTTCTAAATACAAGTATACATTAAGGCGTCCCGGCTTACATAAATTCCAAGTGCAATCACTAACTACTCTTGTTATCCTTTTGAGTAGTGTTTACAATTTAAATAAGGCAATTGAAGCATATTCCTTTTCTAATTTTTTTATTTTTATTTTCATTTGCTTCTCTTTCTTTTCTTTTCTTCTCTTTTGATTGTTTCTTTGCTCTATTTTCTTGCCTTTGACTTTTGCACATATTTTTACAAACAACACTTATTTGCCTTGGTACACGCCCTTTGACAATTAGAGCACATTTATATTTAGTCCTAAGCCTTAACAAGATCAATCAAGTGAGGGTTGGCTTAGTGTTTGGGTTGCGTGGGTTATGGGTAATAGAGGTGTAGAATGAACAAGTCTAAATGTGTTTGGCTTCAAAATTTGCTTGGGAGCACACACATTATTGGGTGGGAAGTATTTGACATTTTAAAGTGGCTAAACACACATTGCCTAACATCACCTCAAAGAATCCATCTACCAAAGGAATAAAAGTTTCAGTCAAGCAGTCCACTTTAATGATGCATGTTCTATGACACATGCTGATTTTGGTGCAATGAGACTATGCATGGTGTTTGAAAAGATTTGAAAAACATTTTCCCTCGAATTGCGCAGTTTTGGCTTGTGTTTGTGAAACTCACAAGGGTTGTCTCCACTATTAGAACAAGGTGTTTGAGCGTCGAGTCCCCTCAACTTAGACACCAAAAGATGGGACTAACACATGTAATGCAAGTGAGACCCCTAAAATGACTAAGAGCTATGAAAAAGCACACAAAGCATACACAAGTTTGCCACAAACACTTTGCTCAAGATTATCTCACCAAGCTAATTAAAGCTCAAAAATTTTGGCTAGGCAGCAAATTTGAAAAAATTGACACGAAAAATGACTCAAGACTAAAAAAAAACAAATCAACAAGGTAGGCGTCTACACCCCAAAACCAAAACCCAACATTGTCCTCAATGTTGAAGACAAGAGAGCCCGGCCTAGCGGCGCGCACCAACTGACGCAACACAAAAACCTAGGCACTAATCAAACATAATCAATGCCCACAAAATAAAAGACAAAATACTGGCTCATCACAAAATACGGCATCTTATGTAAATATAGCAATTAACTTTAAAATTCATCCACATCAAGCATCTATTACCAAATCGCCGGAAAGTGGGAATTAACCCCAAACCGATTCCTATCATATGATCATTTCTGTACAGGTATATATATGCAATCAGAACCCACAAACCATGTTGGGCTATATAAAATGAAAACCTGTATGTCCACAAGAGCCTTCGGCCCATCCGATCAAGAATGAATAAATCAATAAATTCAAAATTTGGAATTCAAAATTGTATCAACAATCATAAACATGTTCTCTCATTCAAAATTATCCACACATATCCACACATGCAACCCAAAATTGATATTTACCAAGAATATTCACTTTCATTCAAATATCTACATATGCTCATAAAGAAAGTAGAAAAAATTAAGTGCAAGGGTTAAAGTTGGAAAGAATAAACCAATGTGGAAGCTAGTTGTAGACTCAAAATGAGTAGGTTCTTGCCCGTTTTATGAGCACTCTTGGCTTGCTCGTCCCTCCAAGACTTGCAAGTGGCCAGTGTGTTACTCCAAGGGATAAAGAACCTAGCCTTAAAGCACAAACATCTATCCAAAAATATATCGACCATATAAATATCTCAAACAAAAATATCTCTCAAACAAATATCATCCACAACTAATTATCTAAATCCTCCACCAAATTATTTAGGCTAAAACAAATTAAAGATGAAATAGAATATGCAGAAAATTAAATAGTTCAACCCTACAAATTAACTAGAGAAAAAACTGAAATAGTTCAAATGGCAAGTAATAGCACAAAAGGGATGCACGTCACTCCTTCTTCGACGACTCTTCACTTTCGTCAATAGCTAGTCCCTTTTGTTTTGGATCCACTTCAGCTCATGCCCGGTGCACATGTTGTGCACGGGTAGTGAACGAGTGAGCTACCCGTGCACTACACCTTTTTTCCACCTATTTGCACTTGCACCATTTTGCTTGTACTTATGGATTTTCCATGTCTAGTTTGGACTCCCTGCACACAAATTATCTCTATAAACTACTCCTTGCCTTATTCTTAATTATCACAAAACAATCATGAAAATAAATGACACAATCTTAAAACAAATTAAACAATAGATTTTCTCCTGACTCAACTCTACCGACAGACAATCAAGCACACTTTAAATCAAAATAGAAGGGAACATAAAGACAAAAGAAAATAAATTGTGTAACTCAAAACATGCATCAAAAATTTTCAATGTGATGCTAAAGGTGGCTTAACCAAGTTGGGAAACTCTTTCTTCTTTGCAATCCAAACAAATTTAGGTAAGTTTCCATTTATGCCATACCCCATTATCCTTACTTGGTTAATCACATCTTTCTGTACCCATATTTTCTTTATTTTGAGAGGGCTTTTCCTATTCCTAGGACTTCTTGTTTTCCGATGTCCATTAAACTTATAGTATTCACTCTTAGCATGCTCTCTTCTTGAACAAACATTGCAAATAGGAAATGAGTTAGAGGAGCTCCCTTTTAATGAGTGACTTTGAGGTCTTTGGATTCGCTTAGGTTGTAGTGACTTGACCTCCTTCTCGGCTTTGTCTAGCTGAGTGATGAAGTCACTCTCCTTCACTTGTGCTATCATGAAAGCCTCCTCTTTCTTTCGAAGTGCCTCTTTCACTTCCTCGAGAGCATTGTCTTTTCGTACAAATTCCATTTGCATCCTTTTTGACTTGCGAGCTATGTCATCTTCAAATTCCTTTGATATCTTCGCTAAGTCCATCAAGTCTTTCGATGCCATATTCTTTTTAGCTTCAAGTCTTTCAATTTGTGCTTCAAATTCTTTGTACTTGTCGGAGACTTCTCCATTCTTTTTCTTGAGTGTATTATTTTCCACCCGGAGCATCTTTACTTCAAGTAGGAGTTTCTTGTTTAATTCTTGAAGTTTCTCTATCTTCTTTGTTGTTTCTACAGCCTCCTTGCCTTCTAATTCCTTCTTTGTGAGTTGTAACTTCTTGTCAAAATCTTCCCTCATTTCTTCTTTTTCTCCGGAAATCTCCTTTATTTTCTCTAGAAGGGCTCCATTCGCTTTTTTCAACAACTCATTTATCGCCATTAACTCTTTCCCCGCACCCAATATCTCTCTGCACATTTCTTCCATCATAGTATTTTGTTCTTCCTCAAGATTTGAGGGTTGCACCTGTTTGGGTGCTCCAAGATGGAGGCAATACTCATTGATTGAGTTATAGGGTTTAGAGTGCTCTTCTTTCTTAAATTCGAGCGAGTGCTCCTTAAAACTTTGATTTGCTGCTCTAATGGAGTTGATGAGATTATCTTTGTAAGTGGATTCTACTACTTGGTCTGGCCAGCTAGTTGACTCATAGATGTTGAAATTCTGCTCAGTTGCTTGCTGAGAAGCTATAATTAGCTCCTTTGTCTGAAGAGAATCTTGCATGAGCTGTCTTCATTCATCTTCGATTGTTATGCTCATTGGCTGGTAGCATGGCCTTGAATTTTGCACATAAAACTCCATAGAATCCTAAACGAACAGAAACAAAGAAAACTAAAATAATGACTAAATTAAACTAGATCTAAATCTAATCACAACTATGTACGCCGATCCCCGGTAGCGGCGCCATTTTGAACGCACAATATTTAATATGTCGTGATATGCACTATTCAAACAAATTTATAAGATCCCAAGATGCACTCAAACAAGTATAAAACTCGTATGTGGCAAGTATGGGTATCATTCCTCAGAGATCGAGTGGTAGTTATGAGTAAATTAAAGCTTTCATCAAAAATGCAAGAAAAGTAAATTGATATGGTTTTGGAGAAGAAGTAAAACTAAAATGTAAACTAAGCTAAAATACACTAAAATGTACTATTCTAAAAAGGTATGGATATGTGATATGTAGATTAAGGAATTGATGAATTCAACTAGCAAACAATGGGTAAAGAATGAACTCACAATGATTGTCATTAACTAATGTAATCACCCTAGGATGTGTAGGAGTGACTATTTACCACTTGTGAGTGCCCAAACCATCATGTATAGCATTGGCCACCCACACTAGGTTATACCATGAAAGAACATCTATCTCATAAAGGACATATCTCTTTGTTAAAAATCACCAACCCATCATGTATAGGTTAATGCTTAATCTATCACATGTAAACAATCCTAGGATGTATAGTCTTGATTACCCATGAAAGATTAGAATTAGGTGAAATTAATAAGTCCGGATATTACTTGGGTCATGTACCCTTGTTCAATCCTCATATTCAATTGGGCTTAGAGAGACAAGCATCATGTATACTTGATTCTCTGCACATATAACTTCTCAAACAACTCATGAAGAGAGTCATGTACAATCAAACATAAATTGCCATAGAAATCAAGTAAAACGTTGAATAGAACCAATGAGATAGATTTTTAATAAAAGATATTGAGTTCATTACAAATACCCATATTTACAAGTGAATCACATCAATCCCTTAATAAGATTTAGCTACTCATAACAAATGGAATAGAAGAATAATAATAAGGAGGGAAGTAGAAAGGACCCATGTAGAACCTTCTTTCTTCAAGCTTCAATCCACCTCCTATGTCCTTGTGAGTAGCAATTGATGGAGATGATGATGGGTTTTTGGTGAGAAAAGGTTTTTTGGGATTTTTAGAGAAAGAAAGAATCAATAGAATAGTGTATGGTCGTGGGTCTCTCCTTTGGAAATAAGAATTGAAAACTATTTATACTTCCTTCAAATACTAGGCCAAAATGCTGATGTGGCAAGCTGGATTTCCCGTATAGCACGGGTAGGTTACCCGTGCAGTTACCCGTGCAGTCTTCATTTCTTTTAAGATTTGCACAATGTGCACGGGTATGTGCACGGGTGGATAACCCGTGCACTACTCGTGCAGTTGCCTTCTCCCGTGGCCTTGCTCCCTGGTCTGGTGAACTGCACGGGTGGGTGCATGGGTGTGACCTGTGCAATTACCCTTACAGTTTGGTTTCTAAAAATCCACCTTCCGGTGCATGGGTAAGTGCACGAGTAGTGCACGAGTATGCTACCCGTGCACATCTGCTTTCTTCACTTCATTTGTGCACTAATTGGTCCAATTTGCCCCCCTTCATGCCTTTTTACCTAATGCCTGCAATAAGAACCAAACGAGCCATAAATACACATAAAAACACTCAAGAACAAAATAAAGAGAAAGGATATGAGGGCCAAAATGTATAACATTTTTGGCTCGATCAGCGCCAAAACGTGTTAACGGATAAAAACTGCTCGAGGAGCAAAATTTCAATCAACACCCTCATCCCCTACCGGTAGGTGGTAGCCGGATAGGTACCTTCGGTACCGAGATTCCTTCCTATACTGAAGATTTATACGGACAAGTATGAAAGAACCAAGGAAATATAAGTAAATATTGTTTTATTGAACGAAAATTTATATAATGGTTACAACACTCATTCTCTACTCTTTCTAACACAAAAATGGGGAGGGAGAATGCCGTTTATGTCGATAACTAGATATATCCTTCCAATGATCATCAGTGGACTCTCACTGGCTCCAGAGAATTCAAGGGAAATTCTTCTGGGAATTAATCTCTCTGTCTTTTGTGATGGCAAAAAAAGGTCCTCCCTTTCTTTACTCTTCAAAGCTGTATATATAGTTCCAAAAAAAATCCCCTCAATATCCGGTTGACTTGATTTGGATTATTGAGAGTCCTATTTTAAGCGTTGAAAAACGTTGTGTGGGGTTGAAGGTGCAGGATTTGATCCCGTTAATCACTGTCGAATTCATTTGCTGATTTGGTTGACCGTTTGGTCTCATTAATGGCGCTTTATATTGGCGATGGAGTCAACTTTCCTTCTTCATGGAGCTTGGAGGGAAAGTTTGATACTGAACTTTGGTGGAACGAGGTGTTGGTACATCAGTCTGATCCTACTAGCATGGAGCTTGTTCTACTTCTTGCTGGAATGGTGCTTATGTCTTCACGATCACCTTCATATTGTTCGGAAAGTAGAGTACCTGCCCCGGATGGGCTCTGAGTGGATATCAAGGTACTAGGTACCAGGTGGAAGTTGGGGTAGTATTAAGGCGGGTATCGTGGTACCGGGTATCTTGGTTGATGTCAAAGGACTTGCTGGGCACTGGGCACACAAGTTATCATTGTACTAGTCCTTAGTCGGTATTGGAACCTTCGATAAATGCGAGGTGCATACCTTCATTAGCTCGCGGTACTGGTGTCCTATCTAGGTAGATAGGTAATCGAGGTCCTGACCTTACCAAGTATCGGCTCCATCTAGGTAGTGGTACCGATCTCGCTGGTCACCCGGAAGCTGGGACTGGCTCCTATCAGGTTAATATTAGTTGGAAAATTCTCCTTTGACCCCTTGCCAAAAAACCTTGTTAACAATAAGTATCAAAGACTATATTTGATAAGTAGATAAATAAAAGTATTTTATTTGTCTAGTCAAATTAGGAAGTTTTTGATATAGTCACAATTTTAATATTCAATAATTTATTATTGGATAATACACTCATTAGTTGGAATGAGGTTAAAACTCAAAGTTGATAGGAGACTTAAAGAATAAGTAATCCTAATTGTGTGAGGATTTGACTACAAGGTAGAAATCCTACTTGAGTGAGGATTATGCCTTCACCTATATATATATATATATATATATATATATATTATTAAATTCGTTTTTTAATAGTAGTTAAAAAAAAGTTTTTTTTTAGAGAAAGAATTTTTTATTCTCTTGCTTTTGAATAAAATAAAAACTTCCAACTCAAGAAAGGGGTGTATTGAATTCGGCCAAAGAGAAGAGAAAAGGGGAACGTTTTTGTTTTCGATAGTACACTGGTATCCTTTATATTAAAAAGATTTTGTGTACAAAATCGAATCGGGTTCACGTAAATAGATTGAGAATTCACAAGTGACTAGGTGTTTTTGGGTTTTCTCTTGGAGGATTATTGTGACTACCAAAGAAGAAGATTTTGTTTGTTTCATCCTCAGGTATACAATTGAAGAAAGGGTGCCTACACTTCTAGGTGATTCACATTCGTGATTGGATTGGAAGATCATGAGGATTCAGTTCGACGCTAGTTCAATCGTCACGAGAAAATGTACGATACATTTAATTATATGTCAATTAATCTAGGGTTAAGGTTCTTTCTTTTAAAGGAAATTTTTTTAAAATATACAAACCCAATTCGTCGCTTCCGCCGCGTTTTGAACCGTTTTTCCCTATAATTGGAGGATCCAAGTTCCCGGTCCCTACTGGCTTCAACGGCAAACCAGCGCTGGAAAAAGGCAAGTTGTCTTCTGAATTGGAGAAAATTTTGAAGGCCATCATGGCCTGAAATTACGCCAACTTGAAGTATCCTACCTCAGATGCTTTTAATGTAGGAAGGATAGAATACTACCTCCGCATCTCCAGTGCACTCCTAGGTAAACAATCTCCTTGGTCCTATCTCGGTAGCGTTTCTTTACTGATTATGCATGTGCTAATTCTTTTGTGTTGATAGTTTCTGCAGTGCCCCCACGATTCTAGAAGAGGGGCTCGACCTCGCTGATCGCGGTTCTCCACCACTCTCCCCTATCGAACTTTCAACGCGCCCCAATCCCATGGTCAGGGTTGGTATGTCTTCCGGGCCTAACAGGAGTGTATCAATCCCGGTCGAGATACCAGAGGCTCCAGCTCCTCAGTATCCTCTAGTGGATAGGTCGTTGGAGACTTTTACGGCAGGAGTGGGTCGGGTCTGAGGTGCTCCCCGCCAAGCGCAAGGTCTGTCACCTACCGCCCCAGCCACTATCACTGCTGCTACCGCTGTTGTTCAATCTGCTCCTCCAACCTCTCTTGTTGTGGTGACCAAGCGGTCTACCCAGGTAGAGAGAAGTCCCGAACCTGTCGCTACTACCCACGTTTCTCTTAGTGAAAGGTCGCGGTCAATGGCGATAGATAATAGCCAGGATGAAGTCTTGGCTAAGTTTGTAGCTTCCAGCCTCACTGGGGGTTTGGAGGCCATGACTTCCATGCCTGTCGACTACATGATCTCCAAAGGATCTGCTCTTATGGCAGAGGAAAGCTTATTTCGTCTGGAAGTCTATCTAAATTTCATAATTTACAACATTCTAACTCATGTTATATACATGGCATGCCTTCAAGTTCAACGTAGCAATGAGCCATCAGGTCCACTCTTTCTGGAAGCAGGTCAAGGATTCTACCACTGAACTGGAGAAATCTAAGGAGGAATTGGCCAAGGCTCCCAGAGCTTGTCAATCCTGTATAAGTCCTTGGCTAAGGTCGAGAAGGTGGCGGATGCAGCAAGGTTAGATAGGGAGTGGATGCAGCATACCCTAGACAAAGAGATACTCATGTCCTTTCACCGTAGAGAGGAGAGGGAGATCGCACAGGATAGAGTGGCAAAGTTAGAGGCAGAGGTAAAGGCTCTGCGCGCTAGTGTGACTAGTCTGGAGTCTTATGTGGACACATCTTTTAGGGATGGTTATTTCTTTGTAGGCTACCAGGTGGCACTAGCTCTCTCTCATCTGTTTGATATGAAGGTTATTGATGGGTGGAATAGGGAGGAGATCATGGCTAAGGCTGCAGAGCTGGCCAAGGTTGCTCCTACTGATGAAGCTGGTCCGTCTTTGACTATTGGGGCAAATGCAGAGGTCAACGATGAAGACCAGCGACCTATCCCCTAATTTCTGCCAGACAATGTTGGAGCGGGTCCCAATTTGAAGGCTCCTGAAGCTGCGGTGGTCCAGGCTGAAGGTACAACTCTTGACCCCCTGTCCCTCCACCCAGATTCATCGAGGAGGTAGGGAGTCAGCCTGTTTTAAAAGAAGGGGGAATCTTCCATGCCTATCCCTTCTTCTGATCCTGCCAAGGTGGTGGAGGACCGAGCCACTTCAACCAAGGATATGGGGAAGCAAACTGATATGGCGACATGGGAATGAGAGATATGACACCAAAATCGCGTCAGCAGAAAATCTAGCGGATCCTTTCACAAAGGCTCTACCTCAGAAGAGCTTTGATGGACATCTAGAGAACATGGGAATGAGAGATATGACACACTTACTATAGAGCAAGTGGGAGATTGTTAGGATTATGCTCAATGGCAAGAGTGTATTATTGTAATTGACAATCTTCTCATATTAATAAAGTGAATTCTGATTCTTACAATTACTTATAGCATTTATTATTATAATTGTCAAGGTAAATAATCATAAGGTCCAAAGGCTATGAGACATGAAGAATTGTTCATACATCCGGATATGTATGAGGTAGACACAATTCTTTAGTTAGTCTTGAATAACGTTCACAACTTAAGTTAAAGGTTGGGCACCTCTATCTTGTTAAAGTTGTAGAATTCTTTTACTAGAATTTGAGTGGGATCAAATGAATATGATGAGTCTAAAATCATCGAAAGGTTTTCGAGTAAAAGAATCTAGTGCACTAGGTGCTTTGAACTGGATAACAATGAAATACTTTATCTAGAACCGTCACTAGATATAAGTCTTTTCATTAAAGAGGACAATCAGACAGACTATCTTAATCCTGAGATAAATGATGGACTTATGGTTGCAAGTGTTATCATTAGAGCTATCAATGAGTACAATTATATAGCATAGTCTATCCTCGATAGTTTGGTGGTATACATTTGTTAATCGATAGAGGACTTCATTTATAGATATGGACATCGTGGCTCCATTTATTAAATGAGAGTATAATATCATCATATGGATGTTTTGAGGTATTGGATATTAAATCTCAACGTTGAGTTTTCAATAATGATTATTGAAAACATGGCTTCTGGACAAGTCAAAGTATCCAAGTTCGAAATGTGGTCATATGAGGAAATATGGTAACTTGGAGAGCTATAGGCGGTCTATGAGCTCTTGGCGATTACTGATATTATTCACGAGGATACACCATCTCCTATAAGATTGTCTAACGTATGAATGAGAAACATCTCCTTATTCTATCTTTATTTAAGAGTTCAATTTTAGCTCTTTAGTGGAATGAGTTAAAATTAATAGATTGGACCTAAGTGAATCATTTGTTGATTGTGATTAGGTTGTGTCTATTGAAGCTTAAATTTAGATAGCCCGCCAAGATCCCCAATCCACACGTATTTGCATGGATCACTTGATATATTCTACAGGGCCGATTTAAGGCTCCATCTAGAATTGTTTTTAATATATCAAGAATATAATATGTCTATTATTTAATTAATGGGCTGCACTATTATATTAATATATTAAAAGGAGACATGTGGGATTGTTTCTTTTAGTAAGAATGGGTCTGGTTCACATGTGGGCTTTTATTTAAAGTCCAATGGATTAAATGAAATAAGAAAATAATATATGGCCCATTTATATAAGTGGGGCGGCAAGGTGTATATATTAACCTAATATATTATTTTGTTTCATTGTTTTAATTAAATAAGAATTAGTTAATTTATTAATTAATTGTTTAATTAAGAAACAAATCTTTTTGTGATCAGGAAATATATTTCCTAAAGTTATACTATTGGTAGTAGTATATTAAAAGTAAAAGACTTGTTTGATAAGAAAATAAATAAATAATTTTATTTATTTAATCAAATAAGAAGTCTTTTTATTTAGTCAATAAAGGAATAAAAATATCTATGAGTTGGATTAGGTTTTGAAGTCTAAAGGTTGATGGAAATTAGGGTGCAACACAAACTCTTTTTGGTATGTGATTTGCGGCAACCCTAGTCCATTTAGAGGAAGATTTCGGCAATCCTAAATAGAAGAGGAAGCAAAATTTCGGCCACCTATATAATACCACATATAGAATTCGGCCACGATAGTTGATTGAATGATTCAATTTTTCTTATTCTTCTCAATTCATAGAAAAGGATAATTTTTATTCTACTAAACATAATAGAGAGAAGAGATTATTCTTTGATAGTACACTGATTGCTTGTTCATCAATAAGCTTGTGTGTACAACATCGAATTAGGTTCACACGAGTTTCGATCATTAGATTGAGAACTCAAAAGTGACCGGAATAATTTTTGTCTTCTTTTGATTGTTTTGTGACTAACAAAAGAAAAAGAAAACTTTGTTCATCCATTCTCAGGTTTGTAATTCAAAGAAAAAGGGAGACCACGCTCCTAGGTGATTCACGTACGTGTTCGGATTGGAAGATCTCAGTGGTATTGTTCACGATCACCGTTCACGAGGGGGGGCACTGTTAACGATCACTGTTAACGCGGGTACTGTTCACGATCACTGTTCACGCATGTACTGTCCACAATCACTGTTCACGCGGGTACTGTTCACGGGCATCGGAAAAGATTTTGCGGATTACCAATCGACGTAAGTCAATCGGATCACGCGTCAAGAGGTATTTAACTCTAACCGTATATATTTGAGTTTAATTAATTTAAAGGTTAAGGTTCAACTTTGAGAAAAATTTTAAAACCATACTAAATCTATTTTTTGTTTCTTCCGCTGCGTTTTATATCGATTTTTCCCTAAATGTTTTGGTTACGACACTATACTTAATTGTTCTTTCCATTTGTCAACTCAGGATAGGCTCGTTTGCTTCAAACTTTATCTCTCGGTTGTGCACGCTTCACGAACTGTCCTTCCCCATACGCCGGGTGTCGTGCCTCATTAATGATCTTATCCTGCCATTCCCGATACTCATTTTCTCCTTCTATAAATACCCCGACTTGCTTATCAATTTCTCTCATCGCTCCTTTGTTCTTCAACGGAGTAGTAAATTTTAACAAATCTGTCGATGTTTGTCGCTATGGCTAAAGACGTGAGAGGGAGAGAAGATGTAATTTCTCCGGTTGGCAGGATGCTTGGTATTGTGGAAGGAGCAGTGTGAGATAGATTGAGTTACCAGGGAATCAAGGCTGGCCGAGCTTATGATCCTTGGAGCCAGGGAGAAGGACGGCTCATGATGCTACACCCTTGCCAATGGTGTAGACATTACCTAAGTAAGTTACATCCTCACGCTCAATTGTATTTTGAACATGGATGGTTTCAATACCATTTGTTAACGGAAAAATCCACCCATGAGGGGAAATTTCGGTTAACACCCTCACCCACTACCGGTGGACAGTAGCGGGGTAGGTACCTTTCTATAATCGGAGATAAGAAATAAAATGATGGAAGAGATAAAAGGGACCGTGAGATATAGAAGAACACTGTTTTATTAAGTAACACTATAACAAAGTTAAAACACATACATTCTTCTCTCTTTTCTCACTCTTTTACACAGGGTGGTGGTGGAGGAAGCGTTTATGTCGATAAGTGGCTAATTCTCTCCCAGTAATTGTTTATTAACTCTCACTGGTTTCAGAGAAACATCAAGAAGTTCCTCTGGTTGTAGAGATGCTTTTTTCTGTTCTCAAAGACTCTCCATTTTGCTGGATCGGCCTCCCATCACTTTGTCCTACAAGGCTGCACATATAGGCTTACGATATCCCTTAGAATCCGGTCTCTTTAATGGGGATTATTCGAAATCATTTTTTAAGTATTTGATAGGAGTTGAGTGAGGCTAAAGGCATGGGATTCGATCCCGTTAATCACTGTCGAATTCAATTTCTGATTTGGTTGATCGATTGGTATCATTAATGGCACTTTATTTTGGCGATGGAGTCAACTTTCCTTATTCATGGAGCTTGGAGGGAAATTCTGTATTTTGGCTGAATGAGGCACTGGTACATCAGTTCGATCCCACTGGTATGGAGCTTGTTCTGCTTTTTGCTGGAGTGGTGCTTGTGTCTTCACGATCATCTTCGTATTGCTTGGCAGGTAAGGTACCTGCCTTGGAGAGGCTCCGAATATACATCGCGGCACTAGATACCAGGTGGAAGTTGAGGTAGTACTACGGCGGGTATCGAGGTACCGGGTACCTTCATTGATGTCGAGATACTTACGGGGTGCTGGGCGAGCAAGTTACCATTGTACTGGTCTTAATTTTGTATTAGGAGCTTCAGTAGAGCGAGGTACATGCCTTCGTTAGCTCGTGGTGCTAGTGTCCTATCTGGGTAGATAGATAATCAAAGTCCTGACCTTATCCAGCATCGTCTCCATCTAGGTTGTGGTACCAATCTCACTGGTTATCTAGAATATCAGGATGGTTCTTCCTAGGTAAATTCTTGTTGGAAAATTCTCCTTTGGTCCCTTGCCAAAAAACCCTGTTAACACCATCCTTATGCCTTCCCCAATTACTGATGGTTTCGGCATGGTTCTTGATCCTACCTCTAGTGATCATGACGACCTCGTTAACATCCGACTTGATGTAAATCTGTATCCTTGGGAGATTAGGTCAGGAAGGTGGACAGGAATGCTAAACGGAAGCTAGAGCACCTTGGCTTTCATCCTTTTTTTTAATTTTTATGTAGTCTGAAAGAAGAGTTGGGCTCCCTGATTTGATCAATGAAGAAACCCCTTTTTCTATATTTAGCTAGCTACCCTTATGATTTCCTTGATATGATTCTGTTGCATTTTTTCTAACTGTAGCATAAAATTAGAATAAGAGTCCTCAACATAATTGTGACTTAACTAATATCTGGTAATAGAAGAATTTGTGAGACTTGGTGAGATCTGATGGTGTAGTGTAGCTCGTAGAGTCTACTGGGACTTAGCGTTTGACCTTAACTGGGGAAGACAGGGGTACCATGTTGATCGAGCCAAAAATGTTATACATTTTGGCCCTCATATCCTTTCTCATTGTTTTGTTCTTGAGCGTTTTTATGTGTATTTATGGCTCGTTTGGTTCTTATTGCAGGCATTAGGCAAAAAGGCATGAAGGGGGGCAAATTGGACCAATTAGTGCACAAATGAAGTGAAGAAAGCAGAAGTGCAAGGGTAGCATACCCGTGCAACGGAAAGTGGATTTTGAGAAGACTAAACTGCACGGGTAATTGCACGGGTCACATCCGTGCATCCACCCGTGTAGTTCGCGAGACCAGGGAGCAAGGCCACTGGAGAAGGAAACTGCACGAGTGGTGCACGGGTCATCCACTCGTGCACATACCCATGCACATGGTGCAAATCTGAAGAGAAATAAAGTTTGCACGGGTAACCTACCCGTGCTATACGGGAAATCTAGCTCGCCACATCAGCATTTTGGCCTTGTTTTTGAAGGAAGTGTATATAGTTTTCAATTCTGATTTTTAAAGGAGGAGACCCACGACCATACACCATTCCATTGATTCTTTCTCTCTCTAAATCCCAAAAACCTTTTCTCACCAAAAACCCATCATCATCTCCATCAATTGCTACTCACAAGGACATAGGAGGTGGATTGAAGCTTGAAGAAAGAAGGTTTTACATGGGTCATTTCTACTTCCCTCCTTTTTATTATTGTATTCCATTTGTTATGAGTAGCTAAATCCCATTAAGGGATTGATGTGATTCACTTGTAAATATGGGTATTTGTAATGAACTCAATATCTTCTATTAAAAATCTATCTCATTTTGTTCTATTCAATGTTTTAATTGATTTCAAAAGCAATTTATGTTAGATTGTACATGACTCTCTTCATGAGTTGTTTGAGAAGTTATATGTGTAGAGAATCAAGTATACATGATGCTTGTCTCTCTAATCTCAATTGAATAGGAGGATTGAACAAGGGTACATGACCCAAGTAATATCCGGACTTATTAATCTCACATAATTCTAATCTTTCATGGGTTATCAAGACTATACATCCTATGATTGTTTGCATGTGATAGATTAAGCATTAACCTATACATTATGGGTTGGTGATTTTTAACAAAGAGATATGTCCCTTATGAGATAGATGGTCTTTCATTGTATAACAAAGTGTGGGTGGCCAATGCTATACATGATGGTTTGGGCACTCACAAGTGGTAAATAGTCACTCCTATACATCCTAGGGTGATTACGTTAGTTAATGACAATCATTGTGAGTTCATTCTTTACCCATTGTTTGCTAGTTGAATTCATCAATTCCTTAATCTACATATCACATATCCATACCTTTTTAGAATAGTACATCTTAGTGCATTTTAGCTTAGTTTACATTTTAGTTTTACTTCTTCTCCAAAACCATATCAATTTACTTTTCTAGCATTTTTAACTAAAGCATTAATTTACTCATAACTATTGCTCGATCTCTGAGGAACGATACCCATACTTGCCACATACTAGTTTTATACTTGTTTGAGTGCATCTTGGGATCTTATAAATTTGTTTGAATAGTGCGTATCACGACATATTAAATATTGCGCGTTCAAAATGGCGCCGCTGCCGGGGATCGGCGTACATAGTTTTGATTAGATTTGGTATTAGGTTAGCTTTTTATTTAAATTTCTTTTACTTTGATTGTACTTGTTATTTAGGATTACAGGTGCATAGGTACATTCACGGGAGACGCTCTTTGAGGAGCAGCTTAGTACCAAGAATTAACAATATTCATCGGATTAGAGGACTAATCAGACAGTTTGAGAACAACAGTCTTGAAGAAGAGATGGCTGAAGGAATTCCACAGAATACACCAGTGGAGGAACAAGGAACAAATGAGGAGGACTTGGGACTCACAATTGGTGAGTACACTCTTCCATCAGTTGGAGATGAGCAGCCAATAGCTATTGTTTTGGATGATACCGCTAGGCTATATGAGTTGAAGGGGATGCATGTGAATTTGTTGCCAACATTTCATAGGCTTCCTTCTGAGGATTGTCTTCAATTTATGAAGGAATATAGCGCAGTGTTGGAAACATTCCCCATTATAGTTTAAGACAGAGTATTGACTAGGGCACATTTACAGATGCATTGTTTTCAATATTGTCTCAAGGACCGTGCCAAACAGTGGTACATGGCATTGAGGCCTGGAACACTTACGTATTGGCCCCAAATTTGTAAGGTCTTTTACAACAAGTTTTTCCCAATAGCAAAGGCAAGAGAATTGAAGATTAAGATTTCCACCTTTAGTGAAGAGGATGGGGAACCATTTCATGAAGCATGGGAAAGATTTCATCTTCTACTCGCTCAAGTTCCACTACATACCTATCCTGAAGAATTGAAGGTCACTTCCTTCTACCAGGGGCTATCTACTATTACTCAGATGATGGTGGACAATGCTTATGGGGGGACAATTGCTAACAAGAGGACTCAAGAAGCGTATGAGATTATGGAGAAACTAGCCCAAAATTCACAACAAAGGTCCTCAAGTATAAGGACGGGTGGAAAATTAGAAATTGATAGGAATACAGGAATTGCTATTGAGATGTCAAGAATGGCTAAGGAAATGTAGTCAGTAAAAGACTTGATGAAGAAAATGTTCAAGCCAACAACTTAAGTGAACCAAGTCACAGATGACACACATGGAGTGGAGGTACAGTTGGAGCATGAGGAAGCCCAAATGTTAGGGGGGGTTTCAAAGGCAGCGGAATGATCCCTACTCCAACCTGTACAACCCAGGGTGGAGGAACCACCCTAACTTTTCATGGAGCAACAACAACAACAGTGCAAACAATCAGGGATATCAGAATCAAGGATACAACAGATACAACAATCAAGGTGGAGCAAGCAACAACCAGTGGGGTAGCTCTAGTAATAATGAATAAGGAAATTTCAACACGCAAGCAAATGCTTATTAACCAAAAGTCAGATCACTTGGAGAGTAATTGAGAGACTTTATCAAGGCAATAGATGAAGCTTCAATAGCTATCAGAAACTCCTAAAGTGCAAATGAGCAAATGTTGAAGAGTTATATACAGTCAAATGATCAAAGGGCAAATAACATGGATGCCTCGATAAAGATATTAGAGACTCAAGTTTCTCAAATTACAGAAGTTCTACACAGGCAGGACACGGGGAAATCTCAGAGCCATAATGAACATGTTAAAGTGATGGAGGCAATTCTAGGGAAGAATGAAGAGTTGGCCCTAGGAGAGGAAACTCATGACATAAGTATTGTTGGAAATGTTATACAAGAAAAGACAGCCAAGTCAAAGGAAAAGACTCTCGTGAAGCTGGAGGATCCTGGTGACTTCATCATTCCAGTCACCATTGGAGAGTTAGGAAAAATGTGGGCGGTACTAGATATGGGGGCAAGTGTCAATATGATGCCTTTTGAGGTATACTGACAACTGAAGCTACAACCCATGAAGACCACTCAAACGAAACTCAAGATGGCTGACAACTCTCCAAAAATGCCTTGTGGAGTAGTTGAGGATGTGCTATTAACCATCCATGGACTTACGGTCCCAGTGGATTTCTTTGTGTTAGAAGTGAAGGATGATGAAGCTCATGAGAGGGAGTGGAAACTACTTCTAGGGAGATCGTTCATGGCCACAGCTGGTATGGAAGTTAATGTGGTTTCGAGGCACTTATCGTTCAACTGTGGTGGTAACAGAGTCAAATTTGATATTGACCGGCCTAATGAGAGATTTTTTGAAGGGTGTTTTGTGTTGGAAGTGCCAAAGAGAAAACGAAAGAATAGCAGAGTTTGTGACCTTGTGAGGGCATTCGAATTAGCTATGGAGATGGAGGAAGGCCATCAAGATGGCATTAAAGAAAATGAAGCCGTAAAAATGGAAGAGGCAATCTTTGATGAGAAGATACTTGAAGTGGTATCCAGAGATTTTGAACAAGAAAGAGAGATGGAGTTAGAAAATGAGAACAAAAAACTTCGTCAGGAATTGGAATTCCTTAAGGAGAAGAATGAGACATTGAAGGAGAAAGTGCAAGAACTCTCTGACATCAATAAAAAGTTTGAGAAGATAATTGCCAAGGTGGAAAGTGAAAATAAAGTTATCTTGCGAGACTTACTTGAATTAGCTAAGCTCTCGGAGGAGTTTGAAGAAGAATATGGAAGAAAAACAAGGAGGCTCTTGATGGAGGTTGAAGAGAAGTCAAATGCATTGAGAGAGGTGAAGGAAGCACTCAAAGAAAGGGAGGAGGCCTTGAAGATTGCAAAAGTAAGGGAGTGTGACTACATAGTGGAATTAGACAACATGGAGAAAGAAGTCAACTCGCTCAAAGTGCAACACTCAAGGAGACCTCAATGTTTCAATCAAAGAGGGAAGTTTTCCTTTTACACTTCTAATTTGTTATTTCTGTTCTAAGCAGAGGCACATTAAGGCCCATTGTTACAAGTTTCAAAGGGTCACAAATTTTCAAAATAAGTCTAGGGGAAACCCAAGGGGAGTTAGAAAGATATGGGTTAGGAAAGATTTAGTGGATGACGTAAGGGTGAGGGAGAAGGATTCTCTAGAAAGAACCTTGGCACCCATTTGGGTTGTCAAGAGAAATGAATCCCTTCACTTGGTAAAGCCACTTGGGGTTGACTCAAACCCCACCAAACATACTTTACATTGATTGATTTCTTGAAGTATGGTTGGATGTCACAAATTATTTTCTCATGCACCATTATTCACAGTGGTAATGTAATATCTTTAAGAGCATTTAATATTGGTAGTATTAAGTCTTGAGAAATTTTTTTGTGATATCTTTGAGTACTGGTAGATAATAGTCTTAACAGTGTAAATATGAGTTTTAGGGTTGCTATATGGTAATTAAGGCAAGTATAGTTCATTTACATAGTTTTCATGTGCAGGAAATCTGATCAGGGCACAAGAATTCAAGAAGGCAAGAAATGTGCTGAAGGGTAACAAACAGAGCAACTGCATGGGTCATCCATCCGTGTACATACCCGTGCTACAAAGAGGGAATTTAACACTTGAGAGATTAGCACGGGTCACTGCACGGGTACTTCACCCTGTGCTATCGCAGGCATATATATATATATATGAGGTGTCATTGTCTTGGTTGGGCTCACAAATCAATAGCCAATTCTCTTTTGAAACCCTAAGGTAAACCTTGAGACCTACGTCTTCAATTTCCAGCACAAAGGTCAAATGTTTCTCTCCCTAAACTTGTTTTAATTGATTCATCATGATTTACTCTTCTTTTCTCCTCCATTCACTCCAAATGTCTCTAGGGTTTGTTTAATTTTGAGTGTTTGATACCTTGAATGAATGCTTAGGGATGCCATCATAGTGTTATTGTGCTTGAATGTGTTTGGAAAAGTCTATTGATTAATTGTGCTGTGTTAACATAATAGTGTTATTGTTGTTTGAAGATTTTGTTCGAAAGTGAGAGTCCAATTCTCCGCGAATGCAAGGGTAAGTGCACGGTAACCTACCCGTGCTATACCCGTGCACTAAGGGGTTGAACAAATGATTCAGGAGACTGCACGGGTAAGTGCATGGGTACTTCACCCGTGCTATACCCGTGCACCTGGGAATTTTGGATTGTTTTTCAAGTGGATTCAAGATGTTTCTCTTTAATTCCTTCAAACACAATGTGTAATCCTAAATGAGCAATTATTCCTCTTGCAGATGTTAGGAAAAACTAAGCGGGTTGCTAAAAAACAAGGATCAAGCTGTTAGGATTATGCTCAATAGCAAGAGTGTATTATTGTAATTGACAATCTTTTCATATAAATAAAGTGATTTCTGATTCTGCAAAATCTTATAACATTTATAATTATAATTGTCAAGGTAAATAATCATAAGGTCAAAAGACTATGAGATATGAAGAATTGTTTGTATATTCGGATATGTATGAGGTAGACACAATTCTTTAGTTAGTCTCGAATAACGTTCACAACTTAAGTTAAAGGTTGGGCACCTCTATCTTGATAAAGTTGTAGAATTCTTTTACTAGCATTTGAGTGGGATCAAATGAGTTATGATGAGTCTAAAATCATCGAAAGGTTTTCGAGTAAAAGAATCTAGTGCACTGGGTGCATTGAACTGGATCACAATGAAATACTTTATCTAGAACCGTCAATAGATATAAGAATTTTCATTATCAGGACAATCAGAGAGTCTATCAAAATCCTGAGATAAATGATGGACTTATGGTTGCAAGTGTTATCATTTGAGCTATCAATGAGTACGATTATATAGCATAGTCTATCCTCGATAGTTTGGTGGTATTCATTTGTTAATCGATAGAGGACTTCATTTATAGATATGGACATCGTGGCTCCATTTATTAAATGAGAGTATAATATCATCATATGGATGTTTTGAGGTATTGGATATTAAATCTCAACGTTGAGTTTTCAATAATGATTATTGAAGACATGGCTTCTGGACAAGTCAAAATATCCAAGTTCAAAATGTGGTCATATGAGGAAATATGGTAACTTGGAGAGCTATAGGCGGTCTATGAGCTCTTGGCGATTACTGATATTATTCACGAGGATACACCCTCTCCTATAAGATTGTCTAGGGTATGAATGAGAAACATCTCCTTATTCTATCTTTATTTACGAGTTCAAATTTAGCTCTTTAGTGGAATGAGTTAAAATTAATAGATCGGACTTAAGTGAATCATTTGTTGATTGTGATTAGGTTATGTCTATTGAAGCTTAAATTTAGATAGCCCGCCAAGATCCACAATCCACACGTACTTGCATGGATCACTTGATATATTCTACCGGACCAATTTATGGGTCCATCTAGAATTGCATTTAATATATTAAGAATATGATATGTCTATTATTTATTTAATGGGCTGCACTATTATATTAATATATTAAAAGGAGACATGTATGCTTGTTTCTTTTAGTAAGAATAAGTCTGGTTCACATGTGGGCTTTTATTTAAAGTGTAATTGATTAAATAAAATAAGAAAAATAATATTGGGCCCATATATACATGGTGTGGGCGGCAAGGCTAAATAAAATAGCCCAATATATTATTTTATTTTATTGTTTTGATTAAATGGGAATTAATTAATTATTTAATTAATTAATAGTTTAAATCAAAATCTTTTCCTGATCAGTAAATTAAATACTATGTGTTGGATTAGGGTTGGAATTCTTTTAAGTGATACGAGTCCTAATGTGGTAAGGATTAAGTCCACATACACTCCTTATTATACAAAGAATTCGGCCACCACTAGTCCTACAAGGGTTAGGATTCTTGAATTGATAGGAATTAGGGAAAAGGACAATTGTTTTTCAAGTAAGGAAATTAACCAACCCTAGATTTCCTATTCAATGAATTCGGCCAACCCTACTTGGTGAAGGAGAAAATTCAGCCAACCTATAAATATAAGGTTATGAATTTTCGGCCACGAAGAAGCAAAATAGAGAGAGATTTTTGTTTGTTTTGAAAATAAAAAATCCTACTCTGTACACAGATTTTCGGCCAAGAGAGAAAAAGAAAATAAGTTCTCATTCGACAGTGCACTTACAAGCCTTTAACATCAAAAGGTTTTGTGCACACTTTCGATTTAGGGTTACGCGAGTTTCAATCATATTGATTGTGAATTCAAAAGTGACCAGAACTATTTTTTTAGGCTCTTGGTGTTTTACTATTGAAGATCAAGATCAGAAATTCCATACATCAATTCTAAGGTAAGCAATTAAAAGAAAAAGGAAGACCACGCTCCTAAGTGATTCACGTACGTGCTAGGATTGAAGATCTTGCGGATTACCATCGACGTAAGTCAATCGGATCACGCGACAAGAGGTATTTAACTCTAACCGTATATTTGAGTTTAATTAATTAAAGGGTTAAGGTTCAAATCTTTAGAAAAATTTTAAACTATACGAAAATTATTTTTTCGCCTTCCGCTGCGGTTTTAAGCAATTTTCCCTACACAAGCAAGAGGAAGAAGCTACCCCCTCCACCTCCTTGCACATTGAATAAAGATTTCGAGAGAAGAATGGAGTATTTTGGACAGAGTAATATAGTAGAGGAGCGAGGCATTGCCCTATCAGAGCTTGCAAGCACTCCAATCCCTACCAAAGTGCAAGAACGAGGATGGAAATCTTTTGTTAGCTCACCACCTCGTTTCTGTCGAAGAATTGTGCAGGAATTTTATGCTGGCATTGTCCCCGATGATTTTAGGAGAGGAGTGGCTGTAATGGTCAGAGGTGTAGAGGTACAGATGAACATTGACAACATCCAAAGGTACTTTCAAACGGAGCTTCCTGATGACAATCAAATCTGGAATAGATTGAGAAATGAAGTGACTTGGGATGACTGCTTTGCGAAGAAGAACCTGGACCACGCCAATGACTTGGTCATAAATCCAATGGACTTCTAGGTGAATCCGACAATTCCAATCAAACATAACAACTTGGATATTGAACTTGGTTTCTGGCATGTGTTCATTTCCCATTCTCTTAGGCCAAGGACTTACAGAACGAATTTGTCTTTTGAGACGGCCACCATATTGCAGTATATACAACATAACCAGCTGATCAGTGTGGCCTGAATCATTCTGGCAGAGATCTTGGCGGTCAGAAGTAAGAAATTAGATAAGCAATCATTGATTTTCCCATGTCTAATCCCTGAATTTTGTAGGCAGCAAAGGGTCGACCTCAGTATTGAGAGGCTTGAGTGGCCACAGACAGATTTGGACGTCAAGACATGGCGCACCTTGCAAATAGAACGGGATTTGACAAGTGGCAAGAGAAAGACCAGGAGGAAGAAGATTGCTCAACAGGGTGCAAATGTGCATATAAATGAAGAGCACGATGAGAACGATCAGGAGGGTCCAGTGCCAGAACCAGTAGTTGGGAGTAACCAGGCACCTTGGGAACAGTTGATCAGAGGGATGTCTAGTCTTCATACCTCAATGGATTCACTTAAATCCACTTTCACCATGGAGATCAGGACTGTTAAAGATAGTATGGAAGACATGTGTACAAATGTCACAGAAATGCGGAAGGACTTGAACTTGATCCCTTACTCCAGAAGAAAGAAGCAGGCCATTAGACCAGAGTTCACTTCAAGAGGTCCCGCTATTGATCCTGATTTTCAGGCGGCCATGGAGATATCAAGGAGAGAGCATGAGGAGAGGCTTAGAGCACAGTTTTAGTTTTGTTTTAGTTATCTAGGAGTGCACTTAACTTTCATTTCCGTATGATTTTCTTGTTTTGCTTTATTTTAGGATGTTTTAGTTTGGATGATGGTGGATAATATTTTGTTTTTGGGATATTTAGCTTGTGATGATTTGAAATGTTAACCTTGTGGTCAGAAATGATGTTGAATGCTAGGTTCTTTATCTCTTGGATTCAACACACATGCCACTTGCAAGTCTTGGAGGGACGAGCAAGCCAAGAGTGCTCATAAAACAGGCGAGAACCTACTCATTTTGAGTCTACAACTAGCTTGCACATTGGTTTATTCTTTTCAACTTGAACCCTTGCATGTTATTTTCTATTGTTCTTTGTGAGCATATGTGGATATTTGAATGAATGCGAGTATTCTTTGGTAAATATCAAATTTTGGGTTGCAAGCGTGGAATTAATTGTGAATGAGAGAATGCTATCTATAATTGAGGATACAATTTTGAAGTCCATAATATGAGTTTATTGATTTATTCTTTCTTGATAAGATGAGCCGAAGGCTCTTGTGGATATACAGGTTTTCATTTTATATAGCCCAACATGGTTTGGGGGTTTTGATTGGTTACGTATACCTGTACAGGAATGAGCATATGATAGACATTGGTTTGGGGGTTAATTTCCACTTTCCGATAATTTGGTACTAGATGAGTGATTGATCGGTCTATTTCTATACATATTTTAGGTCTCCATTTCCTATTATTTGTGCTTTGCTCTTGGGTGAAATTAAGTATTTTATGTGTTTGTTGAGCATTTATAGGTCACATTCCATGAAAGAGGTGTTAGAAGTTATTTTGAAGAAAAGGAGCAAAAAGCTGAATTTCGGCCAGTGCATATCACCCAGATTGCAGGCCCCATATCTCTCTCCTCGGTTTGAATTGTGTGTCCTACCACCCATGGATGGAAATCCCTGAAAGTCTAGTTTCCGGCACACTTTTCGGATCGCAATTCCAATATTCCTAGAAGAAGTTATGCCCATTTTAGTATCTGATGGTCAGATCAGTCATAATTCCATAAATAGTGACGGGATTTATTTTGCAAGTTGTCGGAACGGAAAATATTACCTTCTTGGACATGAGTGTGAGTGTGAGTCTTTGAAAGCAAGTTGACACCTAATCCCTATCATCCTTCAATAAGTAATCAATTTGAGTGGATTAGGAAAGAATTAAATCCCAAAAAAGATAGAGTTCCAAAAGGGAACCAATTTCCTTGTTGTTTAAGGACTTGGCTTATCATCTAAAACCTATTTAAACCCCTTTGAAGCCTAATTTCGGGAAAGAGAAGAGAAGGGAGGTCCCAAGCAACCAAGGGGGCCGTCCCCCATCACTCCATTGTAGGGAAAAATCGATATAAAACGCAGCGGAAGAAACGAAAAATAAATTGCGTATGGTTTTAAAATTTTTCTCAAAGTTAAACCTTGACCTTTTAATTAATTAAACTCAAATATATACGGTTAGAGTTAAATACCTCTTGACACGTGATCCGATTGACTTATGTCGATTGGTAATCCGCAAAATCTTTTCCGATGCTCATGAACAGTGATTGTGAACAGTGCCCGTGTGAACAGTGATCGTGAACAGTACCCGCGTGAACAGTGAACAGTACCGCGAGATCTTCCACTCGAACACGTACGTGAATCACCTAGGAGCGTGGTCTCCCTTTTTCTTTGAATTGAAAACCTGAGAATGGATGAACAAAGTTTTCTTTTTCTTTTGTTAGTCACAAAACAATCAAAAGAAGACAAAAATTATTCTTGTCACTTTTGAGTTCTCAATCTAATGATCGAAACTCGCGTGAACCTAATTCGATGTTGTACACACAAGCTTATTGATGAACAAGCAATCAGTGTACTATCAAAGAATAATCTCTTCTCTCTTTTATGTTTTGTTTTTTGAATAAAAATTATCTTTTTCTATGAATTGAGAAGAAGAAGAAAAATTGAATCATTCAATCAACTATAGTGGCCGAATTCTATATGTGGTATTATATAGGTGGCCGAAATTTTGCTTCCTCTTCTATTTAGGATTGCCAAAATCTTCCTCTAAATGGAATAGGGTTGCCGCAAATCACATACCAAAAAGAGTTTGTGTTGCACCCTAATTTCCATTAACCTTTAGACTTCAAAACGTAATCCAACTCATAGATATTTTTATTCTTTTATTGACTAAATAAAAAGACTTCTTATTTGATTAAATAAATAAAATTAATTATTTATTTTCTTATCAAACAAGTCTTTTACTTTTAATATACTACTACCAACAGTATAACTTTAGGAAATATATTTCCTGATCAGAAAAAGATTTGTTTCTTAATTAAACAATTAATTAATAAATTAACTAATTCTTATTTAATTAAAACAATGAAACAAAATAATATATTAGGTTAATATATACACCTTGCCGCCCCACTTATATAAATGGGCCATATATTATTTTCTTATTTCATTTAATCCATTGAACTTTAAATAAAAGCCCACATGTGAACCAGACCCATTCTTACTAAAAGAAACAAGCCCACATGTCTCCTTTTAATATATTAATATAATAGTGCAGCCCATTAATTAAATAATAGACATATTATATTCTTGATATATTAAAAACAATTCTAGATGGACCCTTAAATCGGCCCGGTAGAATATATCAAGTGATCCATGCAAATACGTGTGGATTGGGGATCTTGGCGGGCTATCTAAATTTAAGCTTCAATAGACACAACCTAATCACAATCAGTAAATGATTCATTTAGGTCCAATCTATTAATTTTAACTCATTCCACTAAAGAGCTAAAATTGAACTCTTAAATAAAGATAGAATAAGGAGATGTTTCTCATTCATACCCTAGACAATCTTATAGGAGATGGTGTATCCTCGTGAATAATATCAGTAATCGCCAAGAGCTCATAGACCGCCTATAGCTCTCCAAGTTACCATATTTCCTCATATGACCACATTTCGAACTTGGATACTTTGACTTGTCCAGAAGCCATGTTTTCAATAATGATTATTGAAAACTCAACGTTGAGATTTAATATCCAATACCTCAAAACATCCATATGATGATATTATACTCTCATTTAATAAATGGAGCCACGATGTCCATATCTATAAATGAAGTCCTCTTTCGATTAACAAATGTATACCACCAAACTATCGAGGATAGACTATGCTATATAATCGTACTCATTGATAGCTCTAATGATAACACTTGCAACCATAAGTCCATCATTTATCTCAGGATTAAGATAGACTCTCCGATTGTCCTCTTTAATGAAAAGACTTATATCTAGTGACGGTTCTAGATAAAGTATTTCATTGTGATCCAGTTCAATGCACCTAGTGCACTAGATTCTTTTACTCGAAAACCTTTCGATGATTTTAGACTCATCATATTCATTTGATCCCACTCAAATTCTAGTAAAAGAATTCTACAACTTTAACAAGATAGAGGTGCCCAACCTGTAACTTAAGTTGTGAACGTTATTCAAGACTAACTAAAGAATTGTGTCTACCTCATACATATCCAGATGTATGAACAATTCTTCATGTCTCATAGTCTTTTTGACCTTATGATTATTTACCTTGACAATTATAATAATAAATGCTATAAGTAATTGTAAGAATCAGAATTCACTTTATTAGTATGAGAAGATTGTCAATTAAAATATTACACTCTTTCCATTGAGCATAATCCTAACATCCATCACCACACACTCATCCATCTTTACACATTGAAGATTAGAAGACGAAGGAGAATTCATCATGGAAGATCTTAATGGGTTTTATCTTTTCTTTCTCGTCTCTTTTTATTTTCAACATGTGTAACTAATTCCATAACTAGGGAATCAATGTGAACCTTTTGTGAATGCTCATATATGGATTAATTATTATTTCATCAATTAAAATTCTTGATTTATTCGTTGTTCTTAATTGCTTGATCCTCATTAGTTTTAATATTTATTCACACCATAAACCAATGGTGGATGATTATTTGGCATGATTTTAGGGTTAAGACTATCTGAGAATTAGGGTTAGAGTATAGACCAAACATAATCTTGATTAATGCTCTTTTGAATGAATGAATTTTATCTTAAGCATAGGCCAAGCAAAGTATAGAATTTGGTTCTTAATTCTTGCGCTTAAAGGGTTTTCGATAACTGTTCACACCATAGACCAAGGGTGAATAGTGGTTGGGAGCACGTGACTCATCCCATGACCATACGGTAATAGTCACATTAAAGACAAAGAATGAACCCTAGAATTGATTGAATCTTGTTTACAAATTCATTCCATACATTGAGTGTTCATAATTGGGGATCATTGATAACCTAGTGCTTTCTATCCATTGATCACAAACACCATTCTTTTTAATTGCTTTCTTAATTTAGTTTAGTTTAATTCAAATCTTAAACAAATCTTTGGTTACTTTTAGTTTAACTTTAATTAAAATTAGTTTTAATTAATAAATCTCTTTTCCTCGTGGGAACGATCCTTATTTGCCGCTGTACTAATCTTCACGATTCGTGCACTTGCGAGTGAGTATTTTATAACACGATTTTACACTATCAAGTTTTTGGCGCCGCTGCCGGGGAATAGTTGAATTTATTGATTAATTCTAGTTTTAATTTTAGTTAATAGTTTTTGTTTAATTTTTTTTGTTAGTCGTGTCATTAGTTAATAGTTTATTTTTATTTAGATTTTGTTTTCTTTTTATTTCCTATTTCTTTTCTTTCTTTCAGGTATAATGGATTTTTACCGGCAACACACTTATGATGAGGAAAGTGAAACACTTCATGGATTTGCTATGCAACTGGCTGCTTTAGTGCCACAAATGGAGAGATTGATAGTTTCAGAAAGAGCACAAGCCCGAGCAATGAATTCTTATAATTTGTGGCCTGTGCATGAACCTTTTGAACATTCCTACAATCCGTATCCTATCAATGAACCATATGAAAATTCCCACTATCAGTGGTCGAGTTATGAACCATATGACAATACTTACAACCTGGATTGGAGGAATCATCAAGACTTCTCATGGAGCTACAATGAAGTAAATACCTATGAGCAGCCGATCTCACCATCACTTGAACAAACAATGAAGGAATTCATGCAAAGCATGGATTAGAGAATGAATCAGCACAATAAAATGTTGCACGACATTCAACAAGAAGATAATGTGAGGTTTCAAAACATTGAGGCCTTAATGAGGAAGATGGAGGTGAAAATTGGGCAGTTGGTTGAAGCTCAAAAGAAGGAGCCCGAAAAATTCCCAAACCAACCGGAGCAAGAAGATGTTCCTATCATCCCTTCTAATGGTAAGATTGTCGATACCATAGTGAGCCATGAACTTTCTAATGATCTTTCTAGTGTTGTAGATGAAGAAGTAGAAAATGAGGAGACAGAAGAAAAAGTGAAGGAAGCGGAAGATGTACCTTTCGAGGCACCGCTCCTATACAAGGAACTCAAGCCTTATGTCCCTCCCATTACTTTCCCGAGCTGCCTACACAAAAGCAAATGGAATAAGTGGTTTTCTGAACTTATTTCATCACACTTTATATTGAACATTTACTTGCTTTTGGTTATTGTGTGTAGGAACATGCCGACGAGTGAAAATTTTTTCCATGACTTGATCGCTCGAAAATGGAAATTTGAGACATTGGAATTTGGTTGAGTCATCCTTGCATTCGTCTTGCCAAGACGTTAAATAAAGCGCTTGGTGGGAGGCAACCCACCTAGGTAATTTCTTTTTAATTTTAGTTTTTAGTTTTCTTTTGTTTTTGTATTTTTCTAGTTCTTGCCTTCCATGCTCTTTCTTTATTCTTTGTCCATGCTTTTAATGTCATACAAACATTGAGGACAATATTTAGATTAGGTTTGGGGGTGTGAATTCGTATGTATTTTATTTTGTTTGAGCCATTTGTTGAAATCTGGGAAAAAGTGACCTGTTTTGAAAATTTTTAAGGCAAAAGTTTTGTTAAAACTGTATTCATTGGTGAGGAAATAAATTTTTCTGTCCATGTTGGGTTCATCATTTTTTCGATACAAATCCAATGGTATAAAGAACGTAAAATTCTGGGCAGTGGTTTAAATGTTATGATTGTTTCTTCAACTAAAGGTTATGGGCGATGCCCTGTTTTTGAAATTCTGCACGTACACTGTTTTCGTCGTCTGTTTTCTCACTTTTCCAAGCCGAATTTTGAAATATTTTCTAAATGAAAAGTGTGAGTTTGCATGTCTATTTTCTTGTGTTAAAAGTTTGTTAACTTGCGTTAAGTATTTTGAGAGATATGCATTAAAGAACTGACTTACATCAATTTTAAAAGTCACCAGTTTTTGAATTTTTGTCCTTTATGATTAGATGTTTCTTTTGTGTGCTTTAAGAGCCGTAATATATACTTTATTCACTGAGTTTAGACTAACGTCTTGCCACTTAGAGTATTGCATTGCATTTTTCAAAATTTATGACATACTCTTGATATAATAGTGAATATGATGCTTAGTTGAATTGCCATGATTAATAGTGGAGACTACCCTTGTGAGTTCACTAAGCCAAAAAGCGTTAAATAAATATCATTATAGAGGATTCTTTTGTTTCTATTCCTAAACACTCATTAGGTTCTTAGCATTAGAAATTGATCTCAATAGGTTATGCATTGGATATTAAAGAACATTCATCATAAAAGATATCACATGTGAACTTTGCTCTTGTTTTGGTTGAACCATTGGAAGTTATATAGGCAATGTGTGCTTGAACTACTTAAAAGGCCTTAAATATTTCCTACCTTTATGTGTGTGCTCCATAGCCAATTTTGAAGCCAAACACTATAAGCCTTTTTCTTTCATCACCCACATTAACTTAACCCTAATGAGCCATAATTTAGCCATACCTTATAGCTTGGGATCATATTGAGGTGATGGAGATGATTGAAGAGAGTTCGAAATGGGTGACTCGTGAAGTGCATGTACCAAGGAAAAAGCAAGAAGATCAAATGCAAAGAAGGTTTTTGAAGAATTATGTAATTGATGTAAAATTCTCATCTTAAAAAAAAAAGGTGAAAAAAAGGGTTAAAAAAGAAAAAAAAAGATAAATGAATGAGATGATGAATTAAATGAAAGTGAAAAGGAATAGAGCTTTGCAATGAAGTGATGTGAAATCAATGTCAACTCAAGAAGGAGGATGAACAAAAATTGTTCAAAAAGCCTGGATGCAAGTGGAATGAAGAATTCGAAGAAATTCGGCCATGTATGAAGATTGCCGAAGAATTTCTCGATATGATCCTAGGTTTGTTTGCTATCATTTTTCCCGTTTTCTTAAGCCTCCACCCAATGGCCCCGTTACAACCAAAGAAAAGACCTAATTGATCTTTTGGGAATGCTAGCTCGAGAGTAAAGGTAAACATGTGCTCTATCTTGTTCTTAATGTCTGATTCCGTTCATGAGATCCATTGCATAAAAATCAAGCGTTCTTTCAATTATAAATTTATATGCGATAATATCTTGAAATTTCTTGTGCATAACTTCATTCGCATATACTTGATGAGTGTATTTGCCTAGGTTCTGTGTGAATTAAAGAGTGACATCTTGTGAGAATTAGAGTCAATGCGAATTATATCTATGGCATTTGACGAATGTGTTTTTGAAACTAGAATGTTGTGAGTGTGGGCTTTTCATTAAAACCAAGCATGCATTCAAATTTGTGGCATAATTTTAGTCTTTATTCAGTGGCTCTAGCATGCATTGGCTTTGAATTGTACATGTGAGTTTGCATCTTAATTATTTGATTTTTCGCAGAAATTTATGTCTGTGGATAGCATAGCCGTAAACCCTCAGGAGACAAAACTCCTCCTACTAGGGATACCTAGAGGTTTAAAGGCTTGTAGTATACGCTCAATGCTATCGTGCTCCCTACGAAAGTGGCTTAGTTTATTTTTGTTTTATTTTTAGATTTTTGTTTGTTTTTAGTTTTTGTTTTTATTTTAGTTTTGCTCGAGGACTAGCAAAAGATAGGTTTGGGGGTATTTTATCGGTCTATTTCTATACATATTTTAGGTCCCCATTTCCTATTATTTGTGCTTTGTTCTTGGGTGAAATTAGGTATTTTATGTGTTTGTTGAGTATTTATAGGTCACATTCCATGAAAGAGATGTTAGAAGTTATTTTGAAGAAAAGGAGAAAAAAGCTGAATTTCGGCCTAGTGCAGATCACCCAGATTGCGGGCCCCATATCTCTCTCCTCGGTTTGAATTGTGTGTCCTACCACCTATGGATGGAAATCCCTGGAAGTCTAGTTTCCGGCGAAGTTTTCGGATCGCAATTCCAATATTCCTAGAAGACGTTATGCACATTTTAGTATCCGATGGTCAGACCAGTCATAATTCCGTAAATAGTGACGGGATTTATTTTGCAAGTTGTCGGAACGGGAAATATTACCTTCTTGGACATGAGTGTGAGTCTTGGAAAGCAAGTTGACACCTAATCCTTATCATCCTTCAATAAGTAATCAATTTGAGTGGATTAGGAAAGAATTAAATCCCAAAAAAGATAGAGTTCCAAAAGGGAACCAATTTCCTTGTTGTTTAAGGACTTGGCTTATCATCTAAAGCCTATTTAAACCCCTTTGAAGCCTAATTTCGGGAGAGAGAAGAGAAGGGAGGTCCCAAGCCACCAAGGGGGCCGTCCCCCATCACTCCATCACCACACACTCATCCATCTTTACACATTGAAGATTAGAAGACGAAGGAGAATTCATCATGGAAGATCTTAATGGGTTTTATCTTTTCTTTCTCGTCTCTTTTTATTTTCAACATGTGTAACTAATTCCATAACTAGGGAATCATTGTGAACCTTTTGTGAATGCTCATATATGGATTAATTATTATTTCATCAATTAAAATTCTTGATTTATTCATTGTTCTTAATTGCTTGATCCTCATTAGTTTTAATATTTATTCACACCATAGACCAAGGGTGGATGATTATTTGGCATGATTTTAGGGTTAAGACTATCTGAGAATTAGGGTTAGAGTATAGACCAAACCTAATCTTGATTAATGCTCTTTTGAATGAATGAATTTTATCTTTAGCATAGGCCAAGCAAAGTATAGAATTTGGTTCTTAATTCTTGCGCTTAAAGGGTTTTCGATCACTGTTCACACCATAGACCAAGGGTGAATAGTGGTTGGGAGCACGTGACTCATCCCATGACCATACGGTAATAGTCACATTAAAGACAAAGAATGAACCCTAGAATTGATTGAATCTTGTTTACAAATTAATTCCATACATTGAGTGTTCATAATTGGGGATCATTGATAACATAGTACTTTCTATCCATTGATCACAAACACCATTCTTTTTAATTGCTTTCTTAATTTAGTTTAGTTTAATTCAAATCTTAAACAAATCTTTGGTTACTTTTAGTTTAACTTTAATTAAAATTAGTTTTAATTAATAAATCTCTTTTCCTCGTGGGAACGATCCTTATTTGCCGCTGTACTAATCTTCACGATTCGTGGACTTGCGAGTGAGTATTTTATAACACGATTTTACACCATCAGTGATGTGGGTGAATGTTAAAGTTTAATTGCCATATTTACATAAGATGCCTTATTTTATTATGAGCCATTTTTGAGTCTTTTGTGTTGTGGGGCATTGATTGTGTATGATTAGTGCCTAGGTATTTGTGCCCACCGCTAGGCTGGGCTCTCTTGTCTTCAACATTGAGGACAATGTTGGGTTTTGGTTTGGGGGTGTATAAGCCTTGTTGTGAGTCGTCTCTTAGTGTCTTGAGTCATTTTTCGTGTCTATTTTTTTAATTTGCTGCCTAGCCAAAATTTTTGAGCTTTAATTAGCTTGGTGAGATAATCCTGAGCAAAGTGTTTGTGGCGAATTTATGTATGCTTTGTATGCTTGTTCATAGCTTTTAGTCACTTTAGGGGTCTCACTTGCATTACATGGGTTAGTCCCATCTTTTGGTGTCTAAGTTGAGGGGACTCGGTGCTCAAGCACTTTGTTCTAATAGTGAAGACAACCCTTGTGAGTTTCTCAAACACAAGCCAAAAGTGCGCAATTCGAGGGAAAATGTTTTTCAATTCTTTAAACACTTTTCAAACACCATGCATAGTCTCATTGCACCAAAATGATCATGTGTCATAAAACATGCATCATTAAAGTTGACTGCTTGACTGAAACTTTTATTCCCATGGTAGATAGATTCTTTGAGGTGATAGTAGGCAATGTGTGCTTAACCACTTTAAAATGCCAAATACTTCTCATCCAATAATGTGTGTGCTCCCAAGCAAATTTTGAAGCCAAACACATTTAGACTAGTTCATTCTACACCTATATTACCCATAACCTAAGCAACTCAAACACTAAGCCAAGCCTCACTTGATTGATTTTGTTAAGGATTAGGAATAAATGTAAATGTGCTCTAATTGTCAAATGGCATGTACCAAGGCAAATAAGTGTTGATTGTAAAAATATGTGCAAAAGTCAAAGGCAAGAAAATAGAGCAAAAAAAAAAGAGAAAAGAAAAGAAAGAGAATGAAATGAAAATAAAAGTAAAAAAATATTTAGAAAAGGAATATGCTTCAATTGCCTTGTTTAATTTGTAAACACTACTCAAAAGGATAACAAGAGTAGTTAGTGATTGCACTTGGAATTTATGTAAGCCTGGACGCCTTAATGTATACTTGTATTTAGAAGTGGTGTTGCATGAGAAGAGAAATGTTTATAAGTAGAATGTATTGCCTTAACTTGGTTGATTAGTGCATTGTGCCTAAATTCCCATTCTTTCTAATCACCAATCACCTTAGCCCCAGTACAACCAAATGGAAAAGACCTAGTTGATCTTAGGGAAAGTCTAACTTGGGAATATTAGTCGATGCATGCTCTTTCCACATTCATGGCACTTGATTCTTTCATGAGATTGTTTCACTAAAAAGAGCGTGTATTTTGTATGAAATGTATGCAACAACTTTGATTCCATTATATAAATTCTTTTGCATACATATTGCATGAGTGTGAACCTAGGTTATGAGAGAAAAAAAAAGAGAGAAACCATGTTAGAATTTAGGTCAAAGCGAATTATGCTCAGGGCGTGAGAGTGAGTAGTTTCCAAGGCGAGGGCATTTAAAGTGTGGGATTCATGTTGTGCGAGTTTCCTCTTGTGGTGCCTTGGAGATATTTAGGACATTTTGCATTAGCATCTTCCTCACTCCCATTATCTCTGACTTATCTCTCAGTTAGTTGGCTTGCAGCTTATTTGTTTGAGTCTAGGTGTTTTTAGATCGAGTCCTGTTTGCGTATTTAGAGTTATATTTGGTTTTGTTTAAAGTTTGCTTGAGGACGAGCAAAGGTTTGGTTTGGGATTATTTGATCAAGCCAAAAATGTTATACATTTTGGCCCTCATATCCTTTCTCTTTGTTTTGTTCTTGAGCATTTTTATGTGTATTTATGGCTCGTTTGTTTCTTATTGCAGGCATTAGGTAAAAAGGCATGAAGGGGGGCAAATTGGACTAATTAGTGCACAAATGAAGTGAAGAAAGTAGAAGTGCACAGGTAGCATACTCGTACACTACTCATGCACTTACCCGTGCACCGGAAGGTGGATTTTGAGAAGACCAAACTGCACGAGTAATTGCATGGGTCACACCCATGCATCCACCCGTGCAGTTCACCAGACCAAGGAGCAAGGCCACGGGAGAAGGCAACTGCACGAGTGGTGCATGGGTCATCCACCCGTGCACATACCCGTGCACATGGTGCAAATCTGAAGAGAAATGAAGATTGCATGGGTAACTGCACGGGTAACCTACTCGTGCTATACGGGAAATCCAGCTCGCCACATCAGCATTTTGGCCTAGTTTTTGAAGGAAGTATATATAGTTTTCAATTCTGATTTTTAAAGGAGGAGACCCACGACCATACACCATTCCATTGATTCTTTCTCTCTCTAAATCTCAAAAACCGTTTTTCACTAAAAACCCATCATCATCTCCATCAATTGCTACTCACAAGGATATAAGAGATGGATTGAAGCTTGAAGAAAGAAGGTTTTACATGGGTCATTTCTACTTCCCTCCTTTTTATTCTTGTATTCTATTTGTTATGAGTAGCTAAATCCCATTAAGGGATTGATGTGATTCACTTGTAAATATGGGTATTTGTAATGAACTCAATATCTTCTATTAAAAATCTATCTCATTTTGTTCTATTCAATGTTTTAATTGATTTCAAAAGCAATTTATGTTAGATTGTACATGACTCTCTTCATGAGTTGTTTGAGAAGTTATATGTGTAGAGAATCAAGTATACATGATGCTTGTCTCTCTAATCTCAATTGAATAGGAGGATTGAACAAAGGTACATGACCCAAGTAATATACGGACTTATTAAACTCACATAATTCTAATCTTTCATGGGTAATCAAGACTATACATCCTAGGATTGTTTGCATGTGATAGATTAAGCATTAACCTATACATGATGGGTTGGTGAATTTTAACAAAGAGATATGTCCCTTATGAGATAGATGGTCATTCATTGTATAACAAAGTGTGGGTGGCCAATGCTATACATGATGGTTTGGGCACTCACAAGTGGTAAATAGTCACTCCTATACATCCTAGGGTGATTACATTAGTTAATGGCAATCATTGTGAGTTCATTCTTTACCCATTGTTTGCTAGTTGAATTCATCAATTCCTTAATCTACATATCACATATCCATACCTTTTTAGAATAGTACATCTTAGTGCATTTTAGCTTAGTTTACATTTTAGTTTTACTTATTCTCCAAAACCATATCAATTTACTTTTCTAGCATTTTTAACTAAAGCATTAATTTACTCATAACTATTGCTCGATCTCTGAGGAACGATACCCATACTAGCCACATACTAGTTTTATACTTATTTGAGTTCATCTTAGGATCTTATAAATTTGTTTGAATAGTGCATATCACGACATATTAAATATTGCACGTTCACATGCATTCTTGCTCTGAGAATCCTGGTACTTAGTCAATAACGCTGGCGAATCATGGCACCAGACCTTCATTCTTCAGGTATCCAGGTACATAATCGATTCATGGCACCTAGCTTTCCTATTTCAAGGAATCTGGGTACACTTGGAGAAAACAAGGCGACTATATTGGTGAATCCGGGTACCTCGCATTCTTGTTCTAGGAATCTTGGTACCATGGCGATAACAAGGCGAACATATTGGCGAATCTAGGTACCTCGCATTCCTGTTCTAGGAATCTTGGTACCTTGGCGAGTACACTGGCGAAACATTGTCAAATCTAAGTACCTCTCATTCCTATTCTAGGAATCTTGGTACTTTTGGCGAACATACTGGCTGTACCTAACCTTCTTGTTTCAGGGAATCTAGGCATTTAGGTAAAGACACTGGTTAATAGAGGTACCTAGCCTTCATATTCTAGGAATCTTAGTACCTTGGCAAAGATAGCGGTACCTAGCCTTCTTGTTTCATGGAACCTAGGTACTTAGGCGAAAACATTGGCTAATCTAGGTACCTCGCATTCCCGTTCTAGGAGTCTTGGTACCTTGGCGAAGATATTGGTACCTAGCCTTCTTATTTCAAGGAAACTAGGTATTTAGGAGAAAACATTGGCGAACACATTGGCAGCAAGATCCTGGTAGGCAATCTATGCCACTTTAGCACCAAATCTTTCTTGGCGAGGGTGGTACCTTGCCAAGGCCTTGATCCGGCAGGCAACTATGCTCTTACTAACCAGACTCTTCTCAGTTTGGGGTGGTGCTTTCTCGAGGTCTTGATCTATCGGGCAACTATGCACTTACGATCCAGATCCTTCCTAGCGGGGGTGGTACCCAGCCAGGGCAGCAGGAATGTCATATGGTCCTTCCTGGTCTTGAGGCGATCGTTGGCGAATTTACATGGCGAACAAAGGCAATAGATTGTAGACATATGGAGAAAAAAGAGAACCTTCTTTTATTGATGAATCAAGAAGTAATACAAATACTTATGGGTACTAACATCATCTTGTTTCTATCCCGTGTGATACTAGTCGACCTTTACTGTAGGTTCTATGGGTAGAACCTCTTCAGTTGATCTGCATTCCAAGTGTGATCGATAGGACGTCTGTCCATATCCTCTAACTTATAGGCCCCACTTCGGATCATCATTTTAAACAAATAAGAACCCTCCCAATTCTGGGGCTAGTACCCCGTCTAATCTCTTCTGGGTATTTTGGGTTACCTTCTTAAGAACCAAGTCCTCTTCTTTGAAACTTCGGTTTCTGACTCTCTTGTTGAAATACCGGGCAATATGGCTTCGGTAGATTGCTACCTTTTCTGCAATCCTTTCATGTTTCTCGTCTAGGAGGTCTAGGTTAGCCCTCAACTTGTCTTCGTTCCCTTTTGGGTCAAAGTGTTGAACCCGGAAGAAGGTGAGTTTATGCTCGATAGGAAGAACAACTTCTACCCCGATAGCTATTGAATATGGGGTTTCTCCAGTAGTAGTCCTTTTGGTGGTGTGGTAGGCCCAAGGCACATCTGGGAGTTCATCTGCCCATCTACCATTCTTCTATTAGAGCTTTCTCTTTATGAGTCTCTTGATAGTCTTTTTTGTGGCCTCTACCAGGCCGTTAGTCTGAAGATGTGCTACTGATGCAAAACGAAGCTCGATTCCCAAATTCTCACAGAAATCCCAGAATCTAACATTATCAAATTGTTTGCCCAAATCCGTGATAATGACCATCGGGGTACCGAACCTGCAGACCACATTCTTCTTAATGAACTCATTTGTGTTTGCTTCAGTGATCTTAGTGAGAGGCTCTGCTTCCACCCATATAGTGAAATAATTAATGGCCACAATCACGTGCTTCTGTTGACCAGGCGCAGTTGGGAGAGGTCCAATTAAGTCCACTCCCCAGTAGGCGAATGGATATGGCGAGATGATAGAGGACAATCGTTCTGGAGGTAGGTGGTGTTGGTTGGCCATTTTCTGGCAAGGTTCGCAAGATTGTACGAATCGCCTCTCATCATGGTGCAAGGTTGGTCAGTAATATCCCATGCGCAGCACCTGGTTAGCTAGCGCTACTCCTCCTGTATGGTTTCCACATTCTTCTGAATGTACCTCTTTGAGAGCCCAGCTCGCATCATCAGGGTGTAGACATCTGAGTATGAGGAGAGATCTTCCTCTACTGTAAAGGTGTCCCCTCACCAGGCAATAGCGAACTGAGGGTCTCTTGATCTTACGAGCTTAATCAGGATCTTCATGGAGCTTTTCTTCTTGGAGGTAATCTACAATGGGATCCATCCAGCATGGAAGGCGATCCACAAGGCTAACTTCATTTCCCTGCGCTATGTTTGATTCTGCAATTACTTGGGGAGGTACCCCTTTTGGCAATGCCTTTCCTCCTTTGGCAGCTATCTTGGCTAGGACATCGGCCCGATGATTCTGCTGCCTAGGCACCTGTTAGATCTTGAACCCCTTGAATTGGGTCACAAGTTCTTGTACCTTTCCGAGGTAGGCTGCCATGTTATCTCCTTTAGCCTGGTACAGACCAATTATCTGATTAACTACCAGTTGCGAGTCACATTAGGTGAGGAGGTAATTAGCTTCAAGCTTCGCTGCTATCTTCATTTCTGCTAGCAAAGCCTCATACTCGGCTTCCTTATTGATGGTACTGAACTGGGATCTGAAGTAATGACAACACTCCACCTTCTCGGAATCAATTAGAATGATTCCTCCCCCACTTCCTGCTTAGATGGAAGCTTCATCCGTATATAGAATCCAGGTTTCTTGGTTGGTGGACCAACTTTCTGATTCTTGCTTTTCCTAGGAAGCTTGGTCTGAGCTCGGGGTAACATCATGATCAGGTCTCGCGCTGAACTAGGCTATAAAGTCTGCCAAAGCTTGTGCCTTGATGGTGGTCCTATCCCTGTACTAGATATCGTACTAGGTAAGCTCGAGGGCCTATAGTACCAGTTTCCCTGATATATCCGGCCTTTGGAGAAATTGGTGCAGGGGTTGATCAGTGACCACCTCGATTGTGTGAACTAGGAAATAAGGGCGGAGCTTCCTAGCAGCGGTTACCAACGCGAAGGCGGGCTTCTCTAAGAGAGTGTAATTTTTCTCTTACTTGGTCAGGGCACGGCTCACATAGTAGATAGATCGTTGAATTCCATCTCCACATTCTTTTACAAATGCCCCACTAGCAGCTGTTTCGGATGCAGCTAGGTACAGTTTCAATTCTTCTCCCTGTAGCGGGTTAACTAGCAGTGGTGGGCTGGCGAGGTATCCCTTCAATGATTGAAAGGCTAACTCGCTATCTTAATCCCACTTCATATTCCTCCCTTGTTTGATAGCTTTGAAAAAGGGGACGCACTTATCAGTGGATCTTGATATGAAGCGGTTCAGGGCTGCTATTCATCCGGTCAAGCCTTATGCTTGCTTGAGCGAAATAGGAGACTCAAGGTCTAAGATGGCTTTGATCTTTTCCGGGTTTGCTTCTATTCCTCTTTCATGGACCATAAACCCAAGAAATTTCCTGGTTGTTACTCCGAATGCGCATTTAGCGGGGTTTAACCGCATCTGGATTTCTCTGATTATCTGGAAAGTCTGACGGAGGTGGTCCCAGTGCTGTTCAGCTACCTGGGACTTGGTGATCATATCATCGATGTACACCTCCATTGACTTCCCTATCAGTTCCTTGAATAGACAATTGACCTGGCGTTGGTTGGTAGCACCTACGTTCTTGAGCCCGAAAGGCATTACCCTGTAGCAATATAGACCCTGACTGGTGATAAAATTGGTCTTATCCTGATCGGCGGGGTGCATCATGATTTGATTATACCCCGAGAATGCATCCATGAAGCTTAGGAACTTGTTACCCACAGTTGAGTCTACCAGCTGGTCAATCTTTGGTAGAGGGAAGCTATCTTTCGGGTAGGCGAGGTTGAGATCAGAGTAATCAACGTACATACACCACTTCCCATTTGCCTTGGTCACCATCACTACGTTGGCAATCCATTCTGGGTACCGGGATTCCCTGATAAATTTTGCCTTTAGAAGTTTATCAAATTCCTCCTGAATCGTGGCATTTCATTCTAGGTTGAAACGCCTTTGCTTCTGATTGACCGGCTTACAGGTGGGATCAACTGCTAATCTGTGAGCCTTCAGGGTGATTGGAATCCCCGTCATCTCCTCGTGGCTCCAGGAAAAGATATCGCTATATTCTTGAAGAAGTTCTATCAATCCCTCATTCACCCCTGCTTCCAACGTTGCCCCTATCTTGATTATCTTCGAAGGATCAACCTTCCTGATTGGTACTTCCTCCAAATCGTCCACAGGGCGGCCACTTGCCCACCTCCTGCCTTCCTCGTCTCTATCTTCTTTATCTGGAACTTCTACCTCGGGTTCTACTGAACCTATCTCATCTTCAAGGTTCTTCTCTAGTAAGGTATAATCCTATATAATTGTTATCTGTGCACACTTCCTGGCAAGCGCCGCAGTGTTAACAGACACTGTGTAGCACTTGCGTGCTGCTTATTGGTCTCTCTGTACATTGCCTACCTTGTCCTCTACTGGGAACTTTAGGACATTGTGGTAGATCGATAATATACCCTTGAGGGCAGATAAGTAGGGTCTCCCAAGGATGGTGTTGTAGGCAGATGGAGTGTCTACCACAACGAAATTTGTCATGAGATTCTGTTGGAGTGGTGTTGTCCCTACTATCACTGGTAGGATCATAGACCCGGTGGGGATCAGTGAGTCCCCGGTGAATCCATATAGACAGGTGGTGCAGCTAGTTGTAGCAGGGATTCTTTAACTTGAACTGCTCTAAAGCGCTCTTGAAAAGAGTGTCCACACTGCTTCCGGTATCGATCAAGACACGGTGGACCAGACAATTCGCAATTTGCATAGTGACAACCATGGGGTCATCATGGGGTTGCATAGTGTTGTACATATCGTCCTCCGTGAAGATAATTTGAGCTGAAGAAGGAGATCTAGGCCATTTTCTGGTGACCTTGAAGACGTCTTGGCCCGCGTCTAGCCTGGGCACCTTCCTAGCGTGGTACTTTCAAGAATTGTTGGAGGTTTCTGCTAGGGTGTGGCCTCTACTGATGGTGTGGACTATATGGATCTGCTCCATCAGATCCTTTCCTTTTGCTTTCTTTTTCTCTTCGGTTGCTCTGATGTCTACTTGTACCTCCTTCCCGGTTTGAATGCAATCACGCACCTATTGGAGAAATTCTGTCAAGCAACCTCCTCTTACCAATGCCTCTATCTAGTTGCGTAAACTGTAGCATTCTGAGGTGTTGTGTCCCACATCCTCGTGGAAGTTGTAGTACATGTAGCAGTTTTGTTGATCAGCTGGTGCCTTTATTGGACCAGGCTTTCTGAGTAGCCCCTTTCACGGATGGCGAGGTTGATAGTCTCACAAGACGCTTTCAGAGAGGTATAATGGGTGTACCCCGCCCCTTCTTCTCTAGCTATCCGTGCCACTTCCCTGGGTAGAGGTGGAGGTGGAGGTGGAGGTAGAGGTGTAACTCCAGGAGGAGACTGGCTGGCGGGGTACCGGTTACGCTGAGGTTGTTAAGGCGGTATCCGGTACGTAGACCTGTTGGGAGGCTTATTCTGGTTCTTCTGAATTTGAGCGGGCTTGGGTGCCTCCTTCTTTTGGCGCTTGGAAGATCTCATGTCGTCATGCTCCATCTTGACAAGGAGCTATTCATCTATCTCCACCTGTTCAAGAGCCCTATCGTAGACCTCCTGGTACGTCTCTGGTGGATGCTTGGCGAAGGATCGGAATAACCTGCCTGCCCATAGATTTCTTATTAAATTGGCTAAGGTCTCATTCTCCGTGAAGACCCCCATCTGGATTACTTCCTTGTGGAATCTCTCCACATGGGTTCTGAATGATTCACCCCGCTTCTGGATCACGTACTAAAGGTGAATTGGTTCCTTGGGGCGAGGCTTAATGCCTTGGAACTGAGTGTAGAAGTTGGTAGTCAACTTGGTGAATAAGTCGACACTCCCTGCTGGCAGCTTCTTGAACCATGCCTTGGCATAGTCCCTTAGCGTGGTAGGGAACATTCTGTACATGGTGGCCCTGGTACCATTCTGGACCTCCATCTGTTGAACAAAGCTCTCCAAGTGGCTCATGGGATCTTTAGTCCAAGAGTATTTGTGGGTTGGCATCTTGAACTTGGGAGGTAGTTCTGCCTCCCTGATCCTTCAGGAGAAGGGAGCATTCATCTCTCCCAAGAGGTCCTTCCGGCTTTCCCGGTGCTTGCTCTTCTTTAACTCCTAGATCTCTTTCACCATTCTGGCTACCTGGTCCCGGAGGCGCTTGTTGCCATCATTCCCAGACTCTACTTCAGAATCTCTGTCATCAAACCCCTCTGATGCTACTGAAGTTTTATCCTGGTTATCTCCCTAGGGAGGGTTTTCTCGGGTGCTTCTAATGGTACCTCCTACCACTGACCGAGGTTGCCACCTGGCCGCATCTAGTTGAGGTCGTCTAGAAGCAGCTTCCGGTTGAACGGGGTAGTGGCGCTCCCTAGGGGGGAGATCGATGGCGGATCTCAGCTGTCGAGGTTGGTATCCTTCATGTTGTCCCGGAGTCGGGGGCATGGGCCCCAGTCTGTCGCGGACTGATGGTATCTGGGGCACGGGCCCTGAGCCTGTCGTGGACTGGTATTTAAGATGGTGGTCCTAACCTGTCAAAGAGAGGTATCCTGGTACCTTGCCGACTTGCCTCTCCCCTGGTATCTGGTACCGCAGGCTGACTGGCTCCATCTTCCGTAACCATTCATAGGTGGATACTCTCTATGAAGGCCGTGACTTGTTGGTCCAGATTGGCAGGTTAACTGCCAGGGTGGCAGGTATCTGGGGGGTAGCCCGCGCGGTAGCTGATGGCTTTGGAGCGGGGTTACAACTCTTCCCCCCATTCTTTCACTTCTGACCCTTCCAGGTTGAAGCATTTGATTGGTGCCCCGACGGATCGGGATGATCTTGAGAAGACCAGAGTTTCATACTGGTAATGGTATAAGAAAATGAGGCTAACAGGCTTTCTGTTGAGGGTGTGGTGATTTACCACTGACGACGCCGAAAATGTGTTAACGGGAAATTCCACTCAGAGAGTGAAATTCCAGTTAACACCCCTATCCGCTACAGGTATGAGGCAGCGGGATAGGTACCTTTGGTACCGGGATTCCTTCAAACTTGGAGACTGATATAGGAGAAACACAGGAAGAAATCTTATGAATGCGAATGATATTGTTTTATTGAATAAAGGTTATGTTGATGTTATAGTGAAATCTTTTCTCTCTTTTCTCTCTTTTCTCTCATTTTACACAAGGTGGTGGTGAAAAAACCCGTTTAAGTCGATAAAAGGCTATATCTTTCTCCCAGTGACTATCCCAAACTCTCACTAGCTTCCAAGAATTCAGAAGGAGATTCCTTGGGGTTAAGTCTCTTGTTAACAAAGTTTTTTGGCAAGGGTCCAAAGTAGAATTTTCCACCAAGTATCTACCTAGTAGGGACTAATACCAGTCCCCAGGTACCTAGCATGGCTGGTACAACAATCCTGATAAAAACAACACCTGGTAAGATCAGGACCTCGACTACCTACCTACCCAGATGAAGCGTCAGAAATATTCAACCAGGAAGAGCAGGTACCTCGTTGAACATCCATGTTGACATCTGACGGGAGGGGTATCACGATATCACACATCCAGTACCTTGCAGTTATCCGATACTCCCCGCTTGATACCCCAGTACCACGACGTGCACCCGATATCCTATGGGCACTTCGGCATCAACCCAGAATCCAATTAAGACAGGAATCCTACCGGCCCAATAGAACCGACATCACTACAAGGTTGCCATTATGACTAAAACAAGCGCCACAACAACAATTCGGATCAACATGCAGTAGACCACGTCATGAGATCGGTATTCTCCTCTAAGTAACGCCAGCAAAAAGAGTTGACTCCCTCGCCATTTAAAGCGCCATAAATGAGACCAAACGGTCAACCAAACCAGAGTTAAAACACGACAGTGATTAACGGGATCAAATCTCATGTCTTTAGCCTCACTCAACTCCTTTCAAAGCCTAAAATAGGAGTCTAAAAAATCCTCATCAAAGCTACCGGATTCTGAAGGATATTAGAGGCCTATATATATGGCTTTGAAGGACAAAGAGAAGGGGGAGTTCTTTTTGAAACGCTAAAGAGAGATCTTCACATCCAGAGAAACTTCTCTAGGTTTCTCTGAAGCCAGTGAGAGTTTACAAATAATCAGTGGGAGGATAATAGCCACTTATCGACATAAACGACATTCTCCATCTCCATTTGTGTTAGAGAGAGTAAAGAGCAAGTGTTGTAACCTTTACATAAATTTTTATTCAATAAAACATTACTTACTTATATCTCCTTGGTTCCTTCATACTTGTCCATATCAATCTTCAGCATAGAAAAGAACCTCAGTACCGAAGGTACCTCTGCCGCTACCACCTACCGGTAGGGGACGAGGGTGTTAATTGAAATTTCGCTCCCCGGGCAGATTTTTCCATTAACACTTTTTAGCTCCGTCTGTGGAAGTATTCCACACCCCTAGAAGAAAGCTTGTGTGTCTCATTTTCTTACTGCATTATCTGAATGAAACTCTGATCCTCTTAGGATCAACCCGACCCGTCGGGGCATCAATCCAACGCTTCAACCTGAAAGGGTCATAAGCCAAAGAAAGGGGGAAAGGGTTGTAAACCTGCCTCGAAGCCATCAGCTACCGCCAGGCTACCCCCCAGGTACTTGCCACCCCAACAGTTAACCCAGCAAGTCTGGACCAACAAGTCGTGGCCTTCATAGAAAGAATCCACCTCCGAATGGTTGTAGATGGTGGAGTCGGTCAGCCTGCGGTACCAGACACTAGGGGAGAGGCAAGTCGCTAAGGTACCCGGATACCCCTCTTCAACAGATTGGGACCACCACCTCCAATACCGCTCCACAACAGACTCAGGCCCATGACCTCAATACCATCAGTCTATGATAGACTCGGGCCCGTGCCCCAACTCCGGGACAACCTGAAGGATATCAACCTCGACTGGTGAGATCCGCCATCGACCTCCCCCCCAGGGAGCGCCACCACCCGGTTCAACCTGAAGCTGCTTCTAGACGACCTCAACCAGAAGCGGCCAGGAGGCAACCTCGGTTAATGGCAGGAGGTACAATTAGAAGTTCCCGAGAAGGCCCTCTTTAGGGAGAGAACTAAGATGAAACTTTAGTAGCATCAGAGAAGTATGGTGATAGAGATTCTGAAGTATAATCTGGGAATGATGGCAATAAGGGTCTCCGGGACTAGGTTTCCAAAATGGCGAAAGAAATCCAGGAGTTAAAGAAGGGCAAGCACTGGGAAAACAGAAAAGGCCCCTTGGGAGAGATGAATGCTCCATTCTCTAGGAGAATCAGGGAGGCAGAACTACCTCTCAAGTTCAGGATGCCAACCGAAAAATATTCAGGGACTGAAGATCCCCTGAGGAACCTAGAGAGTTTTGTTCATCAGATGGAGGTCCAAAATGCTACTAGGGCTGCCATGTGCAGGATGTTCCCTACCACTCTAACAGACTATGCTAAGACATGGTTCAAGAAGCTACCAGCAAGGAGCGTCGACTCATTCACCAAGTTGACTACCAACATCTGCGCTCAGTTCCCGAAGGATCCTATCCATCTTCAATACATGATCCACGAGCGGGGTGAGTCACTCAGAGCCTCTATAGAGAGATTCCACAAGGAAGTGATCCAGATGGGGGTCTTTAAGGAGAAGGAGACCTTGGCAAATTTCAGAAGGAATCTATGGGCAGGCATGCTGTGTAGATCCTTTCCCAAGCATCCTCCAGAGACATACCAGGAGGCTTATGACAGAGCCCTGGAACATATAGAGATAGACGAGTAGCTTAGAGTCAAGATGGAGCATGACGATATCAGATCTGCTAAGCGCAAAAAGAAGGAGGCGCCTATGACCGCACAAGTTCAGAAGAATCATAACAAACCTCCCAACAAGTCTACGTACCGTCACCACCTCACCAGCCTCCGCAGAACCGGTACCTAGTTAGGCGAACCCCTCCTAGAGCTACGCCTCCTCCTAGAGAAGTAGCGTGGGTAGATAGGGAAGAAAGGGGGTATACTCATTATACCCCCCTTATCGCATCTCGAGAAACTATCTATCTCGCCATCCGCGACAAGGGACTACTAAGGAAGCCCGGCCTTATAAAGGCATCAGCTGATATGCAGAATCATTATAAGTATTGCGATTTCCATGAGGATGTGGGTTATAATACCTCGGTATGCTGCAGTTTGCGTAACCAAATTGAGGCATTATTAACAGGAGGATGCCTGGTAGAATTCCTCCAACAGGTGCACGATAGCATTCGCACCGGAAATGAGGTACATGCAGAAATTAAAGCAACGGAGGAGGGGAGGAAAGCAAAAAGAAAGGATCTGATGGAGAAAATCCACGTAGTGTACACCATCTGTGGAGGTCCCACCCTAGCAGGAACTTCCAACAATTCCAGAAAGAACCACGCTAGGAAAGTGGCCAGGATAGATGCAGGCCAAGATGTCTTCAAGGTTACCAGAGAATCCCCCAAATCTCCTCCTTCAGCACAGATCCTCTTTACAGAAGAAGATGTGTACAACACTGTGTAGCCCCATGATGACCCCATGGTCATCACTGTGCAAATTGCCAACAATTTGGTCCATCGTGTCCTAGTTGACACTGGTAGCAGCATCGACATTCTCTTCAAGGGTGCTTTAGAGCAGTTCAATTTAAAGAATCCTTGCTACAATAGTTGCACTACCCCACTGTATGGATTCACTTGGGACTCAATAGTTCCCACCGGGCCCATGATCCTACCAGTGATAATAGGGACAACCTCGCTCCAGCAGAATCTCATGATAGATTTCATCATGGTAGACACCTCATCCGCCTACAACGCCATCCTCGGGAGACCTTACTTGTCTCCCCTCAAGGGTGTTCTATCAATCTACCACAATGTCTTGAAATTCCCAGTAGGGGACAAGGTAGGTGAGGTGCGGGGAGACCAGCAGGTAGCGCGCAAATGTTATGCAGTGTCTACCAACCCAGTGGCACTGACAAAGCAATGTGCATAGATAACCATGGACCAGGATCAAAAGTTATTTATAGAGGACCTGGAAGGTAAAGTGAATGCAATAGAAAAGGAACCTGAGGCAGAGTTTCCAGGTATGAAAGTCAGGAAAGAAGAAGATAGAGGATGTGCCAGTGGCCGTCCTATAAATGAGTTGGAAGAAATACCTATCAGGAAGGATGCCCCCTCCAAGACAGTCAGGATAGGTTCGAAGCTGGAGGCGGCAGTGAATGAGGGTCTAGTGACACTCTTACAAGAATACGGCGATATCTTCGCTTAGAGTCATGAAGAGATGCCAGGGATACCAGTTACCCTTGTAGCTCATAGATTGGCTGTAGATCCTACCTTCAAATAGGTTAAACAGAAAAGGAGGCATTTCAACCCAGAAAGGAATGCAGTGGTACAAGAAGAGGTAAACAAACTACTAAAGGCAAAGTTCATCAGGGAGTCCCCGTACCCCGAATGTATTGCCAACATAGTCATGGTGACCAAAGCAAACAGAAAATGGCGCATGTGAGTTGATTACACTGATCTCGACCTCGCCTGCCCGAATGACAGTTTCCCGCTACCAAAAATCGACCAACTGGTAGATTCTTCCGCGGGTAACAAGCTCCTAAGCTTTATGGATGCCTTCTTGGGGTACAACCAAATTATGATGCACCCAGCTGATCGGGATAAAACCAGTTTCATAACTGGGCACGGCTTATATTGTTACAAGGTCATGCCCTTCGGACTTTAGAACGTAGGGGATACTTATCAGCGTCTGGTCAACCATTTATTCAAAGATCTGATAGGAAAGTCAATGGAGGTATACATCGATGACTTGATCACGAAGTCCCAGGTAGCCGAGCAGCACCAGGATCACCTTCGTCAGACTTTTCAGATTATCAGAGAAAATCATATGCGGTTAAACCTTGCCAAGTGTGCCTTCGCGGTTGCAGCTGGGAAATTCCTCAGGTTTATGGTCCATGAAAGAGGGATCGAAGCAAACCCAGAGAAGATCAAAGCCATCCTGGATCTCGCATCGCCTACCTCGCTCAAGCGGGTGCAGGGCTTGACCGGATGGATAGCAGCCTTGAACCACTTCATATCACGATCGACTGATAAGTGCATTCTCTTCTTCAAAGCCATCAAACAAGGGAAGAATATGAAGTGGGACCAAAATAGTGAGTTAGTTTTTCAATCATTGAAAAGGTATCTTGCTAGCCCACCATTGCTAGCTAACCAAGTACCAGGAGAAGAACTACAGCTATACCTGGCAGTATCCAAGACAGTTGTTAGCGGAGCCTTGAGAAAAGAATATAGAGACGGGATTAAGCAGCCTGTCTATTATGTAAGCCGCACTCTGACCAAGTCAGAAAAGAATTACACTATCCTAGAGAAGCTCGCCTTCGCATTAGTAATTGCTGCCAGGAAGCTCCGCCCTTATTTCCTAGCTCACACCATCGCAGTGGTCACTGATCAACCTCTGCGTCAATTTCTCCAAAGGCCGGACATAATAGAAAGGCTTGTACTATAGGCCCTCGAGCTCACCCAGTTCGATATCAAGTATAAAGCCAGAACTACCATCAAGGCCCAAGCTTTATTAGACTTCATGGTGGAATACAGTGCAAAGCCTGATCGTGATGCTACCCCGAACTCGGATCAAGCTCCTCAGAAAGAGCAAAAGCCTATAGATTGGCCCACCAATCTAGAAACCTAGATCTTATACACCTATGGGGCATCCAGTCAAGCAGGAAGCGGGGGTGGAATCATCCTAACCGATCCGAAAAAAGCTGAATGCAGTCACTGTTTCTTATTCGAATTTAACACCACCAACAACGAGGCTGAGTACGAAGCTTTGTTAGCAGGAATGAGAATAGCAGCAGAATTGAGAGCTGGTTACCTCTATGTCAAAAGTGATTCACAACTGGTAGTCAGCCAAGTAACGGGTGTATACCAGGACAAATGAGATAACATGGCAGCTTACCTCAAAAAAGTCGAAGAACTTGTATCCCGCTTCAAGGGGATCAAGATCGAGCAGATACCCAAGCAGCAGAATCATCAGGCTGATGTCCTAGCTAAGATAGCTGCAAACGGAGGACAGGCACTGCCAAAATGGGTACCTCTCTAGATAATCTCCATACCTAGAATAATGGAAGGAAGAGAAGTCAACCATATGGATCGACTTCCATACTAGATGGATCCCATCGTAGATTACCTTAAAGAAGAAAAGCTTTATGGAAATCCTGATCAAGCTCGCAAGGTCAAGAGAACCTCGGTCCGGCACTGCTAGGTGGAGGGACACCTTTACCGCAGAGGAAGATCTCTCCTCTTACTCAGATGTCTACATCCCGACGATGCAAGCTGGGCACTCAGAGAGGTACATTCAAGGGACTGTGGAAATCATACAGGAGGAGAAGCACTAGCTTACCAGGTACTATGCATGGGATACTACTGTCCAACATTGCACCATGATGCGAGGCAGTTCGCGCAATCTTGTGAACCATGCCAAAAAATGGCCAGTTTGCACCATTTACCTCCATAATAACTGTCTTCTATTAGCTCTCCATATCAATTTGCCTACTGGGGAGTAGACTTAATTGGACCTCTTCTGACTGCGCCTGGTCAACAGAAGCACGCAATTGTGGCCATTGATTATTTTACTAGGTGGGTGGAAGCGGAGCCCCTTTCCAAGATCACAGAGGCAAACACAACAAAATTCATCAAGAAGAATGTGGTCTTCCGGTTCGGTACCCCGATGGTCATTATTACTGATTTAGGCAAACAGTTTGACAATGCTAGATTTTAGGATTTCTGTAAGAACCTGGGAATCGAACTTCGCTTTGCATCCGTGGCACATCCCTAAACAAACGGCCTAGTACAGGCCACAAACAAATTATCAAGAGACTCTTGAAGATGAGGCTCCAAAAGAAGAAGGGTAGGTGGGCAGATAAACTCCCGGATGTGCTATGGGACAACTGGACCACCAAAAGGATTGCCACTAGAGAAACCCTATACTCACTAGCTTTCGGGGTAGAAGTTGTCCTCCCATCGAGCATAAGCTCACCTCTTTTTGGGTTCAGCACTTAGACCCAAAAGAGAACCAGGACAAGCTAAGAGCCAACTTAGAACTCCTGGAGGAAAAACAGGATAGGGTCACAGAAAAGGTAGCAGTCTATCAAAGCTGGATTGCCCTGTACTTCAACAGGAAAGTCAGGTACCGAAGCTTCATGGAAGGGGACTTGGTTCTCATAAAGGTAACCCAGCATACTCGGAAGAGGTCTGATGGGGTACTGTCGCCTAATTGGGAAGGTCCTTACCTAGTTAAAATGGTAGTCCGATACGGGGCTTACAAGTTGGAGGACGTAGAAGGACGCCTCATCGACCACATCTGGAATGCAGATCATTTGAGGAGGTTTTACCCATAGATGCTACAATAGAGACCGACCAGAATCATTTTAAATAGGTACTAGTGAATATTATTGCTCATTTGTATCACCTCTTGATTCATCAATAAAGAAGATTTTTCTCCATCTATATTTGTCTACATCTATCTACTTTATATCACTATAATTCGCCATGCTCACCTCAAGACCATGATAGCTACATAGCCCCCCTGATGCCCTGGATCGGATTGATCCCTCCAGGAGGATAGCCTTAGGACCAGGATGGCTACATAGACCCTCTGATGCCCTAGATCAGATTGATCCCTCAAGGAGGATCGCTTAAAGTCCAGGATGGCTAGATAGCTTTCTTGATGCCCTGTACTGGGTCAATCCCTCCAAGAGGATCTCCTCGAAACCAGGATAAGCCACATGTCATTCCCGATGCTCTGGCCGGGCACCACCCCCAGCTAGGAAAGATCTGGTACGTAAGAGCATAGTTTCCCGACGGATCAAACCTCGGCCGGGCATCACCCCCCGCTGAGAAGGGTCTAGATGGTAAGAGCATAGTTGCCCACCAGATCAAGGCCTTGGCCGGGCACCACCCCCCACTAAGAAAGACTTATTGCTAAAGTGGCCTTAGTTGCCTACCAGGATCTTGTTGCTAATATGACCACCTTGTTTTCGCGCCAACGTACCTAGTTTCCTAAAAATGGGAAGGCTAGGTACCACTGTATTCTCCAAAGTACCGAGATTCCTAGAACAGGAATGCGAGGTACTCAAATTCGATAATGCTTTCGCCTTTTTTTTCCAAGGTTTCGAGGTTCCTTGAATAGGAATACGAAATACCTATATCAAAGCTTTGGCCAGGTACCACCCCCCACCAAGAAAGACCTGATGCTAAAGTGGCCTTAGTTGCCTACCAGGATCTTGTTGCCACTATGTTCGCCATTGTTTTCGCCAAAGTACCAAGATTCTTTGAAAAGGAATGCGAGGTGCCACGAATCGCCAGATTATTCTCCAAAGTTCCAAGATTCCTGAAACTAGCTTGCAAGGTACCAGGATTCTCCAACATGTTCGCCATCGTTTTGCCAGGGAACCAAGATTCCTAAAACAGGAATTCAGGATACCCAGATTCGCCTAGGTACCCCGATCCGTGAAAAATGGAAGGTTGGGTGCCATAAGTCGCCAGCGTTATCAACTACGTACTAAGATTCTCATAGCAAGAATGCCTGGTACCCCAGGTTTCCCCAGATAGGGTTATTTGCTAAGTCTCAAGAGATATTTGTACTGGCTACGAGCCACGGTAAACCGTCAGGTCTCACCAACTATCACAGATTTTTCTGTTACCAGATGTCAGTTAAGTCACATTATGCTGGGGATAAATACTCGAGTTTGTACTACAGTTGGAACCACGCAACAGAATTCAATCAGCAGGTATAAAAAAATGGGGGGTTTCTTCATTGATCAAATCAAGGAGCCCAACCCTTATTTCAAGCTACATATAAGAAACAAGAAAGAAAAATTACAGGAAAATAAATTAGAAGCTAAGACATGCCAGCTTTCTCTTTGACTTCCTGCCTACTTTCCTGACCTTGAACATAGGCCGTGTTAGAGTCATCGAATACAAGAGGGGTAGAAATTTAACCTTGAAACCCTCCACGTTCAAGATGCAACCGGATACAAAGTTGCAGCTTGCCTAGGTAATGTCTACACCATTGGCAAGGGTGCAGCACCGTGAGCCACCATTCCTCTTGATCCAAGGAATCACAACCAGTTATGGTTCCCTGGTAACTAAGTCCATCCCGTACCGCTCCCTCCACAATACCAAGCAACCTACCAATCAGAAAAATCAAGTCTCCTCCCCTCACAGTGTTAACCATCACAGCGATCATCAGTCGATTTGCTGAGATTTGTTACTTCATAGTAGAATGAAGGAATAATGTGAAGATATTGCTAAGCATGTCGGGGTAGTTATAGAAGGGAAAGGTAGGTCTCGGGAATAGAAGGATAAGATCATTAATAAGGCACGACACCCAAAATGTGGGGAATGACAGCTTTGTAAAACGTGCACCTCTGAAGTTAATGCCTGAAACAAACAGGCCTATCCTGGGATGACACATGGAGGAACAATTAAATATAGTGTCTGAACCAGAGTTTCCCACCCGAGAGTGCTAGAAAGGAAGTTCCACCAGAATAACCCCGAACAGGATGTATACCATGACTACCTGGATGGCCAAGTACCACGAACCCGGTATGACTAATACCCTGGTGCCATTCCAAAGCTAATCACATCAACACCCACATTTTAGCGGGGTTCAGAGGAAGACAGGTCACCAAGCCTACATCGAGGTACCAAGATTCCTCCAAGGATGAGTATCCGTGGTACCTAGAATCTTCCAACTGCAATTTCACCTAAGTATCAGGACCCTTAGAACGAGAATGGTTGATACCCAATCTTCTCCCCCAAGTGAGATCAACTGCTAAGTCCGACGAGACCCATTCACCCGCATCAAACAATACTACGAAATTTGATCTCGACAAGTTTCAAAGCCCCTTCAGTTACCAGGGATTTGTAAAATCAAGTTCACATTGGGGACTCTTCTCTAAGACGAGGAAGGATTCAACCAATAAGTCAGTAAACTGCACACACTTACAGTTGAAGAAAGAAAATAAATATTTTCATTACTAAAAATGGGGAGCCAATCCCCCGATCACGGGCTACAAAACTAAAGAAAAATGAAGCTGACTGGGTAAAGGGTCAAGCTTGGTCATACGTCCTTCTGCTCCTGGTGGGCCTCCTTCTCTCCAGCTCCTACGGTTTAAGCCTCACCTCCAGGTCCTGACAAGACACGTTTTTCCTCTAGTAATTTTAAAAGATCAGTCCGTCAATAATATTTAATAAAACCTCACAAAGCCTAAATCAGTTTGAAAACATAAATATAGTGGCAAGTGGGGTGTCGTCCACAGGGAGCGGAGTTAGCTAAATTAGTTATTGCTAAAGTAATGATATGTATATATATAATAGCTAAACATGAATTGGTGAAAATGTAGATTGTGAACCAACTCTAAATAACACTAAATTAAATATGTAAATAAAATGAAGGGGGAAATGGAATGAAGGATATATAGATGATGGAAACTAAAGAGTTAATGGATACGAAAGTAAATACTGGGCAATGTAACAAACTTGTCAATAGCACGGCTATTAAAGGTAACAGACCTAGGATGTATAGAGTCTGTTATTTATCCCTAGAAGGTGGCCAACCTAGGATGTATAGTGCGGACCACCTATTAGGGATTAATCCTTGTAAACTACCAACCTAGGATGTATAGAGTTGGTGGTTTATCGGATTCTGGAAATGAAGCTCGTCTACCTAACAATGACTCAACCGATTACAAATAGTCACCCTAGGATGTATAGTGATGACTTCTAACTCTCTCACGGATTCCAACCTAGGATGTATAGTGTCGGAAAACACGATCGAGGTTAGTTAAAACCGCGGTTCAAGAGTCGGAATTCATGACTTTCCGTCTATTCTTTAGAGCATTATACAACTAATTAGTATGTATATCTAGATGCAATACTCATACATAATACAAAGATATCTTGCAAAGAGGATGTATCTACATAAGAAATCAATGATAAACATTCACAACAAGAATAGATCAGTGGAAGATAGACATGAATATCAATATAATATCAAGTTTATGTACAAGCCCAATATTTCACTAACTACTCCATCAACCCCTTAGAGGGGATTTAGCTACTCATTACAACTAGGAAACCAAGAGAGAGGAGATAGAAATAACCCTTGGAGAACATCTCCTTCCTTGTAGTGGCTTCAATCTCCAAACTTCCTTGAAGTTGAGAAGAGAATGTAAGGATGAGAGAGAGAGAGAGAGAAAACTAGAACTAAGAATGCTTAATCTCTACTAAACGGAGTCAAAAGCTCCTTAAAATGTTTCTACACTTTTCTATTTATACTAGATACAAAAATAGGTCACTTAAGCTTTGAAAATCAGACTGGCGCGCTCGGAGTGCGGGTGGAGTGCAGGTGATTTACCCGCACTGTACCCGCACTGTATGGGTTGTCTGCAACTTCAGTTCTCGGATCAGGGCATTAGTGCGGGTGGAGTGCGGGTGGAGTGCAGTTGAATTACCCGCACTTGACCCGCACTTGGCATCGCACAATTACCCGCACTTGACCCGCACTTGGCATCGTACTGTGATCGCACTTGAATCGCACTTCCCTGTCAGGTGCAAAATCTACCTTCTGTCTTGAGCAATAGTGCGGGTAGAGTGCAGTTGGATGACCCGTACAGTACCCGCACTCTAATGTCAGGTGCAATTCTGCTCTTCTGTTCTTGATGCAAGTGCGGGTAGAGTGCGGTTTGATGACCCGCACAGTACCCGCACTCTAATGTCAGATGCGGTTCTGCTCTTCTGTTCTTGGTGTAAGTGCGGGTGGAGTGCGGTTTGCTGACCCACACAGTACCCGCACTCTGATGTCAGGTGTATGAACAGCTTCTCTAGATTGGCATTAGTGCGGGTAGAGTGCGGTTGGATTACCCGCACAGTACCCGCACTTTATCTTCAGGTGCAACATCGGCTTTCTGGTTTGGCATTAGTGCAGGTGGAGTGCGGTTAGCTGACCCGCACTGTACTCGCACTTTATCTCTGTACTTGCATTCTGCCCCAGCTATGCACATGAGTGCGGCTGGAGTGCGGTTGCGACCCGCACTGGACCCGTACTGGACCCGCACTGTAGATCAGTTTGTGCTCTTTTGCCTTCGCTTTCACCCATTTTCTGCTGGAATCACCACAATATGCCTCCAAGCCTGTCTCTGCATCATTTCCTACAAATAAGCACAAAACCACCCATAAGAGATACAAAAACGCACGAAAATAGAACATAAGGTAAGGATCTGAGGGCCTAAATATACTAAAAATTTTTGCCCGATCAAACACCCCTAAACCAAACCTTTGCTCATCCTCGAGCAAATCTAATCGAAACAATAAGACGCCAGCTGAAAGTAATTTCTAGATACCTAAACAAAACATCAATAATGCCGCAAGTCCCATGTGTGATATGATACAAATAGGTGTGATAGAGAGGAGAAAAACATATGCAAAGATCAAGAGCAATTTGGAGACACCCAAGGGAGGCTCGTACGAACACGAATCCCACACCTAAAGGCATTCATGAATTTAGGACCACTTACTCCCATACCTTGAGCATAATTCGCTTCAATTCTAAAGCTCACATGGATCCTCTCTTTTCTTTCCTCAAGAGTCCTAAGTTCCACACAACAAGTATGCAAAGAAGATTTTACATAATATTTAAGCAATGAACTATCCTAGGAACGAGTCACCATGCCATGGTTGCGAAAGATCGTGCTTCAACCTACATTCCCAAACTAGACTTACATGGATCAAATAGGGCTTTTCAACCGGTTATAGTGTGGCTGTGGGGTTGAATGAGTTTACACAAAAATATGGAAATTTAGGAGTTCAAACTCAACAATCATGCTAGAATATATCCCTACTCCCACACCATGTTCTTTTCTCGCTTAAATGCAACCCTCTAGGAAACCATTTAACCCACATTTATGCCTTTAACGTTGCATTCCGTTTGGGCGTTTTTAGCATTAAACACTCTCATTATGGCACTTCAAGTACAATCTTTCATTAAATTTTTCTTTTAACAATTTCCCAATTACAATGTTGTACTCCATTTGAGTTGTTACAATTTCCCTTTCTTAGGCATTTAGGGTGCATAACTTACCTCTTTCCTTGCATATTTTCAATAACTATTTCATTTTACCCGTCGTGGGACCACTTTGACCCTTTTCATTACTACCATTTCCCATCCTAACATGATTAGTACAAGGGTAGGCATGTGTTTAGGCTATTGGGTATATGGTTGAATGTGGTACCAAATGAAAGGGTAAGTGTTTGGCCTCAACTTGGCTTTGGAGCACACAATATGGTAAGTGGTGTTTAGGCTATAGAGGTAATTCAATACACATACATTCCCTAATATCACTTCCACAACCATCTAAAAAGGGAATGAAAGCATCCATCACGCAATTCACAAAATGATGCAAGTCCTATGGCACATGACATACATGACGAGAGGCGTGTTTAAGAATAATCAATAATGCACTCAGAAAACGCACTTTCATGCTTGTGTTTGTGATCTCACGGGTATCTCCACTATTAGAACAAGACATGGGAACAATGAGTCCCCAATACTTAGCACCAACGGGTGGGCCGAACCCATGATGGTGCAAGCTAACCCTCAAGTGGCACCAAACTATATCACAAGGTCAGAGCACATATAAGGAACTCGTCAAAAACACACTCTAGAGGCATCATACCCATACTGGATTACAGTTTCAAAAATGGACAAGCGACAAAATTGAAAAATTGGACACTAAACTGTACAAAGCGGAGGCGTGATGCACCCCCAAACCAAAACTCAACAATGTCCCCATTGTTGGAAAGAATAAGCATAATCGCAATAAATGGCGGAGTGAGGGATCAACACCCCCAAACCGAATCTAGACATACATTCAACCATGCTCATTTATAAATAAAAAACTAAATTGCATTCATTGAAAGCTTAAGTACAAAACCAAAGGTAGAAAACTCCCTTTAGAAGGAAGATCATTCGATGTCCATGCGTGTTGTTGTGTACTTCCCAAAAGATGCACAACCTAGCTTAAAACCACACAACAACTCTACCAAACAGATATCAAATGAGAAAAGAAAAGAATAATAAGTCTAATCCATTTAAAAGAAAATACAAATACAAATACAAGCAATAAAAGTTCTGAATAATAATAAAGAACAAGAATGGATGGTCAATCATCGTCTGAATACTCCCTCTCCGGTTCACTGGTGATCCCTTTGCCCTTGGAGTCGATCTCTGATCTGATCCGCTCTTCATGCTCCCTCCTGGATCTCTCCATAGCAGCTCTGAGCTCTTCCCCATATGGGTCAATGCCTGGACCCCTTGAAGGAGGTGAGAAAGCAGCTGGCCTCTTCTTCTTCTGCGGATAACTTGGAAGACTGAGTGCCTCCCTCATGTCTGTGAGGTTGCCCCAAATGTCCGTGAAATACTCATTGGCTTCCACCCTGCTCTCAGTGATCTGCATCCTATTTTCGGTGACCTCGGTCCTGAGGTTCTCCAATCATGTAAGCAAAGTCTGCCAAGGGACCTCTCCAAATGTCTCCTGCGTGGGTGGGGAAGCAGCGGGCCTATAATCACCATACTCGATGTAAACCGGCTCCACATCTGGTTGTTCCGGGATGTCTTCAGCCTGTCTGCTCGTGCTACCCCCTCGAGCAGGTTTTCTCATCCCTGTTCGGACCCTGACACACCAGAGGGGTACCGCTCTCTGACATGGTCGTTCCATGTGAATCGCCCAACTGGCCCTAAACCGTATTCGAAAGGGTCGGATCCAAAATCTACTCTGGTAGTTCTGCAGAATGCGGTGATGAGGCTAGGGAAGATGAGTGGCTGCTTGTCCACCCTGACCCCTCCCATCTCAAGGATCTCTCTCTTGACAAGAAAGACTATGTCGACCAACTGATTCTGCAGTATACAGTACATGATCATTGTTGCATTAAAGTTCACTGAAGTCCTGTGCTTTCTGGGGATCAAGGAATGGGAGATGAATACATGCCAGAAACCCAACTCACTCCTTAAGTTGGTGTGCTTCATACGGTGATCAGGGGCCACCCAAAAATCCATCGGACGGATCACTAACTGATTTGCAAAATCCACATTTTGGGTCACGAAAAATTCACTCCAAGTCACCCCCAGCTTAAGACGTCCGACTGCTTCGGGATCAACTGGAAGCTCAGTCCTATAGTACCTGTTAATGTCCGCTATAGTCATCCGGACTTCTACCCCGCGGACCAGAACTGAAGAAGTGCGCTGAAAAGTTTCAGGTACCATCCCAGCAAAGAATTCCTCGACCAAACGTCGGCAATACATCGGGGGGGGCAAACAAAGGTTTCCCATCCCTTTGTTTCTATCATTAGAGGAATTGGGGTGCCCTCCAGCTCTTCAACCGCTATCCCCCTCTCCACCACTATGTCTCGCTCCCTGAAATATTCTAAACGGTCCTCGAAATCTGGGTGCCTGATGCATGGTGGTGGAACTTAGGGTCCTCTCCTCGGTCTTTGTTCGGAACCTTGATTGCTTTGCCTAGTCGTTCTCCTGGTTCTTCATGACATCTGCACAATAAACACAGTTTTAAGGCAATATTCGGATCAAAGAACCAAGAGGTTATGATGCAGGAATTTGAAAGGACAAAAATTCTGCCAGGAGGATAAAGTGCGGGTAGAGTGCGGGTGAATGACCCGCACTGTACCCACACTCTAACTCGTTACCAGATACCAGCACATGCAGAGTTTCAATTCATGTATACATTTCATAATTTCAGCATATCATTCGACTGAATTAACACCACTATGATTCTAACTCAAGTATAGGCTTCCAATCAACCATATAAACCTAATATCATCGTTTGAAATCCAATTACAATAGAAAATCAATTAACAATGAATACATCACATGCATAATTAGATAACACCCATCAATCCATTCTCTTAGACATTAGCAAAAGCAAAAATAAGGGGTCAAAACCCTAACTAATGAAGTCCATGCATAAGAGGAAAAAGAATTGTGATAAAGAGGGTTAGGGTTTGGATTAGAGAGATATGTAATGAAATTAGAGTAAGAATCCATACCTTGGTTGCCGAAAAATCAAAAACGTGGCACACACGGAATACCTTTCAGTTGAGAAGAGGGAAAAATTTGAAATTTTGCTGTTTTGTTTTGTTTTTTATGGCAAGTGGAGCCCTAGAGAACGACAGGCAGTATATATACTGCGCGACCAAAGTGCGGGTGGAGTGCGGGTGACTGACCCGCACTTTACCTGCACTTTATTACCTGATGCCTTCGGAGTACGGGATGAGTGCGGGTGACTGACCCACACTATAACCGCACTGTTCCCCTGGACAGACTCCTGAATTCTGCCCTGCAACTGAATCTGCACCAAAACATTCTCAAGCATTCTCAAACGTTTACAATGATAAAAACTAACCATCCGAAAAGTAAAAATAAAAATAAAAATAAAAAACACTACAATTAATTCAAAAGAGAGTGCAATGCACTCAAAGTGGGACCCGGTCAACCAAATGAGGTTTGACCGGAATGGGGAGCACATTCAACTTGGCCACCCAAACCGGTGCCAAATGCCTATGCACTGCATCTCTCCCCACTTTCCTCATTTGCCCGACTAGGTCCTTTCGAACCCATATTTGTTTGACACTTGGTGGGTTCATCCTAGATCCAACTCTACTTGCTTTTAACCTTTTGAAACTAAAGCAATAAGCCTTAGTGTGCCCTCTTTTGGCACAAAAGTAACAAGTAATAGGACGGTTAGGGAAACTCCCTGTTCGATCGTTGGCGTGGGCCACTTTTTGTTGTCCGCATCTGAGGGATTTGACATTGCTTTCCATCACAGCGAGTTGCTCAATCAAATCACCCTCCTTGACCTTGGCCTGCTTCAACTCATTATCTTTCGTGCTCAACTGTTCATGCAATTCCCTTACCTCTTTTGCGGACTCCTCCACACCTAGTTGAAGTTTCCTTGTCCTTCTCCCATAGTCTTCTTCAAACTCTTCTGAGAGCTTTGCCAATGCATCTAAGTTCTTGGAGACTAACTCCTTTTTGGTGGCAAGCTCCACCACTTGCTCCTTTAACCCGTTGTTGACTGTTGAGAGATCATGCAATTTCATCTTCAACTGTCCATTTTCAGCCTTAAGCAAATAAACCTCCAGTTTGAGCTTTGTGTTGTCTTGCTCAAGCTCACCCAATTGTTCGAAAAGTTCGGTATTTGCTTCCTCCTCTTCGAATTCTGATTCTTGCCTTTCCTTAATGCAGTCTTGGTTTCCCAATTCCATCTCCTTAACACCCTCAAAGGCTTGCACAAGGGTGAGCACCCGGCTTCTTTTCTTTCTGGAATTTGGTGCCTCCAAGACTAAACAATCTCTGACTTGGCTTGTTCCGGGGGATGTTACCTTGAAGTTCACACTCTTCCCTCCACAGTTGAAGGAAATGTCCCTAGAACAAATATCAACCACCATACTTGCAGTGGCCATGAATGGCCTCCCCAACAGTTGTTTCTAGTCCCTACCACTGGATTCTCCTCGTTTGCAATCCAACACAACAAATTCTACCGGCACCATCAAACCGTGCACATTCACATATACTTCCTCCACGATACCAACAGGTGTGATGGGAGAATTATCCGCCATGATGAGAGTATGGGAGGTGGGCTTGATTGACTGAATCTTTAGCTGTTCGTAGACCTCTAATGGCATCATATTGATGCTAGCCCCCATATCAAGGACCGCTCCCATCTTTGGTGAATTCTCTATTTGTACCTCTATGACAAAACTCCCGGGGTCTTCAAGTTTAATGGGGGAGTCTATGTCACTTCCCCTATTTTCCTTATCCGTGACCTCCACCATACTTTCCTCGGTCTCATCAACTCCCAACTGGACAACCTCTAACACATTAACATGTTCATTGGAGCTTGATGCCTTCTCCTTGTTCTTGACCAATGCATCAAAAATCTGTGCCAACTGAGTTTCCATCTTCTTTAGTGACGCTCCATGACTGTTTGCTCTCTGATCATTGGACTGCATGTAAGCTGACATTCGTTGCTCAGAGGCATGCAAGGTGTTCTTGAGGGCTTCCGACCCAATACCAACCGTTTTGATCACTGTACTCACTATCTCCTCTAAAGACTTGTCCTCCGGTTGGCTAGTGGAAGCGTGGGAATTGAAGTTGGATGGTGGGTTACTACTTGAACTTCCCCATTGATTGTTGTTGTTCGCCCCTCCTTGATTGTATCTATTGTATCCCCGGTTTTGGTACCCTTTGTTGTTGTTTCCACCTTGGAAATTGGTGTTGCCACCTTGGTAATTGTTATTGCCACCTTGGTAAGTGGTTGCTCCTAGGTGGTTGTTGTTGGACCAAGACAAGTTTGGGTGGTTTCTCAACCCTGGATTATATGTATTCGAATATGGGTCATTCCTTGGCGGCCTTGGAAATTCTCCAAGGGCTTGGGCTTGCTCTTCTTGACTGAAATGCCCTTCTCCCCCCTTCAATCTCCCCCATGACTTGACCAACTCCTTGGGAGGACCCTGGTTTTCCGGTTATAAGCTCTTTGATTGATTGAAGCTCCTTGTTCATTCTACACATCTGAATCTGAACTTGGGTATCCTGACCTACTTCTATTCTTCCACCCCTTCTCACATGTGATGTCCTCTGTTGTGAGTTCTGGGCAATCTTATCCAGAATGTCATAAGCTTCAACTGCCCTTTTGTCTGCTATAGTTCCTCCACATGCATTATCCACCATCATTTGGGTTATCGGTGAAAGTCCATTATAGAAGGAATTAACCTTCAATTCTGGATGGTATGTATGCGGTGGCATTTGAGCTAACAACAAGTTGAACCTCTCCCATGCCTCATGGAATGGTTCACCGTCCTCTTCGACAAAGAATGCTATCTTCAACCTTAGGTCTTTAGCCTTCTGCGACGGAAAATACTTGTTGAAGAAAACCTTGTAGACTTGGCTCCATGTCACCAGTGATCCTGGCCTCAAGTTCATGTACCACGTCATTGCGGCATCTTTCAGACAATACTGGAAACACTTGAGATGAAGCTGCTCCCTTGTCAGTACTGCTTGGCAAGCCATGACCGGGAAGGTTTCTAATGTGGCCCCATATTGTTTCATGAATTGGAGGCAATTCTCGGTAATTCGCCCACTAAACGATGGCAGGAGGCTAATGTGCATAGTTTTCAACTCATACTGCCTTGTTACATCATCCAGTACTATGGCAGTGGGCACATTACCTACAAACGGGAGAGTGTACTCGCCCATGGTGAGGCCTAGCTCTTCATCCCCATGTACACTTCCCTCATTCTCTCGAGCCTGCTGCTCATTCTGATTATGATCGTCCATGTTTCCTTCTAACTGCCCGATTCTTCTACCTAACTGATTGATGTTATCGATAACTGGCAACACTGTTCCTCTTAAAGATCTTCGTCCGTGCATATACTTAAAATCCTGAAATTTCACAACAAAAAATGCACAACGTAAATGAGAAACAGATAGGGCAGAGCAGGAATATTACTAGACTAACCTTACTTATGCAAAACTAATTAAACTAAACATGCCGCTCCCCGACAGCGGCGCCATTTGACAAGACACGTTTTTCCTCTAGTCGTTTTAAAAGATCAGTCCGTCAATAATATTTAATAAAACCTCATAAACCCTAAATCAGTTTGAAAACATAAATATAGTGGCAAGTGGGGTGTCGTCCACAGGGAGCGGAGTTAGCTAAATTAGTTATTGCTAAAGTAATGATATGTATATATATAATAGCTAAACATGAATTGGTGAAAATGTAGATTGTGAACCAACTCTAAATAACACTAAATTAAATATGTAAATAAAATGAAGGGGGAAATGGAATGAAGGATATATAGATGATGGAAACTAAGGAGTTAATGGATACGAAAGTAAATACTGGGCAATGTAACAAACTTGTCAATAGCACGGCTATTCAAGGTAACCGACCTAGGATGTATAGAGTCGGTTATTTATCCCTAGAAGGTGGCCAACCTAGGATGTATAGTGCGGACCACCTATTAGGGATTAATCCTTGTAAACTACCAACCTAGGATGTATAGAGTTGGTGGTGACCTAGGATGTATAGTGCCGGAAAACACGATCGAGGTTAGATTAAAACCGTGGTTCAAGAGTCGGAATTCATGACTTTCCGTCTATTCTTTAGAGCATTATACAACTAATTAGGATGTATATCTAGATGCAATACTCATACATAATACAAAGATATCTTGCAAAGAGGATGTATCTACACAAGAAATCAATGATAAACATTCACAACAAGAATAGATCAATGGAAGATAGACATGAATATCAATATAATATCAAGTTTATGTACAAGCCCAATATTCCACTAACTACTCCATCAACCCCTTAGAGGGGATTTAGCTACTCATTACAACTAGGAAACCAAGAGAGAGGAGATAGAAATAACCCTTGGAGAACATCTCCTTCCTTGTAGTGGCTCCAATCTCCAAACTTCCTTGAAGTTGAGTAGAGAATGTAAGGATGAGAGAGAGAGAGAGAGAGAGAAAACTAGATCTAAGAATGCTTAATCTCTACTAAACGGAGTCAAAAGCTCCTTAAAATGTTTCTATACTTTTCTATTTATACTAGATACAAAAATAGGTCACTTAAGCTTTGAAAATCAGACTGGCGCGCTCGGAGTGCGGGTGGAGTGCAGGTGATTTACCCGCACTGTACCCGCACTGTATGGGTTGTCTGCAACTTCAGTTCTCGGATCAGGACATTAGTGCAGGTGGAGTGCGGTTGAATTACCCGCACTTGACCCGCACTTGGCATCGTACTGTGATCGCACTTGAATCGCACTTCCCTATCAGGTGCAAAATCTACCTTCTGTCTTGAGCAACAGTGCGGGTAGAGTGCGGTTGGATGACCCGCACAGTACCCGCACTCTAATGTCAGGTGCAATTCTGCTCTTCTGTTCTTGATGCAAGTGCGGGTAGAGTGCGGTTTGATGACCCGTACAGTACCTGCACTCTAATGTCAGATGCGGTTCTACTATTCTGTTCTTGGTGTAAGTGCGGGTGGAGTGCGGTTTGCTGACTCGCATAGTACCCGCACTCTGATGTCAGGTGTATGATCAGCTTCTCTAGATTGGGATTAGTGCGGGTAGAGTGCGGTTGGATTACCCGCACAGTACCCGCACTTTATCTTCGGGTGCAACATCGGCTTTCTGGTTTGGCATTAGTGCTGGTGGAGTGCAGTTAGCTGACCCGCACTGTACCTGCACTTTATCTCTGTACTTGCATTCTTCCCCGGTTATGCACATGAGTGCGGCTGGAGTGCGGCTAGGAGTGCGATTGCGACCCGCACAGGACCTGCACTGGACCCGCAATGTAGAGCAGTTTGTGCTCTTTTGCCTTCGCGTGCGCCCCTTTTCTGCTGGAATCACCACAATATGCCTCAAAGCCTGTCTCTGTATCATTTCCTACAAATAAGCACAAAACCACCCATAAGAGATACAAAAACGCACGAAAACAGAACATAAGGTAAGGATCTGAGGGCCTAAATATACTACATATTTGGCCCGATCAGGTCCATTTGGGAACTCACCAGTTAATTGCACCACCACCTCGGCTGGAGTCTCACTTGCTACTTGGACTCCTACTATCACTAGGACCTCTACTTGAGCAGATCCAGCCTGGAGCTCATCCATTACCATACCAGATGGTTCCCCCACTTCCTTGGTTGAGGTAGCTTGATCCTCCACCTTCTTGTCGAGGCCTGGTAAGGAGATTGGTACATCAGACCCGCCATCCTTAGTAGTAGGCTGGTCCCCTACCTCTTTGATGGATTTGGGCGAGGAGACGAGTGGATCAGGAACCCCACCTTCAAATCAAGCAACTCCAGATTCGGAAGCCATCAGTTTAGGATCTGATCCAACATTGCCTTGTGAAGGAATAAGGATAGGACTCTGGTCTTCAACACCCGCTACTCCACTTGCCCCGACAACACGAGAGGTTCCAGCTATATCTGAGGGAGCAACCCAGGCTAGCTCGATGGCTTTAGCCATGATCTCCTTCTTGCTCCATCCCTCGATGACTCTCAGGTCAAAAAGAGGAGGGAAATCTAAAGCCACCTAATAGCCAGCAAATAAGTAGCCATCCCCAAAGGCAGTGTCTACTTGAGCACCCAGGCTAGCCACATTATCACGAAGAGATCGAACTTCTTTCTCTAGATCCGCTACTTTTCTCTTTGTGATCTCCCTCTCCTCCCTACAGTGGAGGGATCTGAGCAGCTCGGTATCCAAAGCATGCAGCAACCGATCACTATCGACCTTTGCTTCATCTGCTTCTTTTTTGGCGTTGTTTAGAGACTAGTTCAGAACTACCACGCCCCTAGCAGCCTTAGCATGCTTTTCCTTGGCTTTTTCAAGCTCGGCGTTGCCTCCTTAACTTGGTTCCAGAGGGAACTAACCTGATGATTCATAGCTATATTGAATTTAAAGGCCTGTTAAGCACAACACATGAGTGGGAATATTGCTAGTTATGAGATCGAGATAGAAGAATAAACAAGATAGTTCTCCTCAGCCAGAAGAGCGGATCCTCTGGAGATTAGATAATCGACAAGCATGGAAGTCATGGCCTCTAAACCCCCACCCAGGCAGGAAGCTGTAAACTTAGCCAAGACTTCATCCTAGCTATTATATTTAGACCTCGACTGTGACTTATCACGAGGCACAACCCGGGTAGTAGCAGCAGGATCAGAACCTCTCTCGACCCGGGTAGATCGATCAGTTGCCACAGTAGGAGAGGCAGATGGAGCTGGTGGATCAGCAGCAGCAGCGGTAATAACTAGACTGATGGGTGGTGGGTCTTGCACCCGATTAGGAATACCTCGGTACCTCCCCACTCTAGCAGTAAAAGCTTCCAGCGATCTACCTAAAAGAGAAGCTGAAGCCCAAGGTACCTTGACAGAGGTCCTACTAGGTCCAGTAGGAGCACCTACCCCTCCACCGAGGTCAAAACCAGCCAGAATAGAAAGCTTGATAGGGGAAGCCGGTGGAGAATCATTTATACCACAAACAGGGTGGAGCTCCACCTCTGGTACCAATGAAGGAGCTGCAGAGACTACCGAGATAGCAAAGAGTTAATGTATATAGAATTAATAAAGCAATATAGTGGAAACAAAGTCAGAGAATGTTAACCTGAAAGTGTACTACAGACTCGGAGGTCGAATTCTACCCATCTTGCATCGAAAGCATCCGAGGTAGGATACCTCAGATTGACATAATTTCAGGCCATGATGGCCTTCTGAATTTTCTCTGACTCAGTAGAGAGTTTACTCTTCTCCAACGCGGGATTCCCACTAAAACAAGTAGGAACCTTCAACTCTGTTCCTCCGATGTGAACCGAGCTGCCTCATTCGCCTTTGATGACAACCCATTCCTCCCTCTAGGAGGTATCCTTTTTCGTGGCCACTGGTACCACGAATTGCAAATTATTCTTGGCATGAGCATAAAATTACCCCTTTGGGCCGGAAGAATTGGCAGCAATCTGGAACACGTATCCAATCTCGTCCGGCCCCGACTCCCGGTCCATACCATCCCTCTCACACTGCTCTCTCCACAGTACCAAGAACCCCACCAGGTGCCTCCAGAACCCTAGTGTTAGTTGAAGGGGGTGAGCTGCAAAGCATACATTGCCCTATGCAAAGTAGGGTGGAAAGGTAGCCTTACCCCACTATCAAAAGCCGCTGTATCAATCGGAAGCTTATTAGGATTGAGAGTATATACGTCATACCCATGAGAGGGTATGGTGATTGTGATATCTTTAGGGACCTTGAAATCCCTCCGCAAGCGCCTGATGGTATCAGGGGTGCTAGTCGAATCGGGGATGCATCTATACTAGTAGGGAAGAGCGAGAACCCTTCTCACAGTGTATGTGACCTCGCCAGCCTCATCTCCACCAGCCTTGATAGCGCCTGATTCTCTACTTGATTCCTTATCAACATCCACTGCACTAGCAGGGTCATTCGAGAAACCAGTCCCGATAGCAATAGTTCTGTTGGAGTGGCGGCATTGAAAAACAGGGGCGTCTTCCCCACTATCACTATCGATGCGGCCTCTTTTCCTAGGGGCAGGGTTCCCACTAGTAGTCGCATCACCATCAAATAGTTGCTCGATGCTATCATCAGCAGGGGAAGACATAGTCACAGGGTCGAAGTCTATTTTTGTTTTTGGGAAATAATAGAAAGCTAGGGTTTATACAGATACAAGAATTTGGGAAAATTTTGCTTGAAAGAAAGGTGAGTACGCCGTGGAGAAGCAAGGTTTAAATAGGAATGGAAGTGGTTACTTGTAACGGGCAGAGAAGGTCATCAATGTCGCGGGATAATCAGTAACTTAGGGAAAACGGTCTCGAGAAACGCACACCTCCGGGATATTTCCTATTTTGAATTGGCCTACCCCAACCGGCCACGTGAAAGGTCCTTTTAAGTTAGCGTACAAGAGCAAGCTTCCATTCCACGAGCCGTTTATAGAAAATTCACCATGTGTACTGAATCCTGACTCCAACCCTCAACCTGATACCAGTGTTCAAGTCAGGGGGGACTTCTGTTAACAGAGTTTTTTGGCAAGGGTCCAAAGGAGAACTTTCCACCAAGTATCTACCTGGTAAGGACTAATACCAGTCCCCAGGTACCTAGCAGGGCTGGTACCACGACCCTGATAAAAGTAACACCTGGTAAGATCATTACCTAGACTACCTATCTACCCAGATGAAGCATTAGAGATATTCAACCAGGAAGAGTAGGTACCTTATTGAACATCCATGTTGACATCTGACGGGAGGGGTATCACGATATCACACATCCAGTACCTCACAGGTATCCGATACTCCCCGCCTAATACCAGTACCACGACGTGCACCGGATATCCCATGGGCATTTCGACATCAACCTAGAATCCAATCAAGACAGGCTTCCTACCGGCCTAGCAGAATCGACATCACTACAAGGTTGCCATTATGAATAAAACAAGCGCCACGACAACAATTCGGATAAACATGCCAATACACCACCCCATGAGATCGGTATTCTCCTCCAAGTAACGCCAGCATAAAGAGTTTACTCCCTCACCATTTAAAGTGCCATAAATAAGACCAAACGGTCAACCGAATCAGAGTTAAGACACGACAGTGATTAACGGGATCAAATCTGGCGCCTTTAGCCTTACTCAACTCCTTTCAATGCCTAAAATAGGACTCTAAAAAATCCTCATCACAGCTATTGGATTATGAGGGATATTAGATGCCTATATATATATATATGGCTTTGAAGGACAAAGAGGAGGGGGAGTTCTTTTTGAAATGCTAAAGAGATATCTTCACATCCGGAGAGACTTCTCTAGGTTTCTCCGAAGCCAGTGAGAGTTTACAAACAAACTCTCACTGGGAGGATAATAGCCACTTATCGACATAAACGGCATTCTCCATCTCCATTTTGTGTTAGAGAGAGTAAAGAGCGACTGTTGTAACCTTTACACAAATTTTTATTCAATAAAACAATACTTACTTATATCTCCTTCGTTCCTTCATAATTGTCCATATTCATACTTGTCCATATCAATCTTTATCATAGAAAGGAACCTCGGTACCGAAGGTACCTATTCCACTACCATCTACCGGTAGGGGACGAGGGTATTAATTGAAATTTCACTCCTCGAGCAGATTTTTCCGTTAACATCTCTCTTTTTTGGTGATCCAAAAAAAATCCCCCACACTTTGTCCTCTATGGCAGTATGTATAGACCTCCAATATCTCTCAGAATCCGGTTGTATTAATGAGGATTATTTGGATTCCTAGTTTCGACATTGAAAGGAGTTGAGTGAGGCCAAAGGCGTGGGATTTGATCCCTTTAATCACTGTCGTATTTAAACTCTGATTCGGTTGACCATTTGGTCTCATTTATGGCGCTTTAAATGGTGATGGAGTCAACTTTCCATGTTTATGTTGCTTGGAGAGGTATACCGGTTCTACACCCTAGCGGCGAGGTATACAGATGTATTGATTTGACTTACTGGCGTGGCGCTTGTTCGTTTATGCTGATGACTTGCAGATGACATTCATCTTACTGGGCAGATAGGACGCCTGTCTTGGTTGGTCTCTGGGCTGATGTTGAGGTGTTCTGGAACACTAGGTATGCGTCGTGGTACTAGGGTAATAGGTATGAGGGACCGAGTACCTGCAAGGTACTAGGTACTTGATATCGTGGTACCCCCTTCATTAGGTGTTAGAATGGATGCCCAGCGTGGTACCTGCTATTCATGGTTGAATATATCTGGTGCTTCATCTAGGTAGATAGGTAGTCGAGGTTCTGGTCTTTACCAGGTATTGATTTCCTCTAGGTCTTGGTATCGATCCCGCTAGGTACCTAGGAGCTGGGATTGGTCCCTATGAGGTAGATACTTGGTGGAAAATTATCCTTTGGACCCTTAACAAAAAACTCTGTTAACACATTTATTTCTTTTCTTTAGCTCTATGCGTGTGTAGTTTATTGATTTCTTGGTTGAATCCTGCCTTGATCTAAAGAAAAGCCCCCAGTGTAAACTTGATCAGAAGAAGCTTTGAAATTTGACGAGACTGGAAGATGTAGCATAGCTTGTAACCGGTATGAGGATCTCCTAGGACTTAGTAATGGGTCTCACTTGGGAAGAATCAGGGTACCATGCATTCTTGTTCTGAGAATCCTAGTACTTATGCGAACTGCAGTTGAAAGAATCTAGGTACTAAGGATTCTCGTCTCATATGGAATCCTAGTACCTAGGTGTAAACTTGGTGATATATCTTCCATTAATCCCCGTGATTGGTCTAGAAGTGGTACCAAGGCATCAGTTAAACATGGATCACAGTACCTGGTAATCGAGATTGTCATGGTCCATGACCTATTCGAGGTTACCACGGTGAAAACCTCTTCTTGGAATTCCGGCATAGGAATCTTCAGTTTGGATGCTATATTTAATTGTTCTTCCATGTGTCAACTCAGGATAGGCTCTTTTGCTTCAAACATTATATCTCGGAGGCGCACACTTCGTGAAACTGTCCTTTCCCATATTCCGGGTGTTGCACCTCATTAATGCTCTCATCATCTTGTTACCGATACCCACTTTCTCTTTCTTTAAATACCCTGATCTGCTTAACTAATCTTCATGTTGTCCCTTAGTTATTCAGCAGAGTAGAAAATTTCAACAAATAGAATCAATGATCGTCGCCGTGGTTAGCAACGTGAAAGGAAGAGGAGATGTGATTCCTCTGATTGGCAAGATGCTTGGTATTGTTGAAGGAGCAGGGCGAGATGGATTGAGTTACCAGGGAATCATGGCTGGACCAGTTTAGGATTCCTAGAACAATGGAGAAGAGTGTCTCAAGGCTATATACCTTTAGATATGGTGTAAACATTGCCAAGTTGCAACCTCGTGCCCAGCTGCATCTTGAACTTGGATGGTTTCAAAGTTGTCCTTCTGTCCCTACCTCCGATGGTCATGACAACATTGTCAACATCTGACTTAGGAAAGATCAATGCTACAGGGCTAGCTAGTCAGGCAGGAAGTTAGGGCAGAAAACAATGTACTTGCTTCTATTAACGGAAAAATTCACTCGGGGTGAAAATCTCAATTAACACCCTCAACCCGCTACCCCGGAGGTCGCAGTAGGGGTTAGGTTCTTCGTACCATGGTTTTGACAAGGTGATACAGCAAGGTGTGGTAGGTACCTCGAGGTACCGTGGCTCTTATATAGCTGAGAGAGGCAACGTGAGGGCGAGGTAGGTAGGAGAACCATCATCCCGCCCATCTGGTGTAGTAAGCTGGTACCCGGTCTAGGTATCTGATCCAGGTACCTGTTTACCTCTCTAGGTGCCCTATATAATTCCCCAACCTAGATAACGTGCAAAGAGAGGTACATGAGGGCTAGGACCAGCAAGGTTGGTACCTAGCTCATATACTTGCATAATGAATGAGATAAAAGGGAGAATGACAACTCATTTGGTAGAGGTGGACTGACCTAGGGGGAAAAAGCATCACAATTGATCACATGCTGAAAAACCCCCAGGCAGTAACCATAGAAAGGAGAAAGATCCTTCTTTATATTTATATATCTCGAGAGGTGCTCCGGAGAGCTTACATAAATACAATCTGGGACCTGGTAGGTCACCGTTGGAGGGATACCATTAGGCACCGATACATTCATGGAGAAAATTGACATGTACAATAGTCGATACAATGATAGGAGATGTCGAACTGTATTTCTGGTGAAGAAGTGGGCGAAATCTAGGATCGGAGACACCTTGGAGATATGAGAAGGCTTAGAGGTATATTGTTAACCATCAGAGAGTAGGGATATCGGACATGAGTTCTGCGATTGGAGCCCGAGCATGGTGACGAAATTAGACCCTGAGCTGGTGAACTCTCTTTATCGTTCGAACCCAGCTATAGGCTGTGGTTACTGTCTTTTGGACTCAACCCCCTCCTTGGAGAGAACTCGTTCATATTTATATGTCTCATTCTTGTTACCCACTCCATTAATTAATACGTAATCAAAGGAATGTTGATACGGCATTAATGGAGTTGAATACTCTCTCATTAATGGCGTTGTGAATGGCCATTAATGGATTTGACTGATTCCTTCTTTAATGGCGTTGTGAATGGCCATTAATGGAGTTGACTGATTCCCTCATTAATGGAGTTATGAATGGCCATTAATGAGAACAGATGGTGTTGCATGCTTCTTCCCTTCAGGCGAGGTATTCTGGTGTACCAGCCCCTTCTCGCTGGCGTGGCACTTGTTCTAGCATGCTATTATCTTTATGGTACCATTCTTCCTACTCGACGAGTAGGATACCTGTTTGGGGTGGATAGGATACCTATCTTGGACGGGTTACTGGGTGGATAGCGAGGTACCCAGGTACTAGGTAGATGTCGAGGTACCTGGGTGCTAGGCCGCTATCGAGATACTCGGGTACTAGGAGTGTGTCAAGGTACCTGGATTCCATAAGAGAGGTACCAGGTACCGTGAGGTACCAAGTTCGGGGTATTGTGGTACCAGCTTTAGAGTAGATACATAGTGTGATACCTACTCTTTTTGGTTCGTATTTCTAGCGCTTCATCTAGGTAGATAGGTAGTCGAGGTTCTAGCCCTACCATGTATTGATTCCTTCAAGGTCAAGGTATCGATCCTGCTAGATACCTGGGAGCTGGGAATGGTCCCTACCAGGTGGTTACTTGGTGGAAAATTCTTCTTTGGACCCCTGCCAAAAAACACTGTTAACAGCTTCAATTATTGTGGTTCTTTTGTTTACTTTTTTTATTTTTGTATGTAGCCTGAAAGAAGGGTTGGGCTCCCTTACTTGATCAATGAAGCTTTCTCTATCTTTTTCATCTGTTATATATATATCTGGCTTATTCCCATTACAACCCCCTTGGTTAAGTCCTGTTGCATGTTTATAACTTGGATGTAGCACAAATCTGATGGCCAATCCCGAACATAAAATTGATCTAACCAATATCCGGTAACAAAAGAAATAGGCCTTGGGCGCGGTATGTAGCAGATACTAGGTTATCTGGATGCTTGTCAATGAGTCTTGGTGCATCTTCTTCAGATACTTTATCAGCATTGTTTACTCTATCTAGGAGGGTCGAAGTATTAGGCATTCCTTTTCAGGGGATCCCAATACTTAGGCAAAATTCTATGGCTAGTGCATGTACCTGTCGCTCTTGTTTTTCAGGAGTCTTGGTACTCTGGTGAATCGTGGTACCTCGCTTTCCTACATCAAGGAATCTTGGCACTTTGTTGATATTGTCATCGAATCATGGTACCTAGCCTTCTATTTTAAGGAATTTTGGTACATTGGCGGAGACCATACGAGCACATTTCGCCAGTATGGGTACCTTGTATTCCTGTTCTAGGAATCTTAGTACCTTCCAAGGCGAACACATTGTCAAATCTAGACACCTCACATTCCTGTTCTAGTAATCTAGGTACCTCCAAGGTGAAAACAAGGCGAACACATTGTCGAATCTAGGTACCTCGCATTCCTGTTCTAGGAATCTTTGTACTTTGGTGAAAATAGTGGTACCTAGCCTTCCTGTTTCGAGGAACCTAGGCACTTAGGCAAAGATACTGGTGAATCAAGGTACCTAGCCTTCCATTTCTCAAGAATCTAGGTAGATTGGCGAAAACAAGGCGAACATATTGGCAACAAGATCTTGGTAGGCAACTAAGGCCACTTTAGTACCAGGTCTTTCTTGGCGGGGGGTAGTACCGGGCCAAGGCCTTGATCTGGCTAGCAACTATGCTCTTACGATTAAGATCCTTCCTGGAGGGGGGCAGTACCCAGCCAAGGCAATAGGAATGCCATATGGTCTTTCCTGGTCATGAGGCGATCATTGGCGAATTTATATGGGGAACAAAGGCGATAAAATGTAGACAAATAGAGATTGGAGAAAAATGAGAACCTTCTTTTATTGATGAATCAGGAGGTGATACAAATACTTATGGGTACTAACACAAAAACTTGATGTTTAAAATCGTGTTATTAAATACTCACTCACAAGTGCACGAATCGTGAAGATAAGTACAACGACAAGTAAGGATCGTTCCCACGAGGAAAAGTAATTTATTAATTAAAACTAATTCTAATTAAAGTTAAATTAAAGTAACCAAAAGATTTTTTGATGATTGAATTAAACTAAAAAACAAAATTAAATAAATCTAAGAAAGCAATTTAAAAGAATTGGTTGTGATCAATGAAAAGAAAACACTAGGTCATCAATGATCCCCAATTATGAACACTCAATGTATGGAATTAATTTATAAACAAGATTCAATCAATTCAAGGGTTCATTCTTTTTCTTAATTACGACTTTTACCATATGATCGCGGGATGAGTCATGTATTCCCAATTATTATTCACCCTTGGTCTATGGTGTGAACAACAATCGAAAACCCTTTAAGCGCAAGAAATAAGAACCAAATTCTATACTTTGCTTGGCCTATGCTAAAGATAAAATTCATTCATTCAAAAGAGCATTAATCAAGGTAAGATTTGGTCTATACTCTAACTCTAATTCTCAGATAGTCTTAACCAAAAAATCATGCCAAATAATTTATCCACCCTTGGTCTATGGTGTGAATAATTATTAAAACTAATGAGGATTACGTAGTTAAGCACAATGAATAAATCAAGAATTAAATTGATGAAATAATAATTAATCCATTCATTAGCATTTACAAAAGGTTCACATTTATTCCCTATTTATGGGATTAGTTACACATACCAAAAAAAAAAAAGATAAAACCCATTGAGGCCTCCAATGAGTTCTTCAAGTCTTCACTAGTAATCTTCTTCGTCTTCAAATCTTTAATGTGTAAATATGGATGAAAAAATAGAGTTGTGGATCTAGAAAAGTATGTAGAAAAGTGGTGTGAAGTCTGTGTTAAGGTCAGATCCCAAAATTAGGGTTCCAAAAGGGTTTAAATAGGTGTAGATGTTAGGCAATGTCCTTAAATAACGAGGAAATCAATTCCCTTTTAGAACTCTACCTTTTTGGAATTTTATTTCTTTCCTAAACCATTAAAATTGATTACTTATTGAAGGAATATAAGGATTAGATATCAATTAGCTTTCCAAGACTCACACTCATATCCAAGAAGGTAATATTTCCCGTTCCGACAACTTGCAAAACAAATCCCGTCACTATTCACGGATTTTATGATTGACTTATCTGCGCAACAGGTACTCCAATGGGCATAACGTTTTCAAGAAAGTTTGGATCGATGCACCGTAAATTTGGTTGGAAACTAGACCTCTAGGGCTTCAAATCCATAGGTGGAAGGACACACAGTTCAATCCGAACTGAGAGATATGGCCTTTGTAACATGGATCATCTGTACTGATTCGGGAAACCGCTGTGGAAATTCACAGCGGTGTGACAGCGTTTTGGAAGTGTGTCTTCTGCCTTTTTAAGCGCCGTTGGTACCGCTGACATAATTAACAGCGGTCTTGATAGAGGTTCAAGGAAAATTGCATATTAGTCCCTCAATTCTTCAATAATTTCCCTTTTCGTATAAAATTCTCCAAACATATCACTTAGATCCCAAAACCTGAAAATGCTCAAAACACAAATTAAAACCCCTAAATAACTCAAGAAACAAGTAGTTGATTGGAGGAATGGGGATCAAAAACATATACAAATAATGACCGATCAAATACCCCCAAACCTATCTTTTGCTAGTCCTCGAGCAAAACTAAAATAAAAACAAAAACTAAAAACAAAACCTAAAAACCTAAAAACAAAATTTTTTAATTAAGCCACTTTCGTAGGGAACACGATAGCATTGAGCGTATGCTACAAGCCTTTGAACCTCTAGGTGTCCCTTGTAGGAAGAGTTTTGTCTCCTGAGGGTTTACAGCTATGCTACCCACAAACATATCCTGTAAATACCAGTCATCCAAAATACATTTGAAATGTGGCCATATTGAAACAATGTATGCAAAAACCAATAAGTAAAGACTAAAGTTAAGACACGAAATTGAATGCATTGCTCAATTTTTTTTAAATGAAAAGCCCACGCTCAAGACATTCAAGTTTCAAAGTTACCTTTGCTAAATACCATAAATGTAATTCGCCTCGACTCTAATTCTCACAGGATGTCACTCATTAATATCACACAGAACCTAGGCAAATACACTCATCAAGCATATCCGAATAAAGTTATGCACAAGAAATTTTCAAGTCTTGATTGCATATGAATTTATATTGAAAGAACGCTCAAATGTATGCAAAAGATCTCGTGAAAAGAATCAACCATTATGAACAAGATAAACACACGATTTACTTCTACTTTCATAGCAAGGACCAGTAGATCAGCTAGACTTTCATTAAGGTTGTAATGGGGCCATTGGGTAAAGGTTAAGAAAGAATGGGAAAATTAGAATTCAAAAACCTAGGACCATACCAAGAGAGTCTTCAATTACCTTTACGACTTCGTGCAAATCTCAAGGTCTTCATTAACTTCATTGTAATGAGATTTTGTCACTAATTATTGCCCAAATCTTCAGAAATCACCATCTCTTTCTTGTCAAACTCCTTTAGAGTAAATACAACGTTGCAATCATGAAATCTATTCTCTGATTCTCTGATCACACCATTTATTTTGGTGGCCACTTTCACTTTTCTCTTCTTTTTTTTAATAAATCTATTCGAGAATCAAAGAATTTACATAAAAATTAATACTTTCAGACTTACCTGTTTGGATTGAATGCAGCTATTCCTTCAATGGCTTTGGATCAAAATATTCAAAAAAACATTCACTAGTAGAACCATCAAATCTTCTTCACATTCTCAAAGCATGATCCCAAGTTATAAGGTATGGCTATGATATGGGCTACATGGGTTACAGTTAATGTGGTGAAGAAATAAAAAGGCTTATTTAGTGTTTGGCTTCAAACAGGGCTATGGAGCACAAACACCAGGGTAGGAAATATTTAAGGCCTTTTAAGTGGTTCAAGCACACATAGTCTAATCATCATTTCCACTAGTTTGTCTCACTCAAGATCAAAATAAACATGTGAAATATTTTAATGATGAATGTTCTATAATGCTCAATGTATAACCTATAGAGATCAAGTCTAAAGCTAAGAACCTGCTGAGTGTTTAGGAGTAGAAACAAAATAATCCCTCATAATGTCATTTATATAACGCTTTTTGGCTTAGTGAATTCACAAGGGTAGTCTCCACTATTAATCATGGCAATTCAACTAAGCATCATATCTACTATCACATCAAGAGCATGTCATAAGTTTTGAAAAATGCAATGCAATGCAATACTCTAAGTGGCAAGAAGTTAGTGTAAACTCAGTGACTAATGCATATTATCTCAGGGGCACAAATCAAAGTATCTCATCAGGGTTTCACAAGAAAAATAGACTCTAAAACAAATATTTTTTTAATTTTAATTTTCAAAATTTTTGACAGACTCAAAAATATAATATAACAACCCCAAACCTAAATCCAACATTATCCTCAATGTTGAAATTGAAGCGCCTGACAAATAGGGAAAGATTTGGCAAATACAACACAAAACATAAACATTTAAATGGAAAATAGAAAGAGAATCATACCTTGGATTAAATCAACATTCAAAATCCCAAAATTAATCCATAATCCATGGAAAGCACTTAACCAAGTGTAGAGAGGAAAGAGGGAAGAAAAAATTTTGAAAAAGAGAAAACCTGGTTGAATGCGCGTCGACTGCTATTGTAACCGTTGTGATGAGATATAGCACAATTGATAGCGCCCTTGCCCAGTTGCTATCGCTGTGATGATCGCTGTGAATTATGGTAGCTCAAGTAACAGTGGTCCAATTCTAGTAGGACACCGTTGTTTCACCATCGTGGAATATTGGAGCGGTCTCACAGCGCCTCCTTCCCAGTAGCTTACCGCTGTCTAGCCGCTGTGGTGTTGACAGCGTAACAGATAGCATTTTTTTTATGAAATATACTAAAGACACTAAACAAAAACATCATAACTTCTCCCAAACCTGATTTCAAGTTAGGATGCTCCAAAAATAAAATAAAATAAAATAAAGTAAAATAAAATTAAAAAAAATAAAAATAAACTAGGGAAAGAAAAATACCTGGGTAGGTTTGCCTCTCACCAAAAGCTTTATTTTACATTTAGGCAAGACGTATGAGAGCACTCTTCTACTAATGGTGAAATAATGACATATTTTTCACCAAACTTCTTCAATCTTAACAGTTCCAACCCGCTCAACTTCTCTGAGATCATCTTTTCTAATCTATACCCTCCTCACACTCTTTTGATCCCTTTTCTCTTGTTTGAATTGTTTGGTATAATCATAGCACCTTGGTCGAATGTGACCCTTCATGTTACAAAAATGGCAAACTGGAACAAATCTATGAAAATTACCTTCCCGACGGCTGTGATTCATTGGTAGAACTTCCTTCCTTCTGTTTCTTCGCTTCCTTCTCGGAATTGAAGCGGCCTTTTGGGTAGGTGAATTACTCAACTCATCTTTATTCACTTTATTGATCTTGACTTCCTCCAATTGCTTCTTCACATCCGCGGCCAATGATTTGATCTCTTGCTCAGCTCTTAGGAGCTTTGCAATGTGTTCAAGCTCCTTATTCTTCATGATCTCTAATGCTTTATCTCTTTGTTCTATCTCAGCCTTCATTAGCCTCATTCGTTTAGCAAACTCATTTTTGAGCTCTTCCACCTCCTAGGTAAATTCTGCAGACTTCCTTAACGAACACTCTTTTTCTTCCATTAGCTCATTGATCTTAGTTGTCAAGTCAGAATTAAGAGCGATAACCATCTGTTTGTATTCTTTCAGTTGCTCGATCATGTTCTCATAACTTGAACGATCATGTTGGAGAGGTGAGATCTTACTTCTTTTGGCTTTTTGAATTTTTGTGAGAGTTGAGGTTGATTCTGGAAAAACTCCTGGATCCACTACTTGTACATTGAAGCAGTCAAGAGCCCCTACAGGATGTCCAATGGATTTAAAAATATCAACATCGATTGTCTCATCAAATACTGTCATGGACACCTTGCCATTATGCACATCTATGATAGCCTTTGCGGTTGAAATGAACGGTCTTCTGAGAAAAATAGGTAAGTCTTTTGCACTAGTACCTTCTTCTTCCATATCCAATACGATAAAATCTGCAGGTATGATGAGTTTGCCGACTTGGAGTAGAACATCTTCCATAATTCCACGGGGATACCTTATGGATCGATCGGCAAGTAAAAGCTCCATGTTGATTGGTTTAAGGTCACTCAACCTCATCTCCTTGTACACAGCATAAGGCATCAAATTGATGCTTGCCCCTAGATTTAGTGTGGCTCTCTCCTTTCTTGTTTCTCCCACCGTGATAGTGATATTGAAACTTCCGGGATCCTTGAGTTTCTGAGGCAATCGTTTTTGGAGTGCTGCACTAACCTCATCTAGAACTAGCACAATCTCATGAGAATCAGTCTTCCTATTTCTTAAGTTGAGCTCCTTGAAATACTTTGCATAGGCTGGCATCCTCTGGATTACTTCCATGGTTTGCAAACTAACGTTGTCCTTTGACAGGATGTTGTAGATCTCCTTGAATGATTGGTTGAGCTTGTTCCTTTGAACTCTGGCTAGAAAAGGAACTGGGGGCACATAAGGATTTGGAGATTTGTGAATTTTTAATGTATCCTTGGACTTTTTCACCTTGAACTCTTCATCTTCTACTGGTGCACTATTTTCTTTGGAGAAACCTAAAACATTAATAGAAGTATTAAAAATTTTAGCAAGTTTATCATTATTTAAAGCCTTACCATTCCAGAGAATTGTAATAGCCTTTGCTTGTCAGTATGGCTTGGGAATTTTCCTTGTTCTCTCATTTGATTAGCTTCAGCTAATTGCCCGATTTGTAGTTCCATCTTCCTCATCGAAGCATCAATGTTTTGAAATCTCACATTATAGTCTTGATGAGTTTCCTTTAGCATCTGTTGAGTGGTTTGCATGAATTCTTTCATTGTTTCCTCCAATGACAGGTTCTTGGGTTGATATTCAGGATTATGAGCACCGGCATTATATTGTCTCTGGTTGTTATTTTCCCATTGGTTCCCAGGACCCTAATTGTTGCTCCAAGAGAAATTGGGATTTCTCCAACCCTGATTGTAGTTGTTCATAGCTTGTGCCTCTTCCAAGTTACTAGGTCCAGGACCTCCCATTTGAAAATCTGCATCATACCCTAGTTGCCCACATCCCATGTATCGCGTTTCTCTCAATTGTCCCACCTGATTGACAAGTATCTCGATGGACTTTTGCATTTATGACATTTGCATTGAATTCCCGGCATTAGTATCTACTTCATAAATATCTTTTCTTCTCCTAGAACTCTTTTGCTGAGAATTATTGGCTAGCTTCTCAAAGATCGAATACAATTCTTCTGGAGTTTTATCGGTCATGGATCCTCCACATGCATTATTCACCAAAACTGTTGAGATGCCATTTAGCCCATCATAGAACCATTGACACAGTTAGTGTGTTTGATATCCGTGCTGAGGACATTCAAAGAGAAGCATTTTGTAATGCTCCCAGGCTTCATAGAATGTCTATTGGCCCCCTTGGAAGAAATTAGTAATTTGGATCTGATCTCACTGGTTTTCTGGGGAGAATATAATTGGTCAGTAAGCTTCTCTACCACCTCATCCCATGTTGTCAATAAGGCCAGAGGCAAAGTCATGAGCCATGTCTTCGCTTTTTCCTTTAGAGCATGTGGAATACACCTCATACGCAGCTGGTTTTCTGTCACCCTATTGTTTGGAAAAGCCTGAATTGCTGCATAAAATTCTCTGATAAATTTAAGCACATCTTCATTTGGTAGCCCATGGAAAGCGAGCAGCAAATTATAGTGGAAACTCTTCAGCTCATAATTTCGTGCTGCCTCATCTAATGTGATGCACAAAGGATGATTGTTAACAATAGGTCTGCTATAATCCTTCATGGTTTTGATAGGTACAGCTGGTGGAGCTGGAACCTGTTGAATGTTGTGATTTCCATCATCTGCCATTGCTCTTTGTCAAATACGATCAATGTTGTCGTTCAACGGTAGTAATTCTCCTTGTAGTGATCTTCTACCTTACATTCACCGTTCAAACCCTAAACAAAAGACAGACACACAGTAAACTTCAAAAATAAATAAATAAATAAGTAAAAATAAAAATAAAATAAAAACTAAAAATCTTAAAATTAATGACACGACTACCTAAACTAGACTAAACCTATTAACTAAAACTAAAACTAGAATTAACCAATAAATTCCACTAATCCCCGGCAGCGGCACCAAAAACTTGATGTGTAAAATCGTGTTATAAAATACTCACTCGCAAGTGCACGAATCGTGAAGATAAGTACAGCAAAAAGTAAGGATCCTTCCCATGAGGAAAAGTATTTTATTAATTAAAACTAATTCTAATTAAAGTTAAATTAAAGTAACCAAAAGATTTGTTGATGATTGAATTAAATTGAAAAACAAAATTAAATAAATCTAAGAAAGCAATTTAAAAGAATTGGTTGTGATCAATGAAAAGAAAACACTAGGTCATCAAAGATCCCCAATTATGAACACTGAATGTATGGAATTAATTTATAAACAAGATTCAATCAATTCAAGGGTTCATTTTTTTTCTTAATTATGACTTTTACCATATGATCGTGGGATGAGTCATGTATTTCCAACTATTATTCACCCTTGGTCTATGGTGTGAACAGCAATTGAAGCGCAAGAAATCAGAACCAAATTCTATACTTTGCTTGGCCTATGCTAAAGATAAAATTCATTCAATCAAAAGAACATTAATCAAGGTTAGGTTGTCTATACTCTAAACCTAATTCTCAGATAGTCTTAACCATAAAATCATGCCAAATAATTTATCCACCCTTGGTTTATGGTGTGAATAATTATTAAAACTAATGAGGATTACGTAGTTAAGCACAATGAATAAATCAATAATTAAATTGATGAAATAATAATTAATCCATTCGTGAGCATTCACAAAAGGTTCACATTGATTCCCTAGTTATGGGATTAGTTACATATACCAAAAAATAAAAAAAGAAGAGAAAGAAAAGATAAAACTCATTGAGGCCTCCAATGAGTTCTTCAAGTCTTCACTTGTAATCTTCTTCGTCTTCAAATCTTCAATGTGTAATGATGGATGAAAGAATAGAGTTGTGGATCTTGAAAAGTATGTAAAAAAGTGGTGTGAAGTCTGTGTAAAGGTCAGATCCCGATATTAGGGTTCAAAAAGGGTTTAAATAGGTGTAGATGTTAGGCAATGTCCTTAAACAACAAGGAAATCAATTCCCTTTTAGAACTCTACCTTTTTAGAATTTTATTTCTTTCCTAAACAATTAAAATTGATTACTTATTGAAGGAAGATAAGGATTAGGTATCAACTTGCTTTCAAAGACTCACACTCATATCCGAGAAGGTAATATTTCCCGTTCCGACAACTTGCAAAACAAATCCCGTCACTATTCACAGATTTTATGATTGACTGATATGTGCAATAGGTACTGCAATGGGCATAACTTTTTCAAGAAAGTTCGGATCAATGTGCCATAAATTGGGTTAGAAACTAGACTTCTGGGGCTTCATATCCATAGGTGGAAGGACACACAGTTCAATCTGAGCTGAGAGATATAGCCTTCGTAACATGGCTCATCTGCACTGATTCGAGAAACCGCTGTGACTACCGCTGTGGAAATTCACAGAGGTGTGACAGCATTTTGGAAGTGTTTTTCTGCCTTTTTAAGCGCCATTAGTACCGCTGTCATAATTAACAGCAGTTCAAGGAAAATTGCATATTAGTCCCTCAATTCTTCAATAATTGCCCTTTTCGTATTAAATTCTCCAAACACATCACTTAGATCTGAAAACCTGAAAATGCTCAAAACACAAATTAAAACCCTTAAATAACTCAAGAAAAAAGCAATTGATTGGAGAAATGTGGATCAAAAACATATACAAATAATGACCGATCAGTACTAACATCAACTAGTACATTCCCAGGTGATACTGGCTGACCTTTACTGTAAGTTCTACTGGTCGAACCTCTTCAGGTGATCTGTATTCTAGGTGCGGTCGATAGGACGTCTGTCTTTATCCTCCAATTTGTAAGCCCCACTTCGGATTATCATTTTAACTAAATAGGGACCCTCCCAATTCGGGGCTAGTACCCCGTCTAACCTCTTCTGGGTATTTTGGGTTACCTTTCTAAGGACCATGTCCCCTTCTCTGAAGCTTCGATTTTTGACCTTCTTATTGAATTAACAGGTGATCCTACTTTGGTGGACTGCCACCCTTTCTACAATCCTATCTTGCCTTTCCTCTAGGAGGTCTAAGTTGGCCCTCAGCTTATCTTCATTGCCTTCAGGTTCAAAGTGTTGTACTCGGAAGGATGTGAGTTTATGCTCGATCGGGAGGACGGCTTCTACCCCGAAAGTCAATGAGTAGGGGTTTTCTCCAGTAGCAGTCCTTTTGGTAGTACGATAGGCCCATAGCACATCAGGTAGCTCTTCCACCCATTTACCCTTCTTCTGTTGGAGTTTTCTCTTCAGGAGTCTCTTGATGGTCTTGTTTGTGGCCTGTAAGTACCTAAGTTTTTGGTTGGCTTATTTCATTGTCAAAACCATATTGGGATTGTTATGTAATGGGTAGCATAGATGATTGTGATTGACAAGCTTCCAGACATCTCAAAGTGCTTCAAGAAGGTATATCACTTGACTTGACTTCTTGAAGAGATTAGTTGCACACACACACTTTCATATGCATTTCCATATCTCTTGCATGTGTGTTTATTTGATTACGTGTATTTGTGTTTATCACACACTTCATGTATGTTAATTGTTATTGCACTTCTATGATTGCATTTGAGTTTCTTGTTGTGTGCATTATGTTAGATTTGGTTTGGTTATTTGGAGTAATGTGTCTAGTTTCAAAAGATTGGTTTTCAATGATTTAAATGTCTTTCAAAACTAACCTTTGTATGGTCTTGTGACCATAACATTTTATACAAAGATCCAAAGTGAGTTTTGAAAATTTATGGGCAAACTAGACACCCATACCGTTCCAACGCTATATTATTCATAATATTTCATGACAGTTTGAATTAGTTTTGAAATCTCCAAAGTGACGACTAAAACAGGGCAACTCTGTTTTTATCCGAATCTGACATTTCGTCACTCAAATGACTATAACTTTTTATACAGATATCAAAACCTCATTCTATAAATTGGGTTGGAAAATAGACTTCCATACCTTTCCAACGGTATATTATACGACTTTTTTCAATGTCGTTTGGTCATGTTTTGAAGCGTTTGAATATCAAGCTGTAGTGCTGTGATTGGTTTCCGCGGGTCAGCTCGGTTTTTTCATTAAGGGCAGTTTTGTCTTTTCTCTTCAGCTCTTTTGTTTCCCCAGTATAAATATACCATCTTCTTCACCATTTCAGACCAGAAACCTAGAAATTAAACCCTAGAGAGAGAGAGCTCGTTTTTAGAGAGAGAAAGCTTCAATCCATTGATTTCTAACTCTCCAATCAACTCCAATCTTTCATCATCTTCATCATTCATCATCATATTGACATGGGTCTTCAAGTTCTTGACTAGGTAACATCATTTTCATCTCTATTTCATCTATTGATGTTCTTGACCTAGGTTTAGCATTTATTACATGATTAAATGATTTATTATTATCTTTTGATGATTGTATTGTTAAATGTATGTTGATTATATGATAAATATATTGTTGGGTATTTTTATTTAATATATGTTGAATATTTGTGAAGGAATTTCGTGGGTCTCTCTTTGATTGAGTTTATTTATGATTGCTAGCATCCTAAGTTTATATAACATCTAGCAAAATCATTTTATCAATTGATTGAGTTTGTTTGTGATAGATTGACTCTAGGGTTGCATTTATTATATGACTAAATGCTTGTCTCTACAAAATGATATATGTTGAATATATGTTGAATTATTTGTGAGACTTTATATTGATTAATTTGGGTTTACTGTGATTGATTTTGATAGCTAGCATTCTAAGTGTTTTATGACATCTAGCTAAGTTTATATCATTGATTAATTGAGATTGTTTATGATAGACATTGTTCTAGGATTTGCATTTATTGGATGATTAAATGCATTGTCTCTACCACGTGAATATATGTTGAATATATTGTGAGTGATTATATTGATTGAATGTGGTAGTTTATGATGGCTAGAAATTACATGTCATTTATGCCATCTAGCTAAGTCTTTATGAGTATTCATTTAGACATTGATAATTGAAGTTTATTAACTTGTCATTAAATCTCTAGTTAAGCATATAGTGTTGTCTACCATTGTATTGCATTTTGAATATCATTACATATTCACTTAGACTTGTATTGATCTCTTCATTGAGTTAAGTCTTGTGACTACAAGGTGTAGTGCACAAGCAAGTGAAGTCTCGCAACCAAAAGGTTGGTTGGCAAGCATTGGTCTAGGATCACTATTAAAGGCCCGCGGGGTAGAATAGATTGGGTTACGAACTTTGAAGTGTGACTAGGTGGTCAACTTAGGTTGTAAACAATTATTCAAATAGTGGATTTGAGGACCGGAGTGGCTAAGTGGTTAGCCCATGAGTTTTTCCCAGTTGGAGGGTTTCTCACGTAAATCAACCAAACGTGTTTTTATTGTTTTCCGCATTTGTTATTGTTGTTGTATGTTTGGTTGATTTGGTTATGCGTTGTGGATTAATATTGACTAATCGAAAAATTAGTAATAATCGATTAACAACCCATTCACCCCCCCTCTAGGTTGTATTAGATACACATTGTGTAATTTCATGGCCTCTACTAGGGCGTTAGTATGTGGATGTGCTAATGAGGAGAAACGAAGCTCGATTCCTAGATTTTGGCAGAAATCCTGGAATCTAGCATTGTCAAACTGTTTACCCAAATCCGTGATTATAACCATCAGGGTACCGTAGCGGCAGACCACGTTTTTCTTAATGAACTCAATCGTGTTTGCCTCAGTGATCTTGGAGAGGGGCTTCACTTCACCCACCTGGTAAAATAGTCAATGGCCACTATTGCACATTTCTATTGACCAGGCGCAGTTGGGAAAGATCAAATCAAGTCTATTCCTCAGTAGGCAAATGGATATGGCGAGCTGATAGAGGACAATTGATCGAGCCAAATATGTCATACATTTTGGCCCTCATATCCTTTCACTTTGTCTCGTGCTTGGGTGTTTTTATGTGTATTTATGGCTATTTTGTTGATATTGCAGGCATTCAACATATTTCAGGGGTTGGAAGTGGAAACCGAGACTTTCGGGTGAAAAACAAGTCAAAAGTCCAAGAAACAGTGCCCAGAAGCATAGTGCACAGGTCTCATACCCGTGCACTGCACTTGCATCAACATGTGCACTGGGTGAAGTTCAGACATAAGGGTCTGTGTGCGGGTAACTGCTCGGGTCCTACTCGTGCACTCTCACCCGTGCACTGTTGATGGGAAGGTTTTTGCCGTCAGAAAACCGTCCGTCAAAACAATTTATAAAACCTATGCGATGCTTTCACAAGTAGAAATACAAGTAAAGCGGTAAGCACGGGTGTCGTCCACTGAGATCGAGGTAGCGGTGATAAGATTAGGATTAATATAACTAGTATGCATAAAAGTAAAATGATGATGAATGAAGATATAATATAAACTAAACTATGAAAGCAAATAAAATGGGATGACAATGGAGTGATGAATGAATGATGATGGAACTACGAAGTTGATGTACTCGTAAGTGAATATTGGGGCAATTGCAACAAACTCTCAATTAAGCACATTTTGACAAATGTAACCAACCTAGGGTGTATAGTGTTGGTATATATCTATAGCAAGAGGTCAACCTAGGGTGTATAGCGAAGACCTCCTACTAGAGATTAATCCCTCCTAAGCAACCAAAGTGGCTAGTTACTCAATTGGGACTTGTTCCATGAATGCTCATCTATCTAGCTATGGCTCAACCTATTACTAATGTAGCCATCCTAGGATGTATAGTGATGGCTTCCAATTCCCTCACAAGTGGCTGACCTAGGATGTATAGTGAAGGCCACCCGTTTGAGATTGGATGAGGCTTTAGGTTATCAACCGAATTCTACTCGAAGGTTAGTTCTCGTAGAATCACTAAAGTAGCCAACCTAGGGTGTATAGTGGAGGCTTCTAATTCTCTCACAAGTGGCTAACCTAGGATGTATAGTGAAAGCCACTAATTAAAGATTAGATTAAGGGAATTGTTTTAGAGCCGGATTTCTAGAAATCCTTCCATTCAATTGAGCATTAGACAACCTAATTGCCTACTCAAGTAATCCAAATCAATCATGCAAAGAGGGTGTATCCAAGCAAATCAATAATGGAAATCAATTCAAGCAATGGAATGAAACATAGAGATAGAATAAATATAACACATAGAGTTTATATACAAAGCCCAAATATCCATCATACAAATAACATCAACCCCATAGTGGGGTATTTTAGCTACTCATGTTCTATTACAAACAAATAAACTAAGAGAGAGTGTAGAGAGAACCCTTAAAGATTGATCTCCTTCCTTGAAGCTTGAATCCAAGTCTCCTAGTTGCCTTTGATTGAGTAGAGATGGTTTGGATGATAGGGAGATGTGTTTCTAGCTTAAACTACAAGTGTTGGGAGATATGGTGATTTTTTGGTTTCGTTCCCATCCTTTTCTATTTATAGAGGATGGAAAAATAGGTCACTTAAGCTTGAAACCAGAAACTGTCGCGCGCGGAGTGCGGGTGGAGTGCAGGTGAATTACCCACACTGTACCCGCACTGTAAAGGTTTTCTTCATCTTCAGTTCTTTGATCTGGGCAATAGTGCGAGTGGAATGCGGTTGGATTACCCGCACTTGACTCGCACTTGACCCGCACTGTAGTCGCACTGGTGGCCTTCACTATACATCCTAGGTTGGCCACTTGTGAGGGAATTGGAAGCCATCACTATACATCCTAGGATGGCTACATTAGTAATAGGTTGAGCCATAGCTAGATAGATTAGCATTCATGGAACAAGTCCCAATTGAGTAACTAGCCACTGTTGGTTGCTTAGGAGGGATTAATCTCTAGTAGGAGGTCTCCGCTATACACCCTAGGTTGACCTCATGCTATAGATATATACCAACACTATACACCATAGGTTGGTTACATTTGTCAAAACTTGCTTAATTGAGAGTTTGTTGCAATTGCCCCAATATTCACTTACGAGTCCATCAACTCCGTAGTTCCATCATCATTCATTCATCACTCCATTGTCATCCATTTTATTTGCTTTCATAGTTTAGTTTATATAGTATCTTCATTCACCATCACTTTACTTTTATGCATACAAGTTATATTAATCCTAATCTTATCACCGCTACCCCGATCTCAGTGGACGACACCAGTGCTTACTGTTTTACTTGTATTTCTACTTGTGAACGCATCGCATAGGTTTTATAAATTATTTTGACGGACGGTTTTCTGAGGTCAAAAACCTTCTCATCAAATGGCGCCGCTGCCGGGGATCGGTGTGCGTAGTAGTGATTAGATTAGTTTTAATATTATTAGTTTATTAGTTGTTTTTAGTTTTGTTAGTTTCTTTTTATTTCTTTGGTAGTTTTTGTTTTTGTTTGTTTCAGGACTCTATGGATTCCTTTTGGCAAAATTCAGGGTCAAGCTACGAGCCTAATGAGAATGCCTACATCTCGTCATTCCAGTCAAATTCCGTTGAAGATCAACTAAGAAATTTCATGAAGAATCATGTGCGGGAGACTGAGCAGATGATAGCTTCTCAACAAGAAACTCAAGCCTTCATAGAAGAGAAAACCACCCAAATGCTCGAATCCGCCCAGTAGTTCACCCAGTAAATCAGAGTTGTTTCCAAGTTAAAGCAACCAAACCGGTGGATCCCTCCAATTTCTCAAAAGAAGACATGTATAAGCTCCGAATAGAATTTGAAGTGGAGCGAAGCAAGAGAATGGACGAGATGGATAGGATGATCAAGATGAACCAAGAGCTTATGAGCGTGAGCACAGAGCTAGTGTTGGAAAGGGGTGTGTTGAAGGAAGAGAATGAAGCACTTCAAGAGAGAGAAGCCTTGGGAATGGAAAATGCGAGTAATCTCCAAGAGTTGAACAAGAAACTATTATCTGAAGTGAAGATGCTCAGGGTTGAGAATGGTACTCTCAAGAAGACAAATGGTGAAGTCTCCGACAAGAACAAAGAATTGGAAGAATGAATTGAGAGATTTGAAGCCGAAAAGAGTACCGCGTCGAAGGATTTGGAGAAATTAGTGAGGCTATCAAAAGATTTTGAAGATGAGATAGCTCACAAGTCAATGGAGATGCAAATGGAGGTTAATCAAAAAGCCAATGCCTTAGAGGAATCAAAGGTAGCACTAAGCAAAAAGGAGGCAGAGGTCAAGACGTTACAAGTGAAACAAATCAAACGTCCTCAAGACCACGCATCAAAGGGGAGTTCCTCTAACTCTAATATCTTTTGCTATGCACGTTCTAGGATAGAGCATTTTAAGGCTAAAAATTACAAGTCAAATCAACATAGGAAAACTAGAGGTCCTAGGAATAGGTGGAGTCGATCTAGGGTCAAGCAAATATGGGTAAGGAAAGACCAAGTGCACTTATATAGAAACATGAAAAGGGAAAAGATAATGAAGTCACCTAAATTTATTTGGGTACTGAAAAATAGGGAATTTCCTAACTTGGTCAAACCACCCTTAGAGGACCCTAGCCTCTCCATGAATGCATCCCAATTAATAATTTTGATGCATGTAGTTAGTTTTATGTTTTATGTTGTTTAAATTCAATAAATTGTGATGTTAGGATATTTTTATTCGAATGTTATATTTTGTGGATATTTGCACATTGAATTTATTGATTATATTTGTGGATGAAATAGTCGGAGGCTCTTGTGCAAGTATGAATGCATATGCTTTATATTGTTTAATTCGGTTTGGGGGTTGTTCATGCCCCATTCCGTCAATTTAATAAAATGCATGATGTTAAGCTTGACTTGTGTTTCAATGATATATTGCATGAATTGCCTTCATTTTGTGAGCCTTGTTTGAGTCATTTTTATTTTGTTGGGGCATTGATTGTGTTTGATTAGTGCCTAGGTTTGTTTGAGTCATGTTAGGTGCGTGCCGCTAGGCCGGATTCTCTTGTCTTCAACATTGAGGACAATGTTGGGTTTTGGTTTGGGGGTGTAGACGCCTTTTTGAGTCGTCTTTTGTGTCTTGAGTCATTTTTGTGTCTTATTTTTGAAAAAGTTGCTGCTGAGCCAGAATTTTGAGCTTATTTAGCTTGGTGAGATACCTGAAGCATAGTGTCTGTGGCGAATGTATGTATGCTTTGTGTGCTTATTCAATAACTCTTAGTCACTTTAGGGGTCTCACTTGCACTTCATGGGCTAGTCTCATCTTCTAGTGTCCAAGTTTAGGGAACTCGGTGCTCAAGCGCCTTGTTATAATAGTGGAGATTTCCCTTGTGAGATCACAAACACAAGCCAAAAGCGTGTATATTTGAGGGAAAATGTTTTTCAAATATGTAAACACTATTCAAACATCATGCATAGTCTCACCACATCAAAAATCATCATTTGTCATTGAACATGCATCATATATGTGGACTGCTTGACGGAAACTTTTATTCCCTTGGTAGATTGATCCTTTGAAGTGATATTAGGCAATGTGTGTTTTAGCCACTCAAAAAGAAAGCCTAAATACTTCCCATTCCCGTAATATGTGTGCTCCCAAGCCAATTTTGAAGCCAAACATATATAGATTTTTCCTTTCGACACCCACATTATCCATAACCCAAGCAACCTAAACACTTAGCCAACCCTCTCTTAATTGATCTTGTCGAGGCTTAGGAATGTAAAGTTGTGCTTTAATTTGATAAATGGCATGTACCTAGGCAAGAGTAATGAGTTAGGAAAATGTGCATAGTAAAAAGGCATGAAAAGAAAAGAAAAGAGAAGAAGCAAAAAGTAACAAAAGAAAAATATGCTTCAAATGCCTTTTGTAAATTGTAAATGCTACTCAAATGGGTAACATGAGTAGTTAAAGATTGCACGTAGAGTCTAATTGTATGCCTGGACGCCATATTGTATTTGGAAGTGGAGTTGCATGAGAAATTAAATGCTTAAGTGTAGAATGTATTGCCTTAACTTGGTTGATTAGTGCTTGTGCCTAAATTTCTCGTTCTTCTAATCACCATTCACCGTGGCCACGTTACAACCAAATGGAAAAGACCTAGTTGATCTTAGGGGATGTCTAGATTGGGAATATTAGTTAATGAATGCTCTTTCCACATTCATGACACGTGATTCTTTCATAAAACTCACTCACTGAAAACAGCGTTTATTCTAAACTAAATGTATGCAACTAAGTTGATACAGTACATAAATTAATTGGCATACTATTTGCATGAGTGTGAACCTAGGTTCTGAGAGGAAAGATAAGTGAGAATCAATGTGAGAACCTAGCGTCGAAGCAAATTATGCTCGAGGTATGAGAGTGAGTAGTTTCTGAGGCGAGGGCATTTTAAGTGTGGGATTCATGTTGTGCCAGTTTCCCTTGGGGTGTCTTGGAGTTGTTTAGAACATTTCATATATGCTCATTCCTCACTCCCATTTGCTTTTGCGTATCTCTCTGCTAGTTGGTTCTGCAGCAAGTTTTTCTTTGTGTCTAGGAAAGTTATTAGTTCGAGTCATTTTTAGTTTGTGTCTTATTTGTTTTGTTTTATGTTTGCTCGAGGACGAGCAAAGGTTTGGTTTAGGGGTGTTTGATCGTGCCTAAATTGTTGTATATTTCGGCCCTCATTCCTATTCCTTTGTCTCGTTCTTGTGTGTATTTTCTATATATTTTATGTCTAATAGGCTCGTTTGTGCTAATTGTAGGCAATAGATGTAATTCTGGTGTTAGAAGCTAATTGATGTGGTTCTGGACGAAAAGGGGCAAAAGGAAAGACAAAGGATCATAAGCAGCTCCACAGTGCGGGTCAAGTGCGGGTCGCAACCGCACTCCTTCCCACAGCCGAGACCTGAATCATGAAGGAAAGATGAAGTGCGGGTAAAGTGCAGGTCATCCAACCGCACTCCACCCGCACTATTGCTCAAGACAGAGGAGCTGATTTGTACCTGACACTAAAGTGTGGGTCCAGTGCGGGTCATCCAACCGCACTCCACCCGCACTATTGCTCAAGACAAAGGAGCTGATTTGTACCTGAAACTAAAGTGAGGGTCAAGTGCGGGTCATCCAACCGCACTCCACCCGCACTATTGCTCAAGACAGAGGAGTGGATTTACACCTGACACCAGAATGCGAGTACAGTGCGAGTACAGTGCGGGTAAAGTGCGGGTAATCCAACCGCACTCCACCCGCACTGTTAACCAGATCAGAGAACTGAATATGAAGAAAACCCATATAGTGCGGGTACAGTGCGGGTAATTCACCCGCACTCCACCCGCACTCCACCCGCACTCTGCACGCGACAGTTTCTGGTTTCAAGCTTAAGTGACCTATTTTTCCATCCTCTATAAATAGAAAAGGATGGGAACGAACCAAAACATCACCATACCTCCAAATACTTGTATTTTTAGCTAGAAACACATCTCCCTATCATCCAAACCATCTCTACTCAATCAACGGCAACAAGGAGACTTGGATTCAAACTTCAAGGAAAGAGATCAATCTTCAAGGGTTATCTCTACTCTCTCTCTTAGTTTATCGGTTTGTAATAGAACATGAGTAGCTAAAATACCCCACTATGGGGTTGATGTTATTTGTATGATGGATATTTGGGCTTTGTAAATAAACTCTATGTGTTATATTTATTCTATCTCTATGTTTTATTCCATTGCTTTAATTGATTTCCATTATTTATTTGCTTGGATACACCCTCTTTGCATGATTAATTTGGATGACTTGAGTAAGCAATTAAGTTGTCTAATGCTCAATTGAATGGAAGGATTTCCAGAAATCCGGCTCTAAAACCATGCCCTTAATCTAATCTTTAATTAGTGGCTTTCACTATACATCCTAGGTTAGCCACTTGTGAGAGAATTAGAAGCCTCCACTATACACCCTAGGTTGGCTACTTTAGTGATTCTACGAGAACTAACCTTCGAGTAGAATTCGGTTGATAACCTAAAGCCTCATCCAATCTCAAACGGGTGGCCTTCACTATACATCCTAGGTCGGCCACTTGTGAGGGAATTGGAAGCCATCACTATACATCCTAGGATGGCTACATTAGTAATAGGTTGAGCCATAGCTAGATAGATGAGCATTCATGGAACAAGTCCCAATTGAGTAACTAGCCACTGTTGGTTGCTTAGGAGGGATTAATCTCTAGTAGGAGGTCTCCGCTATACACCCTAGGTTGACCTCATGCTATAGATATATACCAACACTATACACCCTAGGTTGGTTACATTTGTCAAAACTTGCTTAATTGAGAGTTTGTTGCAATTGCCCCAATATTCACTTACGAGTCCATCAACTCCGTAGTTCCATCATCATTCATTCATCACTCCATTGTCATCCATTTTATTTGCTTTCATAGTTTAGTTTATTTAGTATCTTCATTCACCATCACTTTACTTTTATGCATACAAGTTATATTAATCCTAATCTTATCACCGCTACCCTGATCTCAATGGATGACACCCGTGCTTACTGCTTTACTTGTATTTCTACTTGTGAACGCATCGCATAGGTTTTATAAATTGTTTTGACGGACGGTTTTATTTATTATTTTAGTTGCTTTTGTTTCTTTTTATTTCATTTGGTATTTTTGTTTCTGTTCGTTTCAGGATTCTATGGAGTTTTATATGCAAAATTCAAGGCCACGCTACCAGCCAATGAGCATATCATTCGAAGATGAATTGAGACAGCTCATGCAAGATTCTCTTAAGACAAAGGATCTAATTATAGCTTCTCAGTAGGCAACTAAGCAGAATTTCAACATCTATGAGTCAACTAGCTGGCCAGACAAACCAATAGAATCCACTTACAAAGATGATCTCATCAACTCTATCAGGGCAGCAAATCAAAGCTTTAAGGAGCATTCGCTTGAATCAAAGAAAGAAGAGCACTCTAAATCCCAACAATCAACCAATGAGTATTGCCTCCATCTTGGAATACCCAAACCGGTGTAAGCCTCTAATCTTGAAGAAGAGCAAAGCACAATGATGGAAGAAATTTGCAGAGAAATGATGGGGGCAGGGAAAGAGTTGATGGCGATAATGAAGTTATTGAAAAAAGAGAATGGACAGGAGATTTCCCTAGAAAAAGAAGAAATGAGGGAAGAGTTTGACAAGAAGTTACAGCTCACAAAAAAATAATTAGAAGGCAAGGAGGCCTTAGAAACAAAAAGGAAGAATGAGCTTCAAGAGTTAAACAATAAACTCTTACTTGAAGTAAAAATGCTCCGAGTGGAAAACAGTACACTCCAGAAGAAAAATGGCGAAGTCTCAAACAAGAATAAAAAAGTTGAAGCACAAATTGAGAGACTTGAAGCTAAAAAGAATATGGCATTGAAAGACTTAGTGGATTTAGCGAAGATATTGAAGGAATTTGAAGATGACAAAGCTCGCAAGTCAAAGATGTTGTAAATGGAAGTTGTACAAAAAGACAAGGCTCACGTGGAAGTTAAAGAAGCGCTTCACAAAAAGGAGGATGCTCTCAAGATAGCACAGGTGAAAGAATGTGGCTTCATAGCTCATCTAGACAAAGTAGAGAAGGAAGTCAAGGCATTACAAGAGAAGCAAATCCAACAGCCTAAAAGTCACCCATCAAGAGGGAGTTCATCAAATTCTAATCTCATTTGCTATGTGTGTTCAAATAGAGAGCATGTTAGAGCTAAAAATTACAAATTTGATAGATATAAAAGAACAAGAGGTCCTAGGAATAGGAAAAGCCCATCAAAAATAAAGAAAATATGGGTAAGGAAAGATTTGATTAACTAAGTAAGAATCATGGGGATTGACGCAAAAGGAAATTTACCTAAATTTGTGTGGGTCGCAAAGAAGGAGTTTCCCAACTTGGTTAAGCCACCATTAGCATCACATTGAACATTTTTGATCCATGTTTTGAGTTTCACAGTTCATTTTCTTTTGTCTTTACTTGGCACTCTATTTTGATTTAAAGTGTGTTTGATTATATGAGGGTAGAGTTGAGCTAGGAGGGATGCATGTTTTGAGTTACACAATTTATTTTCTTTTGACTTTACGTGGCCCTCTATTTTGATTTAAAGTGTGCTTGATTACATGAGGGTAGAGTTGAGCTAGGAGAAAATCTATTGTGTAATTTGTTTTAAGATTGTGTCATTTATTTTCATGTTTGTTTTGCAAATATTTTAATAAGGCAAGTTGATTAGTATTCTTGAGCATGTGCAGGTTAAGAAGTGAAAAACAAAAGGAGGGAGAAAATCAAGGTTGAAGAAGTAGAGCATGAAGTGGCAAATGCCTCAGTGCGCGGGCATTACTGCGCAGGTGTATACCAGCTCAGACCCGCACAATTTAAGGAATCCTCAGCAGACAGATGTGCGTGACAGTGTGCGAGTTGAGACAACCAGCACACAAGTGAATGTGCGTGAGTCAAAAAGCTCGGGTTTAGACCTGCACATGTTAGTAAAAACACCGGCGCACATTGCACTTCTATTTATACGCCATCACTTTCAGAGGCTCCACCACAACACTTTCAAACAAAATTTTTGTCCTTTGTTTCCCTCTCAAGGTAGTTCTCTTGTTTCTTCCCCACGTAAGAGTAGTAATCAAGCATTAAGGTTTGAATTTCTCACTACAATCTTATTTAAATTGCTTAGATCACAATTCTTATTCATCTCTCTCTCTCAAATATTCTCACACTTGCATGAACTTGGTTCTTTGTGATGAACCCATGAATTTTTGAATTTTTGAATTTTTTTATGCCATATGTTGGGTTTGATTTTATATTGCATGTTGGAGTGGATTGAATTTCTTTGAATTGGAATTGATATGATTGTGCATACATTTTAGATTTTAGGGTTCATGAGGAGAGATTGAATATTTGGTGAAATTAATTGTTGAATGGTGATTTAAATAGATGCATGAAGGAAATTAAGGATGAATGTGAGGTTGAATCGAAATTGTGGCATGTAGTTGATGAATTGGGTGTGCAAAACCCACACTATTCTAGGCAATTGTGTGGGTGATATTGTGCGGGTACCTTGTCGTACCTGCACAATAGCACCTGCACATTTGCCATTGTGGGGGTGCATTGTTATACCCGCACACTATCAGCCGCGCACTGCATGATGTTCTCCTAGTTTGCTTACTCGATTCTCCTCTCTGTTGTGTCGTAACTTGTTTAAATATAGGATGCATTCACCCATGAACTTAATTGTTTTCCTTTGCAGATGACAAGCAGATCAAAGACAATTGCAAAGAAATTCGGACTCGGATCTCGCAAGAAAAAGTCTGACACCGGGCCCCCACCACCATGCAGATTGAACAGTTATTTTCCTAAACGAGTGGAGAAGTTCAGAGATCGAAAACTTATAGAAGAAAGAGGGATTGCAAGAGAATAATTGGCTGACACGGACATTCCACATATGATAGATGCAATAGGCTGGCAAACATACACACATCTTTCTCCAGCTTACTATAGGCGTGTGGTAGAGGAATTTTATACGGGGATGGTTCCCGATGATTTAAGGCGTCACAATCCAGTAATGGTTCGCGGGAGGGAAGTCAGCATCACTTTGGCTGAGATCAACAGCTATTTAAGAACGGAGAGGCCAGCAAATGTAGCAGAAAATAGTTTTGATTGGGGTGTTGCTCAGCACAGACTCCACACCAGGCAGAATGTGGATCTGGCCAACGCCTTAGTTATCCAGCCTATAACCTTTTGGGTAGCCCCAAGCTACAACCTAAAGAGCACTAACTTGAAGATTGAATTGGGGCTGGCACATCTTCGTCACGCACTCCCTGAGGCCAAGGGATCACAGAACATCAGTTGCATTAGAGGTGGCGATTATTCTGCACTGTATTCAGAGTGGGAGCTACATTAACGTCGGGTACCTTGCTCACTCCGACATTCTGATGGTGGGCCGCATGGACAAGGAGAGCCAGTTGCTTTTGTTCCCATGCTTGATCAAGGAATTCTATAGGAGAGTAGTATGTAGGGAAAAATACGAAAACACAGCGGAAGTGTGACTAAAAAACGAATTTAGTATAGTTTAAAAATTTTCCAATATTTGAACCTTAACCCTTTAATTAATTAAACATACATATATTCAAAAGATATCATACCTCTTGTCGCGTGATCCGATTGACTTAGTGTCGATGGTAATCCGCAAGATCTTCTAATCCGATCACGAACGTGAATCACATAGGAGCGTGGTCTCCCTATTCTTTGAATTGCGTACCTGAGAATGGAAAAACGAAATCTTCTTTCTTGATCGTTAACCACAAAAACTCTAAGAGACTAGAAAAATCGTTCCGGTCACTTTTGAATTCACAATCGTTATGATTGAAACTCGCGTGAACCTAAATCGAAAGTGTGCACAAAACCTTTTTATGTAAAGGCTTGCAAGTGCACTATCGAATTTAGAACTATCTTTCTATCTTCCTCTTGGCCGAATTTTCACCATGTTCTAGAGTTGGAATTTTTTTTTATTCAAAAGCAAGAGAACAAAAAATTCTTTCTCTAAAAAAAAAACTTTTTTTTTCTTCCTATCACTATTAATTCCGAAATTAATAATATATATATGTATACAAATCCTTTCCTAAATAGGATTTACTTGGTGGGCAAGAATCCTATCTCTAGGTGGATTTACTTGGTGACAAAGAATCATTTTTCAAAAAAAGATTTCTTTTCCACACCAAGACTCCTAATCCAACTCAAATAGTATATTTGTGATTATATTAAAGACTTCCTTATTTGAGTAGATAAATAAATTACTTTATTTATCTAATTACCAAAATAAGTCTTTTATATTTATTATACTACTATAATAGTATACTACTAGGAAACATAATTCCTAGTCAGAAAAAGATTTTGATTTTTAATTAAATAATTAATAAATCAATTAATTAATTTCCATTTAATCAAACAATAAAATAAAATAAAATTTTAGGCTATTATTATAGCCTTGCCGCACACACACAAAAATAATGGGCCAAATATTATTTTCTTATTTTATTTAATCCATTCAGGCTTTAAATAAAAGCCCACATGTGAACCAGACCCATTCTTACTAAAGAAACAAGCCCACATGCCTCTCGTTAATATATTAATATAATTTGAGCAGCCCATTAAATAAATAATGTGCAAATTATATTCTTAATATATTAAATACAATTCTAGATAGACCCATAAATTAGTCCGGTAGAATATATCAAGTGATCCATACAAGTCCGTGAGGATTGGGGATCTTGGCGGGCTATCTAAATTTAAGCTTCAATAGACATAACATAATCACAATCAACAAATGATTCACTTAGGTCCAATCAATTAATTTTAGCTCATTTCACTAAAGAGCTAAAATTGAACTCTTAAATAAAGATAGAATAAGAAGTTGTTTCTCATTCATACCCTAGACAATCTTATTGGAGATAGTGTATCCTCGTGTATAATATCGGTAATCACCAAGAGCTCATAGACCGCCTATAGCTCTCCAAGTTACCATATTTCCTCATATGACCACATTTTGAACTTGGATATTTTGACTTGTCCAGAAGCCATGTCTTCAATGATCATTATTAAAAACTAAACGTTGAGATTTAATATCCAATACCTCAAAACATCCATATGATGATATTATACTCTCGTTTAATAAATGGAGCCACGATGTCCATATCTATAAATGAAGTCCTCTATCGATTAACAAATGAATACCACCAAACTATCGAGGATAGACTATGCTATATAATCGTACTCATTGATAGCTCAAATGATAACACTTGCAACCATAAGTCCATCATTTATCTCAGGATTTAGATAGACTCTCCGATTGTCCTGATAATGAAAAGACTTATATCTAGTGACGGTACTAGATAAAGTATTTCATTGTGATCCAGTTCAATGCACCCAGTGCACTAGATTCTTTTACTCGAAAACCTTTCGATGATTTTAGACTCATCATAACTCATTTGATCCCACTTAAATGCTAGTAAAAGAATTATACAATTTTATCAAGATAGAGGTGCCCAACCTTTAACTTAAGTTGTGAACGTTATTCAAGACTAACTAAAGAATTGTGTCTACCTCATACATATCCGGATGTACAAACAATTCTTCATATCTCATAGTCTTTTGACCTTATGATTATTTACCTTGACAATTATAATTATAAATGCTATAAGATTTTGTAGAATCAGAAATCACTTTATTTATATGAAAAGATTGTCAATTACAATATTACACTCTTGCTATTGAGCATAATCCTAACACATCATTTATCTCAGGATTAAGATAGACTCTCCGATTGTCCTCATAATGAAAATACTTGTTGTTAACGGAAATTTTGCTCGGGATGAGAAATCTCAGTTTACGCCCTCAAGACCACTACCACGTAGGTGGTGGCCAAAATTTATTGTATATGTAACAATGATTTATAAAGTGACAAGTAAGCAAGAATGTTTTTATTGAACATGCATGGTATACAAATACAGAGGTTCTTCTCTCTTTTCTCTCAACCCTCTCTAGGGAATGGTCGATTGTTAGTCGTATGCCTGTCGAATAGTAGTCCCTTTTTTTCATTTCTTTTCTTTTCTATTTATACATAGTTTTTAGGTCAACAGATTGATTCTCTCTTGATTTTCTTAGTCTCCTCCTTGTCGGGCGGGATTTCTTGCTTTAATGTCATTGACTTTTGGATTGACGTCCGAATTGAGAGTATCGTGGTGGAGATCAGTTTGTTTCCTTTTTGAATTTTATTACTTGTTCTGCATGTAGGTAACGTTTCCAGATATGATTCAATGCATTCCTCGTATCCTTTCAGTATGATCCTTTATGGAGGTCGTTGGATATGACGATATGGTGTGGTGCATCAACCAGGGAGGTTGATTAGTATTTCGACCTTGATATCTGAGAAGTTTCATCCAGCTTGGAGCCAAATCTGGCTTCCCTTGACCTTTTCGAAGCTATGTGTGGCCTCGACTGACCTTTTGAAGCTAGGTGTCGCTTCGACTGACCTCGCGGCCTTTTAGGGACATTCTTCTGTGTCAATCGAGGTACAGAAGAGTCTCTGGAGCACTTGCGAGATGACCTCGACTTCGGGGAGCTTCTAGTTTTGGTGATGCGGGCTAGATCTGATCGTTCCGGGCTTTATCCCGGATGTTTCCGGAGCCCGTCCTTGTTCATGGGGTGGTATCGCAGTTCGGCTCTGGATAAAGAGGTCTCCTGGTGGAAGCTCTTGGGTCTGGGCTCTATCCCGGATGTTTCCAGAGCCCGCCCTTGTTTCTGGGATGGTATAGTAGCTCGACTCTGGATTGAGAGGTCTCCTGGTGAAACTCTCGGGTATGGAACCAGGTCTGGGAGGTGGAAAATTTCCCTTTGGTCCTTAGCGATTTTTGGCTATTAACAGAAGTCCCCTCTGACTTGAACACCAGACGTCGAGCTCAGGGTTGAGGTCAGATTTTCACTTTATTTGGGAAATCTTCCTATTTTTACCGTTACCGAAATATTGGGGAAATATCTTCATTTGAATGACGTGTTGCGAACAGACTAATTTATCCTCGAATTAATCTGATTGCGTTACGGCAGTCCCCGAGATTTTTTACCGTTACCAGAATCTTGGGGAGATCATCCTCTTAACTGCGTAAGTGATGTGGCATGAGATGATTAGCCTGCTTTCGAGTTTAATCCGGTTACGTTACTGTAATCGATTTTTTACCGTTACCAGACGAGTATCTCGGTGCTGTTGCCCTTCTGCCTATATATATGTCTGTTTTCCTCCTCATCTTCCTCACATCTGTTCGAGCTAAAAACTTTTTGCTGAGAAATATTTCCTTAGCATTTCCTCCGAGCTTGCTTCTTTCTTCATTCTTCGTCTTCTATAATGTCAAAAAACAGTCGTGACTCAACTGATTCCATATTCAACGGCGAGGAGGTCGTCAGTCTTATTCTAGGGAATCGGGCTAGGAGGAGTTATGACGGCGATGATTCCCTGCCCATCTCACAACGTCGGCGGCCAAGTAGGAATGTATCTATCGGGACTGGGTTCTTGATGAGAAGGTTTTTGCCGTCAGAAAACCGTCCGTCAAAACAATTTATAAATCCTGTGCGATGCGTTCACAAGTATAAATACAAGCAAAGCGGCAAGCACGGGTTTCGTCCACTGAGATCGGGGTAGCGGTGATAAGATTAGGATTAATATAACTAGTATGCATAAAAGTAAATGATGGTGAATGGAAATACAATATAAACTAAACTATAAAAGCAAATGAAATAGGATGATAATGGAGTGATGAATGAATGATGATGGAACTACGGAGTTGATGTACTCGTAAGTGAATATTGGGGCAATTGCAACAGACTCTCAATTAAGCACGTTTTGACAAATGTAACCAACCTAGGGTGTATAGTGTTGGTATATATCTCTAGCAAGAGGTCAACCTAGGATGTATAGCGAAGACCTCCTACTAGCGATTAATCCTTCTTAAGCAACCAACAGTGGCTAGTTACTCAATTGGGACTTGTTCCATGAATGCTCATCTATCTAGCTATGGCTCAACCTATTACTAATGTAGCCATCCTAGGATGTATAGTGATGGCTTCCAATTCCCTCACAAGTGGCCGACCTAGGATGTATAGTGAAGGCCACCCGGTTGGGATTGGATGAGGCTCAAGGTTATCAACCGAATTCTACTCGAAGGTTAGTTCTCGTAAAATCACTAAAGTAGCCAACCTAGGGTGTATAGTGGAGGCTTCTAATTCTCTCACAAGTGGCTAACCTAGGATGTATAGTGAAAGCCACTAATTAAAGATTAGATTAAGGGCATGGTTTTAGAGCCGAATTTCCGGAAATCCTTCCATTCAATTGAGCATTAGACAACTTAATTGCCTACTCAAGTAATCCAAATTAATCATGCAAAGAGGGTGTATCCAAGCAAATCAATAATGGAAATCAATTAAAGCAATGGAATAAAACATAGAGATAGAATAAATATAACACATAGAGTTTATTTACAAAGCCCAAATATCCATCATACAAATAACATCAACCCCATAGTGGGGTATTTTAGCTACTCATGTTCTATTACAAACCAATAAACTAAGAGAGAGAGTAGAGATAACCCTTGAAGATTGATCTCTTTCCTTGAAGCTTGAATCCAAGTCTCCTAGTTGCCGTTGATTGAGTAGAGATGGTTTGGATGATAGGGAGATGTGTTTCTAGCTAAAAATACAAGTGTTGGGATGTATGGTGATGTTTTGGTTCGTTCCCATCCTTTTCTATTTATAGAGGATGGAAAAATAAGTCACTTAAGCTTGAAATCAGAAACTGTCGCGTGCAGAGTGCGGGTGGAGTGCGAGTGAATTACCCGCACTGTACCCGCACTATATGGGTTTTCTTCATATTCAGTTCTCTGATATGGGTAACAGTGCGGGTGGAGTGCGGTTGGATTACCCGCACTTTACCCACACTGTACTCGCACTGTACTCGCACTCTGGTGTCAGGTGTAAATCCACTCCTCTGTCTTGAGGAACAGTGCGGGTTGAGTGCGGTTGGATTACCCGCACTTTACATGCACTTTAGTGTCAGTTGGAGCTGTTTTGAGCAATAGTGTGGATGGAGTGCGGGTGGAGTGCGGGTGGAGTGCGGGTGAGTGCGGATGGAGTGCGGGTGGATGACCCGCACTTTAATGAATTAAACTCTGTCTTGACCCGCACTTGACCCGCACTTTATCTGTCAGGTATGAATCAGCTCCTCTGTCTTGAGCAATAGTGCGGGTGGAGTGCGGTTGGATGACCCGCACTTTACCCGCACTTTAAATTTCCTTCATGCTTCAGGTCTCGGCTATGGGAAGGAGTGCGGTTGGAGTGCGGTTGCAACCCGCACTTGACCCGCACTTTTGAGCTGCTTATGATCCTTGTCTTCCCTTTTGCCCCTTTTCTGCCAGAACCACTGCAATTAACTTCTAACACCAGAATTACATCTATTGCCTGCAATTAACACTAATGATCCTATTAGACAAAAAAGACATAATATATATAGAAAATACACACGAGAACGAGACAAAAGAATAGGAATGAGGGCCGAAATATACAACAATTTAGGCACGATCAGTTCTCCAACCATCTCGACCACCCTTTAGATATCCTCGATGATGACTCCGACAAAGAAGCGGCCGGTGGCACTGTGGGGGAGCGTCGGATCTCGGTTCTTGGTCCCCTTGGGGAAAGGCTACCTCCCTACGATTTCCGAGTTGTCCCAGATTCCACCGTTGACCCAGTGTCGATTGATCGCTTGAGGTCAAAGTTTGGCATCCCTGACAGCGTATCCATCTTGGTGCCTCCCAAAAATTATGAGTTTTTCAACCCCCCTAAAGGCGTGCTTAAGATTCATGTGGCCGCTCTTGAGAACGGGGTCAGGCTTCCGCTATCAACGCCATCCAGCTCCCTCCCCTCCAGTTGACTCATGGCTTCTGGAGGCATCTGATTGGTTTCCTTATATTATGGAGGGAACAATGCCAGATGAGTAAAGTGACGAGGGAGCCAGGTGCAGAGGAGCTGGCTTATCTCTTCCGGATTGGGAGCTTGTCTGGGGCTCCTCGAGGCCAGTTCTATACCAAGGCCAAGAATAAGCTCAACTTCATCGTTCCTGGTGCCTCGAAGAAGGACCCCTCGTGGAAAGAGGAATGGATCCTGGCAGGGGATGACTGGGGGAGCTCGATTTTCATCGGAGGGCATGAATTCGAGGTTCCTACGGCTTTCAGTGACAATCCCTCTTGGGACCGGGACTCCCTGCCTTCTGAGTCCGAAGTCGTCTTAAAGGCTATTCTAGCCTGGAATTATCTGAATCTGAAGTTCCCTACTGCTGAAGCTTTTGATCCTCGTAGGGTGAACAAGTATTTACGGATTTCAGATGCTATTCCTCGTAAGTGTCATTGAGTTGCTTCTCTTTTACTTGCCTTGGTTCTAACTTATTTTTTTTTCAAGTTTTTGTCGTGGAGCCGGCCACCTGTCACGTCTCACGCTCTCTTCAAGGTGGAGCTTTCTTCCCTCCTCTGGGGTCGAACCTGCCCTAGCTTCATCAATCTCATTCGGCTGGGTCTAAGATGGCCACTCATGCCTCGCGGGCTTTCCGGGCCTTGGGTAAAGCTCCCTAGGTGGTTAGCCCGGCTGCTTCTACCCCCTCGGCTGTGGCCACTAAAGTCGCTACCCCTTCGGCTCAAACACCTGATTCCGCTGCACTTCCAACAACCAAAGCCTCAGAAGTTTCTGGGAAAGGTGTTGCTTCTGGGAAAGGTGTCGCGAAGGTTCCTACCAGTCACTCCCGGCCTCAGTCGAGCTCGACGGGGCGGGATGAGGTCCTGGAGCAGTTCATAGCGTCATGTCCGGGTGGCGGGATCTCCAAGATGGCTTCTACGCCTGTGGACGTCCTTATAACCAAGGGGTCTGCTATTTTAGCTGAGGTAATTGTATTTCCATCACGCTACTTTTGTTAATTCGTTTAGTTTCTAACTCGGGTTCTGTATTTTGTAGGCCTTTAAGGTTAATGTCGCGATGGGCCAGCAGGTAGCCCTTCTTCGTGATAGAGCTGCAAAAGCCGAGGCTGAAGCTGAGAAAGCCGGGGAACTACTCAAGCAGGCTCGGTCTTTAGTGGAAGAGGTGACTTCCAGCCAGGGAAAAATTGAGCTCGAGATGGCTGAGCTTCGCTGCGATCATGAGAGGATGAAGCAATCTTTTGATCAGGAGCGTCTTCAATCTCTCCGGCGGGTTAGGTAGCGGGATTCTTAGAGATCTGAGGCTAAGAAGCTGGACCTCGAGAACCAGTCTCTGATTACTCAGGTGGCCAAGCTGCAAGCTGAAGCGGAGACCTCCTTCAGTGAAGGGTATTTTTATGCTTCCTTTCAGGCCGCGGAAGCTCTTCCTTCTCCCTTTGATTTATCGTCTATTACGGGCTGGGATAGACAGGAAATAATGCTCAAAGCTGCCGAGTTATCTCGTCTTAAGGGTGACAAGGTGGTCCCTTCTAGCCAGTAGAAACTGGGAAGTAGCCCGCTTAGTCAGATCCCTCATTCCATCTTCCTTCCTTTATCACCTCGGGTCTAGGGGAGTCTTCCAGCAAAGTGATGTCTTCTCGATCCGAGGAGGACAAATCGGGAGCTGGTGAAGAGGTTAGGAGCCCATCTGAGGATCCCCTTTTAACAGAGATGGAGGTCGACAGAAGCCAGATGGGGTCCTTGGCTACCCTTCTTGACTCGGCTATCCCTCCTAAGGGTATAGACGTAATTAATGAAGTTTTGGAGGAAGATCCAGCTGATCATCAGATGGAGCCTCTAACTGGTGGAGTGGTTGGCGAGGATAACCCAAATGGACAGCTACCTGCAGAGGGGGTTGATGCCGAGGATCAGCAGGAAGGAGGAGGGCCAGCGGAGGGGAGCCATGAGAGTCCCAAAGCTTGAAGTGGATGACTTGTTTTTGATTGCCCGGAAAAGAGGGTGGGCACCCTGTTTTGCCATTATCAATATTTCATTTTTCTTCTTCTTTTTGTAGCCCGAGTTAGGGGGTTGGGCTCCTCATTTAGATGTAGCCTTATCGGGGGATAGGCTCCCCTTGTCCTTAATGATAAATCGAAGCTCTTTTTTTGAGAGCTTTTATTCTGTTTCTGGTCTTGCATGGGATCCAGAGTAGCATCTGTAGCTACAATTAAGATTCATGTAGGGAATTATGATGATTTTGATCTTGCACACGAAAGCAAACATTATATATATATATATATGTATGTATGTACATATATATATATATATATATATTTTTAGGGGTGATAACCCAACCAAGACTTTAGGAGGGCTACTTAGCTTTTTCCTAGTCTTTGGGATCTGGTGGGCAACTATGCTCTTACACTCAGATCCTTCTTGGGGGTGGTAGCCCGACCAAGGCATCAGGAGGGCTATCGAGCTATTTCCTGGTCTCGAGATCTGGAGGGCAACTATGCTCTTACACTCACATCCTTCTTGGGGGTGGTAGCCCGACCAAGGCATTAGGAGGGCTATTGAGCTATTTCCTGGTCTCGAGATCAGGAGGGCAACTATGCTCTTATACTCAGATCCTTCTTGGGGGTGATAGCCCGACCAAGGCATCAGGAGGGCTATCGAGTTATTTCCTGGTCTAGAGATCTGGAGGGTAACTATGCTCTTACACTCAGATCCTTCTTGGGGGTGGTAGCCCGACCAAGGCATCAGGAGGGCTATCGAGCTATTTCCTGGTCTCGAGATCTGGAGGGCAACTATGCTCTTACACTCAGATCCTTCTTGGGGGTGGTAGCCTGACCAAGGCATCAGGAGAGCTATCGAGCTATTTCCTGGTCTCGAGAGGTTTATGTCGAATTCCTATACAAGGGTATAGTCACTAATGTTAAACATAGTTGGAGACATAGATGGAAGAGGAAAGGAAAATTACTTTATTAATGATCGAGATATAGTACATCTTTATTAGGGTCTTGTAATGAAAACTAAGTGGGGGTAGTCTGCTTGAGAACTCCTTTCAAGGGTAGAATTTCTTCAAATGATCTGCATTCCAAGTGTGGTTGATGGATCGTCCGTCCATGTCTTCGAGTTTATAAGCTCCATTGCGAACAACTAGCTTTATCAAATATGGCCCTTCCCAATTTGGACTTAAAACTCCATCCGACCTTTTCCGAGTGTTCATTGTCACTTTCCTAAGTACCAGATCCCCTTCCTTGAATTTCTGGGCTCTAACCTTTTGGTTGAAGTATCTAGCGATCTTGCTCTGGTAGATCGCTACTTTCTCTGCTACCCGGTCTTGCTTTTCTTCTAAGAGGTCTAGACTAGCCCGGAGCTTGACTTCGTTACTTTCGGGCTCAAAGTGCTGTATCCTGAACGAGGTTAATTTATGCTCGATGGGGAGGACTGCTTCAACCCCAAAAGCCAGGGAGTAAGGTGTCTCTCCGGTAGCTATTCTTTTTGTAGTCCGGTATGCCCAGAGGACTTCTGGTAGCTTTTCGGCCCATTTACCTTTCTTCTGCTGAATTTTCTTTTTCAAAAGTTTCTTGATTGTCTTGTTAGTGGATTCTACCAGCTCGTTAGTCTGGGGATGAGCCACTGAAGCGAGCCTGAGGTCGATCTCTAATCCCTTGCAGAAGTCTTTGAATCGGGGATTGTCGAATTGCTTTCCTAGGTCGGATATAATGATGAGAGGGGTCCCGAACCTGCAAACCACGTTAGTCTTGATGAACTTGGTTGTATTCTTTTCTGATATTCGAGAAAGAGGTCTTGCCTCGACCCATCTTGTGAAGTAGTCGATAGCCACGATAGCATGTTTCATCTGTCCAAGAGCGGTAGAAAGTGGCCCAATTAGGTCGATTCCCCATATGGCAAAGGGATAAGGTGAACTGAGGGATGACAGTCGCTCGGGTGGTTGGTGGTTCAAGTTTGAGGTTCTTTGACAAGGTTCGCAGGATTGCACAAAACTCTTTGCATCTTGATGGATGGTCGGCATATAGTACCCCATACGAAGCACCTGATAGGCTAGAGCTTCCCCACCTATGTGGTTCCCACAGTCCCCAGAGTGGACCTCTCTCAATGCCAACTTAGCATCATCTGGATGCAAGCACCTAAGTAAGGGGAGGGATCTGCCCCTCCTTTAGAGGTATCCGTCCACCATACAGTATCGAACTGAGAGTCTCTTAATTCTTCGGGCTTGGTCGGGCTCTTCAGGAAGCTCTCCTTCAATGAGGTAGGCGACAATTGGGTCCATCCAGCAAGGTAGGCGATCCAGGAAACAAATTTCTCCATTTATGGCTATGCTTGGCTAGGTGATTACTTGGAGGGGAATTCCCCTTGGTAGGGATTGGCCTCCGTTCGCCGCTATTTTAGCCAGAACATCTGCGCGATGGTTTTGGTGTCGAGGCACCTGATCGATCTTGAATCCCTTAAATTTTCTTTTCAGCAACCGAGCTAGATTTAGGTAGGTAACCATATTATCTCCCTTTACCTGGTAGACCCCAGTCACCTGGTTTACAATAAGCAATGAATCGCTCTTGATCTGCAGGTAGTCTGCCTTTAGTTTGATGGCTACCTTCATCATGGCTAGGAGGGCTTCATATTCCGCTTCGTTGTTGGTAGTTTTAAACTCGAATCTGAAACAGTGACAGAATTCAGTCCCCTCCGGATCTATCAAAACTATGCCAGCTCCTCCCCCAGCTTGTCCGGATGCTCCATCTGAAAAGAGGATCCATGGCTTGCAGCCTTCCGGCCAATTTTCGACCTCGGATACCTTCTCAGGGACCTCGTTTGATACTGAGGGATCATCTGGATCTGGGATCGCTGAGAATTCTGCAACTAAGTCGGCCAAAGCCTGTGCCTTAATCGTAGTCTGGGGCTTATACTTTAGGTCGAACTGAGTGAGCTCTAGTGCCCATAAAACTAGCCTTCCTGACACGTCTGGTCTTTGCAAGAATTGATGGAGGGGTTGGTCTGTCACCACTGCTATTGTGTGAGCTTGAAAAAAGGGACGGAGTTTCCTCGCTGAGATCACCAAAGCATAAGCAAGCTTCTCCAGGAGAATATAGTTCCTTTCTGATTTGGTCAAGGCATGACTCACATAGTATATGGGTCTTTCAAAGCCGTCGCTACAATCCTTGGCCAAAGCCCCGCTTACTGCAGTTTCTGATACAGCCAGGTAAATCTGTAACTCATCTCCGAGAACCGGCTTGACTAACAAAGGGGGGCTTGTTAGGCACTCTTTCAAAGCCTGAAACGCCTACTCGCTTTCCTGGCTCCATTTCATGTTCTTTCCTTGTTTGATGGCCTTGAAGAAAGGGAGACATTTATCGGTGGAGCGAGAGATAAACCTGTTGAGTGCCGCCACCCGTCCAGTCAGAATCTGTACTTGCTTGAGCGAGGTCGGGGATTCCAGGTCCAAGATAGCTTTGATTTTTTCTAGGTTGGCTTCTATACCTCTCTCATGAACCATGAAGCCCAGAAACTTCCCTGCAGTTACCCCAAAGGCACATTTGGAGGGGTTCAAATGCATCTGGTTTTCCTTCAGTATGAGGAAGGTTTTCCGAAGGTCTTCCTGATGTCCCTTTGTGGTTAGGGATTTCGTGATCATGTCGTCGATGTACACTTCCATCGTCCTTCCTATCTCGGGTTTGAATAGTTTGTTAACCAGCCGTTGGTATGTGGCCCCTGTATTTTTCAAACCAAACGGCATCACCTTGTAGCAGTATAAGCCTTGCCCAGTGATGAAACTGGTCTTATCTTGGTCAGCCGGGTGCATTTTAATTTGGTTGTATCCTGAGAATGCATCCATAAAACTTAAAAGTTTATTTCTGGACGTGGAGTCAACCAACTGGTCAATCTTTGGTAAAGAAAAAATGTCTTTCGAACAAGCCCGGTTGAGGTCGGTGTAGTCGACACATATACGCCATTTCCCATTCGCCTTCGTGACCATGACCACGTTAGCGACCCATTCAGGGTAACGTACCTCTCTGAAGAACCCCGTTTTGATCAATTTATCAACCTCTTCCTGCACCATCGCGTTCCTATCAGCGTTGAAGTGACGCCTCATCTGCTTGATGGGCTTGACTGTTGGATCTACTGCTAGCCGGTGGGTGGCCAATGATGCCAGAATTCCAGGCATTTCATCATGGTTCCAGGAGAAGATGTCACTGAATTCCCTGAGAAGATCAATCAGTCCTCTTTTTACTTCTAGATCAAGGGTGGCTCCGACCTTGACGACCTTTGAGGGATCGTCATTCCTGATGGATATCTCTTCTAGTTTGTCCACGGGCTGTCCGCTGGCCCATTCCTTACTCCGTTCTTCCTCGTAGGGCATGATAGGTTCATCCTCCGGATGCCCAGGATGTTCTGCGGGCTCCCTCTCCTCTTGGATTATCCGGGATGTATCCATATCTTCCTAGATTAATGTCACCTGCACACACTGCTTCGCTAGGGCTGCAGGATTGGTAGATACTGCGTAGCATTTCCTGGCTGCCTGCTGGTCTCCGCGTACCTCTCCTACTTTGGTTCCAACCGGGAATTTCAAGACGTTGTGGTATATGGACAAGACTCCCTTCAAGGAGGATAGGAAATGTCTCCCTAGGATGGCGTTGTAGGCCGATGGGGTGTCCACCACAACAAAGTCAGTCATTACATTCTGTTGGAGCGGGGGGACCCCCATGATTACTGGGAGGATCATTGACCCCACTGGTATGATCGAGTCCCCAGTGAAACCGTAAAGCGGAGTGGTACAGCTGTTGTAACAATGTTGCTTCAGGTTCAATTTTTCCAGGGTATCCTTGAAGAGGATATCTACACTGCTACCTGTATCCACGAGCACGCGATGGACCAGACAGTTGGTGATCTGTATCGTGATGACCATAGGATCATCATGAGGTTGCACAGTATCGAAGACATCTGCTTCGGTGAATACGATCTGAGCTGACTTAAAGGGCTCTGGCGGGCTCTGGCAGGCTCTGGCTGACTTCGAAGATCCCTCGACTCTGTCCGAGGCGGGGAACCTTTCTTGCGTGGTTTTTTCAGGAGTTATTGGAAACGCCGGCCAATGTAGGACCTCCGCTGATAGTGTGTATCACCTGGATCTGTTGCATTAAGTCAGCCTGCTCCCCTTTCCTCTTTTCTGCATCCTCACAGATTTCAGCTTGTACCTCCCTTCCTGTCCTGATATTATCTCTGACCTGTTGTAAGAACTCAATCAGGCATCCTCACCTTATCAGGGCATCAATCTGGTTGCACAAGTTATAGCACTCCGAAGTGTTATGGCCCACGTCTTCGTTAAAGTCGCAGTACTTGTACCGGTTTCTCCTATCAGCTGGGGCCTTCATGGGAGCGGGCTTTTGAAGCAACCCTTTATCTAGTATAGCAAGGTAGATTGTTTCCCTGGAAGCATTCAAAGGGGTGTAGTAGTCATACCCTTTTTCCCCTTTCATTATTGGAGCCACGGTCCTGTAGGCGGTGAAGCCCGGGGAGAGGTTTGTTTTGCTGGATATCTTTCTTGCCTATGCGGAGGAGCAGGGAGGCAATAGGTCGACCTGTTGGGAGGTTTATTCTGAGCTTTCTGCACTGGCTCAAATTTGGGGGCTTCTTTCTTCAGACGCTTTGCCGTTCTCATGTCGTCATGTTCTATCTTGACCTTGAGTTGTTCGTCGATCTCGACCTGCTCCAGAGCCCGGTCATAGGACTTATGGTAAGTCTTGGGAGGTCTCTTGGCGAAAGAACGGAAAAGCTTTCCTGCCCAGAGGTTTTGCCTGAAGTTGGCGAAGGTTTCTTTTTCAGTGAAAACTCCCATTTATATGACCTCCTTGTGAAATCGCTCCACATATGATAGAAGAGTTTCACTCCGTGCCTGGATCACATATTGGAGGTCTATGGGATCTTTCGGGCGAGGTTTAACTCCTTGGAATTATGAGCAAAAATCTGTTGATAATTTTTTGAAAGAATCCACGCTTCCAACGGGTAATTTCCTGAACCAGGTTTTAGCGTAGTCGGTCAAGGTCGTTGGGAACATTCTGCACATAGCTGCTCTGGTAGTGTTCTGGACCTCCATCTGTTGAACGAAGCTATCTAGGTGGCTTAGAGGATCTTCTGTTCCAGAGAACTTATCTGCTGGCATTTTGAATTTTGGGGGGAGCTCTGCTTCCCTGATCCTCCTAGTGAAGGGAGCGTTCATCTCGCTTAGGGGATTCTTTTTGTCCTCCTTACTCTTTCCCTTCCTTATCTGCTGGACCTCTTTTTGTAGCTTTGCCAGCTGATCCCTCAGTCGCTTGTTCCCAGGTCTCTTCGAGTTAACCTCAGATTCCTCACTGTCGAATCTTTCTGATGAACTGGCAATTTCTATCCGGTTTTCCTCCTGGACATGATCCACTCGGGGAGTTTGTCTACTTTCCTCCTCTAGGGCCCGGGTAGTTCTCCTAGATGTAGTTGGATGAGATAGCCCTCGAGGCTTCCGGGTAAAAGCATCCGCGGCTGACTTAACTAGCCAGAGTTGATATTGTGAAAGTCTTCTCGGAGCTGGGGGCATGGGTCCCAGCCTATCCCGGATCGAACGTTGGGGCCCTGATCTATCTCGAGCCGGCTCTAGAGGAGGAGGTACTAGGCGATCGAAAGCAGGTGGCCTAGCTCCTAGCCTGCTCGGCTCTCCCTGATCATTCAGGTTGGTTGGCTGGATTGTGATGCCTTCAGCGAGGAGGCGGACGTGGACGGATTCTACGAAGGCCGCCGCTTGTTTGTCGAGTGCTGCCTGGCTCACTATGGGGTGGCCAGTAGCCCACGTATTGGTTGTCTGGATCAGAGCTTGACTACTATATCCAGACTTTCTCCCCCTTCCTAGGGCTTTTCGGGTTGGCCTCGCCGGAGATTGCTCCGGGACTCTGTGTTAGCCTTGGGAGGAGCGGAGCCTCATAGTTCTTGTAAAACAATGAAAATATAAATGCAAATGATTGGTTAGTTGGGTGTAAGTCCCCACAGACGGCGCCAGAAAGTGTTAACGGAAATTTTGCTCGGGATGAGAAATCTCAGTTAACGCCCTCAAGACCACTACCACGTAGGTGGTGGCCAAAATTTATTGTATATGTAATAGTGATTTATAAAGTGACAAGTAGCAAGAATGTTTTTATTGAACATGCATGGTATACAAATACAGAGGTTCTTCTCTCTTTTCTCTCAACCCTCTCTAGGGAATGGTCGATTGTTAGTCGTATGCCTGTCGAATAGTAGTCCCTTTTTTTCATTTCTTTTCTTTTCTATTTATACATAGTTTGTAGGTCAACAGATTGATTCTCTCTTGATTTTCTCAGTCTCCTCCTTGTCGGGCGGGATTTCTTGCTTTAATGTCATTGACTTTTGGATTGACGTCCGAATTGAGAGTATCGTGGTGGAGATCAGTTTGTTTCCTTTTTGGATTTTATTACTTGTTCTGCATGTAGGTAACGTTTCCAGATATGATTCAATGCATTCCTCGTATCCTTTCAGTATGATCCTTTATGGAGGTCGTTGGATATGACGATATGGTGTGGTGCATCAACCAAGGAGGTTGATTAGTATTTCAACCTTGATATCGGAGAAGTTTCATCCAGCTTGGAGCCAAATCTGGCTTCCCTTGACCTTTTCGAAGCTAGGTGTGGCCTCGACTGACCTTTTGAAGCTAGGTGTGGCTTCGACTAACCTCGTGGCCTTTTAGGGACATTCTTCTGTGTCAATAGAGGTACAGAAGAGTCTCTGGAGCACTTGCGAGATGACCTCAACTTCGGGGAGCTTCTAGTTTTGGTGATGCGGGCTAGATCTGATCGTTCCGGGCTTTATCCCGGATGTTTTCGGAGCCCGTCCTTGTTCATAGGGTGGTATCGCAGTTCGGCTCTGGATAGAGAGGTCTCCTGGTGGAAGCTCTTGGGTCCGGGCTCTATCCCGGATGTTTCCGGAGCCCGCCCTTGTTTCTGGGATGGTATAGTAGCTCGGCTCTGGATTGAGAGGTCTCCTGGTAAAACTCTCGGGTATGGAACCAGGTCTGGGAGGTGGAAAATTTCCCTTTGGTCCTTAGCCAATTTTGGCTATTAACACTTGTATCTACTGACGGTTCTAGATAAAATATTTCATTGTGTTCCTGTTCAATGCACCCAGTGCACTAGATTCTTTTACTCAAAGACCCTTTCAATGATTTTAGACTTATCATAACTCATTTGATCCCATTCAAATGCCAGCAAAAGAATTCTACAACTTTATCAAGATAAAGGTGCCCAACCTTTAATTTAAGTTGTGGACGTTTATTCAAGACTACCTCATACATATCCAGATGTACGAACAATTCTTTCTTTCTCATAGTCTTTTGACCTTATGATTATTTACTTTGACAATTATCATTATAAATGCTATAAGATTTTGTAACATAGAAATCACTTTATTAATATAAAAAAGATTGTCAATTACAATATTACACTCTTTCTATTGAGCATAATCCTAACAATCTCCAACCTGCGCTATAGCAAGTGTGTCATATCTCTCATTCCCATGTTCTCTAGGTGCCCGTCAAAACTCTTCTGAGGTAGAGCCTTTGTGAAAGGATCCGCTAGATTTTCTGCTGATGCGATTTTGGTAATTGTCACGTCACCTCTATGCACAATCTCCCTTAAAAGATGATACTTCCTTTCAATGTGTTTACCTCTCTTATGACTTCTTGGTTCCCTCGAATTAGCCACTGCTCCACTGTTGTCACAGTAAATAGTGATCTGCTTATTCGCATTAGGAACTATTTCCAAGTTAATCAAGAATTGGCGAAGCCAAACAGCCTCTTTGGCAGCTTCGCATGCAGCAACATACTCAGCTTCTATGGTGGAATCAGCAAAACAGGATTGCTTGATACTCCTCCATATGACTGCTCCTCCTCCTATAGTAAACACAGATCTTGAAGTGGATTTTCTGGAGTCAGAATCTGACTGGAAATCAGAATATGTATACCCAATGGGAATTAAATCCCCTCCAGAGTACACAAGCATATAATCTCTTGTTCTCTTGAGATACTTGAAAATATGCTTGACTGCCATCCAGTGATCAGGACCAGGTTTCAATTGAAACCTGCTAACTATGCCAACAGTAAAACACTGTCTTGTCTAGTGCAGAGCATTGCATACATGAGACTTCCAACTGCCGAGGCATATGGAACTCTACTCATGAATTGCTCTTCATGTTGATTCTTAGGAACTTATTCCTTAGAAAGTTTGATTTCATGTCTGAAAGGTAACATACCTTTCTTGGAATCCTGCATGGAAAAGCTAGACAATATTTTGTCTATGTATGACGCTTGGGATAATGCAATTGTTTTATTCTTTCTATCCCTTATTACTTGGATACCTAGAATAAAACTAGCTTCTCCTAAGTCCTTCATATCAAATTGTTTTGCTAACCATTCTTTTACTGATGTCAATACACCTAAATCGTTTCCAATGAGTAGTATATCATCAAGATAAAGAATTAGGAAAACCAACTTGTCGCCCTTTATCCTTTATAAACACAAGGTTCGTCAGGATTCTAAATAAATCCAAAACCTTTCACAGCTTGATCGAACCTTATGTTCTAGGATCTAGATGCCTGTTTTAATCCATATATGGATTTCTGTAACTTGCATACCTTTTTCATTTGGCCCTTTTCATTGAATCCTTCTGGTTGCATCATATAAATGCTTTCATCCAGACTTCCATTAAGGGAAGCTGTCTGGACATCCATCTGCCAAATCTCTAGATCTAAAGATGCTGCAATGGATAAGAGTATCCTAATGGATTTAAGCATGGCCACAGGAGAGAAGGTTTCCTCGTAATCGATACCTTCTTTTTGTATGCAACCTTTAGCTACCAATCTAGCTTGAAAAGTTTCCCCCTTTCCATCCATACCTCTTTTCCTCTTGTATACCCACTTGCACCCAATGGGTTTAATCCCTTTAGGCAAGTCTACAAGAGACCAGACTTTGTTATCGAACATGGATTCAATCTCAGATTGCATTGTCTTTTGCCAATGACGACAATCAACATCCTCCATTGCTTCCTTATAAGTGTAGGGATCATCGTCGTCCGGGAGATTCTCCACTGATTCTCCCAGATCGATGTATCTCTCGGGTTGTTTACTAACCCTACCACTACAACGAGGAATGGTAGGTTGTTGATTTTGTGTTGAAGTGGAACTTACAATTGGGCTAGGTTGTAAAACCTCTTGTGGAATTGTATCTCTTGACATCTCATTTAAGACAATTCTACTTTTGGACACAAAAATATTCATATAGTCCTTTTCTAGAAATGAAGCATTTGTTGAAACAAATACTTTTAGATCTGAAGGACTATATGTAGGGAAAAATCGATATAAAACGCAGCGGAAGAAACGAAAAATAGATTTCGTATGGTTTTAAAATTTTTCTCAAAGTTGAACCTTAACCTTTTAATTAATTAAACTCAAATATATACGGTTAGAGTTAAATACCTCTTGACGCGTGATCCGATTGACTTACATCAATTGGTAATCCGCAAAATCTTTTCCGATGCCCGTGAACAGTACCCGCGTGAACAGTGATCGTAAACAGTACCGCGCGAACAGTGATCATGAACAGTACCGCTGTGAACAGTGATCGTGAACAGTACCCCCCGCCGTGAACAGTGATCGTGAACAGTACCGCGAGATCTTCCAATCCGAACACGTACGTGAATCACCTAGGAGCGTGGTCTCCCTTTTTCTTTGAATTGCAAACCTGAGAATGGATAAACAAAGTTTTCTTTTTCTTTTGTTAGTCACAAAACAATCAAAAGAAGACAAAAATTATTCCGGTCACTTTTGAGTTCTCAATCTAATGATCGAAACTCGCGTGAACCTAATTCGATGTTGTACACACAAGCTTATTGATGAACAAGCAATCAGTGAATTATCAAAGAATAATCTCTTCTCTCTTTTATGTTTAGTAGAATAAAAATTATCATTTTCTATGAATTGAGAAGAAGAAGAAGAAGAAAAATTGAATCATTCAATCAACTATATTGGCCGAATTCTATATGTGGTATTATATAGGTGGCCGAAATTTTGCTTCCTCTTCTATTTAGGATTGCCGAAATCTTCCTCTAAATGGACTAGGGTTGCCGCAAATCACATACCAAAAAGAGTTTGTGTTGCACCCTAATTTCCATCAACCTTTAGACTTCAAAACCTAATCCAACTCATAGATATTTTTATTCTTTTATTGACTAATTAAAAAGACTTTTTATTTGATTAAATAAATTAATAATTTATTTGCTTATCAAACAAGTCTTTTACTTTTAATATACTATTACCAATAGTATAACTTTAGGAAATATATTTCCTGATCAGAAAAAGATTTGTTTCTTAATTAAACAATTAATTAATAAATTAACTAATTCTTATTTAATTAAAACAATGAAACAAAATAATATATTAGGTTAATATATACACATTGCCGCCCCACTTATATAAATGGGCCATATATTATTTTCTTATTTCATTTAATCCATTGGACTTTAAATAAAAGCCCACATGTGAACCAGACCCATTCTTACTAAAAGAAACAAGCCCACATGTCTCCTTTTAATATATTAATATAATAGTGCAGCCCATTAATTAAATAATAGACATATTATATTCTTGATATATTAAAAACAATTCTAGATGGACCCTTGAATCGGCCCGGTAGAATATATCAAGTGATCCATGCAAATACGTGTGGATTGGGGATCTTGGCGGGCTATCTAAATTTAAGTTTCAATAGACACAACCTAATCACAATCAACAAATGATTCACTTAGGTCCAATCTATTAATTTTAACTCATTCCACTAAAGAGTTAAAATTGAACTCTTAAATAAAGATAGAATAAGGAGATGTTTCTCATTCATACCCTAGACAATGTTATAGGAGATAGTGTATCCTCGTGAATAATATCAGTAATCGCCAAGAGCTCATAGACCGCCTATAGCTCTCCAAGTTACCATATTTCCTCATACGACCACATTTCGAACTTGGATACTTTGACTTGTCCAGAAGCCATGTTTTCAATAATCATTATTGAAAACTCAACGTTGAAATTTAATATCCAATACCTCAAAACATCCATATGATGATATTATACTCTCATTTAATAAATGGAGCCACGATGTCCATATCTATAAATGAAGTCCTCTATCGATTAACAAATGTATACCACCAAACTATCGAGGATAGACTATGCTATATAATCGTACTCATTAATAGCTCTAATGATAACACTTGCAACCATAAGTCCATCATTTATCTCAAGATTAAGATAGACTCTCTGATTGGCCTCTTTAATGAAAAGACTTATATTTAGTGACGGTTCTAGATAAAGTATTTCAATGTTATCCAGTTCAATGCACCTAGTGTACTAGATTCTTTTACTCGAAAACCTTTCGATGATTTTAGACTCATCATATTCATTTGATCCCACTCAAATGCTAGTAAAAGAATTCTACCACTTTAACAAGATAGAGGTGCCCAACCTTTAACTTAAGTTGTGAACGTTATTCAAGACTAACTAAAGAATTGTGTCTACCTCATACATATCCGGATGTATGAACAATTCTTCATATCTCATAGTCTTTTGACCTTATGATTATTTGCCTTGACAATTATAATAATAAATGCTATAAGTAGTTGTAAGAATCAGAATTCACTTTATTAATATGAGAAGATTGTCAATTACAATATTACACTCTTGCCATTTAGCATAATCCTAACAATCTCCCACTTGCTCTATAGCAAGTGTGTCATATCTCTCATTCCCATGTTCTCTAGACGTCCATCAAAGCTCTTCTGAGGTAGAGCCTTTGTGAAAGGATCCGCTAGATTTTCTGCTTACGCGATTTTGGTGATCGTCACGTCTCCCCTATGAACAATTTCCCTCAAAAGGTGATACTTCCTTTCAATGTGTTTACCTCTCTTATGACTTCTTGATTCTTTCGAATTAGCCACTGCACCACTGTTGTCACAGTGTATAGTGATCTGCTTATTCGCACTAGGAACCACTTCTAAGTCAATCAAGAATTGGCAGAGCCAAAGAGCCTCTTTGGCAGCTTCGCATGCAGCAACATACTCAGCTTCCATGGTGGAATCAGCAATACAAGATTGCTTGATACTCGTCCATATGACTGCTCCTCCTCCAATGGTAAACACATATCCTGATGTGGATTTTCTAGAGTTAGAATCCGACTGGAAATCAAAATCTGTATACCCAACGGGAATTAAATCCCCTCTAGAGTATACAAGCATATAATCTCTAGTTCTCTTGAGATACTTGAAAATATGCTTGACTGCCGTTCAACGATCAGGACTAGGTTTCGATTGAAATCTGCTAACTATGCCAACGGCAAAACAAATATCTGGTCTAGTACAGAGCATTGCATACATGAGACTTCCAACTACCGAGGCATATGGAACTCTACTCATGAATTGCTCTTTATGCACATTCTTAGGGGCTTGACCCTTAGAAAGTTTGATTCCATGTCTAAAAGGTAACATACCTTTCTTGGAATCTTGCATGGTGAATCTAGACAAGATTTTATCAATGTATGAAGCTTGGGATAATGCAATCGTTCTATTCTTTCTATCCCTTATTACTTGGATACCAAGAATATAACTTGCTTCTCCTAAGTCCTTCATATCAAATTGTTTTGCTAACCATTCTTTCATTGATGTCAATACACCTACATCGTTTCCAATGAGTAGTATATCATCAACATAAAGAATGAGGAAAACCAACTTATCGCCTTTGATCCTCTTGTATACACAAGGTTCGTCAGGGTTTTGAATAAATCCAAAACCCTTTACAGCTTGATCGAACCTTATGTTCCAGGATCTGGATGCTTGCTTTAGTCCATTGATCGAGCCTAAATTGTTGTATATTTCGGCCCTCATTCCTATTCTTTTGTCTCGTTCTCGTGTGTATTTTGTATATATATTATGTCTTTTATGTCTAATAGGCTCGTTAGTGTTAATTGCAGGCAATAGATGTAATTATGGTGTTAGAAGTTAATTGCGGTGGTTCTGGCAGAAAAGGGGCAAAAGGAGAGGCAAAGGATCATAAGCAGCACAATAGTGCGGGTCAAGTGCGGGTCGCAACCACACTCCAGCCGCACTCCTTCCCACAGCCGTGACCTGAATCATGAAGGAAAGATAAAGTGCGGGTAAAGTGCGGGTCATCCAACCGCACTCCACCCGCACTGTTGACAAAGCCAGAGAAGCTGAGTTGCACCTGACGTTAAAGTGAGGGTACAGTGCGGGTCATCCAACCGCACTCCACCCGCACTGTTTCCAAACCAGAGAAGCTAAAGTCGCACCTGACATTAGAGTGCGGGTACAGTGCGGGTCATCCACCAACACTCCACCCGCACTATTGCTCAAAACAGAGGAGGGATTTTGCACCTGACAGTACAAGGCGACTCAAGTGCGAATACAGTGCGGGTCAAGTGCGAGTCAAGTGCGGGTAATCCAACCGCACTCCACCCACACTATTGCCCAGATCAGAGACCTGAAGATGAAGAAAACCCTTACAGTGGGGGTAATTCAACCGCACTCCACCCGCACTTCGAGCGCGACAGCTTCTGGTTTCAAGCTTAAGTGACCTATTTTCCCATCCTCTATAAATAGAAAAGGATGGGAACGAACCAAAAAATAACCAGACCTCCCAACACTTGTATCTTTAGCTAGTAACACATCTCTCTATCATCCAAACCATCTCTACTCAATCAAAGGCAACTAGGAGACTTGGATTCAAGCTTCAAGGAAAGAGATCAATCTTCAAGGGTTATCTCTACTCTCTCTCTTAGTTTATTTGTTTGTAATAGAACATGAGTAGCTAAAATACCCCACTATGGGGTTGATGTTATTTGTATGATGGATATTGGGCTTTGTAAATAAACTCTATGTGTTATATTTATTCTATCTCTATGTTTTATTCCATTGCATTAATTGATTTCCATTATTGATTTGCTTGGATACACCCTCTTTGCATGATTGATTTGGATTACTTGAGTAGGCAATTAGGTTGTCTATTGCTCCATTGAATGGAAGGATTTCCGAAAATCCAGCTCTATAACCATGCTCTTAATCTAATCTCGAATTAGTGGCTTTCACTATACATCCTAGGTTAGCCACTTGTGAGAGAATTAGAAGCCTCCACTATACACCCTAGGTTGGCTACTTTAGTGATTCTACGAGAACTAACCTTCGAGTAGAATTCGGTTGATAACCTCGAGCCTCATCCAATCCCAAACGGGTGGCCTTCACTATACATCCTAGGATGGCTACATTAATAATAGGTTGAGCCATAGCTAGATAGATGAGCATTCATGGAACAAGTCCCAATTGAGTAACTAGCCACTGTTGGTTTCTTAAGAGGGATTAATCGCTAGTAGGAGGTCTTCGCTATACATCCTAGGTTGACCTATTGCTAGAGGTATATACCAACATTATACACCCTAGGTTGGTTACATTTGTCAAAACGTACTTAATTGAGAGTTTGTTGCAATTGCCCCCAATATTCACTTACGAGTCCATCAACTCCATAGTTCCATCATCATTCATTCATCCCTCCATTTTCATCCCATTTATTTGCTTTCATAGTTTAGTTTATATTGTATTTTCATTCACTATCACTTTACCTTTATGCTTGCTAGTTATATTAATCCTAATCTTATCACCGCTACCCCGATCTTAGTGGACGACACCCGTGCTTGCCACTTTGCTTGTATTTATACTTGTGAACGCATCGCATAGGTTTTATAAATTGTTTTGACAGACGGTTTTCTGACGGCGAAAACCTTCTCATCATCCATATATGGACTTTTGCAACTTGCATACTCTTTCTTCTTGTCCTTTTTCAATGAATCCCTCTGGTTGCATCATGTAGATGCTCTCGTCAAGACTTCTATTAAGGAAAGCTGTCTTGACGTCCATTTTCCAAATCTCTAGGTTTAGAGATGCTGCAATGGATAAGAGTATCCTTATGGATTTAAGCATGGCCACAGGTGAGAAGGTTTCCTCCTAATCGATACCTTCTTTCTGTGTATAACCTTTAGCTACTAGTCTAGCTTTAAAGGTTTCCACCTTACCATCCATACCTCTATTCCTCTTGTATACCCACTTGCACCCAATGGGTTTTATCCCTTTAGGCAAGTCTACAAGGGACCAGACTTTGTTATTGAACATCAATTCAATATCGGATTGCATTGCCTTTTGCCAATGACGACAATCAACATCCTCCATAGCTTCCTTGTACGTGTAGGGATCATCGTCGTCCGGGAGATTCTCAACAGATTCTCCTAGACCGATATATCTTTCGGGTTGTGTTCTAACCCTCCCACTACGATGAGGAATGGTAGGTTGTTGATCTTGTGTTGGAGTGGAACTTACAATTGGGCTGGGTTGTGAAACCTCTTGTGGAATTGTATCTCCTGACATCTCATTCAGGACAATTCTACTTTTGGGCACAAAATTGTTCATATAGTCCTTTTCTAGAAATGAAGCATTTGTTGAAACAAATACTTTTAGATCAGAAGGACTATAGAAATAATATCCTTTAGTTCCTTTTGGATACCCCACAAATATACATGTTTCCGAACGGGACTCCATCTTTTCTGTCTTTCCTTTCAACACATGTGCAGGACAACCAAATATCCTCATGTGTTGTAAACTAGGCTTTCACCCAGTCCGCAATTCATGTGGGGTTTTAGGGACAGATTTAGATGGTACATTGTTTAGAATATATATTGCTGTTTGTAGAGCATATCCCCAAAAAGAAATAGGAAGTGTTGAATAACTCAACATTGATCTAACCATCTCTAAAAGAGTCCTATTTCTCCTTTCTGCTACCCCATTTTGTTGAGGTGTACCTGGTGTAGAAAGCTGAGAAACTATCCCATTATCAATAAGATATTGCTGAAATTCCCCTGATAGATATTCTCCACCACGATCAGATCTCAAGATTTTTATATGTTTCTCAAGCTGATTTTCTACTTCAGCTTTGAATGCTTTGAACATATCAAATGCATCCGACTTATGTCTCATGAGATACACGTAACCAAATCTTGAGTAATCATCTGTAAAAGGTGATGAAGTACTCATATCCACCTCTAGCTTGAATGCTCATAGGACCACATACATCAGTGTGTACTAGTCCTAAACATTCAGTGGCTCTTGCACCTTTGGTATTGAACGGCCTTTTGGTCATTTTACCTTCCAAACAAGATTCACAAGTTGGTAGATCATAAACCTTTAAGTCACTTAAAGGTCTGTCACATACCAATCTTTTAATCCTATTAAGGTTAATGTGATCTAGGCGTAAATGCCAAAGATAGGTTTCATCTTTTGATAATTTTACTCTTTTATGATTAGGTTCCATTATTTCTGTGTCTAACGAGTGAGAGATATTTCTATGCAAAAAGAATAAACCGTTTTCCAATGTACCTTTGCAAACAACTTTGTCATTCTTACTAATAATAAAAGTTTTATTAAAAGTAACAGAATATCTAAACTTATTTAAACAAGAAACTGAAATTAAATTCCTCTTGAATTGAGGTACATAATAAATGTCTATTAAATCTAAATGCCTACTAGAATCTAAAATAACTCTAATATCTCCCACTGCACTTGCAGACACTAACATTCCGTTGCCCAAGCGCAAATTGACTTCATCTTCATTCAACCTTCTCTTTTCCTGAAACCCCTGCAAGGAATAACAAACATGATTAGTGGCTCCAGAGTCTATGATCCAAGAATCAGTAGAATCTGCCAGAAAACATGTTTCTAGATAATGAACATTACCTTTTCCTTCTTTTTCTGGGACTTTAAGCAATCTCTTTTCCAATGTCCCTTTTCACCACAAAGGATTCATTTCCCTTTGATCTTGGTTACTTTCTTGGTTTCCTTTTTGGTAGGCCCAAGTTGCTTTTTCTTCTGTTGTTTCTTGACCTTCTTACGGATCTTAACAGTAGCAACTTTACCAACCAAATGAATCTCTTGACCTTTGTTTTTCACAAGGATCTTTTCAGCGCTTTGAACATCTTGCATCAGGCCCTGCAAGGTGTATTCCTTTTTGTTCAAGGTGTAGTCCAACTTGAACTGATCAAAGGAATCTGACAGTGAGTTAACTACCATATCAATTTTGGTCTCACCATCAATCTCAGCACCATTTAGTTCAGCAATATTGAGATGTGCTATGACTTTCATCATGTGATCTTTCACAGATTGTCCAGGTTTCATCCTAAGATTCATAAAAGCAGTCACTGCCTCTCTCTTAGTCGTCCTAGACCTCATAGCAAACATTTCCTTTAGAGACATCATTATATCAGCAGCGGACTCCATTCCTTCATGTTGCTGTTGCAACACATCGGAGATAGTGGCTATAATGTAACATTTTGCCATATCATCAGAAGTCTTCCACTGCTCATACTCATCTCTTTGCATCACATTAGATTCATTATTAGGAAGGGGTGGTTTAGGAGTGGTCAGAACAAACTTATGTTTTTCACTTTGCAGCAACAACCCAATTTTCCTTTTCCATGTTACGTAGTTATCTCCAGTTAAGGTGTTATCTTTCAGGATGTTCATAAGTGATGGGGTCATGATTTCTGATTAAAACAAAAACATATATAAGTAAATAATCATGATAATAGCACTTTTAAAAATTTATCTTGAATTTAAATAAATAATTCAATCATAAAAATTCAACGGTGATCCAACACCCATAAATATTACGCCTCCTTTGGGAGTTCGCACTATTTACTAGATAGACTAGGTCCCACCTAATTGTTAACATAACAACCAGCGTTTTTAATTTTATCCTTGTAATTTTTATTAACAAGAACTCTTGGGAGGATATTAATAAAATTACATTGAGTGTGTTACCAAGATATCGACCCTCAATTTTCTCTCACGAAAATCCCTCCTTGGGGAGTAGATTTAATTGTCTAGTCTATCCTTGTAAGGAAGTATATTGTTAAATTCCATTTATGGACGCCCCTTGGGGGGATTACTAAAAATAATAAAACTCAACTAATCTTGGAGGCCATAGGCATTCTTGCACACCTTCTCCCACTCAATTATTTAAGGCGTGTGATTAAATCCCAAAGAATGATTTTTACCAAGTTATCTAGATGCCAATTAGATACCTAAATCATTCAATGCATGTTCATACCAAAAGAGATATATGAGTGGCACTCCTATTCTAAAATTTCATGTTATCATACAACAACAAATATTGTAATATTTAAGCAAAAATTAAATAGCAACAATTTTGGCCCATCCTAGAAAAGCAAGTAAATTACAATTGTTAGGAATACAAGATCTTCAGGTGGCCATCAACCATACGCTCATCCCTCGGCTTCCTCCCATGGACGTGCACAGCCCACAACCCCACAAAGGGGCTGCCTTGCGCAGCCCATAAGGCCACACAAGGCTGCCGTGCACAGCCCACCAAGGATTGGGCTTGCCATGCACAGCCCAATCCAGTCCTAGGGTGCGCACGGTGCTCGTTCTCGGTTCCGGTTGCTTCGATTTTCTTCGTGTCTTCGAATTTTCAATACCCGAATACATTACATCATATTACGAATGAATTACTGCAGCAATTGTTTTTTTCTTTTACTACAGTAAGATTTACAAAAAAAAATACTGCACCTGATTACAAAACAAATACTGCACTTATTTTACATACAAAAAAAAAAATAAAACCCTATCAATTCCTTGGTGATAATAGACCACCCTTCTTGTTACAAATCCGAAACAAAAATTACAATGAAATTCTAGGACCAAAATCGAGTAATAACAATTCACTTTATAAAACATATATAAATCCATACATTCAACATGTAATTATATATGCGAATACCTAGAGTGTCATCTCTTTCTAAAACATGTATAATCACAATAAAAAAGAAATAGATTCACGTATATATACGTTAATTAATTAAAAGGTACAACCAAGGCTTTGATACCAATTGTAGGGAAAAATCGATATAAAACGCAGCGGAAGAAACGAAAAATAGATTTCGCATGGTTTTAAAAATTTTCTCAAAGTTGAACCTTAACCTTTTAATTAATTAAACTCAAATATATACCGTTAGAGTTAAATACCTCTTAACGCGTGATCCGATTGACTTACGTCGATTGGTAATCCGTAAAATCTTTTCCGATGCCCGTGAACAGTACCCGCGTGAACATTGATCGTGAACAGTACCCCCGCGTGAACAGTGATCGTGAACAGTACCCCCGCGTTAACAGTGATCGTGAACAGTACCCCTGTGAACAGTACCGCAAGATATTCCAATCCGAACACGTACGTGAATCACCTAGGAGCGTGGTCTCCCTTTTCTTTGAATTGCAAACCTGAGAATGGATGAACAAAGTTTTCTTTTTCTTTTGTTAGTCACAAAACAATCAAAAGAAGACAAAAATTATTCCGGTCACTTTTGAGTTCTCAATCTAATGATCGAAACTCGCGTGAACCTAATTCGATGTTGTACACACAAGCTTATTGATGAACAAGCAATCAGTGAATTATCAAAGAATAATCTCTTCTCTCTTTTATGTTTAGTAGAATAAAAATTATCCTTTTCTATGAATTGAGAAGAAGAAGAAAAATTGAATCATTCAATCAACTATTGTGGCCGAATTCTATATGTGGAATTATATAGGTGGCCGAAATTTTGCTTCCTCTTCTATTTAGGATTGCCGAAATCTTCCTCTAAATGGACTAGGGTTGCCGCAAATCACATACCAAAAAGAGTTTTTGTTGCACCCTAATTTCCATCAACCTTTAGACTTCAAAACCTAATCCAACTCATAGATATTTTTATTCTTTTATTGACTAAATAAAAAGACTTCTTATTTGATTAAATAAATAAAATTAATTATTTATTTTCTTATCAAACAAGTCTTTTACTTTTAATATACTACTACCAATAGTATAACTTTAGGAAATATATTTCCTGATCAGAAAAAGATTTGTTTCTTAATTAAACAATTAATTAATAAATTAACTAATTCTTATTTAATTAAAACAATGAAACAAAATAATATATTAGGTTAATATATACACCTTGCCGCCCCACGTATATAAATGAGCCATATATTATTTTCTTATTTCATTTAATCCATTGGACTTTAAATAAAAGCCCACATGTGAACCAGACCCATTCTTACTAAAAGAAACAAACCCACATGTCTCCTTTTAATATATTAATATAATAGTGCAGCCCATTAATTAAATAATAGACATATTATATTCTTGATATATTAAAAACAATTCTAGATGGACTCTTAAATCGGCCCGGTAGAATATATCAAGTGATCCATGCAAATACGTATGGATTGGGGATCTTGGCGGGCTATCTAAATTTAAGCTTCAATAGACACAACCTAATCACAATCAACAAATGATTCACTTAGGTCCAATCTATTAATTTTAACTCATTCCACTAAAGAGCTAAAATTGAACTCTTAAATAAAGATAGAATAAGGAGATGTTTCTCATTCATACCCTAGACAATCTTATAGGAGATGGTGTATCCTCGTGAATAATATCAGTAATCGCCAAGAGCTCATAGACCGCCTATAGCTCTCCAAGTTACCATATTTCCTCACATGACCACATTTCGAACTTGGATACTTTGACTTGTCCATAAGCCATGTTTTCAATAATCATTATTGAAAACTCAACGTTGAGATTTAATATCCAATACCTCAAAACATCCATATGATGATATTATACTCTCATTTAATAAATGGAGCCACGATCTCCATATCTATAAATGAAGTCCTCTATCGATTAACAAATGTATACCACCAAACTATCGAGGATAGACTATGCTATATAATCGTACTCATTGATAGCTCTAATGATAACACTTGCAACCATAAGTCCATCATTTATCTCATGATTAAGATAGACTCTCTGATTGTCCTCTTTAATGAAAAGACTTATATTTAGTGACGGTTCTAGATAAAGTATTTCATTGTGATCCAGTTCAATGCACCTAGTGCACTAGATTCTTTTACTCGAAAACCTTTAGATGATTTTAGACTCATCATATTCATTTGATCCTACTCAAATGCTAGTAAAAGAATTCTACAACTTTAACAAGATAGAGGTGCCCAACCTTTAACTTAAGTTGTGAACGTTATTCAAGACTAACTGAAGAATTGTGTCTACCTCATACATATCCGGATGTATGAACAATTCTTCATGTCTCATAGTCTTTTGACCTTATGATTATTTACCTTGACAATAATAATAATAAATGCTATAAGTAATTGTAAGAATCAGAATTCACTTTATTAATATGAGAAGATTGTCAATTACAATATTACACTCTTGCCATTGAGCATAATCCTAACACTTATCACTAGGGCTCTTTCCAATTGATAGCATCTTGTCAAGCTTCTCGGTTCCGGAGGTCATCTTGGCAGTTACTCCTTTTGCCTCTTCAAGCTCCTTCCTTAAGCATTCTTCACTTTTCTTTACCACAACAAGTTCCAACTTTAAGCTTTCTTCCCTTTCTCTTGTTCTTTTCACTTCTTCACTCAAATGAATCATCTTGGAGGTCAATTCAAGGTTCTTCCTTTTCAACTCTTGAATCTCTTTTTTCTTCTTAGCTCTAGAAATTTTGAAGTATTCCATAAAGTCTTCATAGTCTATCTCCTTACCAAATTCATGCTTGGACTCAGATGAAGTACTCCCATTACTTGAGTCATCTTCTTCTTCTTCTAGTTTGTCATTCTCCTCTTCTTGGTCACTCATAACTTCCTTGCTATTGTGAGATGATGAGAAGGCAATGAAGTTTGCAACTTGGTCTTCATCATCCGAAGACTTTTCTTCCTTCTCTAAGCCTTCACTATCACTCCAAGTAGCCGCCATCGCCTTTTCTTTCTTCTTATTCTTTAAGTTGGCACATTTGGAGGCAATGTGACCATACCAACTACACTCATAGCATTGAATACTCTTCTTAGAGTCCTTCTCTTCACTTTTCTCCACCTTTTTAAATGGAGTCTTCTTCTTCACAAATTTTCCCTTGGAGCTCATCCCTTTCTTCTCAAACTTCATGAATTGCTTGAACCTCTTCACCGTAAGAGCCATTTCTTCATCCGAGTCTTTTTCCTCCTTTTCTTCCTTGGAGGTCTTCAATGCAATGCTCTTTTGCTTCTTTTGAGGTGTTGTTGAAGTAGGGGCTCTTCTTGACTCAAAAGCCATCAACTTGCCAATTATCTCACTTGGCTTTATCTTCTTATATTCGCTATTCTCCTCAATAGCGGTCACCTTTGCATCAAATCTCTCCGGGAGAGACCTCATTATTTTTTGGTTTATCCTTTTATCCGTATATGGATCGCCTAATTGATGACTTTGGTTGACGATATCAATTAGCTTCACTTGGAAGTCATTGAAGCACTTGTGATCTTCCATCTTCAAAGACTCAAATTGAGTTTGAAGGACTTGTAGTTTGGAGTCTTTTACTACATCAGTTCCTTCATGTGCCATCTCCAATATTGTCCATGCTTCATGTGCATTCCTGATGGTTTGGATTAGCTTGTGTTGATTCTCATCCACCGCACACAGGATTGCATGCATGGCCTTGTTGTTCCACTTGGAGGCTTCAAAGTCTTTAGTATCCCATTCCGATTTAGGCTTGGGCACGATGCTTTCATCTTCGAGAGTCTTGGTAGGTGATGTGTAACCATCCTCAATCACTATCCAAACTCGATCGTCAATTTGGCATAGGTAGGATTCCATTTTTCTTTTCCATGATGAGTAATTAACCCCCGTCAGAAGTGGAGGTCTTGAACTCGATGCTCCTTCTCGCTCATATGAGTTTCCACTCATGGCGTTTCAGGGTGAATGAGATGAATGCAATCAATCAAACAAAAAGAAAAGAAAAACAAGCAAGACACACTAACCAAAAAGCAATCTAATGCAAAACACTCCTAGAGAGCAAAGGATCTCCTAATTATGTTAAGGAACCCGCTCTGATACCAATTGAAAATGCACTAAGAGTGATAAAACTAACCTAGATGGGGGGGGGGTGAATAGGTTTTAACCAAATTAAATGCCATCTTTTTGATTAATCAAAATTAAACACACAACCCCTAATCTCTAACACAATCAATCATTGCCATAATAAAAATGCGGAATAAACAAAAAGACACAATGATATGATTTATGTGAGAAACCCTCCAACTGGGTAAAAACTCACGGGCTTAATCGCCAATCGAACCCTCAAATCCACTATTTACAGAGACGATTATAACCTAGGTTGACCACATCACACCTAATCGGTTACTAATTCGTCCTTGCTACCCGCAGGCCTTTAATAGTGATTTTAGGCTCTTGCTTGTATACTACCAAAGGCAAATACAAGAATTAACTCTTAAATGAAGAGATATGAAACCTAAAGTGAATATGATGATATTCTAAATGCACAAAATGCAAGGTCAACACATTTAATGCTTATCTACTCATGTATGAATGCTTCAAACAATCCTAGATATCATGTTGCTATATGACACACATATAACCTAGCTATATGAAATCAAAGCATTCCTAGATTCCTTATCCATCACAATACAACAACCCAAACATCAACAAAAATCTCTATTTATAATGAAAAATTATAATCTAGATGCAAAGAAAACATAAAAGAGATTTCTTGTTAAAGCAAGAACACAAAGATGGATGAGAGTGGTGTTCTACGTACCAAGTAAGCTATGTTGATGAAGACCCATGCTTAGAAACATCTTAGATGAAACTAGATGATGATAGAACCATGAATGAATGATGGGTGATTGGGTTTTGGACAATAAAAATGGTTTCTTGCTATCTTTTCTTGCAAGACACTCTTAAGCTCTAAAAGGAATGAAAGAGAATGGATTCTGAAGCTCTAAAGAGGCAAGGAAGAGGAAAAGGCATATATATATGAAGCCCTAGACGAAATGACACCGTTTTAAAAATAGTAAAAAAATCTCGTCATTACCGCTGTGCATACCGCGGCTCGGGCAAGTTGTCCAGACCGCGGTACACGCAGCAGTGTGCCTACTGGACCACATCACGGTTGGGATCGCTGTGCATGCAATGCACATGCCGCGGTTAAGGCAATAGGGGCCTACTGATGTGTACCGCGTCAGGGACCGCTGGGTGTACATGTGTACAGGACGTGGTCAAGGCAGCATGGGCCAACTGATGTGTATCGCTCTGTATGCCGCGGTGCAAGCAGCGCCTGCCAAGAGGTTTAGGCCGCTCTAAGAGAAGAAACTCTCTTTCCTAGGCAAACTCAACACACTAAGTAATGTGCAATATGTGCATGTGTGGAGTGTGATAAATGGCATACAATACCTCATCCAATTACATGTAAACAAGGTTATAATGCATGCAAGTGAGTGTGTGCAACTATATCCCTTCAAGTAAAAGTAGAGTCAAGTAATCTACCTTCCTTGAAGCACTTGGAGTCCAATGGAAGATCTTCAATTCCTAATCTACCCTTTTTACAATGATTAAACCCAATTGTGATTTTGTCATAAAAAATAAGCCAATCATAAGGTGAGGCACTTACACAGTTTGTAGAGTATATCCCCAAAAAGAAATAGGTAGCGTTGAATAACTCAACATTGACCTAACCATGTCTAAAAGAGTTCTATTTCTCCTTTCTGCCACCCCATTTTGTTGAGGTGTATCTGGAGCAGAAAACTGAGAAACTATCCCTTTGTCAATAAGATATTGCTGAAACTCACCAGATAGATATTCTCCACCACGATCAGATCTCAAGATTTTTAAGTGTTTCTCAAGTTGATTTTCTACTTCAGCCTTGAATGCTTTGAACATGTCAAAAGCATCCAACTTATGTCTCATGAGATACAGATAGCCAAATCTCGAGTAATCATCTGTGAAGGTGATGAAGTACTCATATCCACCTCTAGTCTGAATGCTTATAGGACCACATACATCAGTGTGTATTAATCCTAAACATTCAGTGGCTCTTGCACCTTTGGTTGTGAACGGCCTTTTGGTCATTTTACCTTCCAAACAAGATTCACAAGTTGGTAGATCATCAACCTTTAAGTTACTTAAAGGTCCATGACATACCAATATTTTAATCCTATTAAGGTTAATATGACCTAGGCGTAAATGCCAAAGGTAGGTTTCATCTCTTGTTAATTTTACTCTTTTATGATTAGGTTCCATTAATTTTGTGTCTAACGAGTGAGAGATATTTCTATGCAAAAAGAATAGACCGTTTTCCAATGTACCTTTGCAAATAATTTTGTCGTTCTTACTAATAATAAAAGCTTTATTAAAAGTAACCGAATATCCAAATTTATTTAAACAAGAAACTGAAATTAAATTCCTCTTGAATTGAGGTACATAATAAACATCTATTAAATCTAAATACCTACTAGAATCTAAAATAACTCTAATATCTCCCACTGCACTTGCAGACACTAACGTTTTGTTGCCCAAGCGCAAGTTGATTTCATCTTTATTCAGCCTTCTCCTTTCTTGGAACACCTTCAAGGAATAACAAACATGATTGGTGGCTCCAGAGTCTATGATCCAAGAATCTGTAGAATCTGCCGGAAAACATGTTTCAAGATAATTAATATTACCTTCTTCCTTCTTATTCTGGGACTTTGGGCAATTTCTTTTCCAACATCCCTTTTCACTATAAAGGAAGCATTTCCCTTTGATCTTGGTTACTTTCTTGGTTTCCTTCTTGGTAGGCCCAAGTTGCTTTTTCTTCTGTTGTTTCTTGACCTTCTGACGGGTCTTAACAGCAGCAACTTTACCAACAGAATGAATCTCTTGACCTTTGTTTTTCACAAGGATCTTTTCAGCGCTTTGAACATCTTGCATCAGGCCTTGCAAAGTGTATTCCTCATTGTTCACGGTGTAGTCCAACTTGAACTGATCAAAGGAATCCGATAGTGAGTTGACAATCATGTCAATTTTCGTCTCACCATCTATCTCAGCACCATTAAGTTCTGCAACATTGAGATGTGCTATGACTTTCACCATGTGATCTTTCATAGCCTATCCAGGTTTCATCCTAAGATTCATAAAAGCAGTCACTGCCTCTCTCTTAGTCGACCTGGACCCCGTAGCAAACATCTATTCAAGAGACATCATTATATCAGCAGCAGACTCCATTCCTTTATGCCGCTGTTGCAACACGTCGGAGATAGTGGCCATAATGTAACATTTGGCCATATCATCTAAAGTCTTCCATTGCTCATACTCATCTCTTTGCAAAATATTAGATTCATTATTAGGAAGGGGTGGTTTAGGAGTAGTCAGAACAAACTTATGTTTTTCACTTTGCAGCAACAACCCAATTTTCCTTTTCTATGTGACATAATTATCTCCAGTTAAAGTGTTATCTTTCAGGATGTTCATAAGTGATGGAGTCATGATTTCTGAATAAAACAAAATTATATATGGGTAAATAATCATGATAAAGCACTTTTTAAATATTTATCTTGAATTTAATAAATAATTCAATCATAAAAATTTAACGGTGATCCAACACCCATAAACGTTACGCCTCCTCTGGGAGTACGTACCATTTACCAGTTGGACTAGGTCCCACCTAATTGTTAACATAACAACCAGCGTTTCCAATTTTAGCCTTTCAATTTTATTAACAAGAATTCTCGGGAGGATATTAATAAAATCACATTGAGTGTGTTACCAAGATATCGACCCTCAATTTTCTCTCACGAAAATCCCTCCTCTGAGAGTAGATTTCGTTTAAGTTAATTGTCTAGTCTATCCTTGTAAGGAAGTATTTTGCTAAATTCCATTTATGGACGCCCCTTGGGGGGATTACCAATAAATAATAAAACTCAACTAACCTTGGAGGCCATAGGTGTTCTAACACACCTTCTCCCACTCAATTATTTAAGGCATGTTGATTAAATTCCATAGAATGATTTTACCAAGTTATCTAGATGCCAATTAGATACCTAAATCATTCAATGCATGTTCATACCAAAAGAGATATATGAGTGGCACTCCTATTCTATATGACATGTTATCATACAACAACAAATATTGTAATATTTACGGAAATATACATAGCTACAATTTTGGTCCATCCTAGAAAAGCAAGTAAATTACATTTGTTTGGAATACAAAATATTCTTTCTTGGCGAACAAGTCTTCAAGTGGCCATCATCCACTTCCTCACCCCTCGGCTGCCACTTTTGGGCGTGCACACCCCTTGGGTCCATAAATGGAAATTAAATGGAAATTAATTAATTATTTTATTGTTTAATTAAATGGAAATTAATTAATTGGTTAATTAATTATTTAATTAAAAATCAAAATCTTTTTCTGACTAGGAATTATGTTTTCTAGTAGTATACTATTATAGTAGTATAATAAATATAAAAGACTTATTTTGGTAATTAGATAAATAAAGAATTTATTTATCTAATCAAATAAGGAAGTCTTTAATATAATCACAAATACACTATTTGAGTTGGATTAGGAGTCTTGGTGTGGAAAAGAAATCTTTTTTTGAAAAAGGATTCTTTGTCACCAAGTAAATCCACCTAGAGATAGGATTCTTGCCCACCAAGTAAATCCTGTTTAGGAAAGGATTTGTATACCTATATATATTATTAATTCGGAATTAATAGTGATAGGAAGAAAAAAAAAAGGTTTTTTTTTAGAGAAAGAATTTGTTATTCTCTTGCTTTTGAATAAAAAAAAAATTCCAACTCTAGAACATAGTGAAAATTCGGCCATGAGGAAGATAGAAAGATTGTTCTAAATTCGATAGTGCACTTGCAAGCCTTTACATAAAAAGGTTTTGTGCACACTTTCGATTTAGGTTCACGCGAGTTTCAATCATAACGATTGTGAATTCAAAAGTGACCGGAACGATCTTTCTAGTCTCTTGGAGTTTTTGTTGTTAACGATCAAGAAAGAAGATTTCGTTTTTCCATTCTCAGGTACGCAATTCAAAGAATAGGGAGACCATGCTCCTAGGTGATTCACGTTCGTGATCGGATTGGAAGATCTTGCCGATTGCCATCGACACTAAGTCAATCGGATCACGCGACAAGAGGTAGGATATCTTTTGAATATATGTATGTTTAATTAATTAAAGGGTTAAGGTTCAAATATTAAAAAAATTTAAACTATACTAAATTCGTTTTTTAGTCACGCTTCCGTTGCGTTTTCGTATTTTTCCCTACAATTGGTATCAGAGCCAGGTTGTACCCTTTAATTAATTAACATATATATACGTGAATTTATTTCTTTTTATTGTGATTATGCATGTTTTAGAAAGAGCCAGGTATTCGCATATATAATTACATGTGGCATGTCATGTATGGATTTATATATGTTAAAGTGAATTGTTATTGCTCGATTTTGGTCCTAGAATTTCAATGTATTTTTGCTTCGGAACTGTAACAAGAAGGGTGGCCTATTATCGTCATAAGTTCCTTCTTGGTAGTTGCTAGATTCTCTATTTTTTTATTGTATTAAAAAATACTGCAGTTTTTCTTGTGTAAAAATTACAGCATTGAATTAAAAAAAAATACTGCAGTAATTTATTGTGTAAATTCTGCTGTAATACATTCAAGTTTCGAAGATTCGAAGAGTTGAAGAATTAGAAGCGGAAGAGGAAGCAATCAAAACAAGCTTGGTACCGTGCGCACCATGGCAACAAGCGTGCGTGCACGTTAGCGCGTAGCTACGCTTTTTAGGTGCATGGGCTGCACACGGCAGCCACTTATGTGTCATGGGCTGCGCATGACAGTCCTTTGGGCATAATGGGCTGCGCATGGTGGCTCCCCTTTCATGGGGCCTTTCGCGTAGGCCTCGCCGGGGGTTGCTTCGAAACTCTATGTTGGCCTTGGGAAGAGCGGAGCCTCATAGTTCCTGTAAAACAACGAAAATGTAAATACAAATAGTTGATTAATTGGGTGTAAGGCCTTTCCCACAGACGGCGCCAGAAAGTGTTAACAGAAATCTTGCTCGGGCCAATAAATCTCAGTTAGCACCCTCAAGATCATTACCACGTAGGTGATGACCAAGGTAGAATGTATATGTGTATAAAATAATGCCTAATGAAATGACATGGAGATAACGATTACGTTAGCTACTCAAAAGGAATTAAAATCTTTCGATAACATATGATATACATTTCTCTATCTCTCTTTCGAATTGCTCTCCCTTTTTTCTGGGTGATAGTTGGGTGTTTGTTGTATGTTTGTCGAATAGTAGTCTCCTCTTTTATTGAAGAAATAAGTCCCTCCTTTATACAGTGTCTTCATAGGGTTAAACTCATTGATTTCCCCTTGACTTTCTCATCCCTCCCCTCCTTATCGGGCGGGATTTTTACCTTTAAATGTCATTGACTTTGAGTTAATTGCTCAGTTGAGGATATCTTGGTGGAAATCAATTTGTTTCCCATTTAGACTCTATTACTTGTTCTGCACGTGTATAATGTCTATAGATGTGATACTGTGTATCTTCGGGTCTAGCATGATTCCCATAGGGGTCATCGAACGTATCAAGGTGTGGTGCATCAGTTAGTGAGGTCGATCATTGTCCCGGCTCCGATATTGAGAAGCTTCATCCATGCTAGGAGCTAGGTCTGGCCTCCCTTGACTTTTCGAAGCTAGGTACGGCCTCCTATGGACACCTCCCTGTATCAGCGAGGTATAGGCGAGCTTCTAGAGAAATTACGAGGTAACCTCGACTTCGGGGGGATTTGGTGAAGCGGGCTTGACCTGACCATTCCGGGCTCTATTCCGGATGTTTCTGGAGCTCATCTTTGTTCCTATGGGGTGGTATTGTAGCTCGGCTTTGGGTAATATGGTCTTCTGGTGGAAAATCTCGGGCATGGAGCTAGGTCTGGATAGTGGAAAATTTCCCTTTGGTCTTTAGCCAATTTTGGCTATTAGCACATTTAAATGTAAAATCTCGTCCGATAAGAAGGGAAGGGATGGAGAAAATCAAGGGGTGAATCAATTAGTTTAACCTATGAAGACAATGTATAAAAGAAGGACTTCGGCCTTCAGAAAGAGGAGACTACTTTTCGACAGGCATACGACAAGTACCCGACTACACCATAGAGAAAGTTGAGAGCAACTTGAGAAAGATTTGTATATCACACACTATTAATAAAGAAAGTTGTTAACGAAAAAATTCACTCGGGATGAAAATCTCAGTTAACACCCTCACCCACTACCGGTAGCAGCAGCGGGGTAGGTACCTTTGGTACCGGGGTCCCTCTTTTTGTTATGATTGAGGTAGATAGATCAAAGAATGGAGAAAGAACACAAAGGGATCGGGGAATGTAAAATAAACATTGTTTTATTCAGTCAATCACTACGGTTAGATTACAATATGTATACATGCATATTTCTCTCTATTTTCACTCTTTTACACGAGATGGAGATGGAGAAAACGTTCGTGTCGACAAGTAGATATTTTTCATCCAGTGATTCTCAATGGACTCTCACTGGCTTCCGAGAATCTCCAGAGATCTCTCTGGTTGTGGCGATCAAGAATACTCAAAAAATCCTTCTCTACTTTACCCTTCAATGCCGTCTATATAGTACTCTCCAGAATCTCCCCAAAATCCGGTTGTCTTAATAAAGATTATAGAGAGTCCTATTTTAAGCATTGAAAGACATTTATGTGGAGTTGAAGGCGCGGGATTAGATCCCGTTAATCAATGGTGAATTCAAATTCTGATTCGGTCGACCATTGGGTCATTAATGGCGCTTTATTTTGGCAATAGAGTCAACTTTCCTTCCTCGTGAAGCTTGATGGCAATGGAATCGACTTTCCTTCTTCGTGGAGCTTGGAGGGAAATTCTGACTTTAAGTTCTGATGGAGGGTAGTGCTGGTACCTCATTTTGATGAGTTTGTTCTGCCTCTTGCTGTAATGGTGCTTGTATCTTCGTGTACCCTGTCGTATTGCCTGAAGGGTAGGATATTTGCCTTGAAGGAACTCTGGATAAGCATATGAAGTACCAGGTGGGAGTCGGGGTGGCACCAAGGCGGATATCAAGGTGGTACCGAGGTAGGTATCGAGGTACCTGATACCTTGATCAAAGTCGAGATGCTTGCGGGGTGCTGGGCGCGCAAGCTATCATCGTACTGGTCTTGAATTGGTATTAGGAGCTTCAGTAGGGCGAGATACATGCTTTCAGAGTTGATATCCTATATAGATAGATGGATAGTCGAGGTTCCAACCTCGTCGGGTATCAACTCCATCTAGGTGATGGTACCGATCTCGCAGGTCTCTTGAAGTATCTGGATGAATCTTCCTGGATAGGTCTCTGTTTAGAAAATTCTCCTTTGGTCCCTTACCAGAAAAACCTGTTAACAAAAGTATTTTTGATTCTTTTTTGTGGTTAATAATATCAATATTCCTTGTCATTTTTCTAGGCACTGTCACATATACGTTCAACCTTGGCCACCACCTACGTGGTAGTGGTCTCGAGGGTGTCAATTGAGATTTCTCACCCTGAGCAAAATTTCTGTTAACAACTGATATTATACATGAGCATACACTATCTCCAATAAGATTGTCTAGGGTATGAATGAGAAACAACTTCTTATTCTATCTTTATTTAAGAGTTCGATTTTAGCTCTTTAGTGGAATGAGCTAAAATTAAAAGATCGGACCTAAGTGAATCATTTGTTGATTGTGATTAGGTTATGTCTATTGAAGCCTAAATTTAAATAGCCCGCCAAGATCCCCAATCCACACGGACTTGCATGGATCACTTGATATATTCTAGTGGACTAATTTATGGGCCAATCTAGAATTGTATTTAATATATTAAGAATATATTAAGAATATAATTATTTAATGGGCTGCTCAAATTATATTAATATATTAATCAGAGGCATGTGGGCTTGTTTCTTTTAGTAAGAATGGGTATGGTTCACATGTGGGCTTTTTATTTAAAGCCTGAATGGATTAAATAAAATAAGAAAATAATATTTGGCCCATATTTTTTGCGCAGTCAAGCTCCGGTCTAAACAACTAATGCACGGACTTCCAGTTACCCTATAGTTAGCCAGGCCGCGCTTGACTAGCAAGTGGGAGCCTTCTTAGAAACCGTCTGCATCCGCCTGCTCACTGAAGGCATCACAATCCAGCCAACCAACCTGAATGATCAGGGAGAGCCGAGCAGGCTCAGATCTAGGCAGCCTGCTTTCGATCGCCTGGGACCTTCTCTTCCAGAGCCACCTCGAGATAGGTCGGGGCCCTAACTTTTGATCCGGGATAGGCTGGAACCCATGCCCCCAGTTCCAAAAGGACCTTCACAATATCAACCCAGGCGAGTAAAATCTACCGCAGATGCTTTTACCCGGAAGCAACGAGAGCCATCCCATCCAACTGCATCAAGGAGAACCGGCCGGCCCAAGAGGAGGAGAGTAGACAAACTTCCCAAATGGATCCTATCCATGAGGGGGACCGGATAGAGGTTGCCAGTTCATCAGAAAGACTCGATAGTGAGGAATCTGAGGTCAATTCAAAGAAACCCGGGAACAAGCGACTGAGGGATCAGCTGGCAAAGCTACAAAATGAGGTCTAGCAGATAAGAAAAGGAAAGAATAAGAAGGATAAAAAGGATCCCTTGAGCGAGATGAACGCTCCCTTCACTAGGAGGATTCGGGAAGCGGAGCTCCCACCAAAATTCAAAATGCCAGCAGATAAGTTCTCTGGAACGGAAGATCCTCTAAGCCACCTAGAGAGCTTCGTTCAACAGACGGAGGTCCAGAATGCTACCAGAGCAGCTATGTGCAGGATGTTTCCAACGACCCTAACCGACTACGTGAAAACTTGGTTCAGGAAGCTGCTTGTTGGCAGCGTGGATTCTTTCAAGAAATTATCAACAGATTTTTGCTCGCAGTTCCAAGGGGTCAAACCTCGTCCGAAAGATCCCATACACCTTCAATATGTTATTCAGGAATGGAGTGAGACACTTCGGTCGTACATGGAACGCTTTCACATGGAGGTCATACAAATGGGAGTTTTCACCGAGAAAGAAACTCTCGCCAACTTCAGGCGGAACCTATGGACGGGAAAGCTTTTCCGTTCCTTCGCCAAGAGACCTTCTGAGACTTACCAGAAGGCCTACGACTGGGCTCTTGAGCAGGTTGAGATCGATGAACAACTGAAAGTCAAGATGGAACACGACGACGTGAGAACGGCAAAGCTTCTGAAAAAAGAAGCCCCCAAATTTGAGCCAGTTCAGAAAACTCAGAATAAACCTCCCAACAGGTCGACCTATCGCATCCCTGCTCCTCACCACAGGCAAGAAAAATATCCAGCAAGACGAACCCCTCCCCGGGCTTCGCCACCTCCCAGGACCGTGGCCCCAGTAATGCAAGGGGAGAAAGGGTATGACTACTACACCCATTTGAACGCTTCCAGGGAAATGGTCTACCTTGCTATACGAGATAAAGGGTTGCTCCAAAAGCCCGCTCCCATGAAGGCCCCAGCTGACAGGAGGAATCTGTACAAGTACTGCAACTTCCACGAAGACGTGGGCAACAACATTTCAGAGTGCTATAATTTGCGCAACCAGATTGAAACCCTGATAAGGGGGGATGCTTGATTGAATTCTTACAACAAATCAGAGATAACATTCGGACTGGAAGGGAGGTACAAGCTGAAATCCATGAGGACGCAGAAAAGAGGAAGGGGGAACAGGCTGACTTAATGCAACAGATCTAGGTGATACACACCATCAGCGGAGGTCCTACACTGGCTGGCATCTCCAATAACTCCTAAAAAAACCACGTAAGGAAGATTCCTCGCATCGAAGAAAGCCGGGGGATCTTCAAAGTCAGCCAGAGCTCGATAGAGCCCTCCCAGTCAGCACAGATCGTTTTCACAGAAGCAGATGTCTTTAACACCGTGCAACCTCATGATGATCCCATGGTAATCACAATACAGATTGCCAAATGTCTGGTCCATCGCGTGCTCGTGGCAATAGGTAAAAGTGTAGATATCCTCTTCAAGGATACCTTGGAAAAATTAAACCTGAAGCAACATTGTTACAACAGCTGTACCACTCCACTTTATGGGTTCACTGGAGATTCGATCATACCAGTAATCATCGATGATCCTTCCAGTAATCATCGGAATCACCCCTCTCCAACAGAATGTTATGACCGACTTTGTTGTAGTCGACACCCCGTCGGCCTACAACGCCATCCTAGGGAGACCATTCCTGTCCTCCTTGAAGGGAGTCTTGTCCAAATACTACAACGTCCTGAAATTACCGGTTGGAACCAAGGTGGGAGAGGTACGCGGTGACCAGCAGGCAGCCAGGAAAATCTACACGGTGTCTACCAATCCTACAACTTTGGCAAAACAATGTGAACAGGTGGTATTAGTCCAGGAAACATCCCGAATAATCCAGGAAAAGATGGAGATAGAGCCCGCGGAACATCCTGAGCATCCCGAAAATGAACCTATTATGCCTTACGAGAAGGAACGGAGTAAGGAGTGGGCCAGCGGGCAGCCCGTAGATAAACTAGAAGAGATACCCATCAGAAATGACGATCCCTCCAAGGTTATCAAGGTCGGGGCCACCCTTGAACCAGAAGTGAAAAAAAGGACTAATTGATCTTCTTAGGGAGTTCAGCGACATCTTCGCTTGGAACCATGATGAAATGTTTGGAATCCCGGCGTCATTGGCCGCCCATCGACTAGCATGAGATCCAACAGTTAAGCCCGTCAAACAGAAGAGGCGTCACTTCAATGCTGATAGGAATGTTGCGGTGCAGGAAGAGGTAGATAAATTGATCAAGGTAGGGTTTATCAGAGAAGTACGCTATCCCGAATGGATCACCAACGTGTTCATGGTTACGAAGGCGAATGGGAAGTGGCGTATGTGTGTCGATTACACCAACCTCAACCGGGCTTGTCCAAAAGACAGTTTTCCTTTACCAAAGATCGACCGGTTGGTTGACTCCACATTCGGAAATAAACTTTTAAGTTTTATGGAGCATTCTCAGGATACAACCAAATTAAAATGCACCCGGCTGACCAGGATAAAACCAGTTTCATTACTGGGCAGGGCTTGTACTGCTACAAGGTGATGCCGTTTGCTTTGAAGAATACGGGGGCTACATACCAACGGATGGTTAACAAACTGTTCAAGCCCGAGATAGGAAGGACAATGGAGGTATATATCGACGACATGATCACAAAATCCCCAACCACAAAAGGACATCGGGAAGACCTTCGCAAAACCTTTCTCATACTGAGGGAAAAATAGATGCGGTTGAACCCCTCCAAATGTGCCTTTAGGGTGACAGCGAGGAAGTTTCTGGGCTTCGTGGTTCATGAGAGAGGCATAGAAGCAAACCCAGAAAAAATCAAAGCTATCTTGGACCTGGAATCCCCAACCTCACTCAAACAGGTACAGATTCTGACTAGACGTGTAGCGGCGCTCAACAGGTTTATCTCTCGCTCCACAGATAAATGTCTCCCTTTCTTCAAAGCCATCAAACAAGGGAGAAACATGAAGTGGAGCCAGAAGAGCGAACAGGCTTTCCAAGCTTTGAAAGAATACCTAACAAGCCCACTGTTGTTAGTCAAGCCAGTTCTCGGAGATGAGTTACAGATCTACCTGGCCGTATCAGAAACTGCAGTAAGCGGGGATTTGGCAAAGAAGTGTGGCAATGGTTTTCAAAGATCCATATACTATGTGAGTCATGCTTTGACCAAATCAGAAAGGAATTACATCCTCCTGGAAAAGCTCGCTTATGCTCTGCTGAACTCAGCGAGGAAGCTCCGTCCCTATTTTCAAGCTCACACAATAGCAGTGGTGACGGACCAACCTCTCTGCCAATTCTTATAAAGACCAGATGTGTCTGGAAGGCTAGTCTTATAGGCCCTAGAGCTCACTCAGTTCGATTTAAAGTACAAGCCCCATACCTCGATTAAGGCACAGGCTTTGGCCGACTTAGTGGAAAAATTTTCAACTATCCCAGATCAAAAGGATCCCTCAATACCAAATGAGATCCCTGAAAAGACATCCGAGGTCGACAATTGGCCAGAAGGCTGCAAGCCATGGACCCTCTTTACAGATGGAGCATTCGGGCAAGCTGGGGGAGGAGCTGGCATAGTTTTAATAGATCCGGAGGGGACTGAATTCTGTCACTATTTCAGATTCGAGTTTAAAGCCACCAATAATGAAGCAGAGTATAAAGCCCTTCTAGGCGAGATGAAGGTAGCCATCGAACTAAAGGCCGATTACCTGAAAATCAAGAGCGACTCATTACTTGTTGTCAATCAGGTGACTAGGATGTATCAGGAAAAGGGAGATAATATGGTTGCTTATCTAAAGCTAGCCCAGTTGCTAAAAAATAAGTTTAAGGGGTTCAAGATCGATCAGGTACCTCGACACCAAAACCATCGCGCAGATGTTCTGGCTAAAATAGCGGCGAACGGAGGCCAATCCCTACCATGGGGAATTCCCCTCCAAGTGATCACCCAACCAAGCATAGCCACAAATAGAGAAATCTGCTCCCTGGATCACCTGCCTTGCTGGATGGACCCAATTGTTGCCTACCTCCTTGAAGGAGAGCTTCCTGAAGAGCCTGACCAAGCCCGAAGAATTAAAAGACTCTCAGTCTGATACTGTATGGTAGACGAGTACCTCTACAGAAGGGGCAGATCCCTCCTCTTACTTAGGTGCTTGCATCCTGATGATGCTAAATGGGTATTGGGAGAGGTCCACTCTGGGGACTGTGGGAACCACATAGGTGGGGAAGCTCTAGCATATCAGGTGCTTCGTATGGGGTACTATTGGCCGACCATCCATAAAGACGCAAGGAGTTTTATGCAATCTTGTGAGCCATGTCAAAGAACTTTAAACTTGACCCACCAGCCACTCGAGAGACTGTCATCTCTTAGTTCGCCTTACCCCTTTGCCATGTGGGGAATCGACCTAATCGGACCACTTCCTACCGCTCCCGGATAAATGAAACATGCTATCGTGGTTATCGACTACTTCATAAGATGGGTCGAGGCAGGGCCTCTTACTCTGATATCAGAAAAGAATACGACCAAGTTCATCAAAACCAACGTGGTATGCAGATTTGGGACCCCTCTTATCATTATAGCTGGCCTAGGGAAGCAGTTAGACAACGTCCGATTCAAAGACTTCTGTAAGGGATTGGGGATCGACCTTAGGCTCGCTTCAGTGGCTCATCCCCAGACTAACGGGCTGGTGGAATCCACCAACAAGACTATCAAGAAACTTCTAAAGAAGAACCTACAGCATAAAAAAGGCAAATGGGCCGAAGAGCTACCAGAAGTTCTCTAGGCTTACCGGACTACAAAGAGAACAGCTACCTGGGAGACACCTTACTCCCTGGCCTTCGGGGTTGAAGCGATCCTCCCCATCAAGCATAAATTGACCTCATTCTGGGTACATCACTTTGAGCCCGAAAGTAACGAAGTCAAGCTCTGGGATAATCTAGACCTCTTGGAAGAAAAGCAAGACCGGGTAGCGGAGAAAGTAGCTATCTACCAGAGCAAGATCGCTAGATACATCAACCGAAAGGTCAAAGCCCAAAATTTCAAAGAAGGGGATCTGGTGCTTAGGAAAGTGACCCTGAACACTCGAAAAAGGTCGAATGGAGTCTTAAGTCCCAATTGGGAACAACCATATTTGATAAAGCTAGTTGTTCACAATGGAGCTTACAAACTCGAAGACATGGACAGACGATCCATCGACCACACTTGGAATGCAGTTCATTTGAGGAAATTCTACACTTGAATAAGGGTTTCTCAAGTAGAATACCCCCCATTTAGTTTTCATTAGAATCCCTAATAAAGATGTACTACATCTCGATCATCAATAAAGTCATTTTTTCTCTTCCATCTTTATCTCTAGCTATGTTCAACATTAATGACTACACCCATGAGTGGGAAACTCAACATGAACACTTCGAGCCAGGAAATAGCTAAATAGCCCTCTTGATGCCTTGGTCGGGCTACCACCCTCAAGAAGGGTCTGAGTGTAAGAGCATAGTTGCCATCCAGATCTCGAGACCAGGAAATAGCTAAATACCCCTCATGATGCCTTGGTCGGGCTACCACCCCCAAGAAGGGTCTCAGTGTAAGAGCATAGTTGCCATCCAGATCTCGAGACCAGGAAATAGATAAATAGCCCTCCTGATGCCTTGGTCGGGCTACCACCCTCAAGAAGGGTCTGAGTGTAAGAGCATAGTTTCCATCCTGATCTCGAGACCTGGAAATAGCTAAATAGCCCTCCTGATACCTTGGTCGGGCTACCACTCCCAAGAAGGGTCTGAGTGTAAGAGCATAGTTGCCATCCAGATTTTTAGACCAGGAAATAGCTAAATAGCCCTCCTGATGCCTTGGTCGGGCTACCACCCCCAAGAAGGGTCTGAGTGTAAGAGCATAGTTGCCATCCAGATCTCGAGACTAGGAAATAGCTAAATAGACCTCCTGATGCCTTGGTCGGGCTACCACCCCCAAGAAGGGTCTAAGTATAAGAGCATAGTTACCATTCAGATCTCGAGACCAGGAAATAGCTAAATAGCCCTCCTGATGCCTTGGTCTGGCTACCACCCCCAAGAAGGGTCTGAGTGTAAGAGCATAGTTGCCATCCAGATCTCGGGACCAGGAAATAGCTAAATAGCCCTCATGATGCCTTGGTCGGGCTACCACCCCCAAGAAGGGTCTGACTGTAAGAGCATAGTTGCCATCCAGATCTCGAGACCAGGAAATAGATAAATAGCCCTCCTGATGCCTTGGTAGGGGTACCACCCTCAAGAAGGGTCTGAGTGTAAGAGCATAGTTGCCATCCAGATCTCGAGACCAAGAAATAGCTAAATAGCCCTCCTGATGCCTTGGTCGGGCTACCACCCCCAAGAAGGGTCTGAGTGTAAGAGCATAGTTGCCATCCAGATCTCTAGACCAGGAAATAGCTAAATAGCCCTCCTGATGCCTTGGTCGGGCTACCACCTCCAAGAAGGGTCTGAGTGTAAGAGCATAGTTGCCATCCAGATCTCGAGACCAGGAAATAGCTAAATAGCCCTCCTGATGCCTTGGTCGGGCTACCACCCCCAAGAAAGGTTTGAGTATAAGAGCATAGTTTCCATCCAGATCTCGAGACCAGGAAATAGCTAAATAGCCCTTCTGATGCCTTGGTCGGGCTACCACCCCCAAGAAAGGTCTGAGTGTAAGAGCATAGTTGCCATCCAGATCTCGAGACCAGGAAATAGCTAAATAGCCCTCCAGATGCCTTGGTCGAGCTACCACCCCCAAGAAGGGTCTGAGTATAAAAGCATAGTTGCCATCCAGATCTCGAGACCAGGAAATAGCTAAATAGCCCTCCTAATGCCTTGGTCGGGTTTCCACCCCCGAGAAGGATCTGTGTGTAAAAGCATAGTTGCTATCCAGATCTCGAGATGAGGAAATAGATAAATAGCCTCCTGATGCCTTGGTTGGGCTACCACCCCAAGGCGAATTTTTAAAACAAATATTTTTTTCGTGTGCAGGATCAAGATCATCATAATTCCCTACCAAAGTTTTAATGAAGTATGAACAAATTGTTGTTGCGGATGCAACTCTGGTTCCTATTCAAGGCCAGAAATGAAACAAGAGTTCTAAAAAGCGATTTGATTTCTTATTAAAGATAAGAGGAGCCTATCCCCCGGTAAGGCTACATCCATCCAATGGGGAGCTTTAACCAAAGCCCGAAAAGCCCGCGAAGCAAGATTGACCATCTTGGACCCAGCTGGGGAGGTAGATGGAGCAAGAGCAGGTTCGACCCCAGTAAAGGGAAGTGAAATTCTAGCTTGAGGAGAGCGTGAGATGTGGCGGGTAGCTGGTTCAACGACAAAAAATGTGAATAAGCAAATTAAAAAGGAAAATGTCAGAACCAAGCTGAGTAACAAGACAAGGCAAGGCAATTCGATGACACTTACGAGGAGTAGCGTCTGAGATCCGTAAGTATTGGTTCACCCTACAAGGATCGAAGGCTTCAGCAGTGGGGAACTTCAGGTTCAAGTAATTTCGGGCTAAAATAGCCTTCAAAATGGCTTCAGACTCAGAAGGTAGGGAGTCCCGGTCCCACGGGGGTTTGTCACTAAAAGCTATGGGAACCTCAAATTCATGCGCTTCAATAAAAATCGAGCACCCCTAGTCATCCCCCGTAAGAATCCATTCCTTCTTCCAGGCAGGGTCCTTCTTCGAAGCGCCAGGAATAACGAAGTTGAGCTTGTTCTTGGCCTTAGCATAAAACTGGCCTCGAGGAGCGCCGGACATGCTCCCAATCTGGAAAAGATAAGCCAGCTCCTCTACTCCCGGCTCTCTCATCACCTTGCTCAACTGACACTGTTCCCTCCATAGCACGAGGAAACCGATCAGATGCCTCTAGAAGCCAGGCGTCAACTGAAGGGTAGCAAGATGGATGGCGTTAAGAGCTCACCGAATAGTCAGATGAAGGGGAGGCCTGACCCCGTTCTCGAGAGCCGCCACATGAATCGGAAGCACACCTTTAGGGGGGTTGAAGAACTCGTAATGCTGTCGGGGATGCCATACTTCGACCTCAAGAGGTCAATCGAGACTGTATCGATGATGGAATCATTGATAACCCTGAAGTCATAAGGAGGGAGCCTCTCCAAAAGGGGGCCAGAAGCCGGGACCAGATGTTCTCCCGCGGCGTCACCGCCCACTGCTTTGTCAGAATCTTCGTCGGCGATATCCAAAGGATGGTCAGGATTGTTGGAAAACCCAGTCCCAATGGACACATTCCTATTTGACCGCCTGCATTGCGGGTTGGGCAGGGAATCATCGCTGTCTAAACTCCTCCTAGCTCGTTTCCCCAGGGCAAGACTAACGACCTCCTCGCCGTCAATTATGGAGTCAACTGAATCACGACTGGTTTTCAACATTGTGAAGTCAACAAGGATGAAGAATGAAGAAAAAGGCAAGCTCGAGAGAAAGGCTATGAGAGAAAATATATCTTGGGAAAAATTTGAGTTTGAAAGATGTGAGGAAGTCATTGAGATAAATAGATATATATAGGCAAGAGGGTAGCAGCATGAGCTGACGAGATTTTTGGTTGAGATCGCAAAGAATCTCAGGGACTGCCGTAACATAGCCTGATTAACTCAGAAACAAGCTAGTCAGCTCACGCCACGTCACTTGCGCAGTTAATGAGGAGATCTCTCCAAGATTCTGGTAACGGTAAAGAGCCTCGGGGACTGCCGTAATGCAACCGGATTAATTCAGAAGTAAATTGGTCAATTCACACCACGTCACTCACGCAGTTAAAAGAGAAGATTTTCCCGATATTCTGGTAACGGTAAAAAAGGGAAGATTTCCCCAAATAAAATAAAAAATCCGACCCCAACCCCAAGCTCGACATTTGGTGTTCAAGTCAGGGGGGACTTCTGTTAATAGCCAAAATTGGCTAAGGACCAAAGAGAAATTTTCCACTATCCAGACCTAGCTCCATGCCCGAGATTTTCCACCAGAAGACCATATTACCCAAAGCCGAGCTACGATACCGCCCTAAGGAACAAAGATGGGCTCCAGAAACATCCGGAATAGAGCCTGGAATGGTCAGGTCAAGCCCGTATCACCAAATTCCCCCGAAGTTGAGGTTACCTTGTAATTTCTCCAGAAGCTCGCCTATACCTCCCTGATACAGGGAGGTGTCCAGAGGAGGCCGCACCTAGCTTCAAAAAGTCAAGGGAGGCCAGACCTGTAGGGAAAAATTAACTAAAACCGCAGCGGAAGGCGAAAAGTAGATTTTCGTATAGTTTAAAATTTTTCTAAAGATTTGAACCTTAACCCTTTAATTAATTAAACACAAATATATGGTTAGAGTTAAATACCTCTTGTCGCATGATCCGATTGACTTACGTCGATGGTAATCCGTAAGATCTTCAATCCTAGCACGTAAGTGAATCACCTAGGAGCGTGGTCTCCCTTTTTTCTTTGAATTGCTTACCTGTGAATGGATGTATGGAACTTCTGATCCTGATCTTCAATCCCAAAACACCAAGAGCCTAGAAAAATAGTTCCGGTTACTTTTGAATTCATAATCGATATGATTGGAACTCGCGTAACCCTAAATCGAAAGTGTGCACAAAACCTTTTTATGTTAAAGGCTTGCAAGTGCACTATCGAATGAGAACTTATTTTTCTTTTTCTCTCTTGGCCGAAATTCTATGTGTATTGAGTAACATTTTTATTTTTCAAAGCAAACAAAAATCTCTCTCACCCAAGCTTCTTGGTGGCCGAAATTTATCACCTTATATTTATAAGGTGACCGAAATTTCTCCTTCTCAAAATAGGGTTGGCCGAATTCTTTGTGTAGGAAATCTAGGGTTGGCCAATTTCCTTACTTGAAAAGGAATTGTGCTTTTCCCTAATTCCTATCAATTTAAGAATCCTAACCCTTATAGGAATAGGGTGGGCGAATTCTTTGTGTGGTATGGAGTGTATGTGGACTTAATCCTTACCACATTAGGACTCCTATCACTTAAAAGAATTCTAACCCTAATCCAACACATAGTATTTTATTTACTGATCAGGAAAAGATTTTGATTTAAACTATTAATTAATTAAATAATTAATTAATTTCCATTTAATTAAAACAATAAAATAAAATAATATCTTGGGCTATTTTATTAGCCTTGCCGCCCACACCATATATATATATGGGCCTAATATTATTTTTCTTATTTTATTTAATCCATTAGACTTTAAATAAAAGTCCACATGTGAACCAGACTTATTCTTACTAAAAGAAACAAGCCCACATGTCTCCTTTTAATATATTAATATAATAGTGCAGCCCATTAATTAAATAATAGACATATTATATTCTTGATATATTAAAAACAATTCTAGATGGACCCTTAAATCGGCCCGGTAGAATAGATCAAGTGATCCATGCAAATACGTGTGGATTGGGGATCTTGGCTGGCTATCTAAATTTAAGCTTCAATAGACACAACCTAATCACAATCAACAAATGATTCACTTAGGTCCAATCTATTAATTTTAACTCATTCCACTAAAGAGCTAAAATTGAACTCTTAAATAATGATAGAATAAGGAGATGTTTCTCATTCATACCCTAGACAATCTTATAGGAGATGGTGTATCCTCGTGAATAATATCAGTAATCGCTAAGAGCTCATAGACCGCCTATAGCTCTCCAAGTTACCATATTTCCTCATATGACCACATTTTGAACTTGGATATTTTGACTTGTCCAGAAGCCATGTCTTCAATAATCATTATTGAAAACTCAACGTTGAGATTTAATATCCAATACCTCAAAACATCCATATGATGATATTATACTCTCATTCAATAAATGGAGCCACGATGTCCATATCTATAAATGAAGTCCTCTATCGATTAACAAATGAATACCACCAAACTATCGAGGATAGACTATGCTATATAATCGTACTCATTGATAGCTCAAATGATAACACTTGCAACCATAAGTCCATCATTTATCTCAGGATTAAGATCGACTCTCTGATTGTCCTAATAATGAAAAGACTTATATCTAGTGACGGTTCTAGATAAAGTATTTCATTGTGATTCTCTTCAATGCACCCAATGCACTAGATTCTTTTACTCGAAAACCTTTCGATGATTTTAGACTCATCATAACTCATTTGATCCCACTCAAATGCTAGTAAAATAATTCTACAACTTTATCAAGATAGAGGTGCCCAACCTTTGACTTAAGTTGTGAATGTTATTCAAGACTAACTAAAGAATTGTGTCTACCTCACACATATCCGGATGTATGAACAATTGTTCATTTCTCATAGTCTTTTGACCTTATGATTATTTACCTTGACAATTATAATAATAAATGCTATAAGTATTTGTAAGAATCATAAAACACTTTATTAATATGAAAAGATTGTCAATTACAATATTACACTCTTGCTATTGAGCATAATCCTAACAATCTCCCACTTGCGCTATAGCAAGTGTGTCATATCTCTCATTCCCATATTCTCTAGGTGCCCATCAAAACTTTTCTGAGGTAGAGCCTTTGTGAAAGGATCCGCTAGATTTTCTACTGACGTGATTTTGGTGATCGTCACGTCTCCCCTATGAACAATTTCCCTTAAAAGGTGATATTTCCTTTCTATGTGTTTACCTCTCTTATAACTTCTTGGTTCTCTCGAATTAGCCATTGCTCCACTGTTGTCACAGTGTATAGTGATCTGCTTATTCACATTAGGAACCACTTCCAAGTCAATCAAGAATTGGCGGAGCCAAACATCCTCTTTTGCAGCTTCGCATGCAGCAACATACTCAGCTTCCATGGTGGAATCAGCAATACAAGATTGCTTGATACTCCTCCATATGACTGCTCCTCCTCCAATGGTAAACACAGATCCTGATGTGGATTTTCTAGAGTCAGAATCTGACTGGAAATCAGAATCTGTATACCCAACGGGAATTAAATCCCCTCCAGAGTACACAAGCTTATAAGCTCTAGTTCTTTTAAGATACTTGAAAATATGCTTGACTGCCGTCCAATGATCAGGACCAGGTTTCGATTGAAACCTGCTAACTATGCCAACAGGAAAACAAATATCTGGTCTAGTACAGAGCATTGCATACATGAGACTTCCAACTGCCGAGGCATATGGAACTTTACTCATGAATTGCTCTTCATGCTTATTCTTAGGAACCTGTTCCTTAGAAAGTTTGATTCCATGTCTAAAAGGTAACATACTTTTCTTGGAATCTTGCATGGAAAATCTTGACAAGATTTTATCAATGCATGAAGCTTGGGATAATGCAATCGTTCTATTCTTTCTATCCCTTATTACTTGGATACCAAGAATATAACTTGCTTCTCCTAAGTCCTTCATATCAAAATGTTTTGCTAACCATTCTTTTACTGATGTCAATACACCTACATCGTTTTCAATGAGTAGTATATCATCAACTTAAAGAATGAGGAAAACCAACTTGTCGCCTTTAATCCTTTTTTATACACAAGGTTCGTCAGGGTTTTGAATAAATCCAAAACCTTTCACAGCTTGATCGAACCTTATGTTCCAGGATCTGGATGCTTGCTTCAGTCCATATATGGACTTTTGCAATTTGCATACTCTTTCCTCTTGGCTCTTTTCAATGAATCCTTCTGGTTGCATCATGTAGATGCTCTCGTCAAGACTTCCATTAAGGAAAGATGTCTTAACGTCCATTTGCCAAATCTCTAGGTCTAGAGATGCTACAATGGATAAGAGTATCCTAATGGATTTAAGCATGGCCACATGAGAGAAGGTTTCCTCGTAATCGATACCTTATTTCTGTGTATAACCTTTAGCTACCAGTCTAGCTTTAAAGGTTTCCACCTTACCATCCATACCTATTTTCCTCTTGTATACCCACTTACACCCAATGGGTTTTATCCCTTTAGGCAAGTCTACAAGGGACCAGACTTTGTTATTGAACATCGATTCAATCTCAGATTGCATTGCCTTTTGCCAATGACGACAATCAACATCCTCCATTGCTTCCTTGTATGTGTAGGGATCATCGTCGTCCGGGAGATTCTCCATAGATTCTCCTAGACCGATGTATCTTTCGGGTTATGTTATAACCCTCCCACTATGACGAGGAATGGTAGATTGTTGATTTTGTGTTGGAGTGTAACTTACAATTGGGCTAGGTTGTGAAACCTCTTGTGGAATTGTATCTCCTGACATTTCATTCAGGACAATTCTACTTTTGGGCACAAAATTATTCATATAGTCCTTTTCTAGAAATGAAGCATTTGTTGAAACAAATACTTTTAGATCATTAGGACTATAGAAATAATATCCTTTAGTTCCTTTTGGATACCCCACAAATATACATGTTTCTGAACGGGACTCCATCTTTTCTGTCTTTCCTGTCAACACATGTGTAGGACAACCAAATATCCTCATGTGTTGTAAACTAGGTTTTCACCCAGTCCACAATTCATGTGGGGTTTTAGGGACATATTTAGATGGTACATCAGTTTAGAATGTATACTGCTGTTTGTAGAGCATATCCCCAAAAAGAAATAGGAAGTGTTGAATAACTCAACATTGACCTAACCATCTCTAAAAGAGTTCTATTTCTCCTTTCTGCTACCCCATTTTGTTAAGGTGTACCTGGTACAGAAAACTGAGAAACTATCCCATTATCAATAAGATATTGCTGAAACTCTCCAGATAGATATTCTCCACCACGATCAGATCTCAAGATTTTTATATGTTTCTCAAGCTGATTTTCTACTTCAGCTTTGAATGCTTTGAACATGTCGAAAGCATCCGACTTATGTCTCATGAGATACACATAACCAAATCTTGAGTAATCATCTGTGAAGGTGATGAAGTACTCATATCCACCACTAGCTTGAATGCTTATAGGACCACATACATCAGTGTGTATTAGTCCTAAACATTCAGTGGCTCTTGCACCTTTGGTATTGAACGGCCTTTTGGTCATTTTACCTTCCAAACAAGATTCACAAGTTGGTAGATCATCAACCTTTAAGTCACTTAAAGGTCCGTCACATACCAATCTTTTAATCCTATTAAGGTTAATGTGACCTAGGCGTAAATGCCAAAGGTAGGTTTCATCTTTTGATAATTTTACTCTTTTATGATTAGGTTCCGTTATTTCTGTGTCTAACAAGTGAGAGATATTTCTATGCAAAAAGAATAGACCGTTTTCCAATGTACCTTTGTAAACAATTTTGTCATTCTTACTAATAATAAAAGCTTTATTAAAAGTAACCGAATATCCAAATTTATTTAAACAAGAAACCGAAATTAAATTACTCTTGAATTGAGGTACATAATAAATGTCTATTAAATCTAAATGCCTACTAGAATCTAAAATAACTCTAATATATCCCACTGCACTTGCAGACACTAACGTTCCGTTGCCCAAGCGCAAATTGACTTCATCTTCATTTAGCCTTCTCCTTTCTTGGAACCCCTGCAAGGAATAACAAACATGATTAGTGGCTCCAGAGTCTATGATGCAAGAATCAAAAGAATCTGCCAGAAAACATGTTTCAAGACAATTAATATTACCTTCTTCCTTCTTATTCTTGGACTTTGGGCAATCTATTTTCCAATGTCCCTTTTCACCACAAAGGAAGCATTTCCCTTTGATCTTGGTTACTTTCTTGGTTTCCTTCTTGGTAGGCCCAAGTTGCTTTTTCTTCTGTTGTTTCTTGACCTTCTTACAGGTCTTAACAGTAGCAACTTTACCAACCAAATGAATCTCTTGACCTTTGTTTTTCACAAGGATCTTTTCAGCGCTTTGAACATCTTGCATCAGGCCCTGCAAGGTGTATTCCTTTTTGTTCAAGGTGTAGTCCAACTTGAACTGATCAAAGGAATCTGACAGTGAGTTAACTACCATATCAATTTTGGTCTCACCATCAATCTCAGCACCATTTAGTTCAGCAATATTGAGATGTGCTATGACTTTCATCATGTGATCTTTCACAGATTGTCCAGGTTTCATCCTAAGATTCATAAAAGCAGTCACTGCCTCTCTCTTAGTCGTCCTAGACCTCATAGCAAACATTTCCTCTAGAGACATCATTATATCAGCATCGGACTCCATTCCTTCATGTTGCTGTTGCAACACGTCGGAGATAGTGGCCATAATATAACATTTTGCCATATCATCAGAAGTCTTCCACTGCTCATACTCATCTCTTTGCATCACACTAGATTCATTATTAGGAAGGGGTGGTTTAGGAGTAGTCAGAACAAATTTATGTTTTTCACTTTGCAGCAACAACCCAATTTTCCTTTTCCATGTGACATAATTATCTCCAGTTAAGGTGTTATCTTTCAGGATGTTCATAAGTGATGGGGTCATGATTTCTGATTAAAACAAAAACATATATAAGTAAATAATCATGATAAAGCACTTTTAAATATTTATCTTGAATTAAATAAATAATTCAATCGTAAAAATTCAACGGTGATCCAACACCCATAAATCTTATGCCTCCTTTGAGAGTTTGTACTATTTACTAGTTGGACTAGGTCCCACCTAATTGTTAACATAACAACCAGCGTTTTCAATTTTAGCCTTGCAATTTTATTAACAAGAACTCTTGGGAGGATATTAATAAAATTACATTGAGTGTGTCACCAAGATATCGACCCTCAATTTTCTCTCACGAGAATCCCTCATTGGGGAGTAGATTTCGTTTAAGTCAATTGTCTAGTCTATCTTTGTAAGGAAGTATTTTGTTAAATTCCATTTATGGACGCCCCTTGGGGGGATTACCAAAAATAATAAAACTCAACTAACCTTGGAGGCCATAGGCGTTCTAACACACCTTCTCCCACTCAATTATTTAAGGCGTGTGATTAAATTCCAAAGAATGATTTTACCAAGTTATCTAGATGCCAATTAGATACCTAAATCATTCAATGCATGTTCATACCAAAAGAGATATATGAGTGGCACTCCTATTCTATATGACATGTTATCATACAATAACAAATATTGTAATATTTATACATAAAAAATAAATAGCCACAATTTTGGTCCATCCTAGAAAAGCATGTAAATTACAATTGTACGGAATACAAAAACTTCTTTCTTGGCGGACAAGACTTCAAGCGACCGTCTCGCGCACGAAACTCGCGCGCCCAAAGATCACCACAGCAGCCCATGCGCACGCCTAGCCCATGCAGGGGCATGAGCTGCCGCACGGCCAGCCTATGCATGGGTCGCGCGGTGCTGCACCGCAACAAGCGCAGCTGCACGCTTGGTTACGTGCGCGCTTGTCGTCTCGGTGCGTGCGGGTGCCAAGACGGGTTCCGGATGCTCCAATTTCTTCAAATCTTCGAGTCTTCGAATCTTGAATATATTACAGCTTATTTTATACAATAAAATACTGCAGTAATTTGTTTTTTTTTTTTATTAACCACTGCAATATTTTTTTTACAAATAAAAAACTGCACTAAAAAAACTGCAGTATTTTTAATACATTAAAAAAACTGCACTATTTTATACAACAAAAACAAATTAAGCAACTATCAAGAAGAAACTTGTGACGATAATAGGCCACCCTTCTTGTTACAATTCCGAAACAAAAATTACATGGAAAATCTAGGACCAAAATTGAGCAATAACAATTCACTTTATAACAACATATATAAATCCATACATTCGACATGTAATTATATATGCGAATACCTAGAGTGCCATCTCTTTCTAAAACATGCATAATCACAAAAAAAAAAAAAATAGATTCACGTATATATACGTTAATTAATTAAAGGGTACAACCAGGCTCTGATACCAATTGTAGGGACAAATTAACTAAAACCGCAGCGGAAGGTGAAAAGTAGATTTTCGTATAGTTTAGAATTTTTCTAAAGATTTGAACCTTAACTCTTTAATTATTAAACACAAATATACGGTTAGAGTTAAATACCATGAGGGAGGATTAGCATGAGGGAGGAGGATCAGTAGAGGAAAATCAAGAGAGTTCCAAAGCTTGACGTGGCATGTTCATGATTGTCCTTGATTGCCTGGAAAAGGGGGTGGGCACCCCGTTTTACTCTTGATTAGTTTAGTTATTTTTTTTTTTGTAGCTCGTACTTAGAGGTTGGGATCCCCATTTGATAGATGTAGCCTTACTGGGGGATAGGCTTCTCTTGTCTTTAATGAGAAACTGATTCACTTGAGAAACTCTTGTTTTATTCCTAGTCCTAACTAGGAACCAGAACTGCATCCTTGATGATAATTTGTTCATACTTCATTCTGAATTTTGTAGGGAATTCTTATCAGGATGATCTTGATCCTGCACACGAAAACAAATATTTATATTTAAATCCGTTTTAGGAGAGGTAGCCCGATCGAGGTATCAGGAGGGCTGTTTAGTTATTTCCTGGTCTCGAGATCCAGATGGCAACTATGCTCCTACACTCAGACCCTTCTTGGGGGTGGTAGCTTGACCAAGGCATCAGGAGGACTATTTTCCTATTTCCTGGTCTCGAGATCTGGATGGCAACTATGCTCTTACACTTAGACCCTTCTTGGGGGTGGTAGCCCAACCAAGGCATCAGGAGGGCTATTTAGCTATTTCATAGTCTCGAGATCTGGATGACAACTATGCTCTTACACTCAGACCCTTCTTGGGGGTGGTAGCCCGACCAAGGCATCAGGAGGACTAATTAGCTATTTCCTGGTCTCGAGATCCAGATGGCAACTATGCTCTTACACTTAGACCCTTCTTGGGGGTGGTAGCCCAACCAAGGCATCAGGAGGGCTGTTTAGCTATTTCCTGGTCTCGAGATCCGGATGGCAATGATGCTCTCACACACAGACCCTTCTTGGGGGTGGTAGCCCGACCAAGGCATCAGGAGGGCTATTTAACAATTTCCTGATCTCGAGATTTGGATGGCAACTATGCTCTTACACTCAGACCCTTCTTGGGGGTGGTAGCCCGACCAAGGCATCAGAAGGGCTAATTAGCTATTTCCTGGTCTCGAGATCTGGATGGTAGCTATGCTCTTACACTCAGACCCTTCTTGGGGGTGGTAGCCCGACCAAGGCATCAGGGGTAGCGAGAGGGCTTCCCTGGCTAGTCACTGGTCTTGAGGTGTCTATGTTGAATTTCCCAGTCGAGGATATAGATACTAATGTTGAACATAGTCGGAGATAAAGAGGAAAAAAAGAAAAATGACTTTATTGATGATCGAGATGTAGTACATCTTTATTAGGGATTCTAATAAAACCTAAATGGCGGTAATCTGCTTGAAAACTCCCTGTTCAAGGGTAGAATTTACTCAAGTGATCTGCATTCCAAGTGTGGTCGATGGGTCATCCATCCATGTCTTCAAGTTTGTAGGCTCCATTGCGAGCAACTAACTTGATCAAATATGGCCCTTCCCAGTTCGGGCTTAGGACTCCATCTAACCTTTTTCGAGTATTCAGCGTCACTTTCCTGAGCACCAGATCCCCTTCGTTGAAGTTCCTAGCTCTGACCTTTCTGTTGAAATATCTAGCGATCTTGCTCTGGTAGATTGCCATTTTTTCCGTTACCCGGTCTTGTTTCTCTTCTGGGAGGGCCAGATTGGCCCGAAGCTTGACCTCGTTACTTTCGGGATCAAAATGTTGCACCCTGAATGAGGTTAATTGGTGCTTGATGGGGAGGACCGCTTCAACTCCGAAAGCCAAGGAGTAAGGTGTCTCCCCGGTAGCTGTTCTCTTTGTAGTCCAGTATGCCCAGAGGACTTCTGGCAGATCTTCGGCCCACTTTCCTTTTTTCTGCTATAGTTTCTTCTTCAGAAGCTTCTTGATAGTCTTGTTGGTGGACTCCACTAGCCCATTAGTCTGGGATGGGCTACTGACAATCCTTTGCAGAAATATTTGAATTGGGCGTTGTCGAACTGCTTACCCAGATCAGCTATAATAACGAGAGGGGGCCCGAATCTACATACCACGTTGGTTTTGATGAACTTGGTCGTATTATTTTCTGATATTCGAGAAAGAGGCCCTGCCTCGACCCATATTGTGAAATAGTCGATAGCCACGATATCATATTTCACCTGTCCGGGAGCAGTAGGAAGCGGTACAATTAGGTCGATCCCCAACATGGCAAAGGGGTAGGGTGACTTAAGAGACGACAATCACTCATGTGGCTAGTGGTTCAAGTTTGAAGTCCTTTGACATGGCTCACAAGATTGTACAAAGCTTATTGCGTCTTGGTTGATGGTCAGCTAGTAGTACCCCATACAAAGCACTTGATATGCTAGAGCTTCTCCACCGATGTGGTTCCCGCAGTCCCCATAGTGAACCTCTCTTAGTGCCCATTTAGCATCGTCGAGATGCAAACATCTAAGTAAGGGGAGGGATCTACCCCTTCTGTAGAGGTACCCGTCTACCAAGCAATATTGTTTCGAGAGTCTTTTAATCCTTCGGGCTTAATAGGGCTCCTCGGGGAGCTCTCCCTCTAGGAGGTAGGCAACGATTGGGTCCATCCAGTAAGTCAAACGATCTAGGGAGCAGATTTCCTTATTTACGGCTATGCTTGGTTGGGAGATCACTTGGAGGGGAATTCCCCGTGGTAATGATTGGCCTCCATTTAACACATAGCTGCTCTGGTAGTGTTCTGGACCTCCATTTGTTGGACAAAGCTCTCCAGGTGGCTTAGAGAATCTTCTGTTCCAGAGAACTTATCTACTGGCATTTTAAATTTTGGTGGGAGTTCCGCTTCCCGGATCCTCCTAGTGAAGGGAGTTTTTCATCTCGTTCAGTGGATCCTTTTTATCCTCCTTGTTCTTTCCTTTCCTTATCTGCTGGACCTCTTTCTGTAGCTTTGCCAGCTGATCCCTCATTCGCTTGTTCCCAGGTTTCTTTGAATTGACCTTGGATTCTTCGTTGTCGAGTCCCTCTGACGAACTGGCGACCTCTATCTGATCCCCTTCATGGACAGGATCCAATCGGGAAGTTTGTCTATTCTCTTCTTCTTAGGCCCGGGCATTCCTTCTCGATGTCGTTGGGAGAGGTACCTCTCGTTGCTCCCGGGTCAAAGCATCTGCGGCAGACTTAACTCGTCTGAGCTGATATTGTGAAGGTCTTTTCGGAACTGGGGGCATGGGTCATAGCCTATCCCGGATATAAAGTTGGGGCCCAGCTAAGACCCTTTCGATGATTTTAGACTCATCATAACTCATTTGATCCCACTCAAATGCCAGCACAAGAATTCTACAACTTTATCAAGATAAATGTTCCCAACCTTTAATTTAAGTTGTGAACGTTTATTCAAGACTAACTAAAGAATTGTGTCTACCTCATACATATCCAGATGTACGAACAATTCTTCCTTTCTCATAGTATTGACCTTATGATTATTTACTTTGACAATTATCATTATAAATGCTATAAGATTTTGTAAGACCAGAAATCACTTTATTAATATGAAAAGATTGTCAATTACAATATTACACTCTTGCTATTGAGCATAATCCTAACATTGGCAGTGGATTTTGGAGATGATCCCCTCTAGTCTCAGCAGAGTGACATTGGGTTTCTCACCTGGGAGACCCTTCAGATCGAGAGGGACCCCACCAGTTGGTTGAGGAAGACAGGAAGAAGAAAGAACAAAAATACAGCAATTTCTAATAGGCAGGCACAAGATGATGTTGGTGATGACATGGAGTTTGAGTAGGATCATATGGATTATACTCAGGAGGCCCCAGCTCCAGCTCCTGCTGCGGCTAGTGGCGACTCTCAGGTGCCCTGGTAGACGTTGATTTCTGCAATGGCGAGCCTCCAGGCGACTTTGGATATGATGAATACCACCCTGACAGTAGAAATTAAATACAATAGGGATAGTATTGAAGATTTGTGGACCAACATCACCGAAATGTGAAAGGATTTGGATTTGATACCGTATCAGAGGAGGAGGAAGAAAGCTGCACCGACAATGTACCAGGGAGGTCTAGTGATAGATGCCTATGCAGAAGAATATCAGGCAGCACTGGAGCGTTCTAGGCATGAGTTCGAGGAGAGGGGTGATGCCCGGCCAAGGCAGCAAGAGGGACATTTGGTTGTCCTAGTCTTGAGGTGAAAACACGTAGGCGAACATATTGGAGAATCTTGGTACATCGCATTCCTGTTCTAGGAATCTTGGTACCTTGGCAAACATATGGCGAACATTCTGGAGAAACTGGGTACCTCACATTCATGTTCTAGGAATCTTAGGTACCTTGGCGAACATATGGCGAACATTCTGGAGAAACTGGGTACCTCGCATTCATGTTATAGGAATCTTGGTACCTTGGTGAACACATGGCGAACATTCTGGCAACAAGATCCTGGTAGGCAACTAAGGCCACTTTAGCACCAGGTCTTTCTTAGCAGGGGGTGGTGCCCGGCCAAGGCTTTGATCTGGCTGACAACTATGCTCTTACTATCCAGACCCTTCTCAGAGGGGGGTGGTGCCGGACCGAGGTTTGATTCGTCGGGCAACTATGCTCTTACGTACCGGATCCTTCCTAGTGGGGGGTGGTGCCCGGCCAGGGCAGGAGGAATGCCATGTGGCTTTTTCATGTCTTGAGGAGATCCTCCTGGATGGATTAATCCGGTTCAGGGCATCAGGAGAGCTATTTAGCTATCCCGGTCTTTAAGGCGATCCTCCTGGAGGGATTGACCCGGTCCAGTGTATCAGGAGAGCTATCAAGCTATCCTGGTCTTTAAGGTGATCCTCTTGGAGGGATTAATCAGGTCCAGGGCATCAGGCATTATGGTGTAAGGAATCCTGGTATTTAAGTGATGGTCCTGGTAGGCAACTAAGGCCACTTCAACACCAGGTTTTTCTTGGCGGGGGGTGGTACCCAGCCAAAGCATCAGGAGTGCCATGTTGCTATCCTGGTCTCGATCATAGGCTAAAAGTGATCAAATGAGAACTACCAAGGCGATCGTAAAAGAACTACCAAGGCGATCATAGAAGAACTACTAAGGCGATAATAGGAGAACTACCAAGGCGATAACACTCAAGGCGATACTGGTCAATGCTCACCCCGCAGGCTTCATTGGTGAGACCTTCTGGGGTAATCTGCATTGTCGGTATAGGTTAAGTAGAGCGACCTACAGCAATGGTGCTTCTTATTGTGGACTGGTCACTAGGAGAACTTTTCTCATGTTGAGGTCACTACCCCTTCCATAGGAGGACTAGGGAGAATGATGAGCTTCTAGTCCCCAAGTGATGTAACCAGTTTAGGAGTCTGCTTGGAGTGAATAGGAGTCTCCATAAATCGTAATGGGACTCAAGACTCTGCTCGAACATACCTGGACTTTGACAGCTCGCTCGAGCATTGAGTAGCCTGGTAAAAAAGATCAGAAACTGACAATCTTGCAGCTATGATCTAGGTAGCTCACATGGGCGCTGTGAGGGGCCCAATACAATAAGTGAGGAACCACTGATCATGTAGTAGTGCTGCTGCTCCAAAGGCTTACTTGGGCACGTAGAAAGCCTCAGTAAGGCGGGAAGCCTCTAGGCTCTACCCGAACAGATCAGGATATAGGTGGCTCACTAGGGTGTTAAAGGGCCCGGTACAAGAGGTAGGGAGCCATATGCATGATACTGGTCCAGAGGCTTGCTTGGGATCCTAGAAGTCCCTAGCAACTGAAATGTGGCTCTGGACCATCCTGGAATGAATATGGACACAGTGGCTCACTTGGGCATTGACTAGCCCAATACCAGGAGTGAGTAGCCACTGGGCCATGCAGCGAGGCTGCTGCTACAGAGGCTTGCAAAGGTATGTAGAAGGCCTCAGCAAAGTGGAAAGCCTCTGAGCTCTACCCGAATGGATCGGGACATAGGTGGCTCACTAGGGTGTTGAAAAACCCGGTATAGGAAGTAGGGAGCCACCTGCATGATACTAGTCTAGAGGCATGCTTGGGATCCTAGAAGTCCCCAGCAACTGAAATGTGGTTCTGGACCATCCTGGAAAGAATCGGGACACAGTGGCTCACTTGGGCGTTGACTAGCCCGATAGAAGAAGTGATGACCCACCAGGCATGTAGCTAGGCTGCTACTCTAGAGTCGTGCTTAGGCATGTAGAAGGCCTCAGCAATCTGGGAAGCCTCTGAGCTCTACCAAAACCAATCAGGACATAGGTGGCTCACTAGGGTGTTGAAGGGTTCTGTACAAGAAATAGGGAGCCACATGCATGATACTGGTCCAGAGGCATGCACGCGATCCTCGAAGGTTCTAACAACTGAAATGTGGCTATGGACCATCCTGGAATGAATCGGGACACAGTGGCTCACTTGGGAGTTGACTAGCCCGATAGAAGAAGTGAGGAGCCACTAGGCCATATAGCGAGGCTGCTGCTGCTGCAGAGGCATGCTTAGGCATGTAGAAGGCCTCAGCAAAGTGGGAAGCCTCTGTGCTCTTCCTGAACAGATCGGGACTTAGGTGGCTCTCTAGGGCATTGAAGGACCCGATATAAGAAGTAGGGAGCCACCTGCAAGATACTGGTCCAGAGGCATCTGTGGGATCCTAGAAATCCCCAACAACTGAAGTGTCGCTCTGGATCATCCTGGAATAAATCTGGACACAGTGGCTCACATGAGCGTTGACTAGCTCATTACCAAGAGTGAGCAGCCACTGGGCCATGCAGCGAGGCTGCTTCTTCAGAGGCTTGCCAAGGTATGTAGAAGGCCTCAGCAAAGTGGGTAGCCTCTGATCTCTACCCGAATGGATCGGGACATAGGTGGCTCACTAGGGCGTTGAAGGGCCTGGTATTGGAAGTAGGGAGCCACCTGTATGATACTGGTCCAGGGGCATGCTTAGGATCCTAGAAGTACCCAGCAACTGAAATGTGGTTCTGGACCATCCTGGAAAGAATCGGGACACAGTGGCTCACTTGGGCGTTGACTAGCCCGATAGAAGAAGTGATGACCCACCGGGCATGTAGCTAGGCTGCTGCTCTAGAGTCGTGCTTAGGCATGTAGAAGGCCTCAGCAATCTGGGAAGCCTCTGAGCTCTACCAAAACCGATCGGGACATAGGTGGCTCACTAGGGTATTGAAGGGTTCGGTACTAGAAATAGGGAGTCACATGCATGATACTGGTCCAGAGGCATGCGCGCGATCCTAAAAGGTTCCAACAACTGAAATGTGGCTATGGACCATCTTGGAATGAATCGGGACACAGTGGCTCACTTGGGAGTTGACTAGCCCGATAGAAGAAGTGAGGAGCCACTAGGCCATATAGCGAGGCTGCTGCTGCTGCAGAGGCATGCTTAGGCATGTAGAAGGCCTCAGCAAAGTGGGAAGCCTCTGTGCTCTTCCCAAACAGATCGGGACTTAGGTGGCTCACTAGGGCACTGAAGGACCCGGTACAAGAAGTAGGGAGCCACCTACAAGATACTAGTCCAGAGGCATCCGTGGGATCCTAGAAGTCCCCAACAACTGAAGTGTCGCTCTGGATCATCCTGGAATAAATCTGGACACAGTGGCTCACATGAGCGTTGACTAGCCCGTTACTAAGTGTGAGCAGCCACTGGGCCATGCAGCGAGGCTGCTTCTTCAGAGGCTTGCCAAGGTATGTAGAAGGCCTCAGCAAAGTGGGAAGCCTCTGATCTCTACCCGAACGGATCGGGACATAGGTGGTTAACTAGGGCGTTGAAGAGCCTGGTACAAGAAGTAGGGAGCCACCTGTATGATACTGGTCCAGGGGCATGCTTGGGATCTTAGAAGTCCCCAGCAACTGAAATGTGGTTCTGGACCATCCTGGAAAGAATCGGGACACAGTGGCTCACTTGGGCGTTGACTAGCCCGATAGAAGAAGTGATGACCCACCAAGCATGTAGCTAGGCTGCTGCTCTAGAGTCATGCTTAGGCATGTAGAAGGCCTCAGCAATCTGGGAAGCATCTGAGCTCTACCAAAACCGATCGGGACATAGGTGGCTCACTAGGGTGTTGAAGGGTTCGGTATAAGAAATAGGGAGTCACATGCATGATACTGGTCCAGAGGCATGCGCACGATCCTAGAAGGTTCCAGCAACTGAAATGTGGCTATTGACCATCCTGGAATGAATCGGGACACAATGGCTCACTTGGGAGTTGACTAGCCCGATAGAAGAAGTGAGGAGCCACTAGGCCATATAGTGAGGCTGCTGCTGCTTCATGGGCATGCTTAGGTATGTAGAAGGCCTCTGCAAAGTGGGAAGCCTCTGTGCTCTTCCCGAACAGATCGGGACTTAGGTGGCTCTCTAGGGCATTGAAGGACCCGGTACAAGAAGTAGGGAGCCACCTGCAAGATACTGGTCCAGAGGCATCCGTGGGATCCTAGAAGTCCCCAACAACTGAAGTGTCGCTCTGGATCATCCTGGAATAAATCTGGACACAGTGGCTCACATGAGCGTTGACTAGCCCGTTACCAAGAGTGAGCAGCCACTGGGCCATGCAGCGAGGCTGCTTCTTCAGTGGCTTGCCAAGGTATGTAGAAGGCCTCAGCAAAGTGGGAAGCCTCTAATCTCTACCCGAACGGATCGGGACATAGGTGGCTCACTAGGGCGTTGAAGGGCCTGGTACAGGAAGTAGGGAGCAACCTGTATAATACTAGTCCAAGAGCATGCTTGGGATCCTAAAAGTCCCCAGCAACTGAAATGTGGCTCTGGACCATCCTGGAAAGAATCGGGACACAGTGGCTCACTTGGGCGTTGACTAGCCCGATAGAAGAAGTAAGGAGCCAACGGGCCATGCAGCTAGGCTGCTGCTCTAGAGGCATACTTAGGAATGTAGAATGTGAAGCCTCTAAGCTTTACCCGAACGGATCGGGACATAGGTGGCTCACTAGGGCGTTGAAGGGCGCAGTACAAGAAGTAGAGAGTCAGTTGCATGATACTGGTCCAGAGGCATGCGTGGGATCCTAGAAGTCCCTTGCAACTGAAATGTGGCTCTTGACCATCCTAGAATGAATCAGGACATAGTGGCTGACCTGGGCCTTGACTAGCCCGATAGAAGAAGTGAGGAGTCACTATGCCATGTAGCGAGGCTGCTGCTCCAGAGGTGTGCTTAGGCATGTAGAAGGCCTCAGAAAAGTGGGAAAACTCTGAGCTATACGCGAACGGATCGGGACATAGGTGTCTCCCTAGGGCATTGGAGGATCCGGTACAAGAAGTAGGGAGCCACCTACAAGATACTGGTCCAGAGGCAAGCGTGGGATCCTAGAAGTCCCAAATAACTGAAGTGTGGCTTTGGATCATCCTGGAATGAATCGGGACACAGTGGCTCACTTGGGCGTTGACTAGCCCGGGACCAACAGAGAGTAGCAAATAGGCCATGCAGCGAGGCTGCTGCTCCAGACGCTTGCCAAGGTATGTAGCAGGCCTCTGGAAAGTGGGAAGCCTCTGAGCTCTACCAGAACGGATGGGAATATAGGTGGCTAACTAGGGCGTTAAAGGGCCAGGTACAGGAAGTAGGGAGCCACCTGTATGATACTAGTCTAGAGGCATTCTTGGGATCCTAGAAGTCCCCAGCAACTGAAATACGGTTCTGGACCATAAAAGGAAGAATCGGGACACAGTGGCTCACTTGGGCGTTGACTAGCCCGAAAATATAAGTAAGGAGCCAATGGGCCATGCAGCGAGGCTGCTTCTTCAGAGACTTGCCAAGGTATGTAGAAGGCCTCAGCAAAGTGGGAAGCCTCTGATCTTTACCCGAACGGATCTGGACATAGGTGGCTCACTAGGGCGTTGAAGGGCCCGGTACAAGAAGTAGAGAGTCAGTTGCGTGATACTGGTCCAAAGGCATGCGTGGGATCCTAGAAGTCCCTTGCAACTAAAATGTGGCTTTTGACCATCCTAGAATGAATCAGGACATAGTGGCTAACCTGGGCGTTGACTAGCCCGATAGAAGAAGTGAGGAGCCATTGTGCCATGCAGCGAGGCTGCTGCTCCAGAGGCGTGCTAAGGCATGTAGAAGGCCTCATAAAAGTGGGAAAACTTTGAGCTATACCCGAACGGATCGGGACATATATGTCTCCCTAGGGCATTGAAGGACCCGGTACAAGAAGTAGGGAGCCACCTACAAGATACTGGTCCAGAGGCAAGCGTGGGATCCTAGAAGTCCCAAACAACTGAAGTGTGGCTTTGGATCATCCTGGAATGAATCGGGACACAGTGGCTCACTTGGGCGTTGACTAGCCCGGGACCAACAGTGAGTAGCAAATGGGCCATGCAGCGAGGCTGCTGCTCCAGAGGCTTGCCAAGGTATGTAGCAGGCCTCTGCAAAGTAAAAACCCTCAGAGCTCTACCAAAACGGATTGGAATATAGGTGGCTAACTAGGGCGTTGAAGGGCCCGGTACAGGAAGTAGGGAGCCACCTGCATGATACTAGTCTAGAGGCATGCCTGGGATCCTGGAAGTCCCCAGCAACTGAAATGTTGTTCTGGACAATCCAGGGAAGAATCGGGACGCAGTGGCTCACTTGGGCGTTGACTAGCCCGATAATAGAAGTAAGGAGCCACCGGGCTATGCAACTAGGCTGCTGCTCTAGAGGCGTGCTTAGGCATTTAGAAGGCCTCAGCAATGTGGAAAACCTCTAAGCTCTACCTGAACGGATCAGTACATAAGTGGCTCAGTAGGGCGTTGAAGGTCCCGGTACAAGAAGTAGGGAGTCACCTGCATGATACTGGTCCAGGGGCATGCTTGGGATCTTAGAAGTCCCCAGCAACTGAAATGTGGTTCTGGACCATCCTGGAAAGAATCGGGACATAATGGCTCAATTGGGCGTTGACTAGCCCGATAGAAAAAGTAAAGAGCCACTGGGCCATGCAGCTAGGCTGCTGCTCAAGAGGCATGCTTAGGAATGTAGAATGCGAAGCCTTTAAGCTCTACCCGAACGGATCGGGACATAGGTGGCTCACTAGGGCGTTGAAGGGTCCGGTACAAGAAGTAGAGAGTCACTTGCATGATACTGGTCTAGAGGCATGCGTGGGATCCTAGAAGTCCATTGCAACTGAAATGTGGCTCTTGCCCATCCTAGAATGAATCAGGACATAGTGGCTCACTTGGGCGTTGACTAGCCCGATAGAAGAAGTGAGGAGCCACTGTGCCATGCAGCGAGGCTGCTGCTCCAGAGGCGTGCTTAGGCATGTAGAAGGCCTCAGCAAAGTGGGAAAACTCTGAGCTAGGCTGGTTAAATGTGGTTCTGGATCATTTTAGAAAGAATCAGGACACAGTGGCTTACTTGGGCGTTGACTAGCCGGATAGAAGAAGTGAGGAGTCATTGTGCCATGCAACGAGGCCGCTGCTCCAGAGGCGTGCTTAGGCATGTAGAAGGCCTCAACAAAGTGGGAAGCCTCTGAGCTCTACCCGAACAGATCTGGATATAGGTGTCTCTCTAGGGCATTGAAGGACCCGGCACAAGAAGTAGGGAGCCACTTGCAAGATACTGGCCAAGAGGCATGCGTGGGATCCTAGAAGTCCCTAGCAACTGAAGTGTGGCTTTGGATCCTCTTGGAATGAATCTGGACACAGTGGCTCACATGGGCGTTGACTAGCCCGGTACAAAGAGTGAGTAGCCACAGGGCCATGCAGCGAGGCTGCTGCTCTAGAGGCTTGCCAAGGTATGTAGAAGGCCTCAGCAAAATTGGAAGCCTCTAAGCTTTACAAAAATAGATCGGGACATAGGTGGCTCACTAGGGTATTGAAGGGCCCGGTATAAGATGTAGGGTGCCACCTACAGGATACTGGTCCAGAGGCATGCTTGGGATCCTAGAAGTCCATAGCAACTTAAATGTGGTAATGGACCATCCAGGAAAGAATCGGGACACAGTGGCTCACTTGGGCGTTGACTAGCCCGATAAAAGAAGTGAGGAGCCACCGGGCCATACAGCTAGGCTGCTGCTCCAGAGGTGTTCTTAGGCATGTAGAAGACCTCAGCAATATGGGAAGCCTCTCAACTCTACCCGAACATATCGGTGCATAGGTGGCTCACTAGAGCGTTGAAGGGTCCAGTACAAAAAGTAGGGAGTCACCTGCATGATACTGGTCCAGAGGCATGCTTGGGATTCTAGAAGTCCTCAGCAACTTAAATGTTGTTCTGGACCATCCTGGAAAGAATCGGGACACAGTGGCTCACTTGTGCGTTGACTAGTCCGATAGAAGAAGTGAGGAGCCACTGTGCCATGCAGCGAGGTTGCTGCTCTAGAGGCTTGCTTAGACATGTAGAAGGACTCAGCAAAGTGGGAAGCCTCTGAGCTCTACCCGAATGGATCGGGACATATGTGTCTTCCTAGGACATTGAAGGACCCTGTACAAGAAGTAGCGAGCCACCTGCAAGATACTGGTCTAGAGGCATGCGTGGGATCCTAGAAGTCCCCAGCAACTGAAGTGTGGCTTTGGATCATCCTGGAATGAATCTGGACACAGTGGCTCACTTGGGCGTTGACTAGCCCAATACCAAGAGTGAGTAGCCAATGGCCATGCAGCGAGGTTGCTGCTCCAGAGGCATGCTTAGGGATGTAGAAGTCCTAAGCAAAGTGGGAAGCCTCTGAGCTCTACCCGAACGGATCGGGACATAGGTGTCTCCCTAGGGCATTGAAGGACCCGGTACAAGAAGTAGGGAGCCACTTGCAAGATAATGGTCCAGAGGCATGCGTGGGATCCTAGAAGTCCCCAGCAACTGAAGTGTGGCTTTGGATCATCTTGGAATGAATCTGGACACAATGGCTCACTTGGGCATTGACCAGCCCTGTACCAAGAGTGAGTAGCCACTGGGCCATGCAGCGAGGTTGCTGCTCCAGAGTCTTTCCAAGGTATGTAGAAGGCCTCAGCAAAATGGGAAGCCTCTGAGCTTTACCGAAACTGATCGGGACATAGGTGGCTTACTGGGGTGTTAAAGGGCCCGTACAGGAAGTAGGGAGCCAACTGTAGGATACTGGTCCAGAGGCATGCTTGGTATCCTAGAAGTCCCTAGCAACTGAAATGTTGTTCTGGACCATCCTGGAAAGAATCGGGACACAGTGTCTCACTTGGGCATTGACTAGCCCGATAAAAGAAGTGAGGAGCCACCAGGCCACACAGCTAGGCTACTGCTCTAGAGGCGTGCTTAAGCATGTAGAAGACCTCAGCAATGTGGGAAGCCTCTGAGCTCTACCTGAACGGATCGGGACATAGGTGGTTCACTAGGGCGTTGAAGGACCTGATACAAGAAGTAGGGAGTCACTTGCATGATACTGGTCTAGAGGCATGCGTGGGATCCTAGAAGTCCCCAGCAACTGAAATGTGGTTCTGGACCATCCTGGAAAGAATAGGGGCATAGTAACTCACTTGGGCGTTGACTAGCCTAATAGAAGATGTGAAGAGCCACTGGGCCATGCAGCGAGGCTGCTGCTCTAGAGGCGTGCTTAGGCATGTAGAAGGCCTCAACAAAGTGGGAAGCCTCTGAGCTCTACCCAAACATATTAGGACATAGGTAGCTCCCTAGGGCATTGAAGGGCCCGGTATAGGATGTAGGGAGCCACTTGCATGAAACTGATCCAGAGGCATGCTTGGAACCCTAGAAGTCCCCAACAACGGCAGTGTGGCTCTGGATCATCCAGGAATGAATCTGGACACAGTGGCTCACTTGGGAGTTGACTTTCCCGGTACCTGGAGTGAGTAGCCACTGGGCCACGCAGCGAGGCTGCTGCTCTAGAGGCTTGCCAAGGTATATAGAAGGCATCAGCAAAGTATGAAGCGTCTGAGCTCCCCCTAAACAGATCGAGACTTCAGTGGCTTACTAGGGCGTTGTGTGGCCCTGGTACAGGAGGTAGGAAGCCACTGGTGAAATTGGTTCAGAGGCATACTTGGGATCTTAGAAGTCCCCGGCAACTAAAATGTAGCTCTGGACCCTCTTGGGATAAATCAGGACACAGTGGCTCACATGGGTGTTGACTAGCCCGGTTCCAGGAGTGAGTAGCCAATAGGCCATGCATTGGCGCTGCTGCTCCAGAGGCTTGGCGAGGTATGTAAAAGGCCTCAATAAAGTGGGAAGCCTCTGAGTTATACCCAAACAGATCGGGACATATGTGGCTCACTAGGGCGTTGAAAGGCCCGGTACAAGATGTAGGAGCCACTTGCATGATACTGGTCCAGAGGCATGTTTGGGATCCTAGAAGTCCCCAGCAACTGAAGTGTGGCTCTGGACCATCCTGGATTGAATCGGGACACAGTGGCTCACTTAGGCGTTGAACAACCTGGTACAATAAGTGAGGAGCCTCTGGGCCAGGCAGCGGGGCTGCTGCTCCAGAGGCTTGCTAAGGTATGTAGAAGGCCTCAACAAAGTGGGAAGCCTTTGAGCTTTACCCGAACAGATTGGAACATAGGTGGCTCAGTAGGGCGTTGAAGGGCCAGGAACAAGAAGTAGGGAGCCACCTACATGATACTGGTCCAGAGGCATGCGTGGGACCCTAGATGTCCCTCGCAACTGAAATGTGGCTCTAGACCATCCTGGAATGAATCGGGACACAGTGGCTCACTTGGGCGATGACTAGCCCGGTACCAGGAGTTAAGAGCCACTGGGCCATGCAGCAGGGCTGCTGCTCTAGAGGCTTGCCAAGGTAGTTAGAAAGCCTCAGCAAAGTAGGAAGCCTCTGAGCTCTACCCAAACGAATTAGGACATAGGTGGCTCACTAGGACGTTGAAGGGCCCGGTACAAGAAGTTGGGAGCCACCTGCATGATACTGGTCCAAAGGCATGCTTCAAATCCTAGAAGTCCCCAGCAACTGAAATATGGCTCTAGACCATCTTGGAATGAATCGGGACACAGTGGCTCACTTAGGCGTTGACTAGCCCGGTAAAAGAAGTGAGGTGCCATAGGGCCATGTAGCTAGGCTATTGCTCTAGAGGCATGCTTAGGCATATATATGGCCTCAGCAAAATGAGAAGCCTCTGAGCTCTACCCAAATGGATCGGGAATAGGTGGCTCACTAGGGTGTTGAAGGGCCCGGTATAGGAAGTAGGGTGCCACCTGCATGATACTGATCCAGAGGCATGCTTGGGATCCTAGAAGTCCCCAACAATTGAAATATAGCTTTGGACCATGTTGGAATGTATCGGGACATAGTGGCTCACTTGGGCGTTGACTAGCCCGATAAAAGAAGTTGGGAGCCACCGGGCCATACAGCTAGGCTGCTGCTCCAGAGACTTGCTTAGGCATGTAGAAGGCCTCAGTAATGTGGGAAGCCTCTGAGCTCTACCCGAACGGATCGGGATATAGGTGGCTCACTAGGGCGTTGAAGAGCCCGGTACAGGAGTTTGGGAGCCACCGGAATTGTACTGGTCCAAAGGCATGCTGGGGATCCTAGAAGTCCCCATCAACTGAGATGTGGCTCTAGACCCTCTTAGGATAAATTGGGACACAGTGGCTTACATAGGCGTTGATTAGCCCAGTACCAGGAGTGAGTAGCCACTGGGCCATGCAGCGGGGCTGCTGCTCCAGAGGCTTGCCAAGGTATGTAGAACAGCCTCAGCAAAGTGGGAAGCCTCTGAGCTCTACCAGAACGGATCAGGACATAGGTTGCTCACTAGGGCGTTGAAGGGCCCGGTACATGATGTAGGGAGCCATCTGCATGATACTGGTCCAAAGGCATGCTTGGGATTCTAGAAGTCCCCAGCAACTGAAATGTGGCTCTGGACCATCCTGGAATGAATCGGGACATAGTGGCTCACTTGGGCGTTGTCAAGCCCGATAGAGGAAGTGAGGAGCCACTGGGCCATGCAGCTAGGCTGCTGCTCCAGAGGCTTGCTAAGGCATATATGAGGCCTCATCAATGTGGGAAGCCTCTGGGCTCTCCCTGAACAGATCGGGACTTCGGTGGCTTAATATGGCGTTGTGTCGCCCGGTACAGGAGGTAGGAAGCCACCGGCGTGATACTGGTCCAGAGGCATGCTTGGGATCCTAGAAGTCCCCAGCAACTGAGATCTGGCTCTAAACTATCTTGGAATTAATCGGGACACAGTGGCTTACTTGGGTGTTAACCGGGCCGGTGCAAGGAGTAGGGAGCCACTGGGCCTCTACCTGCCGTGCGGCTCCTATGACCATACTATTGATTTTGCTTCTCGGGTTCATGCGTTGCCTGCTACCTTAGAACTTTTGAAGAGTCGATCTGGTGACATGAGGGGATTTGCATGAACATGTGCAAATCTGATGGATCGCAGTGGATCTGTTGCATAAGAGATCTAATGAGAGCGAAGCAAATCTTCTATAAGGAAGCAGGAGAGGTGCAGCTCTACTGCATAACAGTTCTAGATGTACTGGAGCGGATCTGCTACACAAGAGTTCTAGTGTGGGTGTGTGTGCTAGGTACCAAGCGGATCCCAAGGAATCCCATCTCTCCTCCGTGAAGAGAATCATTCGATATGTGAATGGGACATCCAACTATGGGATATGGTACTCTTTTGACACTAATGCTAGCTTAGTTGGCTTTAGTGATGCAGATTGGGCAGGAAATTGTGATGATAGGAAGAGTACATCGGGCGGTTGCTTCTTCCTAGGCAACAACTTGGTCCCATGGTTTTGCAAAAAGCAAAATTCCATCTCTCTATCCACAGCTGAAGCGGAATACATAGCCGCCGGGAGTGCTTGCACACAACTCCTTTGGATGAAACAAATGCTTGTGGATTACGGCTTCGATCAAGGTATTCTTACCCTTTATTGTGATAACATGAGTGCAATTAACATTTCAAAGAATCTTGTTCAGCACTCTAGGACAAAGCATATAGACATTAGGCATCATTTCATTAGGGAACTAGTTGAAAACAAATGCATTGCACTTGAGCATGTGGGCACTAATGATCAACTAGCGGATTTATTTACAAAGCCCTTAGACTCAACTAGGTTCAAGTCACTTAGTAGGTCTATTGGAATTTGTCATATGCCTTGATGTGTTTTGGTGATTGACCCCTTATGGGGAACTTAAGCAAAGAGAGCAACCTTGCATGTTGGAATAAGCAAAAACTTGATCATCTTTATGCTTCTTTATTAATTGCTTGAGTATTCTTGGTTGTGCTTATATATAATCTTATATGGATTTTTATTTAATAAGTGTGCCTTGCTTGATTTGTAATCCATGTCACCTCTATGTTCAAAAATGCATTTTTGGACTGGGAGATTTTGATTGGGAAAGTACACTTGAATGACCCATAATTTAACTCCATGACATGAGAACTTTTAATGACATGCTTAAAATAATATGCATGAAATGTTTTTGATTGCTCTAGTGCAAAATATGTGTGAAAGCAAATGAGAAGACTAAACCCTATAAGGATCTAGTATCCATGCAATAAACAAGGATGTCTCATCCAAATTTAGTCTTCTCTCTCTCTCTTTATTAGTTGAACAAGACTTACATCATACAGGTATCCCACCCGGAAATATCAAAAAGGGTGCAAAAGTCACTCATGTCTTGTTTTGCTTATAAAGTTTGATATAGTTGCTCTTTAAATTGAAATTCTTTTTGAAAAACTATATCTTGTTTGCTTATAACAAAAGGGTATAAATTGGTTTGAATTCTTTTGGAAACCCTTTTGATGTTTGCTTTGCCAAATACCATTTGCCTGAACCATGATGTTACATGTCTTACATCCAAAGCAATTAAGTCACACATTTTCTTCTAAACAATAAAACCCTCAATGATTCTCTCTCAATTAATTGAGTTGCATAAAGTTGTTGTATATGATTATGCACTTATCTTGCAAATAGCTCTCTTCGCTAAAGTGACCCGGTTTGGGAATACTCCTTTGCCTAACTGTTGGATTCTAGGGTTACAGATTGCACAGCGGAAGGTTTTAAATTTTTTTATGCAATCTTTAAACTAACCCATTTGTACAGTAATAATCAAATGCAATAATAAAGTGAAGATTCATACCTACGTAGGAGGCTCCTTCACTTTGATACGAACTGCTCCTGATTTGAACCATGCGATCTTCCTCGCTATCTCCCGGAACTGGTAACAGCGTGTGGGCGCGTCACGATATTCAGGACTTGTATGGAGGAAGAAGAGAAGAATACACACAAAAAACAAACTCTAAAAGTGCAGCATTTTGTGGTCTCAGCAGACACTAATATTTTTTTCTCTTTTGTTTGCTTTTGTTTTTGCTGTGCACGACCACTTTTCTTTTTCTTGTTTGCTATGTATGTTTTCTATTTTACTTCAAAGTAATCTCATTACTTTTTAAGTAACTCTCATTCATCAAAACAAGTAATCTGATTACTTTTATTATATATGTTATTCGGTTGTTTCTTTTTTTTTTAATTAAATATATATCTCATATATATTCAAAAAATAAACAAACCAAAATCTTATTTGATTTTAAAACTTTTCAAAAATATCTCATATCTTTCAAAAAGATAATTAAATATTTAATTTTTGAATTCAAACATTTTAAATTCAATTTCAAATATTTAATTTAATAAAATAAAATAATCATATTATCTTATTTTATTCAAAATCAAATATCAACTAACACCCTCCATTTAGTGATTAACAACATAATTAAATAATCTTATTATTTAATTTATTTAATCACCATTATTCATTAATTAAATAATCCCATTATTCAATTAATTCCCGAGTAAATACGTGTCACTTTTGTAACACAATTAATTGGACAATCCAATTAATTAACCGTGACCCTTGTTACCTAAATCGATCGGGCTAGCAAGGGGACCTAATGGACCCACAGTATTTTGAGCTCCAATAATCCTTAGAAATTATTAATTAAACTCTTTAATTAATATTTCATGATTATTAACTTCAGTGTTATTCCACTAAAAACCCGAAGCTGCACTCTCTCAACTGTAGACGTTTTTACACAAACCAATAACTCTCGGTGTCCATCGATATAGCTATTACATATGGTATAATCCTCCACAAGTAGTTCATAATTAGAGCTGGGTCATAATGTCCGTTATACCCCTCTAATCATATCTTTCCATTAAGTACCATTGATTCTCTAATGAACAATAAATCCTACATTCCTTACGGAATTAGGAGAGCTCTCATATTGTTCAAGCCCCGAATCAACCCTTAAGGGAACTACCATCTACTTCTCACAAGAAGGAGTGGATTCCACTATTGTGTACAAACCTTCCCAGCCACAAGCCAAACCGCGATCCCAACATACAGAGTATATTGATCGAGAATGCAACTCCGACCTCACCCATGGTATATCAAAGACCACGATCTAACCTGAAGGAGTCGATAAAACACTCAGGACTAAAATCACCCATATATAGCCATCATAAGTTGATATATATGAATCTCATTGTAAAACGGATCTTACTGAGAGATTCATATAGATCATGGCCCAGTCCTATATGATCACATCATACAAGGTGCCTCCATTCTCATATCTACATATGAATGATCCAGGATAGGATCACCGTACACTACGAAATGGACCGCAGCTGTAGATTAACCACAAATAAAGTACCCAGCTTTATTTGCTATCTACGGACTCTTTAAATTGCTCGTTTCAAACTGAATCCATCTATATATGACACTCATATACTCAGTTCGAAATTACATCTGACAATTTTGGATGTTAAGTGCACATGTTATATAAAGTATGACACAAAATGAATGAATATACTACTTCTTTTATTTATGTTCAAATTACATTTATATATTACAAGCTTTAGGGCAAAACCCCAACAATCTCCCACTTGCACTAAAGCATGTGAGTCATGTCTCGTAACCCTAGACCTTCTAGGTGACCTTCAAATACTTTAGCCGGTAAGGTCTTCGTAAATGGATCAGCATGATTGTCTTGTGAGGCTATATTGGTGACGATCACATCTCCTCTCTGCACTATCTCTCTAATGAGATGATACTTTCTCTCTATATGCTTCCCTCTCTTGTGGCTTCTTGGTTCTTTGGAATTAGCCACAGCACCACTGTTATCACAATAAAGTGTGACGGGCTTATCCAGATCTGGAACAACTTCCAGATCATTCAAGAACTTACGGAGCCAAACAGCCTCTTTAGCAGCTTCACAAGTGGCTACATATTCGGCTTCCATGGTGGAGTCAGCAATGCAAGATTGCTTTATACTTCTCCACACAATGGCTCCACCACCTAGGGTGAATACTGATCCAGATGTGGATTTTCTAGAATCCCTGTCTGACTGAAAATCAGAATCTGTGTATCCTAACGGGATCAAATCCTGTCTGGAATACACTAGCATATAGTTTCTCGTTCTCCGAAGATACTTGAGAATAGTCTTGACAGCAACCCAATGATCTAATCCTGGGTTGGACTGGTACCTGCTGACTACTCCCACTGCATAGCAGATGTCCGGTCTCGTGCATAACATAGCATACATAAGACTACCTACTGCTGATACATATGGCACACGTCTCATATCCTCAACTTCTTGAGGTGTCTTAGGACACTGTTCCTTAGAAAAGTGAACCCCATGTCTAGAAGGTAAATTACCTTTCTTGGAGTTCTGCATAGAAAATCGCATAAGAATCTTGTCGATATATGATGCCTGAGACAATGCTATGAGTTTGTTCTTACGATCCCTTATAAGTTGGATCCCTAGAACATAACTCGCCTCTCCCAAATCTTTCATTTGGAATTGGCTAGCCAGCCAACCCTTTACATCAGACAACACTCCTACATCATTCCCAATGAGTAGGATGTCATCTACGTATAGGACCAAGAAAACTACTTTCTTGTCAATGATGCGCTTGTAGACACAAGGCTCATCAACGTTTTGCTCGAAGCCATAGGTTTTGATTACATCATCAAACCTTATGTTCCAAGATCTAGATGCTTGCTTAAGTCCATAAATGGACCTTTGCAACTTGCAAACTTTTTTCTCTTGATCTGGAGACACAAATCCCTCTGGTTGCATCATGTATATGCTTTCATCAAGATTGCCATTCAAGAATGCAGTCTTGACGTCCATTTGCCAAATTTCATAATCTAAATAGGCAGCAATGGATAAGAGAATCCGAATAGACTTAAACATGGCTACTGGCGAGAAGGTCTCTTCATAATCGACCCCCTCTTTCTGGGTATAACCCTTGGCCACTAGCCTTGCCTTGAAGGTCTCTACCTTCCCGTCTACTCCTCTCTTCCTCTTGTAAATCCACTTACATCCTATGGGTTTTACCCTATTCGGTAAGTCTACAAGTTCCCAGACTGAGTTAGAGTACATAGACTCCATCTCGAGATTCATGGCTTTAAGCCATTCCTCTTTATCAGGATCTTCCATTGCATTCTTAAATGTCAATGGATCATCCACACTATCAGCAGAGACAAGATCTTGTCCCTCACTTACACCCAAATAGCGTTCAGGCTGTCTCACAACCCTCTCACTACGTCTAGGTGGTAGTGTATCCTGACTAGGAATTATCTGACTTTCAGATGTTAATGGATTAACAACTCTAGTTGACTGAGTACTGGTCTCACCAGGCTCCAACTCATTTAATACAATTTTAGAACGAGGTTTATGATCACTTATATAGTTATCCTCAAGAAACGTTGCATTTGTCGATACAAATACTTTGTTATCTTCAGGACTATAGAAGTATCCACCTCTGGTCTCCTTGGAGTATCATACAAACAAGCAGACCACAAACTTGGGATCTAGCTTTCCAGTTCTGTTCTTCAGCACGTGTGCTGGACACCCCCATACGCGAAAATGTCGTAAACTAGCTTTACGACCATTCCACAACTCTAGGGGAGTTTTAGGAACAGATTTGGATGGCACTACATTCAAAATGTATGCCGCTGTTTGTAACGCATATCCCCAGAAGGAATTTGGTAATGATGAGAAACTAATCATAGATCTCACAATTTCCATCAGGGTTCTATTTCTCCTCTCCCTGGTTGATGCATCATACCATATCGTCATGTCCCACGACTCCTATAAGGATCGTACTGAAAGGATACGAGGAATGAATTAAATCGTACCTGGAAGCGTTATCTACATGCAGAATAAGTAATGAAATCCAAAAGGAAACAAGCTGATCTCTACTACGATACTCTCAATTCGGACGGTCAATCTAAAAGTCAAATGATTTAACTTAAGAAATCCCGCCCGATAAGGAAGAGACTGAGACAATCGCTAAGACAATCAAGGGAGAATCAGTCTGTTGACCTACAAACCATGTATAAATAGAAAAGAAAAGAAACGAAAAAAGGAGACTACTATTCGACAGGCATACGACTAGCAATTGACCATTTACCAAAGAGAGTTAAGAGAAAAGAGAGAAAAATCTTTGTACTCGTGTACCATGCATGTTAAATAAAAATGTTCTTGTTTATTTGTCACTAGATAAACCATTGTCACATATATGAATAATTTCGGCCACCACCTACGTGTTAGTGGTCTCGAGGGCGTTAATAGAGATTTCTCATCCCGAGTAAAATTCCCGTTAACAACTATTAACTGTGAATCACAATTGACACGGAGGTAATCAGCTCCGAGTTCTACTGCCACCCTCATTCCTGCTAGCAAGGCCTCATACCCTGCCTCGTTATTGGTGGTGCTAAACTCAAATCTGAAACAATGACAGCATTCGACCTTCTCTAGATCGGTTAGAACGATCCCACTCCCACTACTTGCTTGACTGGATGCCCAGTCAGTGTATAAAGTCCAGATTTCTCTATTGGTAGGCCAACCTGCAGGTTCTTACTTCTCTTAAGGGGTCGGATCTGAGGTCAGGGTTGTACCCTGGTCGTGTATTGTATTGAATTCCACCACACAGTCTACCAAAGCTTGGGCTTTGATGGTAGTTTTGGCTTTGTACTTGATATCGAATTGGGTGAGCTCGAGGGCCCATAGTATAAGTCTTCCTGATAGATCTGGCCTTTAGAGAAATTGGCGCAGAGGTTGACTAGTGACCACTGCTATAGTATGGGCTAGGAAATATGGATGGAGCTTCCTGGTAGTGGTTACCAGTGCGAAAGCGAGCTTCTCCAGGAGAGTATAATTCTTTTATGATTTGGTCAAGGCGCGACTCATATAGTAGACAGGTCATTGGGCTCCATCTCCGCACTATTTTACCAAAGCTTCGATAATAGCTGTCTCAGATTCGGCCAGGTACAACTGTAACTCTTCTCCTTGTACCGGGCTAGCTAGCAATAGTGGACTAGCTAAATATCTCTTCAGTGATTGGAAAGCTAACTCACTGTCTTGGTCCCACTTCATATTCTACCCTTGTTTAATGGCTTTGAAGAAGGGAATACACTTATTAGTTGATGGTGATATGAAACGGTTCAAGGCTGCTATCCATCCGGTCAAACCCTGCACTTGTTAAAGCGAGGTGGGTGATTTGAGGTCCAAAATGGCTTTGATCTTCTCCGGGTTTTTTTCGATCCCTTTTTCATGAACCATGAACCCGAGGAATTTCCCAGCAGTTACCCCGAAAGAACATTTAGCAGGGTTTAACCGCATCTGATTTTCTCTGACTATTAGGAAAGTCTGGCAGAGGTAGTATTGGTGCTACTTGGCTACCTAAGACCTAGTGATCATATCATCGATATATACCTCCATCAGTTTTCCTATCAGCTCTTTGAATAAATAGTTGACTAGATGCTGGTAGGTAGCCCTGCGTTCTTAAGTCCGAAGGGCATGACCTTGTAGCAATATATGTCCTTGCCCGGTTATGAAACTGGTTTTATCCTGGTCAGCAGGGTGCATTATGATCTGGTTGTACCCTGAGAAGGCATCCATGAAGCTTAGTAGCTTGTTACCCGCTGTCGAATCTACTAACTGGTCAATTTTTGGTAGCGGTAAGCTATCTTTCGGGCAGGCACGGTTAAGATCGGTGTAATCAATGCACATACACCACTTCCCATTTGCTTTGGTCACCATGACTACGTTGACAATCCATTCAGGGTACCGGGATTCCTTGATGAACTTTGCCCTCAGTAGCTTTTCTATCTCCTCTTGCACCATGGCATTCAGGGTTGAAATGCCTCATTTTCTGTTGAACCGGCTTGAAGGTAGGATCTACGGTTAACCAGGGAGATGCCAAGGTAACTGGTATTCTTAGCATCTCCTCGTGACTCTATGCGAAGATGTCATAATATTCTTATAAGAGCTTTACCAGATCTTTCTTCACTCCTACCTCTAGTGTTGAACCTATCATGACTGACTTGGAAGGGTCATCCTTCCCGATAGGTATTTCCTCTAACTCGTCTACAGGATGACCACTGGCCTATCCTCTCTCTTCCTTCTCCATACATGGGGACTATACCTCAGGTTCCTCCCCTACTGAATTTATCTCGCCTTCAAGGCTCTCCTCTGATAACTGTTGATTTTGAATAATGGTTATCTGCGCACACTACTTTGCCAGCGCTGCTGGGTTGGTGGACACTACATAACACTTGCGCGCAGCTTGCTGGTCTCCTTGCACTTCGCCCACCTTGTCCCCTACTGGGGATTTCAGGACGTTATGGTAGATGGATAAGACACCCTTGAGGGTAGACAAGTAAGCTCTCCTAAGGATAGCGTTGTAGGCGGATGGGGTGTCTATTATGATGAAATCTGTCATTAGGTTCTGCTGGAGCGGTGTTGTTCCTACTATCACCGGTAAGATCATGGACCCGGTGGTGATTAGCGAGTCTCCTGTGAATCCATATAGTGGGGTAGTGTAGCTGTTGTAGTAAGGATTTTTTTAAGTTGAATTGCTCCAAGGCACCCTTGAAGAGAATGTCAATGCTCCTACTGCTGTCAATTAGGACACGATGGACCAAATTGTTAGCTATTGGTGCGGTGATGAAGATGGGATCATCATAGGGTTGTATAGTGTTATAGACATCCTCCTTTGTGAAGATAATCTAAGCTAAATGAGGGGATCATGACGATCCTCTGGTGACCTTGAAGACCTCTTGGGCTGCATCTACTCGGGGCACTTTCCTGGTATGATTCTTTTTGGAATTGTTGGAGGTTCCCGCCAGGGTGGGATCTCCACTGATGGTATTTACTATATGGATCTGCTCCATCAGATCTTTCCCTTTTGCTTTCCTTCTTTCTTCGGTCGCTTTAATGTCTGCTTGTACCTCCTTCCCGATGTGGATACTATAACGTACCTGTTGGAGAAATTCTACTAGGCAGCATTCCCTTACCAGAGCTTCAATCTGGTTACGTAGACTGTAGCATTCCGAGGTATTATGACCCACATCCTCATGGAAATCACAATATTTGTAGCGGTTCCGTTGATCGGATGGTGCCTTTATCAGACAAGGCTTTCTGAGCAGTCCCTTGTCATGGATGGCAAGATAGATAGTCTCATGAGACGCATTAAGAGAGGTGTAGTAGGAGTACCCCCTTTCTTCTTTATCCATCTGCGCTATCTCCTTAGGGTGGAGGTGATGCCCTATGAGGAGTCCGCCTGACTGGGTATCAGTTCCTCAGGGGCTGGTAAGGTGGTGACCGAACAGTTGACTTATTGGGAGGTTTGTTCTAATGTTTTTGAACTGGTGCAGACTTGGGCGCCTCTTTCTTCTGGTGCTTGGTAGTCCTAATATCATCGTGCTCCATTTTGACTCGGAGCTGCTCATTTATTTCCACCTGCTCTAGAGCTTTATCATAGGCCTTCTGGTAGGTCTCCAGGGAATGCTTGGTGAAGGATCTGAACAGCCTGCTTGCCTATAGATTTCTTCTAAAAATAGCCAAGGTCTCGTTCTCTGTGAAGACCCCCATTTGGATAGTTTCTTTGTGAAATCTCTCCACATAAGCTCTGAGTGATTTACCGCGCTTCTGGATCACGTATTGGAGATGAATAGGATCCTTGAGGTGAGGTTTGAAGCCTTGAAACTGAGCGCATAAGTCGGTGGTCAACTTAGTAAATGAATCGACACTCCCTGCGGGTAGCTTTCTGAACCATGTCTTGGCATAATCAGTCAGCATGGTAGGGAACATCCTGCACATGGCAGCTCTGATAGCATTTTGGACCTCCACTTGTTGAACATAGCTCTCTAGGTGGCTTAAAGGATCTTCAGTTCCAGAGCACTTGTCGGTTGGCATCTTGAACTTAGGGGGGTAACTCTGCCTCCCTCATTCCACTAGAGAATGGGGCATTCAGTTCTCCCTGTGCTTGCCCTTTTTTAACTCCTGGATCTCTTTGGCCATTCTGGGCACTTGGTCCCGGAGTAATTTATTGCCATTATTTCCGGATTCCACTTTAGATTCCCCGTCACCACCTTACCATAGCCGGGACAGGATACAAGTGAAGAGATAAAGTGTGGGTACAGTGCGGGTCATCAAACCGCACTGTTGCCAAACCAGAGAAGCTGAAGTTGCACCTGACGTTAAAGTGCGGGTACTGTGCGGGTCATCCAACCGCACTATACCCGCACTAATGCCAAACCAGAGAAGTTGAAGATGCACCTTACATTAGAGTGCGGGTACTGTGCGGATCATCAAACCGCACTTCACTCGCACTGTCACCAAGACCAGAAGAGCAGAATTGCACCTGACATTAGAGTGCGGGTACTGTGTGGGTCATCCAACCGCACTCTAACCTCACTGTTGCTCAAGACAGAAGGTAGATTTTGCACCTGACAGGGAAGTGCGATTCAAGTGCAATCACAGTGCGACTCCAAGTGCTGGTCAAGTGCGGTTAATTCAACCGCACTCCAACCGCACTATTGCCCAGACCCGAGAACTAAAGATGAAGACAAACCATACAGTGCGGGTAATTCACCCGCACTCCACCCGCACTCCACGCGCGCCAGATTGATTTTTGAAGTTTGAGTGACCTATTTTTTGTGGGTTGTATAAATATAGGGATAGAAATGTTTTAGGCAGCTTTTGACTCCGTTTTTCAGAAGTAAAAACACATTTAGACCTAGAATCTCTCTATCTCTCTCATCCTTACATTCTCTACTCAACTTCAAGGAAGTTAGGAGATTGAAGCCACTTCAAGGAAGGAGGTGTTCTCCAAGGGTTCTTTCTCTTTCCTTTCTCTAAGTTTCCTAGTTGTAATGAGTAGCTAAATCCCCTCTAAGGGGTTGATGGAGTAGTTAGTTGAATATTGGGCTTGTACATAAACTTGATATTATATTGATATTCATGTCTATCTTTCATTGATTTCTTGTGTAGATACATTCTCTTTACAAGATGTCTTTGTATTATGTATGAGTATTGCATCTAGATATACATCATATTTAATTGTTTAATGCTCTAAAGAATGGACGGAACGTCATGAATTCTGACTCTTAAACCGCAGTCTTAATCTAACCTCGATCGAGTTTCCAGCACTATACATCCTAGGTCGGAACCCGCGAGAGAGTTAGAAGTCATCACTATACATCCTAGGGTGACTACGTTTAATCGGTTGAGTCATTGTTAGGTAGACGGGCTTCATTTCCAGAATCCGATAAACAACCAACACTATACATTCTAGGTTGGTAGTTTACGACGGATTGATCCCTAATAGGTGGTCCGCACTACACATCCTAGGTTGGCCACCTTCTAGGGATAAATAACCGACTCTATACATCCTAGGTCGGTTACCTTGAATAGCTGTGCTATTGACAAGTTTGTTGCAGTGCCCAGTATTTACTTTCGTATCCATTAACTCCTTAGTTTCCATCATCTATATATATCCTTCATCCCATTTCCCCCTTCATTTAGCTTGCATAATTAATTTAGTGTTATTAACAGTGTAATTCACCATCTACATCTTCCCCATTTCATGTTTCGTTATTATATATATACATAACATTACTTTAGCAATAACTAATTTTAGCTAACTCCGCTCCCTGTGGACGACACCCCACTTGCCACTATAATTGTGTTTTCAAACTAATTTAGGCTTGTTGAGGTTTTATCAAATATTGTTGACGGATTGATCTTTTAAAACGACACTAGAAAAAACGTCTTGTCAAATGGCGCCGCTGCCGGGGAGCGGCATGTTTAGTTCGATTAGTTTTGCATAAGCAATAGTTAGTCTAGTAACATTTCTTATCTACCCTATTTGTTTCTCGTTTACGTTGTGTTTTATTTGTTGTGAAATTTCAAGATTCTAGGTATATGCACGGAAGAAGATCATTAAGAGGAACAGTGTTGCCAGTTATCGACAACATCAATCAGTTGGGTAGAAGAACCGGTCAGTTAGAGGGAAACATGTAAGCCGGTGTTTCTATGGATTACCCTAGGCAGAATAAGGAAGACAGGAATGATCAGAATCAGAATGAGCAGCAGACTCGAGAGCAAGAGGAAAGTGTACATGGAGATGAACAGCTAGGTCTCAACATGGGCGAGTACACTCTCCCGTTTGTAGGTAATGTGCCCACTGCCATAGTACTGGATGATGGAACAAGGCAGTATGAGTTGAAAACTATGCATATTATCCTCCTACCATCTTTTAGTGGGAGAATTACCGAGGATTGCCTTCAATTTATGAAACAGTATGGAGCCACCCTAGAAACCTTCTTGGTAATGGGTCGCCAAGCAGTACTTACAAGAGAGCAGCTTCATCTCAGGTGTTTCCAGTATTGTCTGAAAGATGCCTCCATGACATGGTACATGAATTTGAGGCCAGGATCACTGGTGACATGGAGTCAGGTGTGCAAGGTCTTTTTCAACAAGTATTTTCCGTCGCAGAAAGCAAAGGACCCAAGGTTAAAGATAGCATCCTTTGTTGAAGAGGACGGTGAACCATTCCATGAGGCATGGGAGAGGTTTAACTTGTTGTTAGCATAAATGCCGCCGCATACATACCACTCTGAGTTGAAGGTTAATTCCTTCTATAGTGGACTTTCACAGATAACACAAATGCTAGTGGACAATGCGTGCGGAGGTACAATAGCAGACAAGAGAGCAGTTGAGGCGTATGACATCTTGGAGAAGATTGCCCAGAACTCACAGCAGAGGACATCACACGTGAGAAGAGGCGGAAGAATAGAAGTGGGTCAGGATACCCAAGTTCAAATTTAGATGTCTAGAATAAACAAAGAGCTCCAATCTATCAAGGAGCTTATGACCGGAAAACCAGGGTCCTCCCAAGGAGTGAGTCAAGTAATGGGGGAGTTAGAAGGAGGAGAAGGGCAGTTCGGTCAAGAAGGGCAAACCCAAGCCCTTGGGGAATTTCCAAGGCCAAGGAATGACCCATATTCAAACACATACAACCCAGGGTTAAGAAACCACCCAAACTTGTCTTGGTCCAACAACAACCACCTAGGAGCAATAACTTACCAAGGTGGCAACAACACTTACCAATGTGGCAACAACAATTTCCAAGGTGGAAACAACAATCAAGGGTACCAAAACCGTGGGTACAATAGATACAACCAAGGAGGGGCAAACAACAACAACCAATGGGGAAGTTCAAGTAGTAACCCACAATCCAACTTTAATTCCCAAGCATCAGCTAGCCAACTTGAGGACAAGTCTCTAGAGGAGATAGTGAGCACAGTAATCAAAATGGTTGGTATCAGATCAGAAGCCCTCAAGAACACCTTGCATGCCTCTGAGCAACGAATGACCGCTTACATGCAGTCCAATGATCAGAGAGCAAATAGTCATGGAGCGTCACTGAAGAAGATGGAAACTCAGTTGGCACAGATTTTTGATGTATTGGTCAAGAACAAGGGGAAGGCACCAAAAACTGATGAACACGTTAACGTGTTAGAGGTCGTCAAGTTGGGAGTTGAAGAAACCAAGGAAAGGATGGTAGAGGTCACAGTTAAGGAAGATAGAGGAAGTGGCATAGACTCTCTCATTCAACTTTCGGACCCCGGAAGTTTCGTCATAGAGGTACGAATTGAGAATTCACCAAGGATGGGAGCAGTGCTTGATATGGGGGCTAGCATCAATATGATGCCATTAGAGGTATATGAACAGCTGAAGATTCAGTCAATTAAGCCTACTTCCCAGACTCTCATCATGGCGGACAATTCTTCCATCACCCCAGTTGGTATTGTGGAGGAAGTTTACGTGAATGTGCAAGGTTTGATGGTGATGGTGGAATTTGTTGTGTTGAATTGCAAATGAGGAGAATCTAGTGGTAGGGACTGGAAGTTACTTTTGGGGAGGTCATTCATGGCCACAGCGGATATGGTAGTTGATATTTGTTTTAGGGACATTTCCTTCAGTTGTGGAGGCAAAAATGTTAACTTCAAGGTAACATCCCGCGGAACAAGCCAAGTCGAAGATTGTTTGGTCTTGGAGGCACCAAATTCCAAAAAGAAAACAAGCCGGGTGCTCACCCTTGTGCAAGCTTTTGAGGGTGTAAAAGAGATGGAATTGGGAAACCAAGACTGCATTAAGGAAAGGCAAGAGTCTGAATTTGAAGAGGATGAATCAAATACTGAAATTTTTGAACAATTAGGTGAGCTTGAGCAAGACAACACGAAGCTCAAACTGGAGGTTTATTTGCTCAAGGCTGAGAATGGACAGTTGAAGAAGAAATTGCATGACCTCTCAATATTGAATAACGGTTTAAAGGAGCAAGTAGTGGAGCTTGCTACCAAAGAGGAGTTAGTCTCCAAGAACTTAGTAGAGTCGGCAAGGCTCTCAGAAGAATTTGAGGAAGACAACGGGAGAAGGACAAGGAAACTTTAGCTAGGTGTTGAGGAGTCCGCAAAAGCGCTAAGGGAATTACACAAACGGTTAAGCACAAAAAAAGATGAGTTGATGTAGGCCAAGGTCAAGGAGTGTGATTTGAGTGAGCAACTCGATGTTATAGAAAACGAGGTCAAATCCCTCAGATACGGACAACAAAAAAGAGCCCACACCAACAATCGAACAGGGAGTTTCCCTAACCGTTCTGTTACTTGTTACTTTTGTGCCAAAAGAGGGCACACTAAGGCTTATTGCTTTAGTTTCCAAAGGTTCAAGGCAAGTAGAGTTTGGTCTAGGATGAACCCACCAAGGGTTAAACAAATATGGGTTCGAAAGGACCTAGTTGGACAAATGAGGAAAATAGGGAGAGATGCAGTGCATAGGCATTTTGCACCGGTTTGGGTGGCCAAGTTGAATGTGCTCCCCATTCCGGTCAAATCTTCTTTGGTTGACCGGGTCCCACTTTGAGTGCATTGCACTCACTTTTGAATTCATTTTAGTATTTTTATTTTTATTTTTCGGATGGTTAGTTTTTGTCTTTGTAAATTCTTGGTACATAATGCTTGATAATGTGTAATGTTTAGTTTTGGTGCAGATACAGTTGCAGGGCAGAGTCTAGGAATCAGTCCAGGGGAACAGTGCGGTTATAGTGCGGGTCAGGCACCCGCACTCATCCCGCACTCCGAAGGCATCAGGTAATAAAGTGCAGGTAAAGTGCGGGTCAGGCACCCGCACTCCAACCGCACTTTGGTCGCGCAGTATATATATTGCCTGTCGTTCTCTAGGGCTCCACTTTTCCACAAAAGCAAAACAAAACAGCAACTTTCAAATTTTTCCCTCGTCTCAACTGAAAGGTATTTCGTGTGTGCCACGTTTTTGATTTTTCGGCAAACAAGGTATGAATTCTTCCTCCAATTTCATTATATATCTCTCTAATCCAAAACCCTAACCCCTTTTATCAAAATTCTTTTTCCTCTTTTGCATGAACTTCATGATTCAAGGTTTTGAACTTTTACTTTTGTTTTTGCTAATGTCTAACTACCTACAGAATATCTATGAGGATGGAATGATGGGTTGTGTCTAATTATGCATGTGATATGTTCATTGTTACATTAATTTTCTATTGCAATTGGATATTCAACTGAATTTAGGGTTTATATGGTTGAATGGAATCCTATACATGAGTTAGAGTCATATTAGTGTGAATTCGGTCGATGATGTGCTGAGATTATAAAGTGTATTCATGAATGGCAATTCTGCATGTGCTGGTATCTAGGAACGAGTTAGAGTGCGGGTACAGTGCGGGTCAGTCACCCGCACTCCACCCGCACTTTATCCTCCTGCAGAATATGTGTTTTTTCAAATTCCTTCATCATAACCTCATGGTTCCTTGATCTGAATATTCCCTTAAAATTGTTGTTTATTGTGCAGATGTCAGGAAGAACCAGGCAATCAACTAGGCAAGGCAGTCAGGGTTCTGAATGAATACCGAGGAGGGGACCCCAAGTTCCACCACCATGCATCAGACACCCAGAGTTCGAGGACCGTTTAGAATATTTCAGAGAATGAGACGTCGTGGTGGAAAGGGGGATAGCAGTTGAAGAGCTTGAGGGCACCTCAATCCCTCTAATGGTAGAAACAAGGGGATGGGAAACCTTTGTTAGCCCCCCCGATGTATTGTAGACGTGTGGTCGAGGAATTCTTTACTGGAATGGTACTTGAAACTTTCAGCTCACTTCTTTGGTTCTAGTCCGAGGGTAGAAGTCCGGATTACTATAGCAGACATTAACAGGTACTATAGGACAGAGCTTCCAGTTGATCCCGAGGCAGTCGGACGTCTAAGGCAGGGGGTGACTTGGAATGAATTCTTTGTGACACAAAATGTGGATTTTGCAAATCAATTAGTTATCCGTCCAATGGACTTTTGGGTGGAACCAGATCACCGCATGAAGCATACCAACTTGAAGAGTGAGTTAGGTTTCTGGCATGTGTTCATTTCCCATTCATTGATCCCCAGAAAGCACAGAACTTCAGTGAACTTCAATGCAGCAATGATCCTGTACTGTATACTGCAGAATCAGTTGGTCGACATAGGCTTTGTTGTCAAAAGAGAGATACTTGAGTAGGGAGGTGTCAGAGTAAACAAGCAGCCACTCATCTTCCCTAGCCTAATCACCGCATTTTGAAGAACTGCAGGGGTGGATTTTGGATCCGATCCCTTCGAAGGTGGCTTGGGGCCAGTTGGGCGTTTCACATGGAATGACCAAGTCAGAGAGCGGGACCCCTCTGGTGTCAGAGTCTGAACAGGGAGAAAGAAATCTGCTCGAGGGGGAAGCACAAGCAGACAGGCTGAAGACATCCCGGAACAACCAGATTTGGAGCCGGTTTACCTAGAATACGGTGATTACAGGCCCGTTGCTTTCTCACCCCCGTAAGAGACATCTGGAGAAGTCCCTTGGCAGACCTTGCTTACAGGATTGGAGAACCTCCGAACCGAGGTCGTCAAAAACAGGAGGCAGATTACTGAGAGCAGAACGGAAGCCAATGAGTATTTTACTGACATTTGGGGCAATCTCACTGACATGAGGGAGGCACTCAGTCTCCCAAGTTATCCACAGCAGAATAAGAGGCCGGCTGCTTTATCACCTCCTTCAAGAGGCCCAGACATTGACCCATATGGGGGAGAGCTCTGAGCTACAATGGAGAGATCCAGGAGGGAGCATGAAGAGCGGATCAGATCAGAGATCGACCCCAAGGGAAAAGTGATTGCAAGTGAACCGGAGAGGGAGTTTTCCGACGAAGATTAACCATCCATTCCTTTTTGTTTATTGTTATTATTCTAGGACTACTTACTTTTATCACTTGTATTTGTAATTTCCTTTAAACGGCTTGGACTTGTTTTTCTTTTCTTTTCGCATTTGATTTTCATTTGGTAGAGTTGTTGTGTGGTTTTAAGCTAGGTTGTGCATCTTTTGGGAAGCACACGACAACATGCATGGACAACGAACTAGCTTCCTTCTAAAGGGAGTTTTCTACCTTCGATTTTGTACTTAAGCTTTCAATGAATGCGATTAAGATTTTGTTATTATGAATGATCATGGTCGAGTGTATGTCTAGATTCGGTTTGGGGGTGTTGAACCCTCATTCCGCCAATTATTGAGATTATGCTTGTTATTTCCAACAATGGGGACATTGTTGAGTTTTGGTTTGGGGGTGTGTTACGCCTTGTACAGTTGTTATTACAGTTTTTTAGTGTCCAATTTTTCAATTTTGTCGCTTGTCCATTTTTCAAACTGTATCCAGTGTGGGTATGATGCCTCTAGAGTGTGCTTTTGACGAGTTCCTTATATGTGCTCTGACCTTGTGATATAGTTTGGTGCTACTTGAGGGTTCGCTTGCACCACCATGGGGTCGTCCCACCCGTTGGTGTTAAGTATTGGGGACTCATTGTTCCCATGTCTTGTTCTAATAGTGGAGATACCCGCGAGATCACAAACACAAGCATGAAAGTGCGTTTTCTGAGTGCATTATTGATTTTTCTTAAACACGCCTCTCGTCATTTATGTCATGTGCCATAGGACTTGCATATCATTTTGTGAATTGTGTGATGGATGCTTTCATTCCCTTTTTAGATGGTTGTGGAAGTGATATTAGGGAATGTATGTGTATTGAATTATCTCTATAGCCTAAACACCACATACCATATTGTGTGCTCCAAAGCCAAGTTGAGGCCAAACACTTACTCTTTCATTTGGTCCCACATTCAACCATATACCCAATAGCCTAAACACATGCCTACCCTTGTACTAATCATGTTAGGATGGGAAATGTTAGTGATGAAAAGAGTTAAGATGGTCCTACAGTGGGTAAAATGAAATAATTGTTGAAAATATGCAAGGAAAGGGGTAAGAACCGTAGTTGTGTGCCATAAATGCCTAAGAAAGGGAAATTGTAACAACTCAAATGGAGTACAACATTGTGATTGGGAAATTGTTAAAAGAAAAATTAAAAGAGAAATTGTACTTGAAGTGCCATAATAGGGATTGTATTATGCTAAATACATTCAAATGGAATGCAACATTGAAGGCACAAATGTGGGTTAAATGATTTCCTAGAGGGTTGCGTTTAAGTGATAAAAGAACATGGTGTGGGAGTAGGGATATATTCTAGCAGGATTGGTGTTTGAGCTCCAAATATCCATATTCTTTGTGTAACCTCATTCAACCCCACAGCCACACTATAACCTGTTGAAAAGCCATATTTGATCCATATAAGTCTAGTTTGGGAATGTCGGTTCACGATCTTTCACATCCATGACATGGTGACTCGTTCCTAGGATAGTTAATTGCTTAAATTTTATGCAGAATCTTCTTTGCATACTTGTTTGTGTGGAACTTAGGACTCTTGAGGAAAGAAAAGAGAGAATCCATGTGATTTTTAGAATTGAAGCGAATTACGCTCAAGGTATGGAAGTAAGTTGTCCCTAATTCATGAATGCCTTTGGGTGTGGGATTTGTGTTCGTACGAGCCTCTCTTGGGTGTCTCCAAATTGCTCTTGATCTTGTGCATATGTTTTTTTTTTCTCCTCTCTATCACACCAATTTGTATCATATCACACATTGGACTTGCGGCATTGTTGAGGTATTGTTTAGTTGTCTAGAAATTACAATCAGTTGGCGTCTTACTGTTTAGATTAGATTTGCTTGAGGACGAGCAAAGGTTTTGTTTGGGGGTGTTTTATCGGGCCAAATATGTAGTATATTTAGACCCTCAAATCCTTACCTTTTGTTTTGTTTTCGTGCGTTTTTGTATCTCTGATGGATTGTTTTGTGTGGAATTGTAGGAAATGGTGCAAATATGGGTTTGGAAGCATGTCGCGGTGATTCCGGTAGAAAAGGGACGAAAGGAAAGACAAAGGAGCACAAGCAGCTCTACACTGCGGGTCAAATGCAGGTCAAGTGTGGGTTGCAACCGCACTCCAACCGCACTCCAGCCGCACTCATGCTCATAGCCGGGACAGGATGCAAGTGAAGAGATAAAGTGTGGGTACAGTACTGGTCATCCAACCGCACTCCACCCGCATTGTTGCCAAACCAGACAAGCTGAAGTTGCACCTGACGTTAAAGTGTGGGTACTGTGCGGGTCATCCAACCGCACTATACCCGCACTAATGCCAAACCAGAGAAGTTGAAGATGCACCTGACATTAGAGTGCGGGTACTGTGCGGGTCATCAAACCGCACTCCACCCGCACTGTCACCAAGACTGGAAGAGCAGAATTGCACCTGACATTAGAGTGTGGGTAGTGTGCGGGTCATCCAACCGCACTCTACCCGCACTGTTGCTCAAGATAGAAGGTAGATTTTGCACCTGACAGGGAAGTGCGATTCAAGTGCGACTCCAAGTGAGGGTCAAGTGCGGGTAATTAAACCGCACTCCACCCGCACTATTGCCCAGACCCGAGAACTAAAGATGAAGACAAACCATATAGTTCGGGTACAGTATGGATAATTCACCCGCATTCCACCCGCACTCCACGCGCGCCAGATTGATTTTGAAGTTTGAGTGACCTATTTTTTGTGGGTTGTATAAATAGAAAAGGATAGAAATGTTTTGGGTAGCTTTTGACTCCGTTTTTCAGAAGTAAAAACACATTTAGACCTAGAATCTCTCTCTCTCTCTCTCTCAACCTTACATTCTCTACTTAACTTCCAGGAAGTTAGGAGATTGAAGCCACTTCATGGAAGGAGATGTTCTCCAAGGGTTCTTTCTTTTTCCTTTATCTTAGTTTCCTAGTTGTAATGAGTACCTAAATCCCCTCTAAGAGGTTAATGGAGTAGTTAGTTGAATATTGGGCTTGTACATAAACTTGATATTATATTGATATTCATGTCTATCTTTGATTGATCTATTCTTGTTGTGAATGTTTACCATTGATTTCTTATGTAGATACATTCTCTTTGCAGGATGTCTTTGTATTATGTATGAGTATTGCATCTAGATATACATCCTATTTAGTTGTTTAATGCTCTAAAGAATGGCTGGAACGTCATGTATTCCAACTCTTAAACCGCAGTCTTAATCTAACCTCGATCGAGTTTCCGGCACTATACATCCTAGGTCGGAACCCGTGAGAGAGTTAGAAGTCATGACTATACATCCTAGGGTGACTACATATCGGTGTAGTCATTGTTAGGTAGACGAGCTTCATTTCCAGAATCCGATAAATAACCAACACTATACATCCTAGGTTGGTAGTTTACGACAGATTAATCCCTAATAGGTGGTCCGCACTATACATCCTAGGTTGGCCACCTTCTAGGGATAAATAACCGACTCTATACATCCTAGGTCAGTTACCTTGAATAGTCGTGCTATTAACAAGTTTGTTGCATTGCCCAGTATTTACTTTCGTATCCATTAACTCTTTAGTTTCCATCATCTATATATATCCTTTATCCCATTTCCCCCCTTCATTTAGCTTGCATAATTAATTTAGTGTTATTAATAATGTAATTCACCATCTACATCTTCCCCATGTCATGTTTCCTTATTTGATATATACATAACATTACTTTAGCAATAACTAATTTTAGCTAACTCTGCTCCCTGTGGACGACACCCCACTTGCCACTATAATTGTGTTTTCAAACTAATTTAGGCTTGTTGAGGTTTTATCAAATATTGTTGATGGATTGATCTTTTAAAATGACACTAGAAAAAACGTCTTGTCAATTCATCACTCTATTTTCATCCCATTTTATTTGCTTTCATAGTTTAGTTTATATTGTATTTTCATTCACCATCACTTTTACTTTCATGCATACTAGTTATATTAATCCTAATCTTATCACCGCTACCCTGATCTCAGTGGACGACACTCGTGCCTACCGCTTTACTCGTATTTATACTTGTGAACGCATCGCATAGGTTTTACAAATTGTTTTGATGGACGGCTTTCTAACGGCGAAAAACCTTCCCATCATGTATATACCCATAATCCTGGCGAGCTCCCAATTCATATGGCAGCTTTTGATAGTGGAGTCAGGCTACCTCTCCACCCTACCTTGCTTAGGGCATTGTATGCTCTGCAGCTTGCCCCTCTTCAGCTAACGCCAGGGTTCTGGAGGCACCTGGTGGGGTTCTTGGTACTGTGGAGAGAGCAGTGCGATAGAGATAACGTTGACCGGGAGCCGGGGCCAGATGAGCTCGGGTACGTGTTCCAGATTGCCGCCAACGCCCCGAGTCCAAAGGGGCAGTTTAATGCCCCCGCCAAGAATAACCTGCAGTTTGTGGTGCCAGGGGCCATGAAGAAAGACACCTCCAAGAAGGAGGAGTGGGTCATCATCGGAGGCGAGTGGGGTAATTCAATCCATATTGGAGGAACTGAGTTCAAGGTTCCTACTGGCTTTAGCGGGAAACCTGCGTTAGAGAAGAGCAAACTCTCTACTAAGTCAGAGAAAATCTTGAAGGTTATCATGGCTCGAAATTATGTTAATCCGTAGTATCCTACCTCAGATGCTTTCGATACGGGGAGGGTGGAATACTACCTCCGAGTTTCCATTGCACAACCAGGTAAACACGTTTCTGACTTTGCTTCTGTTGTATTGTTTTATTAATATTGTAGATACTAAATTTTTATTATCTTGGTAGTCTCTGCAGTGCCTCTATTTGTATCAGAGATGGAATTCCCCCCCGCTGGTGGGATAAATGATTATGCTCTGACCTTTCCTATTCTTACCGCTGCTGCTCTTGCTGTGGGGGTTGACATATCTGCTGGATAGGGTAGGATCCCGGTCGGGGTATCTGGATCACTGGCTCCCTCTCCCTCTGTCTCGGCTAGGTTGCTGGAGGCTTTTATAGCCATAGTGGGGAAGTACCGAGGTGCTCCTAGTCGGGTGCAGGATGTGTCACCCATCGAACCAGTTAATGTTGCAGCTGCTACTGAAGCTGGTGCCTCAACTCCCTCTGCCTCTCGCGTTGTGGCAACCAATTGATCTAACCCGGTCGAGAAAAGTTATGATCCTACTATGGCTAGCCAGGTGGTACCTCAGGACAAGCCGCGATCGAGGTCGAAGGATAGCAGCCAGGATGAAGTCTTGCCCAATTTGTTGCTTCCTTCCCATGCAGTAGCTTGGATGTCATGATGGCCATGCCCACTGAGCTTCTAATCAGAAGAGGATCTGCTCTTCTGACTGAGGTAAGACGGCTCTCTCTGCCCTCTATCCTGGTTAAGTGTTGGAAATATCATGACTACTGCTTTGTTCTTGGCAGGCTTTTAAGTTCAAATGTGGCATTGAGCCAGTAGGTAGGCTCCCTCTTGGAGCAAGTTATAGGTGCTACTACCGAGTTGGAGAGGTCCAAGGAGGAGCTTTGTAAGGCTGCTAAAGGCGTTGAAGCTTTGAACGAGTCTCTGAAGAATGCTAAGAAGGAAGCGAATGAAGCAAAGGTTGATAGGGAGAGGATGCAGTTTGCTTTGGATACCGAGATACTCAGATTCCTTCTCCGCAAGGAGGAGAGGGAGATTGCTAAGGGAAGATTAACAGAGTGGGAGAAAGAGGTCCAGTCTCTTCACAACATTGTGGCCAACCTGGATTTTCAAGCAGACACCACCTTCAGTGATGGATACTTTTTTGCTGGCTATCTGGTGGCTTTAGCCTTCCTTCATCTGTTTGATCTGAGTGTTATCGCAGGGATGAACCATGAGGAGATTATGGCAAAGGCTGTTGAACTTGCTGGGGCAATGCCCTCCGATGTGGCTGGACCTTCTCAGGTTGCGGGAGCCAGTGGAGTTGCAAGAGGTGAAGACCAGAGTTCTATCTCCCTTCCTCTACCAAGAAATGTTGGAGTAGATCCCAATTTGAAGGCTCCTGAAGCTGGAGTGGCTGAAGCTAAAGGAGAGGTTTCTGCCCCTTCTGCTTCTCAGCCAAAGCTCGCCAAAGAGGCAGGGGACCAGCCTACTACTGATGATGGAGAATCTGCCCTACCTATCTCATCTTCTGACGTTGGCCAGGTAGTGGAGGGTCAGGCTGCTTCGACCAAGGAAATTGGAGGAAATTCTGACCAAACAGCAGCACGGGAGCTTCAGGGCGATCTGTCTCAGGTGGAGCTTCTGGTTGCGTTGAGTATCCAGAAAGCAGGCAAGGTTCTAACTGGTCCCAAAGATATAGAGACTCTAACTGGTGGAGCTGGAGGGAGGATGCATGATCCAGTTTGATACTTTACCTACTCGGGAGCAGGAGGATGCATGATTGGCCAACCAGGAGCAGGAGGATGCATGATCTAGTTTGATACTTTACCCAGTCATACCCAGTCAACCTTATCTTTTCCTTATTTTGTAGCCCGTGATCGGGGGATGGGCTCCCCAGTTTTAGTAATGAAAATGTTTTTTTTTCTTTTTCCCTTAGCTTCATGCATGTGCAGTTTATTTAACTCTTGGTTTAACCTCGCCTTAATCTGAAGTAGAGTCCTTTATGCAAATTCGATTTCATAAATACTTATCCTCGGATGAATCCCGGTACCTAGGTGTAGACTCTGCGATCCATCCTTTATTTAATCCAGATAGAATGCAGCCGTTGATATTTGGTCTAGAAGTGGTATCACAGATCATGGTACCTGGAAATCGAGATTGCCGTGGTCCATGCTACCTTCGAGGTTCTCCGGATCAAAAAGCCTCTTTTTTGGATTTCCTGCGTGGGAATTTTTGGTTTGATCTCTATATTTAACTGTTCTTCCACATGTCAGTCTAGGAAAAGTTAGATTGTCTTGAACATTAAACTTCGGGGTGGGGGGGGGGGGGCACGCCTTGCGAAGCTGCCCTTTCCCATACACCGAATGTTGTGTCCCATTAATGACCATATCCTCTCGTTCCCGATACTCGGTCTCTCCTTCTATAAATACCTCTACCTGCTTGACAGTTCCTTATACTACCTCTTTACTCTTTTAGTGGAGCAACAAGTCCCATCAGATCGACCAATGATCCTCGTGTTAGTTAACACTGTGGGAGGAGGAGGAGATGTAAGTTCTGTGACTGGCAGGATGCTTGGTATTGTGGAGGGAGCTGTGCGAGATAGATTTAATTACCAGGGAATCATAACTTGTTGTGGTCCCATGGATCGGGAGGAGCAGTGGATCATGATGCTCCACCCTTGCCAATGGTGTAGACATTACCTAGGCAAGCCGCAGCTTCGTGTCCAGTTGCATCTTGAATATGGAGGGTGATCGGACTATTTTATACCTATTTGAGGTCCCCCATTTCCAATCGTTTGTCTCGTTTTCAAGTGTATTTTTGTATATAATATTATTTTTGAGACTTGTATAGGTACATATTCCCTATCATGGGTTTTTGAGCTTAGAGTTTAGATTGGGAAGCAAAAAGAGCCAAAAACGAGAATAAATGGAAGTATTCAGAGTGCTGCGCCTCACCGTTGATACGGAATGTGACGTGATCTAAGCCCAATCATGGCCAAGAAAATCTAGATGTTGCCACGGTTGATCCGTCGTCAAGCAAGAACGGAACACCGAGACCGCGTGCATGAACCCCTCTGATTTTGCGACAGCTTATGGGCTGAAATTATATGAGCCTGTGCAGAACGTCCTACTTGTGGGTGCCATAACTCTCTCTTCTGATCAATTCACATTTAGATCTTTATATTTTTGGAAAGGTACGGAAGTCTAGTTTTCAGAAATGTTTACGGATTACGATTCCGACTTTTTTAGAGGATGTTATGCTTGTTTGAGTAACTAGTGCGCAGAGCAGAAATGGCATTCAGCGGGAAAAACGGCAGGCAACCAAACCGCCGTTCTGACCGCCGAATTAGGACAGTAGGTTTCTTCACAAATTCGGCGGGCAAAATGGGTGGCACCATGGCCGCCGTTTTGACCACCGAACGGCACCTGGAGGTCGCGTTTTTACCCGAAATTGAGGGGCATTTTCGTCCCTTCACTACCATTTCATACCCTAACCTCCCAACACTATATAAACACCGATTTCTATCTTCTCTTCAGAATTATACACAGCCCAAACTTCATCTTCTTCATTCTTCTTTACCAATTAAGAGAGAGAGAGAGAGAGAGCTATTAAGAGCATCTATGGAGGTTTTCCTCCATGGATGTCTCTCCCACACCATTCCTACCCATCACCCACCACATTTGAGAGTTGATTGCAAGGAGATAGGAGTGGTCTATGACCAATATCGAGCTAGGGAATTGTGGAGCACTTGGAGGGATTTCTTCAAGGGTTGTCTCCTTTAAACTCATTCTCTTTGTATTTCATGTTTTCTTAATTGTGTAATCCCCCACTTGGGAATATTTGTAAATCTAATTTGTGCTCAATATAATGTGTGGTTGTTTTTATATCTAATTTGTGTTTTGATTCATTCTTTTTATCATTGATTATATCTCTTATCTTGAAATGCTTGTGTATGGAGATTGGAAATTAATATGTGTTCATGAATGGGATTAGGGGTAGATTAATGTAATTGTAGGAGTAGTTGTAATCACATGCCCCATTTTGTGTGTGTATGTTGATGGAAGATCGAATTGCATTTGTATGGATGGGTTTGAGTGAATTAGAGTTAGGATTGTGCTTTAAGAGGCCATCCTAGCATAGTCTTGGCTAATTTAGCTAGAAGGAATGAATGAACTTGTTAATTGCCATATTTAAAGAGGTTTGGTTCATTGTTTTTGTTATACATTGGTCTTTAGTTATTCCTCACGCTAGGGGCTCTAGGTGAGTTATGATTAGAGATACAATAACTGGGAATTCAGCTATTTTGTTGCGCTAGGGGCTCTAGGCAAGTTATGGTTGGAGGAACAATTATTCTTTCCACATTCATTAGACTTAACGTTGCCATTTTACATTACCATGTTAGTATTGAGGCTCAATCTAGCATTGGTTTGTAGAATCGGTTCACATATGTTGGTTGCGGTTTCGTGTTTGAGAGGCTCTCAACACACTCTTCAACCATTAGCTCTATGAATAGGTATAAATCGGATTGAGGCAAGAATGAACCCTTAACTTAAATTGGATGAACTTAATGTCTAACAACCCACTTGTGTGCACTCATGTATGGTAAACTTGTAAACCCTTGTGTGACCATTTTCATGCATCTCTCCTATCCACCCTTTTATTATTTCTCATTTAATCACCATTCTCACCCCCTCCATATTCTCTTGTTAATTTTTGTTCCTTCATTTCCATTTCCATTACACACACACATACACACACACACACACACCATTCTCACCTCATCCGCATTCTATTTACATGTTTTCCCTAAACTCTAAAACTTGAAACGGTTAACAACACATCCCTGCGGAACGATACCCTTGCTTACACACTGTACTAGTTTTATTTCTATATATGTCTTTTGACTCGTTCCTTATAGCAAGGTTGATTTTATTATAAATGTATAACGATGCTTTCAACGACACAGAAATTCATTCGTTAGAGGGTTTCAAGGTTACCCTCATATGCTCGATGACTCCAACACGGCCTCTATTCCTACCTTCGGGGGTTTCGGCCGTATCGTCGACATATGCCTTGATGGAAAATAACGTTGCTAGGTAGACAGATCAAGAAAATAGGCAAGGAGCTGAAGAGGACACTGACATTTCCGAATCTCCAGTTTACTTTCTATCATTTTCTTTCTTGTTTCTTATATGTAGCTTGAAATAATATATGGGTTCCCTGATTTGATCAGCGGAGATACCCTCGTTCCTTTCTTGTATATATCCTGAAATAAGGGCTGGGTTCCCTGATTTAATCAATGAAGAAAATCCCATTTCCCTCTATATCTGTTGACTGAATTCTGCCACATGCTTCAGACTGTAACATATACTCAAGCAATAGTCCCCAGCGTAAAACCTGACTTAATCAAAACTTGGTAACACTAGGAACCTGATAAGAACAAAAGTAAAGAAACAGCAGGTGACTGGTACCATGGTACCTAATCGAAGAATCTCAGGATCCTTTCCCCGAGGCTCAATGTGGCTCATCGTTACCAGTGATCGTTGTATGCAGGTAAGTCAAGGTACCAGGTGTTCCATTTCGAGGAACCTTGGTAGCTTGGCGGAGATTTAGTTGAAAGAAGCCTGGGTACCAGAGATCCTCATTCTTCTGAGGACCTCGGTACTTTAGTGGAGTAATCTATTAAATCCAGGTACCTCGTATTCCTGTACTAGGAATCTTGGTACTTTGATGGAACGGTGAATGTACTGGTGAACAATCTTGCAATCTAGGTATCTTGCATTCCTATTCTAGGAATCTTGGTACCATGACCAATAATTTGGCGGATTTGGGTACCTCGCATTCCTGTTGGTAGGGATCTTGGTACCTCGGTGAATAATCTGGTACCTAGCCTTCCTGTTTCAAGGAAACTAGGTCTCTAGGTTAACATTCTGGAGAATCTAGGCACCTTACCTTCCTGTTTGTAGGAATATTGGTGCCTTGGCGAACGAATTTGACGAATTCGGGTACCTCGCATTCCTGCTATAGGAATCTTGGTACCATGGCGAACATGATGGAGAACATGTTGGCAGCAATATCCTGGTAGGCGGCTACGACCGCTTTAACACCAGGTCTTTCTTAGCGGGGGGTGGTACCCGGACAAGGCCTTAATCTGGCAGGCAACTATGCTCTTACTAACCAGACCCTTCCTAGCGGGGGGTGGTACCCAGACAAGGCAGCAGGAAGGCCATATGGTCCTTTTTGGTCTTTAGATGATCGTTGGCGAAAATAAGGTGATCATAATGGCAACAAGATCCTGGTTGGCAACTAAGGCCACTTTAGCACCAAGTCTTTCTTAGCGGGGGGTGGTACCTGGCCGAGGTTCGATCCGTCAGGCAACTATGCTCTTACATACCGGATCCTTCCCAGTGGGGGGGTAGTGCCCGGCCATGGCATCAGGGATGCCATGTGTCTTACCCTGGTCTTTGAGGAGATCCTCCTGTAGGGATTAATCTGGTCCAGGGCATTAGGAGTGCTTTGTAGCTCTCCTAGTTTTAAGGCGATCCTCCTGGAGGGATTTGTCCTGTCTAATGAATTAGGAGAGTCATCTGGCTTTCCTGGTCTTTAAGGCGACCATGACAGATTCGATTGGCGACACAAAGTAGATAGGTGTAGATAAACATAGACAAAAGTAGATGGAGAAAGAAAACCTTCTTTAATGATGATAAAAAAAAAGGAATACAAGCACTCACGATTACAAACATCTTCTAGTATCGGTTACGGGGTGATTCTGACTGATTTCTACTGCATGGCTTATGGGTAAAACCTCTTGAGGTGATCAGCATTCCAAGTGTGGTCTACAGGATGTCCATTCATGTCATCCAGCTTGTAGGCCCCACCCTGGATCACCATTCTAATTAGGTGACAGTACTCCGTCCGACCTCTTTTGGGTATTCTGAGTAACCTTCCTGAGTACCAAGTCCCCTTCCTTGAAGCTTCGGGCTCTTACTCTCCTGTTGAAGTAACGGGCAATCTGATTTTGGTAAACTGCTACCCTTTCTGCAACCCTGTTCTGTTTCTCTTCCAGGAGGTCTAGGTTGGCTCTTAATTTATCCTCGTTTCCCTCAGGGTTGAAGTGCTGAACCCAGAAGGAAGTGATTTTATGCTCGATCGGAAGGACAGCTTCTACCCCGAAAGCTAGCAAATATGGGGTTTCTCTAGTGGCAGTCCTTCTGGTGGTGCAGTAGGCCCACAACACATCTGAGAGCTCATCTGCCCATCTACCCTTCTTCTGTTTGAGTTTCTTCTTCAGGAGCCTCTTGATAGTCTTATTTGTGGCCTCTATCAGGCCATTCTTCTGAGGGTGTGCTACTGATGCAAAGTGAAGCTCAATCCCCAGATTCTCCCAGAATTCCCAAAATCTGACGTTATCAAATTGCTTACCCAGATCTGTGATGATGACCATCGGGGTTCCAAACCGGCAAACTACATTTTTCTTGATGAATTCTATTGTATTTGTTTCGGTAATTCTGGAGAGGGGTTCCGCTTCCACCCGCCTGGTGAAATAATCAATAGCCACGATCGCATGCTACTGCTGACCTGGCGCGGTTGGGAGAGGTCCAATCAGATCTACTCCCCAGAAGGCAAACGGATATGGCGAGCTTATGGTAGATAGTCGTTTTGGAGGTAGGTGATGCAGGTTGGCCATTTTCTGACATGGTTCACAAGACTGCATGAACTGCCTTGCATCATAGTGCAAGGTTGGCTAGAAATATCCCATGGGCAATACCTAGTAAGCTAGCGCTTCTCCCCCGGTATGATTTCCACAGTCCCCTGAATACACATGTCTTAGTGTCCAGTTCGCATCGTCGGGATGTAGGCATCTAAGCAAGGGGAGTGACCTTTCTTTGGGGTAAAGGTGTCATTCTACGAAGCAATAATGGACCGAGGTTCTCTTGACCTTGTGAGCTTGATAATGGTTTTCAAGAAGCTTTCTTGATTGGAGATAATCCACGATGGGATCTATCCAGCATGGAAGCCATTCCATAGGGTTGACTTCCTTGCCTTCAGCTATGCTTGAGGTAGTGATTATCTTGAGCGGTACTCCTTTTGGGAGTGCTTGTCCGCCACTTGCAGCTATCTTGGCTAGGACGTCAGCTAGATGATTCTACTGCCCAGGTTTCTGCTCGATCTTGAAACCTTTGAAGCGGGGCAACAGCTCCTGGACTTTTTAGAGGTAGGTTGCCATGTTATCCCCTTTGGCCTGGTATAGACCTGTTATCTGATTAACTACTAGTTGCGAGTCACATTTGGCAATGAGGTAATCAGCCCCTAGCTATACTGCTATTCTCATTCCTGCTAACAAGGCTTCATATTCAGCCTCGTTGTTGGTGGTGCTAAACTCGAATCTGAAACAGTGACAACACTCAACTTTTTCTGGGTCGGTTAGAATGATCCCACCTCCGCTTCTTGCTTGATTGGATGCCCCATCGGTATATAAGATCTAGATTTATCGATTGGTAGGCCAATCTACAGCCTCTTGCTCCTTTGAGGAGCTCGATCCAAGCTCTGGGTAGCACTCTGATCGGGGATTGCACTGAATTCTAACATGAAATCCACCAAAGTCTGGGCCTTGATAGTAGTTATGGCCTTAAATTTGATGTCGAACTGGGTGAGCTTAAGGGCCCACAACACATGTCTTCCCAATACGTCTGGCCTTTGGAGAAATTGACGCAGAGGTTGATCAGTGACTACCACGATTGTGTGAGTAAGGAAATATGGGCGGAGCTTCCTGGCAGTAACCACCAATGCGAAGGTGAGATTCTCCAGGAGAGTGTAGTTCTTTTCTGATTTGGTCAAAGCACGGCTAACATAGTAGACAGGCCACTGAATTCCGTCTCCACATTCCTTGACCAAGGTTGCGCTTACCACTGTCTCAGATACAGCTAGATACAGTTGTAGCTCTTCCTCTGGTATCAGGCTAGTTAGTAATAGGGGGCTAGCTAGATATTTCTTCAATGATTGGAAGGCTAACTCGCTGTCTTTGTCCAACTTCATGTTCTTCCCTTGTTTAATTGCCTTGAAGAACGGGATACACTTGTTAGTGGATCGTGATATGAAGTAGTTCAGGGCTGCAATTCGTCCAGTCAAACCTTGCACTTGTTTGAGTGAGGTGGGAGACTCAGGATCTAGGATAGCTTTGATCTTCTCCGGATTAGCTTCAATCCCTCTCTCATGGACCATGAACCCAAGAAATTTCATGGCTTCAACTCCGAAGGCGCATTTAGCAGGGTTTAACCGCATCTGATTTTTTTTGACTATTTGGAAAGTCTGGCGGAGGTGGTCTTAGTGATGCTCAGCTACCTAAGACTTCATGATCATATTATCGATGTACACCTCCATTGACTTTCCTATCAGTCCTCTGAACAAACGGTTGACCAGGCGTTGGTAGGTAGCCCCAGCATTTTTGAGCCAGAAAGGCAAGACCCTGTAGCAGTACAGGCCTTGCCCGGTAAGAAACTTGTTTTATCCTGGTCAGCTGGGTTCATCATAATCTGGTTATATCCTGAGAAGGCATCCAAAAAGCTTAGGAGCTTGTTACCCGCGGTGGAATCTACCAGTTGGTCAATTTTCGGTAGCGGGAAGCTATCTTTTGGGCAGGCGCGATTGAGATCTTTGTAGTCAAGGCATATGCGCCACTTCCCATTTTCTTTTGTCACCATGACTACGTTGGTAATCCACTCGGGGTACCGAGACTCCCTGATGAATTCTACCTTTAGTAGTTTATTTACCTCATCTTGTACCGCAGTATTTCTTGCTTGGTTGAAATGCCTTCTCTTCTCTTTGACTGGCTTGAAGGTGGGATCTACCGCTAACCTATGAGCTGCTAAGGCAACGGGTATCCCTGGCATCTCCTCATGACTCCATGCAAAGATGTCATTATATTTTTGTAAGAGCTTTATAAGATCCTCATTTACCTCTGCCTTCAATGTTGAACCTATCCTAACTACCTTGGAAGGATCATCCTTCCTGATAGGTATCTATTCTAACTCTTCTGCAGGATGGCCACTAGCCTATCCCTTCTCTTCCTCCTCCCTGATCTTTATATCGGAGAGTTCTGGCGTGGATCCATTTCCAACTGAGTTCATTTTGCCTTCAAAATCTTCCTCCAAGAACTGGTGATTTTGATTAATGGTTATCTGTACACATTGCTTAGCCAGCGCTGCTGGGTTGGTAGATACTGCATAGCACTTGCGTGCAGCCTGCTGATCCCCTTGCACTTCGCCCACTTTGTCTCCTACTAGGAATTTCAGGACGTTATGGTATATCGACAGGACCCCCTTGAGGGCAGATAGGTAAGGTCTTCCCAGTATGGCGTTGTAGGCGGACGGGGTGTCTACCACAACGAAGTCTGTCATCAGGTTTTGCTAGAGTGGCACTGTCCCTACTATCACTGGTAGGATCATAGATCTGGTAGGAATCAATGAGTCTCCTGTGAACCCATATAGCGGGGTAGTGCAGCTGTTGTAACAATGTCTCTTTAGGTTGAATTGCTCCAAATCACTCTTGAAGAGAATATCAACGCTGCTACATGTGTCAATCAAGACACGATAGACCAAATTGTTGGCTATCTGCACAGTGATGACCATGGGCTCATCATGGGGCTATACGGTGTTGTACACATCCTCTTCTGTGAAGACAATTTATGCAGGAAGAGGAGACCGAGGTGATCCCCTGGTAACCTTGAAAACATTTTGGGCCCGCTTCTACCCTGGGTACTTTCCTGGCATGGTTCTTTCGAGCATTGTTGGAGGTTCCTGCTAGGGTGGGACCCCCACTGATGGTGTTGACTATGTGGATCTGCTCCATCAGATCCTTCCCTTTTGCTTTCCTTCCTTCTTGAAACGCTTTAATGTCTGCTTGTACTACCTTTCTGGTTCGAATGTTGTCGAGCACTTGTTGGAGGAATTCCTCCAAGCAACCTCCTCTAACTTGGGCTTCAATCTGGTTCCACGGGCTATACCATTCCTAGGTATTATGACCTACATCCTCGTGGAAGTCACAATACTTGTAGTGGTTCAATTGATCAACTGGTGCCTTTATTGGACCTGGCTTCCTGAGCAGTCCTTTGTCACGGATGGCGAGGTAAATAGTCTCGTGAGATGCTTTTAGGGGGTGTAGTGGGAGTACCCATTTTCCTCTCTATCTACCAGCGCTACCTCATTGGGTGGAGGTGTATCTCTGGGTGGAGTCCGCCTAACTGGGTACCAGTTCCGCAGAGGCTGGTAGGGTGGCGACCGATACTTAGATTTGTTAGGAGGTTTGTTCTTATTTTTCTTAACTGGTGCAGGCTTGGGCGCCTCCTTCTTTTGGCGCTTGGCAGTTCTTATATCATCGTGCTCCATCTTAACTCAGAGTTGTTCATCTATTTGAACCCGCTCTAGAGTTCCATCGTAGGCTTCCTGGTAGGTCTCCGGGGGACGCTTGGTGAAGGATCTGACTAGCCTGCCTGCCCATAGATTTCTTCTGAAATTTGCCAAGGTTTCCTTCTCCGGGAAGACCCCCATCTGGATTACTTCTTTGTGGAATCTCTCCATGTAGGCTCTATGTGATTCACCACGCTCCTGGATAACGTATTGGAGGTGAATGGGATCCTTGGGGCGAGGTTTGATACCTTGAAACTGGGCACATAAGTCAGTAGTCAACTTGGTGAATGAGTCAACGCTCTCTGCTGGTAGCTTCCTGAACCATGTCTTAGCATAGTCTGTTAGCGTGGTAGGGAACATTCTGCACATAGTGGCCCTGGTAGCATTCTGGACCTCCATCTGGTGAACAAAACTTTCTAGATGGCTCATGGGATCCTCGGTCCCAGAATATTTATCGGTTGGCATTTTGAACTTGGGAGGTAGTTCTGCCTCATTGATCCTCCTATAGAAGGGAGCATTCATCTCTCCAAAGGGGTCTTTCCGGTTTTCACGGTGCTTGCCCTTCTTCAACTCCTGGATTTCTTTCGCCATTCTTGCAACCTAGTCCCGGAGATGTATGTTGCCATCATTCCCAGATTCCACTTCAGAATCTCTATCGTCAGGCCCCTCCGATGTCGCAGAAGCTTCATCCTAATTCTCTCCCTATGAGGGTCTTCTCTGGTGCCCCTATTGCTACCTCCTTCCATTGAACGAGGGCGCCCCCTGGTCGCTTCCTATTGAGGCTGTCAAGAAAAAGATTTTGGTTTGACCAGGTGGTGGCGCTCTCTAGGCGGGAGATCGATGGCAGATCTCGCGCACCAGGGTTGATAACCTGTAGGTTGCCCTGGAACCGGGGGCATGGGCTCGAGTCTATCATGAACCGGTACAGGAGGTGGTGGTCCCAACCTATCGAAGGGAGGTACTAACGAACAGTTTTCGTGTCGTTTTAAAAAGATCAATGCGTCAACAATATTTGTAAAAACCTCACAAAGCCTAAATTAGTTTGGAAAACACACGTATGGTGGCAAGTGGGGTGTCATCCACAGGGAGCGGAATTAGCTAAGATTAGTTATTGCTAAAGTAATGTTAATGTATATATATATTAAATGAAACATAAAATGATCAATATGTAGATGGTGAATTATCCTATTAGTAACAATAACTAACACTGCAAACTAGAGGAAAGGGAAATGGGATGAAGGATATATAGATGATGGGAACTAAGGAGTTAACGGATACGAAAGTAAATACTGGGCAATGCAACAAACTTGTAAATAGGCACGTCTATTCCAAAGTAACTGACCTAGGATGTATAGAGTCAGTTATTTATCCCTAGAAAGTGGTCAACCTAGGATGTATAGTGAGGACCACCTATTAGAGATTAGTCTGTCGTAAACCACCAACCTAGGATGTATAGTGTTGGTTGTTCGTCGGATTCTGAAAATGAAGCTCGTCTACCTATCAATGACTCAACCGATTGTAAATTTAGTTAACCTAGGATGTATAGTGATGACTTCTAATCCTCTCACGGGACCCGACATAGGATGTATAGAGCCTGAAACTCGATCGAGGTTAGATTAAGACCGCGGTTTAAGAGTCGAAATTCATGACGTTCCGTCCATTCATTTGAGCAAGAAACAACTAAATAGGATGTATATCTAGATGCAATACTCATACATAATCCAAATAGATCTTGCTAAGAGGATGTATCTGAACAAGAAATCAATGCTAACCATTCATAACAAGAATAGAACAATAAAAGATAGACATTAATAAAAATATAGAATCAAGTTTATGTACAAGCCCAATATCCAACTAACTACTCCATCAACCCCTTAGAGGGGATTTAGCTACTCATTACAACTAGAAAAATAAGAGATGGGAAAGAGAAAGAACCCTTGGAGAACATCTCCTTCCTTGAAGTTGCTTCAATCTCCTACCTTCCTTGAAGTTGAGTAGAGAATGTAAGTGTGAGAGAGAGAGAGATTCTAGATCTAAGTTGTGTAAAAAATCTTAAAATCTGAGTCCAAGAGCTCCTAAAACGTTCTCAAACTATTCTATTTATACAATATACAAAATAGGTCACTTAATCTTCAGAAAAGCAAACTGGCGCACGCGGAGTGCGGGTGGAGTGCAGGTTAATTACCCGCACTGTACCCACACTATATGGGTTATCTTCATCTTCAGTTCTCAGATCTGGGACATAGTGCAGGTGGAGTGGTGTTGGATTACCCGCACTTGACCCGCACTTTAATGTCAGGTGCAAAGCCACTCCTCTGTCTTTAGCAACAGTGCGGGTGGAGTGCGGTTGGATCACCAGCACTTGACCCGTACTTTATCTGTCAAGTACAAATCAGCTTCTCTGGCTTTGGCAATAGTGCAGGTGGAGTGCTATTGGATGACCCGCACTATACCCACACTTTAACGTCAGGTGAAAATCAGCTTCTCTGGCTTTGGCAACAGTGCGGGTGGAGTGCGATTGGATGACCCGCACTGAACCTGCACTTTAACTCTTGTTCCAGCATCAGGTCCTGGCTATGAGTATGAGTACGGTTTCGACCCGCACTTGACCCGCACTGTAGTGCTGCTTCTGATCCTTTATCTTTCATTTTGCCCATTTTCTGTCAAAACCACCGCAACATGCTTCCAAACCCATCATTGCACCATTTCATATAATTACGCACATAACAACCCATTAGAGATACCAAAACGCACGAAAACAGAACACAAGATACGAATTTGATGGCCTAAATATACTACATATTTGGCACGATCAGGTAACCTGGTACCTTGTCGATTGGCATCTCTCTAGAGATCTGGTACCGCTGGCCGACTGGTACTACCTTCAGTGACCATTCGGAGATGAATGCTTTCTATAAAGGCCGTGACTTGTTGGTCCAAATTGGTAGGTCCAGCTGCCGGGGTAGTAGGTACCTAGGGGTAACCCGCGCTGTAACTAATGGCTTCGAGGCGGGTTTGCGACCCTTTCCCCCTTTTTTTGGCTTTTGACCCTGTCGGGTTGAAGCGTTTGACTGGTGTTCCGACGAGTCAGGAAGATCCTGAGAGGATCAAAGTTTTATTTTGATGGTGTAGCAAGAAAATGAGGCACACTGGCTTTCTTTTGAGGGTGTGGTGATTCCCAAAGACGGTGCCAAAAAGTGTTAACGGAAAAATACACTCGGGGAGTGAAATTTGGGTTAGCACCCTCGCCCACTACTGGTAGCCAGTAGCGGGATAGGTACCTTCGGTACCAGGGTCCTTCCTTGTAGCGTAGATGGACATGAATATAGAAAGGGATAGGAATGATTCACGAGATATGAAATAACACTGTTTATTTAAAAGGGTATCGAAATTACAATTACAATACACGCTCTCCTCACACTTAACTCTCTTTTCGCTCTTACACATGAAGGTGGTGGAATCTCCATTTATGTCGATAAGTGGATATGTCCTTCCAATGATCGTCAATGGACTCTCACTGGCTTCAGAGAATTCAAAGGAAATTCTACCGGAAATTAATCTCTCTGTCTTTGGCGGAAAAAAAAACCCTCATTTCTCTTCCTTTTCTTCACCCTTCAAAGCTGTATATATAGTTTTCCAAAGAATCCCCTCAAAATCAGGTTGTATTGATGAGAATTATTGAGAGTCCTATTTTAGGCGTTGAAAGGCATTGTGTAAGGTTAAAGGCACGGGATTTGATCCTGTTAATCACTGTCGAATTCAAAATCTTATTTGGTTGACCATTAGGTCTCATTAATGGCACTTTATTTTAGCGATAGAGTCAACTTTCCTTTTTCGTGGAGCTTGGAGGGAAACTCTGATTCTAAATTTTGGTGGAACGAGGTGCTGGTATACCAGTCTGATCCTACCGGCATGAAGCTTGTTCTACTTCTTGCTAGAGTGGTGCTTTTGTCATCACGATCATCTTCGTATTGCTTGGCAGGTAAGGTACTTGCCTTGGAGGGGCTCTGAATAGACGTACTAGGTACCAGGTGGAAGTTGAGGCAATACCACTGCAGGTATCGAGGTACCGGGTACATTGACTGATGTCGAGGTACTTGCGGGTTGCTGGGCACACAAATTATCATTGTACTGGTCTTTAGTTGGTATCGGGAGCTTCAATAAATGCGAGGTGCATGCCTTCGTTAGCTTGCGGCACTGATGTCCTATCTAGATAGATAGGTAGTCGAAGTCCTGACCTTATCAAGTATCGGCTCCGTCTAGGTAGTGGTACAGATCTCACTAAGGTAGTGGGACCGATCTCACTGGTTACCTGGAATATCAGGATAGTTCTTCTTAGGTAAATTCTTGTTGGAAAATTCTCCTTTGGTCCCTTGCCAAAAAACCCTGTTAACACCTGCCTTTCATTAGTCAGGAATCTAGGTACGTAGGTGAGGAGTTCTGATGATTCTTGGTACCTAAGCTTCCAATTTATCAGGAATCTAGGCACCTAGGTGAAAAGTTCCAGTGAGTAGGGGCTCTTAGCCTTCCTTTTGTCAGGAATCTAGGTCCCTAGCTGAATCACGGTACCTAACCTTCCAATTTCAAGGAATTTTGGTACTTCGGCGAGAGACAAGGCGAACACATTCAGTGAATCTAGGTTCCTCGCGTTCCTGTTCTAGGAATCCTGGTACTTCGGCAAAAACAAGGCGAACACATTAGCAAATCTAGGTACCTCGCATTCTTGTTCTAGGAATCCTGGCACTTTGGCAAAAATAAAGAGAACATATTGGCAACAAGATCCTGGTAGGCAACTAAGGTCACTTTAGCACCATTTCTTGCTGCGGGGTGGTGCCCGGCCAAGGCCTTTATCTCGCTGGCAACTATGCTCTTACTAACCAGACCCTATTCAACGAGGGATGGTGCCTAGCCGAGGCCTTGATCTATCAGACAATTATGCTCTTACGATCCAGATCCTTCTTAGCGGGGGGTGGTACCCGGCCAAGGCAGCAGGAATGCCATATGGTCTTTCCTGGCCTTGAGGCCATCATGGCAAATTTTTCGATGCGAATACTGGGGATATAACGTAGATAAATGTTGATTTAGAGATGAAAATCCTTTTTTATTGATAGATTAAAAAAGGCAATACAATCATTTGCGAGGTACGAGCATCTGTTGGTATCTATCTTCGGCGATACTGGTAGATTTTTGTTCAAATCTTCAGTTCTTCTATAAGTAGAATCTTTTTAGGTGATCTGCATTCCAGGTGTGGTCGATGGGGCGCCCCTCCATATCTTCCAATTTGTAAGCTCCGCTTCGGAATACCGTTTTAACTAGGTAGTGACCTTCCCAATTCGGCGCTAGTACCCCGTCAGACCTTATCCAAGTGTTCTGGGTCACCTTTCAGAGGACCAGGTCCCCTTTCTTCGAAGTTCCAATTTCTGATTCTCCTGTTGAAGTATCAGGCAATACTGCTCTGGTAGACCGCTTCCCTTTCTGCAATCTTATCTTGTTTTTCCTCCAGTAAGTCTAAGTTGGCCCTCAGTTTGTCTTCGTTGCTCTCTGGCTCAAAATGTAGAACCTGGAAGGACATGAGTTTATGCTTGATAGGAAGAACAACTTCTACCCCAAAGGCCAACGAGTAAGGAGTCTCTCCAATAGCAGTCCTTGTAGTGGTGCGATAAGCCCATAGCACATGTATGAGCTCTTCTACCCATTGATCGTGCCTAAATTGTTGTATATTTCGGCCCTCATTCCTATTCCTTTGTCTCGTTCTTGTGTGTATTTTCTATATATTTTATGTATAATAGGCTCATTTGTGCTAATTGCAGGCAATAGATGTAATTCTGGTGTTAGAAGCTAATTGCAGTTGTTCCGGCAGAAAATGGGCAAAAGGGAAGACAAGGAACATAAGCAGCTCAAAAGTGCGGGTCAAGTGCGGGTCGCAGCCGCACTCCAACTGCACTCCTTCCCACAGCCAGGACCTGAAGCATGAAGGAAGTATAAAGTGCGGGTAAAGTGCAGGTCATCCACCCGCACACCACCCGCACTATTGCTCAAGACAGAGGAGCTGAGTCGTACCTGACAGATAAAGTGCGGGTACAGTGCGGGTCATCCAACCGCACTCCACCCGTACTGTTGCTCAAGACAGAGGAGCTGATTCGTACCTGACAGATAAATTGCGGGTAAAGTGCGGGTAATCCAACCGCACTCCACCCGCACTGTTGCTCAAGACAGAGGAGTGGATTTACACCTGACACCAGAGTGCGAGCACAGTGCGAGTAAAGTGCGGGTAAAGTGCGGGTAATCCAACCGCACTCCACCCGCACTGTTGCCCAGATCAGAGAACTGAAGATGAAGAAAACCTTTACAGTGCGGGTAATTCACCCGCACTCCACCCGCACTCTGCGCGCGACAGTTTCTGGTTTCAAGCTTAAGTGACCTATTTTTCCATCCTCTATAAATAGAAAAGGATAGGAACGAACCAAAAGAGCACCATACCTCACAACACTTGTATTCTAAGCTAGTAACACATCTCCCTCTCATCCAAACCATCTATACTCAATCAAAGGCAACTAGGAGACTTGGATTCAAGCTTCAAGGAAGGAGATCAATCTTCTAGGGTTATCTCTACTCTCTCTCTTAGTTTATTTGTTTGTAATAGAACATGAGTAGCTAAAATACCCCACTATGGGGTTGATGTTATTTGTTTGATGGATATTTTGGGCTTTGTAAATAAACTCTATGTGTGTTATTTATTCTATCTCTATATTTCATTCCATTGCTTGTATTGATTTCCATTATTGACTTGCTTGGATACACTCTCTTAGCGTGATTGATTTGGATTACTTGAGTAGGCAATTAGGTTGTCTAATGCTCCATTGAATGGAAGGATTTCCAGAAATCCGGCTCTATAACCATGCCCTTAATCTAATCTCGAATTAGTGGCTTTCACTACATCATAGGTTAGCCACTTGTGAGAGAATTAGAAGCCTCCACTATACACCCTAGGTTGGCTACTTTAGTGATTTTACGAGAACTAACCTTCGAGTAGAATTCGGTTGATAACCTCGAGCCTCATCTAATCCCAAATGGGTGGCCTTCACTATACATCCTAGGTCGGCCACTTGTGAGGGAATTGGAAACCATCACTATACATCCTAGGATGGCTACATTAGTAATAGGTTGAGCCATAGCTAGATAGATGAGCATTCATGGAACAAGTCCCAATTGAGTAACTAGCCACTATTGGTTGCTTAAGAGGGATTAATGGCTAGTAGGAGGTCTTCACTATACATCCTAGGTTGACCTCTTGCTAGAGATATATGCCAACACTATACACCCTAGGTTGGTTACTTTTGTAAAAACGTACTTACTTGAGAGTTTGTTGCAATTGCCCCAATATTCACTTACGAGTCCATCAACTCCGTAGTTCCATCATCATTCATTCATCCCTCCATTGTCATCCATTTATTTGCTTTCATAGTTTATTTTATATTGCATCTTCATTCACTATCACTTTACTTTTATGCTTGCTAGTTATATTAATCCTAATCTTATCACCGCTACCCCGATCTCAGTGGACGACACTCGTGCTTGCCGCTTTGCTTGTATTTATACTTGTGAATGCATCGCATAGGTTTTATAAATTGTTTTGACGGACGGTTTTCTGACGGCAAAAACCTTCTCATCAAATGGCGCCGCTGCCGGGGATCGGTGTGCGTAGTAGTGATTAGATTAGTTTTAATATTATTAGTTTATTAGTTGTTTTTAGTTTTGTTAGTTTCTTTTTATTTCTTTGGTAGTTTTTCTTTTTGTTTGTTTCAGGACTCTATGGATTCCTTTTGGCAAAATTCAGGGTCAAGCTACGAGCCTAACGAGAATACCTACATCTCATCATTCCAGTCAAATTCCGTTGAAGATCAACTATGACGTTTCATGAAGAATCATGTGCGGGAGACTGAGCAGATGATAGCTTCTCAACAAGAGACTCAAGCCTTCATAGAAGAGAAAACCACCCAAATGCTCGAATTCGCTCAGCAGTCCACCCCGATAAATCTGAGTTGTTTCCAAGTTAAAGCAACCAAACCAGTGGATTCCTCCAATTTCTCTAAAGAAGACATGTATAAGCTCCGAATAGAATTTGAAGTGGAGCGAAGCAAGAGAATGGACGAGATGGACAGGATGATCAAGATGAACCAGCAGCTTATGAGCGTGAGCACAGAGCTAGTGTTGGAAATGGGTGTGTTGAAGGAAGAGAATGAAGCACTTCAAGAGAGAGAATCCTTAGGAATGGAAAAAGGCGAGTAATCTCCAAGAGTTGAACAAGAAACTACTATTTGAAGTGAAGATGCTCAGGGTTGAGAATGGTACTCTCAAGAAGACAAATGGCGAAGTCTCCGACAAGAACAAAGAATTGGAAAAACGAATTGAGAGAGTTGAAGCCGAAAAGAGTACCACATCGAAGGATTTGGAGAACTTAGTGAGGCTATCAAAAGATTTTGAAGATGAGATAGCTCACAAGTCATTGAAGATGCAAATGGAGGTTGATCAAAAAGCCAATGCCTTAGAGGAAGCAAAGGTAGCACTAAGCAAAAAGGAGGCGGACGTCAAGGCATTACAAGTGAAAAAAATCAAACGTCCTCAAGCCCACGAATCAAAGGGGAGTTCTCTAACTCTAATATCTTTTGCTATGCATGTTCTAGGATAGAGCATTTTAAGGCTAAAAATTACAAGCCAAATCAACATAGGAAAACTAAAGGTCATAGGAATAGGTGGAGTCGACCTAGGGTAAAGCAAATATGGGTAAGGAAAGACCAGGTGCACTTATATAGAAACATGTTAAAGGAAAAGATAATGAAGGCACCTAAATTTATTTGGGTAGTGAAAAATAGAGAATTTCCTAACTTAGTCAAACCACCCTTAGAGGACCCTAGCCTCTCCATGAATGCATCCCATTGAATAACTTTGATGCATGTAGTTAGTTTTATGTTTTATGTTGTTTAAATTCAATAAATTGTGATGTTGGGATAGTTTGGTTAGAATGTTATATTTTGTGGATATTTGCACATTAAATTTATTGATTATATTTGTGGATGAAAGAGCCGGAGGCTCTTGTGTAAGTATGAATGCATGTGCTTTATATTGTTTAATTCGGTTTGGGGATTGTTCGTGCTCCATTCCGTCAATTTTGATAAATGCTTGATGTTAAGCTTGACTTGTGCTTCAATGATATATTGCATGAATTGCCTTTATTTTGTGAGCCTTGTTTGAGTCATGTTAGGTGCGTGCCGCTAGGCCAAATTCTCTTGTCTTCAACATTGAGGACAATGTTGGGTTTTGGTTTGGGGCTGTGACCCCTTTTTGAGTCGTCTTTTGTGTCTTGAGTCATTTTTGTGTCTTATTTTCGAAAAAGTTGCTGCTTAGCCAGAATTTTAAGCTTATTTAGCTTGGTGAGATACCTGGAGCATAGTGTTTGTGGCGAATGTGTGTATGCTTTGTGTGCTTATTCAATAACTCTTAGTCACTTTAGGGGTCTCACTTGCACTTCATGGGCTAGTCTCATCTTCTAGTGTCCAAGTTTAGGGAACTCGGTGCTCAAGCGCCTTGTTCTAATAGTGGAGATTTCCCTTGTGAGATCACAAACACAAGGCAAAAGCGTGTATATTTGAGGGAAAATGTTTTTCAAATCTGTAAACACTATTCAAACACCATGCATAGTCTCACTACATCAAAAATCATCATTTGTCATTGAACATGCATCATATATGTGGATTGGTTGATGAAAACTTTTATTCCCTTGATAGATTGATCCTTTGAAGTGATATTAGGCAATGTGTGTTTTAGCCACTCAAAAAGAAAGCCTAAATACTTCCCATTCCCGTAATATGTGTGCTCCCAAGCCAATTTTGAAGCCAAACACATATAGACTTTTCTATTCTACACCCACGTTATCCATAACCCAAGCAACCTAAACACTTAGCCAACCCTCTCTTAATTGATCTTGTTGAGGCTTAGGAATGTAAAGTTGTGCTTTAATTTGATAAATGGCGTGTACCTAGGCAAGAGTAATGAGTTGTGAAAATGTGCATAGTAAAAAGGCATGAAAAGAAAAGAAAAGAAAAGAAGCAAACAACAAAAGAAAAATATGCTTCAAATGCCTTGTGTAAATTGTAAATGCTACTCAAATGTAACATGAGTAGTTAAAGATTGCACGTAGAGTCTAATTGTATGTCTGGACGCCATATTGTATTTGGAAGTGGAGTTGCATGAGAAATTAAATGTTTAAGTGTAGAATGTATTGCCTTAACTTGGTTGATTAGTGCTTGTGCCTAAATTTCTCATTCTTCTAATCACCATTCACCGTGGCCACGTTACAATCAAATGGAAAGACCTAGTTGATCTTAGGGGACGTCTAGATTGGGAATATTAGTTAATGAATGCTCTTTCCACGTTCATGACAAGTGATTCTTTCATGAGACTCACTCACTAAAAACAGCGTTTATTCTACACTAAATGTATGCAACTAAGTTGATTCAGTTACATAAATTCATTGGCATACATGTTGCATGAGTGTGAACCTAGGTTCTGAGAGGAAAGATAAGAGAAAATCCATGTGAGAACTTAGTGTCGAAGCGAATTATGCTCGAGGTGTGAGAGTGAGTAGTTTCTGAGGCGCGGGCATTTTAAGTGTGGGATTCGTGTTGTGCCAGTTTCCCTTGAGCTGCCTTCGAGTTGTTTAGAACATTTTGCATATGCTCATTCCTCACTCCCATATTGCTTTTGCGTATCTCTCTGCTATTTGGTTCTGCAGCAAGTTTTTCTTTGTGTCTAGGGAGTCCTTAGTTTGAGTCATTTTTAGTTTGTCTTATTTTGTTTTAGATTATGTTTGCTCGAGGACAAGCAAAGGTTTGGTTTGGGGGTGTTTGATCGTGCCTAAATTGTTGTATATTTTGGCCCTCATTCCTATTCCTTTGTCTCGTTCTTGTGTGTATTTTCTATATATTTTATGTATAATAGGCTCATTTGTGCTAATTGCAGGCAATAGATGTAATTCTGGTGTTAGAAGCTAATTGCAGTGGTTCCGGTAGAAAATGGGCAAAAGGGAAGACAAGGAACATAAGCAGCTCAAAAGTGCGGGTCAAGTGCAGGTCGCAACCGCACTCCAACCGCACTTCTTCTAATAGCCAGGACCAGAAGCATGAAGGAAGTATAAAGTGCGGGTAAAGTGCAGGTCATCCAACCACACTCCACCCGCACTATTGCTCAAGACAGAGGAGCTGAGTCGTACCTGACAGATAAAGTGCGGGTCCAGTGCGGGTCATCCAACCGCACTCCACCCGTATTGTTGCTCAAGACAGAGGAGTTGATTCGTACCTGACAGATAAAGTTGGGTAAAGTGCGGGTAATCCAACCGCACTCCACCCGTACTGTTGCTCAAGACAGAGGAGTGGATTTGCACCTGACACCAGAGTGCGAGCACAGTGCGAGTAAAGTGCAGGTAAAGTGCGGGTAATCCAACGGCACTCCACCCGCACTGTTGCCCAGATCAGAGAACTGAAGATGAAGAAAACCTTTACAGTGCGGGTACAGTGCGGGTAATTCACCAGCACTCCACCCGCACTCTGCGCGCGAAAGTTTCTGGTTTCAAGCTTAAGTGACATATTTTTCCATCCTCTATAAATAGAAAAGGATAGGAACGAACCAAGAGAGCACCATACCTCCCAACACTTGTATTCTAAGCTAGTAACACATCTCCCTCTCATCCAAACCATCTCTACTCAATCAAAGGCAACTAGGAGACTTGGATTCAAGCTTCAAGGAAGGAGATCAATCTTCTAGGGTTATCTCTACTCTCTCTCTTAGTTTATTTGTTTGTAATAGAACATGAGTAGCTAAAATACCCCACTATGGGGTTGATGTTATTTGTTTGATGGATATTTTGGGCTTTGTAAATAAACTCTATTTACCAGAACATGCTCCATTGAATGGAAGGATTTCCAGAAATCCGGCTCTATAACCATGCCCTTAATCTAATCTCAAATTAGTGGCTTTCACTATACATCCTAGGTTAGCCACTTGTGAGAGAATTAGAAGCCTCCACTATACACCCTAGGTTGGCTACTTTAGTGATTTTACGAGAACTAACCTTCGAGTAGAATTCGGTTGATAACCTCGAGCCTCATCCAATCCCAAACGGGTGGCCTTCACTATACATCCTAGGTCGGCCACTTGTGAGGGAATTGGAAGCCATCACTATACATCCTAGGATGGCTACATTAGTAATAGGTTGAGCCATAGCTAGATAGATGAGCATTCATGGAACAAGTCCCAATTGAGTAACTAGCCACTGTTGGTTGCTTAAGAGGGATTTATCGCTAGTAGGAGGTCTTCACTATACATCCTAGGTTGACCTCTTGCTAGAGATATATGCCAACACTATACACCCTAGGTTGGTTACATTTGTCAAAACGTACTTACTTGAGAGTTTGTTGCAATTGCCCCAATATTCACTTACGAGTCCATCAACTCCGTAGTTCCATCATCATTCATTCATCCCTCCATTGTCATCCATTTATTTGCTTTCATAGTTTATTTTATATTGCATCTTCATTCACTATCACTTTACTTTTATGCTTGCTAGTTATATTAATCATAATCTTATCACCGCTACCCCGATCTCAGTGGACGACACCCGTGCTTGCCGCTTTGCTTGTATTTATACTGGTGAATGCATCGCATTGGTTTTATAAATTATTTTGACGGACGGTTTTCTGACGGCAAAAACCTTCTCATCACCCATCTCCCCTTCTTCTGCTAAAGTTTATTCTTTAAGAGTGTCTTGATAGTCTTGTTCGTGGCCTCTACCAGGCCATTTGTTTAAGGGTGTGCTATTGATGCGAAACGAAGCTGGATCCCTAGGTTCTCGCAGAAATCCTGGAATCTAGCATTGTCAAATGTTTTACCAAGATCCGTGATAATAACCATCAGGGTACCAAACTGGCAGACTACATTCTTCTTGATGAATTCAGTTGTGTTTGCTTCGGTGATCTTGGAAAGGGGTTCTACTTCCACCCACCTGGTAAAATAGTCAATGGCCACTATAGAAGGCAAAGAGATATGGCGAGCTGAAAGAGGACATGCGTTCTAGTGGAAGATGATTCAGATTGGCAGGCTTTTGGCATGACATATAAGATCGCACGAACTGCTTGCATTATGGTGCAAAGATGGCCAGTAATATCCCATACGAAGTACCTGGTAAGCTAACACCTTCACTATGGTATGATTTCTACATTGCCCTGAATGTACCTCTCTGAGTGCCTAACTCGTATCATCAGGGTATAGACATCTGAGTAAGGGAAGGGATCCCCTCCTGCGGTAGAGGTGCCTCTCAACTAGGCAGTATCAGACTGAGGTTCTCTTGACCTTACGAGCTTGATCATGATCTTCATGGAGCTTTTCTTCTTGGAGGTAATCTACAATGGGATCCATCCAGTATGGAAGGCGCTCCACAGGGTTAACTTCTTTCCCTTCTGCTATGCTTGATTTAGAAATTATCTAGAGAGGTACCCCCTTTGGCAATGCCTGCCCTCTATTGGCAGCGTTCTTCGCTAGGACATCGGCCCGGTGGTTCTGTTGCCTACGTACCTGTTCGATCATGAATCCCTCGAATCGGGCCCGAAGCTGTTGGACCTTTTCGAGGTAAGCTGCCATGTTATCTTCTTTGGCATGGCACACACTTGTTATCTAGTTAACCACCAGCTGTGAATCACACTTAATAAGGAGGTAATTAGCTCTGAGTTCTGCAGCGACTCTTATTCCTGCTAGCAAAGCCTCATACTCTGCTTCATTGTTGGTGGTGTTGAACTCGAATCTGAAGCAATTGCAGCATTCCAACTTTTTTGGATCGGTTAGTACGATTCCTCCCCCACTTCCTGCTTGACTAGATGCCCCATCCGTATATAAGACCCAGGTCTCTTGGTCGGTAGGCCAGTCTGCAAATTCTCGCTCCTCCTAGGGGTAAAGTTTGAGCTCGGGGTTGTATCGAGATTAGGTATTGCACTGAACTCAACCACGAAATTGGCCAGAGCTTGGGCCTTGATGGTGGTTAGGGCCTTGTATGTAATGTCATATTGAGTGAGCTCGAGGGCCCATAATATCAGCCTCCCTTATATGTCTGGTCTTTAGAGAAACTTACGTAAAGGCTGATCGATGACCACCGGGTTTGAGTGGGCTTGGAAGTAAGGGCAAAGCTTCCTGGCGATGGTTACCAATTAAATGGCGAGCTTCTCTAGGGGAGTATAGTGTTTCTCCGATTTTGTCAAGACGCGGCTTACATAGTAGACAAGCCGCTAAACTCCATCTCCACACTCTTTGACCAAGGCCCCGCTAATAGTTGTCTCCAACAAGGCCAGGTATAATTGTAGTTCTTCTCCCGGTATTTGTTTAACTAGCAGTGGTGGGCTAGCTAGGTATCCCTTCAATGACTGGAAAGCCAGCTCGCTATCTTGATCGCACTTCTTATTCCTCCCCTACTTGATAGCTTTGAAAAAGGGAACACACTTGTTAGTGGATCGAGATATGAAGCGGTTCAGGGCTACTATTCGCTCGATCAGGCCTTGTATTTGCTTGAGCGAGGTAGGAGATTCGAGGTCCAGGATTGCTTGGATCTTTTCTGGGTTGGCTTCTATTCCCCTTTCAAGAACCATAAATCTGAGGAATTTTTCGGTCGCTACCTTGAAAGCACAGTTGACGGGGTTCAGCCGCATCTGATTTTCCCTGACTATCTGGAAGGTTTGGCTGAGATGGTTCTAGTGCTGTTCGGCTACTTGGGCCTTGGTAATCATGTCGTCAATGTACACCTCCATCGAATTTCCTATATGCTCCCTGAACAAGCAATTGACCAAGCGCGGGTAGGTGGCACCCACATTCTTAAATCCGTAAGGCATTACCTTGTACCATTATAGGCCCTGCCCGGTGATGAAACTAGTCTTTTCTTTGTCAGCGGGGTGCATCATGATCTGATTGTACCCCGAGAATGAGTCCATGAAGCTTAGGAGCTTATTACCCGCTGTTGAATCTACCAACCGATCAATCTTTGGTAGAGGGAAACTGTCATTTGGGCAGGCACGGTTGAGATCGTGTAATCGATGCACATACTCCACTTCCCATTCGCTTTGGTCACCATTACTACGTTGGTGATCCATTTAGGGTGCCGGGTTTCCCTTGTGAATTTGGCTTTCTGCAACTTGTCCACCTTCTCTTGCACCGCGGCATTCCTTTCTGGGTTGAAATGCCTTATCTTCTATTTGACTGGATTAAAGGTTGGGTCAATAGCAAATCTATGAGTCGCTAGGGTGATAGGAATTCCCGGCATCTCCTCGTGGCTCTAGGCAAAGATGTCGCTATATTCCTGAAGGAGTTTTATCAAACCCTCCTTCACTCCTGCTTCCGATGTTTCTCCTATCTTGATCACTTTTGAAGGATCATCTTTCCTGATTGGTATTTCTTCGAGTTCGCCTATAGGGCGGCCACTGGCTCGCCCCCTGTCTTCCCCTTCCACATCTTCCGTAATCAGAACCTAAATCCTATGCTCCTCTTCTACTGCTTCCATCTTATCTTCAAGGTCTTCTTCCGATGACTTATAGTCTTGCTCGATAGTCACCTGCGCACATTGTTTAGCAAGTGCTGCTAGGTAAGCAGATACTGTGTAACATTTGCACTCTGCTTGCTGGTCTCCCCGTATCTAGCCAACCTTGCCTCCTACCGGGAATTTTAGGTCATTGTGTTAGATTGGCAGTTTTAACGAAAAATTCGCTCATGGCAAGAAATCTTAGTTAACACCCTCGATACCATTACCACGTAGGTGATGGCCGGTGTTAGATACCTTCGGTACTTAGTTTGCAATGGATGTTGAAAAATAATGCTAACACAAGGTGAAAGGGAATACAATGGCTTTATCATTTATCAGGCATAATTTACAAAGATCTCTCCAATACTCTCAATCTCTCTGGGATACAATCAAGTGGCACTCTCTTGCCTGTCGAAAAGTAGCTCTCTTCTTACCGTTCATGCTTGATCATTTTATTCATAGTCTAGGTAGGTTCGATTTGTGACTTTCCCGCCATGATTTTCTCAATCCTTTCCCTCCTTATCGGGGAGGGGGGGATCTTTTTATTTAAAAGTCATTAACTTTGGTTTAATGACGGATTCGAGAGTATCGTGGGCAGAGATAAGTTTGTTTCCTTTTTGGATTCAATCACTTGTTCTACACGTAGTGTTTCCATGTTTGTTGTAGGTATGATGTCATGTATCTTCATGGTATGATTCTTCATAGAGGATGGCGAGTATGGAACTTATTGTTTAGTAGAGCGAAGTGTCCTGGTCTTGGTGCTAGGAGCTTGGTCCAGCCTTTCCAAGTCCCTTGGAGCTTTAAACGGCTCACTATGAGCGCTCTTCGATGGCAATGGGCTTTGACTAGCTTCCTCCTACCCATCCTAATGGGTCCGAAACTCCGTTCGGTGAGGTGGTGAAACATTGTAATAAGAGCTTTAAGCCTAACAGTTTCTCTTTGAATTTGGAGAGAAAGGTGGGCTTCCTGGGAGGTTGAGAGGTAATCTCGACCTCGGTGTCGGAAGATCGATCCGATCGTGTTGGGCTTCGTCTCGGGTGTTTCCATAGCTCGATGACCCTTCCCCGTTTTTTACGAGGTGGCTTCGTAGCCTGACCCCGGGAGGCGTTCCATGGTGGATAACTTTTAGGCCTGGATTCGGGCTAGGAGGGGGGAGAATTTTCCTTTGGTCTCTAGCCAAATTTGGCTATTAACAGAAGTCTCCTCTGACTTAAACACCGGTGATTAAGTTTGGGGTAGGAGTCAGATTCCCTATTTTAATTGGGAAATTTTCCCTCCATTACTGTTACCAGAATCTCGGTGGAAATCTCTTCATTAATTGCCCAAGTGACGTGGCGAATGTAGACTGGGGATATTCTCAAAATAATCTAGCTACGTTACGGCCATTCCATGATTTGAGGCAACCCCCACCAAAGATTTTGCTCTTGGGTTGCCGATGTCATTGCTCTATCCGCTCCTATTTAAACCTGATAGCTCTACCGCCTTCTTCACACGTTCGCTTCTTTCAAGTTTCAAACTTTCTTATGAAAAAAAATTCCTCTTCTCTTTGTTGACCTCGCTAAAGTCTCTCTACCATGTCAAAAAATAGCCGCGACTCCGTAGATTCTATTATCAATGGCGAGGAGGTTGCCAGTCTCGCCCGCGGAAAGCAAGCACGCAAGAGTTTCGACAATGAGGACTTTCCACCAAGTCCCCAACGCCGGCGGTCAACTAGAAACGTAGCCATTGGGATGGGTTTCTCTAATCGACCTGACAATCCTCTGGATTTGGTTGACGAAGGCTCTGATAGAGAGAACATGGAGGATGCTGCCAGGAAGGGTCAAGTCACGGTTGCTGGTCCTTCTCTGGAGAGGCTTCCTCCTTATGACTTCAGGGTTATCCCCGACTCTATCATCGATTTGAACTCGATTAACCGCTTGAGGTCCAAGTACAGTATCCCTGATAGTGATTCTATCTCGGTTCCTCCCAAAGATTATGACGTCTTCAATCCATACGGAGGCATGCTTCTGATTCATGTGGCGGCTCTCGAGAATGGGGTCAGGCTTCCCTTTCGTTCTACCCTTCGACGAGCTGTCAACGCCATTCAGCTAGCTCCTCTCCAGTTGACGCCCGGCTTCTGGAATCATTTGATTGGTTTCCTCGTGCTGTGGAGGGAACAATGCCAGCTGAGCAAGGTGACGAGGGAGCCCGAAGCAGAGGAGATGGCCTACCTCTTTCAAATCGGGAGCCTATATGGCGCTCCCTGAGGTCAGTTTTATGCAAAAGCCAAAAACAAGCTCAACTTCATCATTCCTGGTGCTTCGAAGAAAGACACTGCCTGGAAGGAAGAGTGGATCCTGGCAGGGGGTGACTGGGGAAGCTCAATTTTTATTGGAGGGCATGAGTTCGGGGTCCTCACAACCTTCAATGACAAACCATCGTGGGACCGGGACTCCTTGCCACCTGGGTCTGAAACTGTTTTGAAGGTTTTCCTTGCCAGGAACTACTTGAACCTGAAGTTCCCAACCGCTGATGCCTTCAATTCCCGCATGGTGAATCAATACCTGCGGATCTCCGATGCTACTCCTTGTGAGTAACACTGAATCGTCTTGCTTTAGTCTTGTTGACTAGCTTAGTTCTGATGTTTTCTCTTTTGTTTTATTTATTTATAATTTATGTCGTTGAGCCAGCTTCTCACGAAGCCCAACAATCTCGGCAAGCTCACGCTCCTCTTCCCTCCACCAGGGTTGTGCCAGCTTCTGCTTTGCCCCTTTCCCCGGCTGGGTCTAGGATGGCCAACCTCGCATCGCGGGCTTCTCGGGCATTGAATAAGGGAACCTTCGCTCCCCAGGCCACTGTTACAACTGCTTCTGCCCCCTCTGCTGTTGTTACTACCGCTACTACTCCTAAAATTAACCCACCTGATGCCTCTATGCTTCTAAGTCCTCGAGCTTCGGAGGACTTCGAGGTGAGTGTCGTAGGGATTCCTCATAACCGCTCCCGCCCTCAGTCAAGCTCGACGGGGCAGGACGAAGTCTTGGAACAATTTATCTTGTCCTGCCCAAGTGGTGGGCTCTCCAGGATAGCCTCAATGCCCATCGATGTTTTGCTCACCAAGGGGTCTGCTGTCTTAGCTGAGGTAATTATTTTTCCTTTGAACTGTCTCTGCAACTGCTAGCTTGATCATTTCCTAATCCTGGCTTGCATTCTGTAGACCTTTAAATTAAACGTAGCTATAGGTCATCAAGTAGCCTCCCTCCGTGATTGGGCCATGAAGGCTGAGGCCGAGGCTGAGAAAGTCATGGAGTTACTCAAGCGAGCTCAGACAGTATTGCAGGAGATGACCTCCAATCAAAAGGGAATGAAGGACGAGTTAAACGAGCTCCCTTGCGATTACGAGAGGATCAAGCGATCTTTTGATCAAGAGATCCTTCAATCTAAACGACTGGCTAGGCAAAGGGATTCTTGGAAAGCTGAGGCCGAGAAGTTAGACCTCGAGAATCAGGACATGCATGCTCATGTGGCCAAGCTGCAAGCTGAGGCGGATGCCTCCTTTAGCGATGGGTACTTTTACGCTTCCTTCCAGGTTACGGAAGCTCTCCCTCTTCCCTTTGACCTATCGAGTTCCACCGGTTGGGATAAGGAGGAGATATTGGCTAGAGCCACCGAAATGTCTTGCCCTGAGGGTGATGGGGTGTTACCTTCTAGTCAGGTAGGAACTGGGAAGCAACCTACAGAGGCAGATCCTTCCCTTCCTTCTCTTTCCTTCCTTGTCTTAGCTCCCGGAGAATCCTCTAGTGGTGTTCTACCCCTACAGCCTATAGGAGACCTATCAAAAGCTCAGGAGGGAGCAAGAGACCGCCTGGAAGAACCCTCTTGAGTAGATTCAGGGGTTGAACCAAGCAAGACGAGATCCATGGCTACCCTTTTTCATACAGCCATCCCTCTAGAGGTTATGGCGGTGATCAATGAAGTCTTGGAGGAGGACCTGGCTGGGCAACAGAAGGAACCTTTGGAGGAAGAGATAGTTTGTGAGGGTAACCAAGATGGGCAACCACCTGGAGGAGGAGCTGATGGTGAGGAGCCGAATGAAGGAGAAGTAGCATGAGGGATTCATGAGGGTGCCGCAGCTTAATGTGATCTATTCATGACTAGATTTGATTGCCCGCTTTACTCATGATCCATTTAGTCAATCTTTCACTTTTCCATGTAGCCCAGAACCATCGGTTGGGCTCCTTGTTTGATGATTGTAGCCTTTATTAGGGGATAGGCTCCCTTATAGTTAATGAAAATTTCGCTGTGATTTCCTTGACACTTGTTTCGATTAATCTTGAAGCGAGCTTCCACCCTGCTTGAAAACTCCTTGCTTCATTCCTGATTTCGACTAATGATGTGACCTTTGAGATAACTTTGACTTAATGAAATTTGGTAAGGAGAAACCCAGAATTAATTAAACGTAAATCTGCTAGCTGGGTGGTCGCCCAGCTCTAGATTTCCAACACTTGGCAAGAATTCCTATCTTTGGGAAAGGGTCTTATCGTACCCTGCTTCTTTGATGATAATTTTTTCACATTTTGAACCGGCTTTGTAGGAGATTCTTATCATGATGATCTTAAATCTGTTTCTGGAGAGGTAGCCTGATCGAGATATCAGGAGGGCTGTCTAGCTATTTCTTGGTCTCGAGATCTGGATGGCAACTATGCTCTTACACTCAGACCCTTCTTGGGGGTGGTAGCTGACAAAATGTATTTTTCTTCTTGTCGTTGTAAAAGATCAACCCGTCAACACTATTTGATAAAACCTCACAAAGCCTAAATTAGTTTGAAAACATAAATATAGTGGCAAGTGGGGTGTCGTCCACAGGGAGCCGAGTTAGCTAAACTAGTTAATGCTAAAGCAATGTTATGTATATATATATATATATATATATATATAATATCGAAACATGAGTTGGTGAAAATGTAGATAGTGAATTACACTATAAATAACACTAAATTAATTATGCAACTAAATGAAGGGGGAAATGGAATGAAGGATATATATAGATAATGGAAACTAAGGAGTTAATAGATACGAAAGTAAATACTGGGCAATGCAACAAACTTGTCAATAGCACGGCTATTCAAGGTAACCGACCTAGGATGTATAGAGTCGGTTATTTATCCCTAGAAGGTGGCCAACCTAGGATGTATAGTGCGGACCACCTATTAGGGATTAATCTGTAGTAAACTACCAACCTAGGATGTATAGAGTTGGTTTCTTATCGGATTCTAGAAATGAAGCTCGTCTACCTAACAATGACTCAACCGATTACAAATAGTCACCCTAGGATGTATAGTGATGACTTCTAACTCTCTCACGGGTTCCGACCAAGGATGTATAGTGCCAGAAACTCGATTGAGGTTAGATTAAAACCGCAGTTTAAGAGTCAGAATTCATGACTTTCCGTCCATTCTTTAGAGCATTAAACAACTAAATAGGATGTATATCTAGATGCAATACTCATACATAATACAAAGACATCTTGCAAAGAGGATGTATCTACACAAGAAATCAATGATAAACATTCACAATAAGAATAGATCAATGGAAGATAGACATGAATATCAATATAATATCAAGTTTATGTACAAGCCCAATATTTAACTAACTACTCCATCAACCCCTTAGAGGGGATTTAGCTACTCATTACAACTAGGAAACTAAGAGAGAGGAAATAGAAATAACCCTTGGAGAACATCTCCTTCCTTGAAGTGACTCCAATCTCCTAACTTCCTTGAAGTTGAGTAGAGAATGTAAGGATGAGAGAGAGAGAGAGAGAGAGATTCTAGATCTAAAAGTGTTTAACCTATGCAAAACGGAGTCAAAGGCTCCCTAAAATGTTTCTATACTTTTCTATTTATACAAGATACAAAAATAGGTCACTTAAGCTTTGAAAATCAAACTGGTGCGTGCGGAGTGCGGATGGAGTGCGGGTGATTTACCCGTACTGTACCCGCACTGTATGGGTTGTCTGCAACTTCAGTTCTCGGATCAGGGCATTAGTGCGGGTGGAGTGCGGTTGAATTACCCGCACTTGACCCGCACTTGGAATCGCACTGTGATCGCACTTGAATCGCACTTCCCTGTCAGGTGCAAAATCTACCTTCTGTTCTTGGTGCAAGTGCGGGTGGAGTGCGGTTTGATGACCCGCACGGTACCCGCACTCTAATGTCAGGTGCATCTTCAACTTCTCTGGTTTGGCATTAGTGCGGGTAGAGTGCGGTTGGATGACCCGCACAGTACCCGCACTTTATCGTCAGGTGCAACATCAGCTTCTCTGGTTTGGCAACGGTGCGGGTGGAGTGCGGTTGGATGACCCGCACTGTACACGCAGTTTATCTCTTTACTAGCATCCTGCCCCGGCTATGAACATGAGTGCGGCTGGAGTGCGGTCGGAGTGTTAGGATTATGCTCAATGGCAATAGTGTAATATTGTAATGGACAATCTTCTCATATTAATAAAGTGAATTCTGATTCTTACAATTACTTATAGCATTTATTATTATAATTGTCAAGGTAAATAATCATAAGGTCAAAAGACTATGAGACATGAAGAATTGTTCATACATCCGGATATGTATGAGGTAGACACAATTCTTTAGTTAGTCTTGAATAACGTTCACAACTTAAGTTAAAGGTTGGGCACCTCTATCTTGTTAAAGTTATAGAATTCTTTTACTAGCATTTGAGTGGGATCAAATGAATATGTTGAGTCTAAAATCATCGAAAGGTTTTCGAGTAAAAGAATCTAGTGCACTAGGTGCATTGAACTGGATCACAATGAAATACTTTATCTAGAACCGTCACTAGATATAAGTCTTTTCATTAAAGAGGACAATCAGAGAGTCTATCTTAATCCTGAGATAAATGATGGACTTATGGTTGCAAGTGTTATCATTAGAGCTATCAATGAGTACAATTATATAGCATAATCTATCCTCGATAGTTTGGTGGTATACATTTGTTAATCGATAGAGGACTTCATTTATAGATATGGACATCGTGGCTCCATTTATTAAATGAGAGTATAATATCATCATATGGATGTTTTGAGGTATTGGATATTAAATCTCAACGTTGAGTTTTCAATAATGATTATTGAAAACATGGCTTCTGGACAAGTCAAAGTATCCAAGTTCGAAATGTGGTCATATGAGGAAATATGGTAACTTGGAGAGCTATAGGTTGTCTATGAGCTCTTGGCGATTACTGATATTATTCACGAGGATATACCATCTCCTATAAGATTGTCTAGGGTATGAATGAGAAACATCTCCTTATTCTATCTTTATTTAAGAGTTCAATTTTAGCTCTTTAGTGGAATGAGTTAAAATTAATAGATTGAACCTAAGTGAATCATTTGTTGATTGTGATTAGGTTGTGTCTATTGAAGCTTAAATTTAGATAGCCCGTTAAGATCCCCAATCCACACGTATTTGCATGGATCACTTGATATATTCTACCGGGCCGATTTAAGGGTCCATCTAGAATTGTTTTAATATATCAAGAATATAATATGTCTATTATTTAATTAATGGGCTGCACTATTATATTAATATATTAAAAGGAGACATGTGGGCTTGTTTCTTTTAGTAAGAATGAGTCTGGTGCACATGTGGGCTTTTATTTAAAGTCCAATGGATTAAATGAAATAAGAAAATAATATATGGCCCATTTATATAAGTGGGACGGCAAGGTGTATATATTAACCTAATATATTATTTTGTTTCTTTGTTTTAATTAAATAAGAACTAGTTAATTTATTAATTAATTGTTTAATTAAGAAACAAATCTTTTTCTGATCAGGAAATATATTTCCTAAAGTTATACTATTGGTAGTAGTATATTAAAAGTAAAAGACTTGTTTGATTAGAAAAAAAATAATTAATTTTATTTATTTAATCAAATAAGAAGTCTTTTTATTTAGTCAATAAAAGAATAAAAATATCTATGAGTTGGATTAGGTTTTGAAGTCTAAAGGTTGATGGAAATTAGGGTGCAACACAAACTCTTTTTGGTATGTGATTTGCGGCAACCCTAGTCTATTTAGAGGAAGATTTCGGCAATCCTAAATAGAAGAGGAAGCAAAATTTCGGCCACCTATATAATTCCACATATAGAATTCGGCCACGATAGTTGATTGAATGATTCAATTTTTCTTCTTCTTCTCAATTCATAGAAAATGATAATTTTTATTCTACTAAACATAAAAGAGAGAAGAGATTATTCTTTGATAGTACACTGATTGCTTGTTCATCAATAAGCTTGTGTGTACAAAATCGAATTAGGTTCACGCGAGTTTCGATCATTAGATTGAGAACTCAAAAGTGATCGGAATAATTTTTGTCTTCTTTTGATTGTTTTGTGACTAATAAAAGAAAAATAAAACTTTGTTCATCCATTCTCAGGTTTGCAATTCAAAGAAAAAGGGAAACCACACTCCTAGGTGATTCACGTACGTGTTCGGATTGGAAGATCTCGCGGTACTGTTCATGATCACTGTTCACGCGGGTACTGTTCACAATCACTGTTCACGCGGGTACTGTTCACAATCACTATTCACGCGGGTACTGTTTACGCAGGTACTGTTCACGGGCATCGGAAAAGATTTTGCGGATTACCAATCGACGTAAGTCAATCGGATCACGCGTCAAGAGGTATTTAACTCTAACCGTATATATTTGAGTTTAATTAATTAAAAGGTTAAGGTTCAACTTTGAGAAAAATTTTAAAACCATACGAAATCTATTTTTCGTTTCTTCCGCTGTGTTTTATATCAATTTTTCCCTACAATTGGTATCAGAGCTTTGGTTGTACCTTTTAAATAATTAACGTATATATACATGAATCTATTTCTTTTTATTGTGATTATACATGTTTTAGAAAGAGATGGCACTCTAGGTATTCACATATATAATTACATGTTGAATGTATGGATTTATATATGTTTTATAAAGGGAATTGTTATTGCTCGATTTTGGTCCTAGAATTTCAATGTAATTTTTGTTTCGGATTTGTAACAAGAAGGGTGGTCTATTATCGCCATAATTCCTTCTTGGTAGTTGCTAGGGTTTTATTTTTTTTGTATGTAAAATAAGTGCAGTATTTTATTTTTTTGTAATCAGGTGCAGTATTTTTTTTTTGTAAATCTTACTGCAGTAAAATAAAAAAAAATTAAAAAAAAATTTGCTGCAGTAATTTATTCGTAATATGATGTAATGTATTCGGGTATTGAAAATTCGAAGACACGAAGAAAAACGAAGCAACCGGAACCGAGAACGAGCACCGTGCGCACCCTAGGACTGGATTGGGCTGCGCATGGCAAGCCCAATCCTTGGTGGGCTGCGCACGGCAGCCTTGTGTGGCCTTATGGGCTATGCAAGGCAGCCCCTTTGTGGGGTTGTGGGCTGTGCACGTCCATGGGAGGAGGCCGAGGGATGAGCGTATGGTTGATGGCCACCTGAAGATCTTGTATTCCTAACAATTGTAATTTACTTGCTTTTCTAGGATGGGCCAAAATTGTTGCTATTTAATTTTTGCTTAAATATTACAATATTTGTTGTTGTATGATAACATTACATTTTAGAATAGGAGTGCCACTGATATATCTCTTTTGGTATGAACATGCATTGAATAATTTAGGTATCTAATTGGCATCTAGATAACTTGGTAAAAATCATTCTTTGGGATTTAATCACACGCCTTAAATAATTGAGTGGGAGAAGGTGTGCAAGAACGCCTATGGCCTCCAAGATTAGTTGAGTTTTATTATTTTTGGTAATCCCCCCAAGGGGCGTCCATAAATGGAATTTAACAATATACTTCCTTACAAGGCTAGACTAGACAATTGACTTAAACGAAATCTACTCCCCAAGGAGGGATTTTCGTGAGAGAAAATTGAGGGTCCATATCTTGGTAACACACTCAATGTAATTTTATTAATATCCTCCCAAGAGTTCTTGTTAATAAAAATTACAAGGCTAAAATTAAATACGCTGGTTGTTATGTTAACAATTAGTTAGGACCTAGTCTAACTAGTAAATATTGCGAACTCCCAAAGGAGGAGTAATATTTATGGGTGTTGGATCACCGTTGAATTTTTTTGATTGAATTATTTATTTTAATTCAAGATAAATTTTTAAAAGTGCTATTATCATGATTATTTACTTATATATGTTTTTGTTTTAATCAGAAATCATGACCCCATCACTTATGAACATCCTGAAAGATAACACCTTAACTGGAGATAACTACGTAACATGGAAAAGGAAAATTGGGTTGTTGCTGCAAAGTGAAAAATATAAGTTTGTTCTAACCACTCCTAAATCACCCTTTCCTAATAATGAATCTAATGTGATGCAAAGAGATGAGTATGAGCAGTGGAAGACTTCTGATGATATGGCAAAATGTTACATTATGGCCACTATCTCCGACGTGTTGCAACAGCAACATGAAGGAATGGAGTCCGCTGCTGATATAATGATGTCTCTAGAGGAAATGTTTGCTATGAGGTCTAGGACGACTAAGAGAGAGGCAGTGACTGCTTTTATGAATCTTAGGATGAAACCTGGACAATCTGTGAAAGATCACATGATGAAAGTCATAGCACATCTCAATATTGCTGAACTAAATGGTGCTGAGATTGATGGTGAGACCAAAATTGATATGGTAGTTAACTCACTGTCAGATTCCTTTGATCAGTTCAAGTTGGACTACACCTTGAACAAAAAGGAATACACCTTGCAGGGCCTGATGCAAGATGTTCAAAGCGCTGAAAAGATCCTTGTGAAAAACAAAGGTCAAGAGATTCATTTGGTTGGTAAAGTTGCTACTGTTAAGACCCGTAAGAAGGTCAAGAAACAACAGAAGAAAAAGCAACTTGGGCCTACCAAGAAGGAAACCAAGAAAGTAACCAAGATCAAAGGGAAATGCTTCCTTTGTGGTGAAAAGGGACATTGGAAAAGAGATTGCCCAAAGTCCCAGAAAAAGAAGGAAGAAGGTAATGTTAATTATCTAGAAACATGTTTTCTGGCAGATTCTACTGATTCTTGGATCATAGACTTTGGAGCCACTAATCATGTTTGTTATTCCTTGTAGGGGTTTCAGGAAAAGAGAAGGTTGAATGAAGATGAAGTCAATTTGCGCTTGGGCAACGGAACGTTAGTGTCTGCAAGTGCAGTGGGAGATATTAGAGTTATTTTAGATTCTAGTAGGCATTTAGATTTAATAGACGTTTATTATGTACCTCAATTCAAAAGGAATTTAATTTCAGTTTCTTGTTTAAATAAGTTTGGATATTCGGTTACTTTTAATAAAACTTTTATTATTAGTAAGAATGACAAAGTTGTTTGCAAAGGTACATTGGAAAACGGTTTATTCTTTTTGCATAGAAATATCTCTCACTCGTTAGACACAGAAATAATGGAACCTAATCATAAAAGAGTAAAATTATCAAAAGATGAAACCTATCTTTGGCATTTACGCCTAGGTCACATTAACCTTAATAGGATTAAAAGATTGGTATGTGACGGACCTTTAAGTTACTTAAAGGTTGATGATCTACCAACTTGTGAATCTTGTTTGGAAGGTAAAATGACCAAAAGGCCGTTCAATACCAAAGGTGCAAGAGCCACTGAATGTTTAGGACTAGTACACACTGATGTATGTGGTCCTATGAGCATTCAAGCTAGAGGTGGATATGAGTACTTCATCACCTTCACAGATGATTACTCAAGATTTGGTTATGTGTATCTTATGAGACATAAGTCGGATGCATTTGATATGTTCAAAGCATTCAAAGCTGAAGTAGAAAATCAGCTTGAGAAATATATAAAAATCTTGAGATCTGATCGTGGTGGAGAATATCTATCTGGAGAGTTTCAGCAATATCTTATTGATAATGGGATAGTTTCTTAGCTTTCTGCACCAAGTACACCTCAACCAAATGGGGTAGCAGAAAGGAGAAATAGGACTCTTTTAGAGATGGTTAGATCAATGTTGCGTTATTCAACACTTTCTATTTCTTTTTGGGGATATGCTCTACAAACAGCAATATATATTCTAAACGATGTACCATCTAAATCTGTCCCTAAAACCCCAGATGAATTGTGGACTGGGCGAAAACCTAGTTTAAACACATGAGGATATTTGGTTGTCCTACACATGTGTTGAAAGGAAAGACAGAAAAGATGGAGTCCCGTTCGGAAACATGTATATTTGTGGGGTATCCAAAAGGAACTAAAGGATATTATTTCTATAGTCCTTCTGATCTAAAAGTATTTGTTTCAACAAATGCTTCATTTCTAGAAAAGGACTATATGAATAAATTTGTGCCCAAAAGTAGAATTGTCCTGAATGAGATGTCAGGAGATACAATTCCACAAGAGGTTTCACAACCCAGCCCAATTGTAAGTTCCACTCCAACACAAGATCAACAACCTACCATTCCTCGTCGTAGTGGGAGGGTTAGAACACAACCCGAAAGATAGATCAGTCTAGGAGAATCTGTTGAGAATCTCCCGGACGACGATGATCCCTACACGTACAAGGAAGCTATGGAGGATGTTGATTGTCGTCATTGGCAAAAGGCAATGCAATCTGAGATTGAATCGATGTTCAATAACAAGTCTGGTCCCTTGTAGACTTGCCTAAAGGGATAAACCCATTGAGTGCAAGTGGGTATACAAGAGGAAAAGAGGTATGGATGGTAAGGTGGAAACCTTTAAAGCTAGACTAGTAGCTAAAGGTTATACACAGAAAGAAGGTATCGATTACGAGGAAACCTTATCACCTGTGGCCATGCTTAAATCCATTAGGATACTCTTATCCATTACAGCATCTCTAGACCTAGAGATTTGGCAAATGGACGTCAAGACAGCTTTCCTTAATGGAAGTCTTGACGAGAGCATCTACATGATGCAACAAGAGGGATTCATTGAAAAAGGCCAAGAAGAAAGAGTATGCAAGTTGCAAAAGTCCATATATGGACTAAAGCAAGCATCCAGATCCTGGAACATAAGGTTCGATCAAGCTGTAAAGGGTTTTGGATTTATTCAAAACCCTGACGAACCTTGTGTATACAAGAGGATCAAAGGCGACAAGTTGGTTTTCCTCATTCTTTATGTTGATGATATACTACTCATTGGAAACGATGTAGGTGTATTGACATCAGTGAAAGAATGGTTAGCAAAACAATTTGATATGAAGGACTTAGGAGAATCAAGTTATATTCTTGGTATCCAAGTAATAAGGGATAGAAAGAATAGAACGATTGCATTATCCCAAGCTTCATACATTGATAAAATCTTGTCTAGATTCACCATTGAAGATTCCAAGAAAGGTATGTTACCTTTTAGACATGGAATCAAACTTTCTAAGGGTCAAGCACCCAAGAATGTGCATGAAGAGCAATTCATGAGTAGAGTTCCATATGCCTCGGCAGTTGGAAGTCTCATGTATGCAATGCTCTGTACTAGACCTGATATTTGTTCTGTTGTTGGCACAGTTAGCAGGTTTAAATCGAAACCTGGTCCTGATCATTGGACGGCAGTCAAGCATATTTTCAAGTATCTCAAGAGAACTAGAGATTATATGCTTGTATACTCTGGAGGGGATTTAATTCCCGTTGGGTATACAGATTCTGATTTCCAGTAGGATTCTGACTCCAGAAAATCCACATCAGGATCTGTGTTTACCATTGGAGGAGGAGCAGTCATATGAAGGAGTATCAAGCAATCTTGTATTGCTGATTCCACCATGGAAGCTGAGTATGTTGCTGCATGCGAAGCAGCCAAAAAGGCTGTTTGGCTCTGCCAATTCTTGATTGACTTAGAAGTGGTTCCTAGTGCGAATAAGCAGATCACTATACACTGTGACAACAGTGGTGCAGTGGCTAATTCGAAAGAACCAATAAGTCATAAGAGAGGTAAACACATTGAAAGGAAGTATCACCTTTTGAGGGAAATTGTTCATAGGGGAGACGTGACGATCACCAAAATCGCGTCAGTAGAAAATCTTGCTATAGAGCAAGTGGGAGATTGTTAGGATTATGCTCAATGGCAAGAGTGTAATATTGTAATTGACAATCTTCACATATTAATAAAGTGAATTCTGATTCTTACAATTACTTATAGCATTTATTATTATAATTGTCAAGGTAAATAATCATAAGGTCAAAAGACTATGAGACATGAAGAATTGTTCATACATCCGGATATGTATGAGGTAGACACAATTCTTTAGTTAGCCTTGAATAACGTTCACAACTTAAGTTAAAGGTTGGGCACCTCTATCTTGTTAAAGTTGTAGAATTCTTTTACTAGAATTTGAGTGGGATCAAATGAATATGATGAGTCTAAAATCATCGAAAGGTTTTCGAGTAAAAGAATCTAGTGCACTAGGTGAATTGAACTGGATCACAATGAAATACTTTATCTAGAACCGTCACTAGATATAAGTCTTTTCATTAAAGAGGACAATCGGACAGTCTATCTTAATCCTGAGATAAATGATGGACTTATGGTTGCAAGTGTTATCATTAGAGCTATCAATGAGTACGATTATATAGCATAGTCTATCCTCGATAGTTTGGTGGTATACATTTGTTAATCGATAGAGGACTTCATTTATAGATATGGACATCGTGGCTCCATTTATTAAATGAGAGTATAATATCATCATATGAATGTTTTGAGGTATTGGATATTAAATCTCAATGTTGAGTTTTCAATAATGATTATTGAAAACATGGCTTCTGGACAAGTCAAAGTATCCAAGTTCGAAATGTGGTCATATGAGGAAATATGGTAACTTGGAGAGCTATAGGCGGTGTATGAGCCCTTAGCGATTACTGATATTATTCATGAGGATACACCATCTCCTATAAGATTGTCTAGGGTATGAATGAGAAACATCTCCTTATTCTATCTGTATTTAAGAGTTCAATTTTAGCTCTTTAGTGGAATGAGTTAAAATTAATAGATTGAACCTAAGTGAATCATTTGTTGATTGTGATTAGGTTGTGTCTATTGAAGCTTAAATTTAGATAGCCCGTTAAGATCCCCAATCCACACGTATTTGCATGGATCACTTGATATATTCTACCGGGCCGATTTAAGGGTCCATCTAGAATTGTTTTAATATATCAAGAATATAATATGTCTATTATTTAATTAATGGGCTGCACTATTATATTAATATATTAAAAGGAGACATGTGGGCTTGTTTCTTTTAGTAAGAATGGGTCTGGTTCACATGTGGGCTTTTATTTAAAGTCCAATGGATTAAATGAAATAAGAAAATAATATATGGCCCATTTATATAAGTGGGACGGCAAGGTGTATATATTAACCTAATATATTATTTTGTTTCATTGTTTTAATTAAATAAGAATTAGTTAATTTAATAATTAATTGTTTAATTAAGAAACAAATCTTTTTCTGATCAGGAAATATATTTCCTAAAGTTATACTATTGGCAGTAGTATATTAAAAGTAAAAGACTTGTTTGATAAGAAATAAATAATTAATTTTATTTATTTAATCAAATAAGAAGTCTTTTTATTTAGTCAATAAAAGAATAAAAATATCTATGAGTTGGATTAGGTTTTGAAGTCTAAAGGTTGATGGAAATTAGGGTGCAACACAAACTCTTTTTGGTATGTGATTTGCGGCAACCCTAGTCCATTTAGAGGAAGATTTCGGCAATCCTAAATAGAAGAGGAAGCAAAATTTTGGCCACCTATATAATTCCACATATAGAATTCGGCCACGATAGTTGATTGAATGATTCAATTTTTCTTCTTCTTCTCAATTCATAGAAAATGATAATTTTTATTCTACTAAACATAAAAGAGAGAAGAGATTATTCTTTGATAGTACACTGATTGCTTGTTCATCAATAAGCTTGTGTGTACAAAATCGAATTAGGTTCACGCGAGTTTCGATCATTAGATTGAGAACTCAAAAGTGATCGGAATAATTTTTGTCTTCTTTTGATTGTTTTGTGACTAATAAAAGAAAAAGAAAACTTTGTTCATCCATTCTCAGGTTTGCAATTCAAAGAAAAATGGAGACCACACTCCTAGGTGATTCACGTACGTGTTCGGATTGGAAGATCTCGCGGTACTGTTCACGATCACTGTTCACAGGGGGTACTGTTCACAATAACTGTTCACGCGGGGGTACTGTTCACGCAGGTACTGTTCATGGGCATCGGAAAAGATTTTGTGGATTACCAATCGACGTAAGTCAATCGGATCACGCGTCAAGAGGTATTTAACTCTAACAGTATATATTTGAGTTTAATTAATTAAAGGGTTAAGGTTCAACTTTGAGAAAAATTTTAAAACCATACGAAATCTATTTTTCGTTTCTTCCGCTGCGTTTTATATCGATTTTTCCCTACACGGAGTGCGGTTGCGACCCGCACTGGACCCGCACTTTAGAGCTGTTTGTACTCTTTTGCCTTTACTTTCACCATTTTTCTGCCGGAATCACCGCAATATGCTTCCAAACCTGCCTCTGCATCATTTCCTACAAATAAGCACAAAACAACCCATAAGAGATACAAAAACGCACGAAAACAGAACATAAGGTAAGGATCTGAGGGCCTAAATATACTACATATTTGGCCCGATCAAACACCCCCAAACCAAACCTTTGCTCGTCCTCGAGCAAATCTAATCGAAACAGTAAGACGCCAACTGAATTTAATTTCTAGATACCTAAACAATATCTCAACAATGCCGCAAGTCCAATTTGTGATATGATACAAATAGGTGTGATAGAGAGGAGAAAAACATATGCACAAGATCAAGAGCAATTTGGAGACACCCAAGGGAGGCTCGTACGAACACGAATCCCACACCCAAAGGCATTCATGAATTAGGACAACTTACTCCCATACCTTGAGCATAATTCGCTTCAATTCTAAAACTCACACAGATTCTCTTTTTTTTTTTAAGAGTCCTAAGTTCCACACAACAAGTATGCAAAGAAGATCCTGCATAAGATTTAAGCAATGAACTATCCTAGGAACGAGTCACCATGCCATGGATGTGAAAGATCGTGCTTCAACCGACATTCCCAAACTAGACTTACATGGATCAAATAGGGCTTTTCAACCGGTTATAGTGTGGCTGTGGGGTTGAATGAGTTTACACAAAAATATGGACATTTGGAGTTCAAACTCACCAATCATGCTAGAATACATCCCTACTACCACACCATGTTCTTTTCTCGCTTAAATTCAACCCTCTAGGAAACCATTTAACCCACATTTGTGCCTTCAACATTGCATTCCGTTTGAGCGATTTTAGCATAAAACAATCCCATTTGGCACTTCAAGTACAATCTTTCTTTTAATTTTTTTTCTTTTAACAATTTCCCAATCACAATGTTGTACTCCATTTGGGTTGTTACAATTTCCCTTTCTTAGGCATTTAGGGCACATAACTAGGGTTCTTACCCCTTTCCTTGCATATTTTCAACAATTATTTCATTTTACCCGTTAGGACCATTTTAACCCTTTTCATCACTACCATTTCCCATCCTAACATGATTAGTACAAGGGTAGGCATGTGTTTGGGCTATTGGGTATATGGTTGAATGTGGTACCAAATGAAAGAGTAAGTGTTTGGCATGAACTTGGCTTTGGAGCACACAATATGGTATATGGTGTTTAGGCTATAGAGGTAATTTGATACATATACATTCCCTAATATCACTTCCACAACCATCTAAAAAGGGAATGAAAGCATCCATCACGCAATTCACGGAATTATATGCAAGTCCTATGGCACATGACATAAATGACGAGAGGCGTGTTTAAGAATAATCAATAATGCACTCAGAAAATGCACTTTCATGCTTGCGTTTGTGATCTCAAGGGTATCTCCACTATAAGAACAAGACATGGGAACAAAGAGTCCCCAATACTTAACACCAACGGGTGGGACTAACCCATGATGGTGCAAGCGAAACCTCAAGTGGCACCAAACTATATCACAAGGTCAAAGCACATATAAGGAACTCATCAAAAGCACACTCTAGAGGCATCATACCCATACTGGATACAGTTTGAAAAATGGACAAGCGACAAAATTGAAAAATTGGACACTAAACTGTACAAGGCGTATGCGTAGTGCACCAACAAACCAAAACTCAACAATGTCCCCATTGTTGGAAATAACAAGCATAATCTCAATAAATGGCGGAATGAGGGTTCAACACCCCCAAACCAAATCTAGACATACAATCGACCATGCTCATTCATAATAACAAAAACTAAATCGCATTCATTGAAAGCTTAAGTACAAAATTCGAAGGTAGAAAACTCCCTTTAGAAGGAAGATCGTTCGATGTCCATGCGTGTTGTTGTGTGCTTCCCAAAAGACGCACAACCTAGCTTAAAACTACACAACAACTCTACCAAACGAATAATCAAATGCGAAAAGAAAAGAAAAATAAGTCTAAGCTGTTTAAAGGAAAATACAAATACAAGCAATAATAGTAAGAAGTCCTAGAATAATAACAATAAGCAAAAAGGAATGGATGGTCAATCTTCGTCAGAAAACTCCCTCTCCGGTTCACTGGCGATCCCTTATCCCTTGGGGTCGATCTCAGATCTGATCCGCTCTTCATGTTCCCTTCTGAATCTTTCCATAGCAGCTCGGAGCTCTCCACCATATGGGTCAATGTCTCGGACCCCTGAAGGAGGTGAGAAAGCAGCTGGCCTCTACTTTTTCTATGGATAACTAGGAAGACTGAGTGCCTCCCTCATGTCAGTGAGGTTGCCCCAAATGTTGGTAAAATACTCATTGGCTTCCGCCCTGCTCTCAGTAATCTGCCTCCTGTTTTCTATGACCTCGGTCCTGAGGTTGTCTAATCATGTAAGCAAGGTCTGCCAAGGGACCTCTCCAAACGTCTCCTGCGTGGGTGGGGAAGCAGCGGGTCTATAATCACCATATTCGAGGTAAACCGGCTCCAAATCTTGTTGTTTCGGGATGTCTTCAGCCTGTCTGCTCGTGCTGCCCCCTCGAGCAGGTTTCCTCCTCCCTGTTCGGACTCTGACACCAGAGGGGTCCCGCTCTCTGACTTGGTCATTCCATGTGAAACGCCCAACTGGCCCCAAACCTCATTCGAAAAGATCGGATCCAAAATCCACCCCAGTAGTTCTGCAAAATGCTGTGATGAGGCTAGGGAAGATGAGTGGCTGCTTGTCCACTATGACCCCTCCCAACTCGAGTATCTCTCTCTTGATCAGAAAGCCTATGTCGACCAACTGATTCTGCAGTATACAGTACAGGATCATTGCTGCATTGAAGTTCACTAAAGTCCTGTGCTTTCTAGGGATCAACGAATGGGAGATGAACACATGCCAGAAACCCAACTCACTCTTTACGTTGGTGTGCTTCATGCGGTGATCAGGTGCCACCCAAAAATCTATTGGACAGATCACTAATTGATTTGCAAAATCCACATTTTGTGTCACAAAAAATTCACTCCAAGTCACCCCCTGCTTTAGACGTTCGACTTCTTCGGGATCAACTGGAAGCTCAGTCCTATAGTACCTGTTAATGTCCGCTATAGTCATCCGAACCTCTAACCCACAGACCAGAACCGAAGAAGTGCGCTGAAAAGTTTCAGGTACCATTCTAGCAAAGAATTCCTCGACTACACGTCGACAATACATTGGGGGGACTAACAAAGGTTTCCCATCCCCTTGTTTCAATCATTAGAGGAATTGGGGTGCCCTCCAGCTCTTCTACTGCTATCCCCCTTTCCACCACGATGTCTCGCTCCCTAAAATATTCTAAACGGTCCTCAAAATCTGGGTGTCTGATGCATGGTGGTGGAACTTAGGGTCCTATCCTCGGTCTTTGTTCGGAACCCTGACTGCTTTGCCTAGTTGATTTCCTGGTTCTTCCTGACATCTACGAAATAAACAACAGCTTTAAGGCAATATTCGGATCAAAGAACCATGAAGTTATGATGAAGGAATTTGAAAGGACACATATTCTGCCAGGATGATAAAGTGCGGGTGAAGTGCGGGTGAATGACCCACACTGTACCCGCACTCTAACTCGTTCCCAGATACCAGCAAATGCAGAATTGCTATTCATGTATACAATTCATAATCTCAGCACATCATCGACCAAGTTAACACCAATATGACTCTAATTCATGTATAGAATTCCATTCAATCATAAAAACCCAAATTCATAATTTGAATATCCAATTGCAATAGAAAATCATTGTAACAATGAACACATCACATGCAAAAGTAGACAACACCCATCATTCCATCCTCTTAGACATGCAATAGGAAGTTAGACATTATCAAAAGAAAAAACAAAAGTTCAATGCCCTGAATCATGAAGTTCATGCATGAGAGGAAAAAGAATTTTGATAAAAAGGGTTAGGGTTTTGGATTAGAGAGATGTGTAATGAAATTAGAGGAAGAATTCATACCTTGATTGCCGAAAAATCGAAAACGTGGCACACACGGAATACCTTTCAGTTTAGACGAGGGAAAAATTTTGAAATTTGCTGTTTTGTTTTGCTTTTGTGGCAAGTGGAGCCCTAGAAAACGACAGGCGGTATATATACTGCGCGACCAAAGTGCGGGTGGAGTGCGGGTAACTGACCCGCACTGTACCCGCACTTTATTACCTGATGCCTTCGGAGTGCGGGATGAGTGCGGGTGACTGACCCGCACTATAACCGCACTGTTCCCCTGGACTGACTCCTGAACTCTGCCCTGCAACTGCATCTACACCAAAACTAAAACCTTTACATATTGTCAAGCATTCTGTACCAAAAGTTTACAAAGACAAAATAAACTAACCATCCGAAAATTAAAAATACAAATAACAATCCTAAAATTAATTCAAAAATGAGTGCAATGCACTCAAAGTGGGACCCGGTCAACCAAATGAGGTTTGACCGGAATGGGGAGCACATTCAACTTGGCCACCCAAACCGGTGCCAAATGCCTATGCACTGCATCTCTCCCCACTCTTTTCATTTGTCCGGCTAAGTCCTTTCGAACCCATATTTGTTTAACCCTTGGTGGGTTCATCCTAGATCCAACTCTACTTGTTTTGAACCTTTGGAAACTAAAGCAATAAGCCTTAGTGTGCCCTTTTTTGGCACAAAAGTAACAAGTAACAGGATGGTTAGGGAAACTCCCTGTTCGATTGTTGGTGTGGGCCCCTTTTTGTTGTCCGCATCTGAGGGATTTGACATTGTTTTCTATCACAACCAGTTGCTCAATCAAATCACACTCCTTGACCTTGGCCCGCTTCAACTCATCATCTTTTGTGCTCAACCGTTCTTGCAATTCTCTTACCGCTTTTGCGGACTCCTCCACACCTAGTTGAAGTTTTCGTGTCCTCCTCCCATTGTCTTCCTCAAATTCTTATGAGAGTTTTGCCAACTCTTCTAGGTTCTTGGAGACTAACTCCTCCTTGGTGGCAAGCTCCACTCCTTGCTCCTTTAAACCGTTGTTCACTGTTGAGAGATCATGCAATTTCTTCTTTAATTGTCCATTCTCAGCCTTAAGCAAATAAACCTCTAGTTTGAGCTTTGTGTTGTCTTGCTCAAGCTCACCTAATTGTTTGAAAATTTTAGTACTTGATTCCTCCTCTTCAATTTCTGACTCTCGCCTTTCTTTAATGCAGTCTTGGTTTCCCAATTCCATCTCCTTAACACCCTCAAAAGCTTGCACAAGGTGAGCACCCGGCTTCTTTTCTTTCTGGAATTTGGTGCTTCCAAGAACAAACAATCTCTGACTTGGCTTGTTCCGGGGGATGTTACCTTGAAGCTAACACTTTTACCTCCACAGCTGAAGGCAATGTCCCTAGAACAAATATCAATCACCATACCCGCTGTGGCCATAAATGACCTCCCCAAAAGTAGTTTCCAGTCCCTACCACTGGATTCTCCTCGTTTACAATTCAACACAACAAATTCTACTGGCACCATCAAACCGTGCACATTCACATAAACTTCCTCCACAATACCAACTGGGGTGATGGAAGAGTTGTCCGCCATAATGAGAGTCTGGGAGGTAGGCTTGATTGAGTGAATCTTTTAGCTGTTCATATACCTCTAATGGCATCATATTGATGCTAGCCCCCATATCAAGCACCGCTCCCATCTTTGGTGAATTCTCAATTTGTACCTCTATGACGAAACTCCCGGGGTCCTCAAGTTTAATGGGGGAGTCTATGCCACTTCCCCTATCTTCATTAACTGCCACCTCTACCATGCTTCCTTCGGTTTCATCAACTCCCAACTGGACGGTCTCTAACACGTTAACATGTTCATCGGAGTTTGATGTCTTTTCCTTGTTCTTGACCAGTGCATCAAAAATCTGTGCCAACTGAGTTTCCATCTTCTTCAGTGACGCTCCATGACTATTTGCTCTCTGATCATTGGACTGCATGTAAGCTAACATTCGTTGCTCAGAGGCATGCAAGGTGTTCTTGAGAGCTTCTGACCCGATGCCAACTGTTTTGATCACTGTGCTCACTATCTCCTCTAGAGACTTGTCCTTTGGTTGGCTGGCGGAAGCTTGGGAATTAAAGTTGGATGGTGGATTACTACTTGAACTTCCCCATTGATTGTTGTTGTTTTCCCCTCCTTGATTGTATCTATTGTACCCACGTTTTTGGTACCCTTGATTATTATTTCCACCTTGGAAATTGTTGTTACCACATTGGTAAGTGTTGTTGCCACCTTGGTAAGTTGTTGCTCCTAGGTGGTTGTTGTTGGACCAAGACAAGTTTGGGTGGTTTCTCAACCCTGGATTATATGTGTTCGAATATGGGTCATTCCTTGACCTTGGAAATTCCCCAAGGGCTTGGGCTTGCTCTTCTTGACTGAATTGCCCTTCTCCTCCTTCTATCTCCCCCATGACTTGACTCACTCCTTGGGAGGACCCTGGTTTTCCGATTATAAGCTCCTTGATTGATTGGAGCTCCTTGTTCATTCTAGACATCTGAATTTGAACTTGGGTATCGTGACCCACTTCTATTCTTCCACCCCTTCTCACGTGTGATTGTAGGGAAAAATTGCTTCAAACCGCAGCTGAAGGCGAAAAAAATAATTTTCGTATAGTTTAAAATTTTTCTAAAGATTTGAACCTTAACCCTTTAATTAATCAAACTCAAATATATGGTTAGAGTTAAATACCTCTTGTCACGTGATCCGATTGACTTACGTCGATGGTAATCCATAAGATCTTCAATCCTAGCACGTACGTGAATCACCTAGGAGCGTGGTCTCCCTTTTTCTTTGAATTGCTTACCTTAGAATGGATGTATGGAATTTCTGATCTTGATCTTCAATAGTAAAACACCAAGAGCCTAAAAAAATAGTTCCGGTTACTTTTGAATTCACAATCAATATGATTGAAACTCGCGTAACACTAAATCGAAAGTGTGCACAAAACCTTTTGATGTTAAAGGCTTGTAAGTGCACTATAGAATTAGAACTTATTTTCTTTTTCTCTCTTGGCCGAAAATCTATGTGTATAGAGTAGGATTTTTTATTTTCAAAACGAACAAAAATCTCTCTCTATTTTGCTTCTATGGTGGCCGAAAATTCATAACCTTATATTTATAGGTTGGCCGAATTTTCTCTTTCACCAAGTAGGGTTGGCCGAATTCATTGAATAAGAAATCTAGGGTTGGTTAATTTCCTTACTTAAAAAGGAATTATCCTTTTCCCTAATTTCTATCAATTCAAGAATCCTAACCCTTGTAGAACTAGTGGTGGCCGAATTCTTTGTATAATAAGGAGTGTATGTGGACTTAATTCTTACCACATTAGGACTCCTATCACTTAAAATAATTCCAACCCTAATCCAACACATAGTATATAATTTACTGATCAGGAAAAGATTTTGATTTAAACTATTAATTAATTAAATAATTAATTAATTCCCATTTAATCAAAACAATAAAATAAAATAATATCTTGGGCTATTTTATTTAGCCTTGCCGCCCACACCATGTATATATGGGCCCAATATTATTTTTCTTATTTTATTTAATCCATTAGACTTTAAATAAAAGCCCACATGTGAACCAGACTTATTCTTACTAAAAGAAACAAGCCTACATGTCTCCTTTTAATATATTAATATAATAGTGCAGCCCATTAAATAAATAATAGACATATTATATTCTTAATATATTAAATGCAATTCTAGATGGACCCATAAATTGGTCCGGTAGAATATATCAAGTGATCCATGCAAGTACGTGTGGATTGTGGATCTTGGCGGGCTATCTAAATTTAAGCTTCAATAGACATAACCTAATCACAATCAACAAATGATTCACTTAGGTCCGATCTATTAATTTTAACTCATTCCACTAAAGAGCTAAAATTGAACTCTTAAATAAAGATAGAATAAGGAGATGTTTCTCATTCATACCCTAGACAATCTTATAGGAGATGGTGTATCCTCGTGAATAATATCAGTAATCACCAAGAGCTCATAGACCGCCTATAGCTCTCCAAGTTACCATATTTCCTCATACGACCACATTTTGAACTTGGATATTTTGACTTGTCCAGAAGCCATGTCTTCAATAATCATTATTGAAAACTCAACGTTGAGATTTAGTATCCAATACCTCAAAACATCCATATGATGATATTATACTATCATTTAATAAATGGAGCCACGATGTCCATATCTATAAATGAAGTCCTCTATCGATTAATAAATGAATACCACCAAACTATCGAGGATAGACTATGCTATATAATCGTACTCATTGATAGCTGAAATGATAACACTTGCAACCATAAGTCCATCATTTATCTCAGGATTTAGATAAACTCTCCGATTGCCCTGATAATGAAAAGACTTATATCTAGTGACGGTTCTAGATAAAGTATTTCATTGTGATCCAGTTCAATGCACCCAGTGCACTAGATTCTTTTACTCGAAAACCTTTCAATGATTTTAGACTCATCATAACTCATTTGATCCCACTCAAATGCTAGTAAAAGAATTCTATAACTTTATCAAGATAGAGGTGCACAACCTTTAACTTAAGTTGTGAACGTTATTCAAGACTAACTAAAGAATTGTGTCTACCTCATACATATCCGGATGTACAAACAATACTTCTTATCTCATAGTCTTTTGACCTTATGATTATTTACCTTGACAATTATAATTATAAATGCTATAAGATTTTGTAGAATCAGAAATCACTTTATTTATATGAAAAGATTGTCAATTACAATATTACACTCTTGCTATTGAGTATAATCCTAACAGTGATGTCCTCTGTTGTGAGTTCAGGGCAATCTTCTTCAAGATGTCATACGCCTCAACTGCTCTCTTGTCTGCTATGGTGCCTCCGCACGCATTGTCCACAAGCATTTGTGTTATCGGTGAAAGTCCACTATAGAAGGAATTAACCTTCAACTCTGGGTGGTACGTATGCGGTGGCATTTGAGCTAAAAACAAGTTAAACCTCTCCAATGCCTCATGGAATGGTTCACCGTCCTCTTCAACGAAGGATGCTATCTTCAACCTTAGGTCTTTGGCTTTCTGCGACGGAAAATACTTGTTGAAGAAGACCTTGCACACCTGACTCCATGTCACCAGTGATCCTAGCCTCAAGTTCATGTACCATGTCATGGCGGCATCTTTCAGACAATACTGGAAACATCTGAGATGAAGCTGCTCCCTTGTCAGTACTGCTTGGTGAGCTATTACCGGGAAGGTTTCTAGGGTGGCTCCATACTGTTTCATAAATTGGAGACAATCCTCGGTAATTCGCCCACTAAACGATGGTAGGAGGCTAATATGCATAGTCTTCAACTCATACTGCCTTGTTACGTCATCCAGTACTATGGCAGTGGGCACATTCCCTACAAACAGGAGAGTGTACTCGCCCATGGTGAGACCTAGCTATTCATCCCCATGTACATTTCCCTCATTCTCTCGAGCCTGCTGCTCATTCTGATTTTGATCGTCCATGTTTCCTTCTAACTGCTCGGTTCTTCTACCCAACTGATTGATGTTATCGATAACTGGCAACACTGTACCTCTTAACGATCTTCTCCCGTGCATATACTTAGAATCCTGAAATTTCACAACCAATGACGCACAACGTAAACGAGGAACAGATAGGGCAGAGCAGAAATATTACTAAACTATAAACTTTACTTATGCAAAACTAATTAAACTAAACATGCCGCTCCCCGGTAGCGGCGCCATTTGACAAAACGTATTTTTCTTCTTGTCGTTTTAAAAGATCAACCCGTCAACACTATTTGATAAAACCTCACAACGCCTAAATTAGTTTGAAAACATAAATATAGTGGCAAGTGGGGTGTCGTCCACAGGGAGCGGAGTTAGCTAAACTAGTTAATGCTAAAGCAATGTTATGTATATATATATATATATAATATCGAAACATGAGTTAGTGAAAATGTAGATAGTGAATTACACTATAAATAACACTAAATTAATTATGCAAATAAATGAAGGGGGAAATGGAATGAAGGATATATATAGATGATGGAAACTAAGGAGTTAATAGATATGAAAGTAAATACTGGGCAATGCAACAAACTTGTCAATAGCACGGCTATTCAAGGTAACCGACCTAGGATGTATAGAGTCGGTTATTTATCCCTAGAAGGTGGCCAACCTAGGATGTATAGAGTCGGTTATTTATCCCTAGAAGGTGGCCAACCTAGGATGTATAGTGCGGACCACCTATTAGGGATTAATCCGTAGTAAACTACCAACCTAGGATGTATAGAGTTGGTTGCTTATCGGATTCTAGAAATGAAGCTCGTCTCTCTAACAATGACTCACCCGATTACAAATAGTCACCCTAGGATGTATAGTGATGACTTCTAACTCTCTCATGGGTTCCGACCTAGGATGTATAGTGCCGGAAACTCGATTGAGGTTAGATTAAAACCGCGGTTTAAGAGTCAGAATTCATGACTTTCCGTCCACTCTGTAGAGCATTAAACAACTAAATAGGATGTATATCTAGATGCAATACTCATACATAATATAAAGACATCTTGCAAAGAGGATGTATCTACACAAGAAATCAATGATAAATATTCACAATAAGAATAGATCAATGGAAGATAGACATGAATATCAATATAATATCATGTTTAGACATGAATATCAATATAATATCATGTTTATGTACAAGCCCAATATTTAACTAACTACTCCATCAACCCCTTAGAGGGGATTTAGCTACTCATTACAACTAGGAAACTAAGAGAGAGGAAATAGAAATAACCCTTGGAGAACATCTCCTTTCTTGAAGTGGCTCCAATCTTCCTAACTCCCTTGAAGTTGAGTAAAGAATGTAAGGATGAGAGAGAGATAGATTCTAGATCTAAAAGTGTTTAACCTCTACAAAACAGAGTCAAAGGCTCCCTAAAACGTTTCTGTACTTTTCTATTTATACAAGATACAAAACTAGGTCACTTAAGCTTTGAAAATCAAACTGGCGCGCGCGGAGTGCGGGTGGAGTGCCAGTGATTTACCCGCACTATACCCGCACTGTATGGGTTGTCCGGAACTTCAGTTCTCAGATCAGGGCATTAGTGCGTGTGGAGTGCGGTTGAATTACCCTCACTTGACCCGCACTTGGAATCGCACTGTGATCGCACTTGAATATTACTTCCCTGTCAGGTGCAAAATCTACCTTCTGTTCTTGGTGCAAGTACGGGTTGAGTACGGTTTGATAACCCGCACAGTACCCGCACTCTAATGTCAGGTACAATTCTGCTCTTCTGTTCTTGGTGCAAGTGCGGGTGGAGTGCGGTTTGATGACCCGCACAGTAACCGCACTCAAACGTCAGGTGTAATTCTGCTCTTCTGTTCTTGGTGCAAGTGCGGGTGGAGTGCCGTTTGATGACCCGCATGGTACCCGCACTCTAATGTCAGGTGCATTTTCAACTTCTCTGGTTTGGCATTAGTGCGGGTCGAGTGCGGTTGGATGACCCGCACAGTACCCGCACTTTATGGTCAGGTACAACATCAGGTTCTCTGGTTTGGAAATGGTGCGGGTGGAGTGCGGTTGGATGACCAGCACTGTAGCCACACTTTATCTCTTTACTTGCATCCTGCCCCGGCTATGAACATGAGTGCGGCTGGAGTGAGGTCTGAGTGCGGTTGCGACCCGCACTGGACCCGTACTGTATAGCTTTTTGTACTATTTTGCCTTTACTTTCGCCCTTTTTCTGCCGGAATCACTGCAATATGCTTCCAAACCTGCCTCTGTATCATTTCCTACAAATAAGCACAAAACAACACATAAGAGATACAAAAACGCACGAAAACAGAACATAAGGTAAGGATCTGAGGGCCTAAATATACTACATATTTGGCCCGATCAGTAGCCCGACTAAGGCATCATGAGGCTGCCTAGCTATTTCCTTGTCTCGAGATCTGGATGGCAATTATGCTCTTACACTCAGACCCTTCTTAGAGGTGGTAGCCTGACCAAGGCATCATGAGGGCTATCTAGCTATTTCATAATCTCGAGATCTGGATGGCAACTATGCTCTTACACTCAGACCTTTCTTGGGGGTGGTAGACCGACCAAGGCACCAAGAGGGCTGTCTAGCTATTTCCTGGTCTCGAGATCTGGACTGCAACTATGCTCTTAGACTCAAACCCTTCTTGGGGGTGGTAGCCTGACCAAGGCATCAGGGGTAGCGAGGGGGCTTCCCCGGCTAGTCCTTAGTCTTGAGATCCTGCTGGCAACTATACTTTTACACTCAGACCCTTCTTGGCAGAGGGTGGTGCCCGGCCAAGGCATCATGGGCAGTTAGGGGGCTTCCCCGGCTAATCCTTGGTCTTGAGGCGATTATGGCGAATTTTTCCGTGGATAACCTTGTCGTATATGGAGATATAAATGTAGAACGTGGTCGAAGATAAGGAAATAGCAGACTTTATTGATGATCGAAATGTAGTACATCTAGGTGGGAGATGACTCAAGCTCGAGGTCCTTTGGCACGGTTCACAAGATTGTACAAAGCTTCTTGCGTCTTGGTGGACAGTTGGCCAGTATTACCCCATACGAAGCACTTGATACGCTAAAGCTTCACCGCTGATGTGGTTCCCGCAGTCCCAAGAATGAACCTCTCTTAATGCCCATTTGGCGTCATCAGGATGCAAACATCGAAGCAAAGGGAGGGACCTTCCCCTCCTGTAAAGGTATCTGTCTATCAGGAAATATCGAACAGAGAGCCTTCTAATTCTTTGGGCTTGATCGGGCTCTTAGGGAAGCTTTCCCTCTTGGAGATAGGCAACGATCGAATCCATCCAGCAAGGCTGATGATCCAGGGAGCAGATTTCCTTACCCACAGTTGTGCTTGGTTGGGAGATCACTTGGAGGGGAACTCCCCGTGGTAAGGCTTGGCCTCCATTTTTAGCTATCTTTGCTAAGACATCTGCGCGATGGTTCATGTGTCGAGGCACGTGCCCGATCTTGAATCCCTTGAATCTATCTTTAAGCGACTGAACTAATTTTAGGTAGGCGACCATGTTATCCCCTCTTGCCTAGTAAATCCCGGAAACTTGATTTACTACGAGCAATGAGTAACTCTTGATCTATGGGTAGTCAGTTTTAAGCTCAATGGCTGCCCTCATCCCGGCTATAAGGGCTTCATATTTTGTCTCATTGTTCGTGGCTTTAAACTCAAATCTGAAGCAATGATAGAATTTAGCCCCTTCTGGGTCTATTAAGACTACACCAGCTCCTCCCCCAACTTACCCGGACGCTCCATCTGTGTAGAGGATCCATGACTTGCAATCTTTCGGCCAATTGTCGATCTTTGAAATTTTCTTAGGGGCTGCATTCCTTACTACGGAGATCGCTTGGCTTGGGAGTGCCAAGAATTCTGCCACGAAGTCCGCCAGAGTCTGAGCTTTGACTGTGGTTCTGGGTTTATACTTCAAATCAAATTGGATGAGCTCCAGGGCCCATAGAACTAGCCTTCCACACACGTCCGGCCTTTGTAAAAATTGAAGGAGAGGTTGGTATGTCACCACCGCTATTGAGTTAGCTTGGAAATAGGGATGGAGCTTTCTTGCTGAGGTCACCAGAGCATAGGCGAGCTTCTCGAAGAGGGTATAATTTTTCTCTGGCTTGGTTAGGGCATGACTCAAGTAGTACATGGGCCGTTGAACCCTGTCTCCACACTTCTTGATTAAAGCCCCACTTACTGCAGTCTCTGAGACAGCCAAGTAGATTTGCAGTTCCTCTCCGTGAACTGGCTTGACTAGCAACATAGGGCTTGTTAGGTACCTCTCCAAGGCTTGAAAGGTTTGCTCGCTCTCCTGGCTCCATTTCACGTTTTTCCCTTGTTTGATAGCTTTGAAGAAGGGGAGGCATTTATCGGTGGAGTGTGAAATGAACCTGTTGAGCGCTGCTACACTCCCTGTCAAGACTTGTACCTATCAGAGTGATGTAGGGGATTCCAGGTCCAAGATAGCCTTGGTTTTTTCTGGGTTGGCCTCTATGCTTCTCTCATGAACCATAAAACCTAAAAACTTCCCCGCAGTTACCCTGAAAGCACATTTGGAGGGGTTCAACAGCATCTGGTTTTCTCTAAGGATTAGAAATTGTTAACGGAAAAATTCACTCGGGATGAAAATCTCAATTAACACCCTCAACCCGCTATCCTAGAGGTCGCAGCGGGGGGTAGGTACTTCATACCGTGATTCTAGTAAGAGTGAATGAGAGGTATTTGATCGATCAACATCCTCAAATGGGGTAGATACCGCAAGAGAGGTAAGGTAAGTATGAGAACAATCATCCCGCCCATCTGGTGCAGTAGGCTGGTACCCGGTCCTGGTATCTGATCCTGGTACCTGGTCACCTCTCTAGGTGCCCTCTATAATTCCCCGACCAAGATAATGTGCAAGGCGGGGTACATGAGAGCTAGGATCAGTGGGGTTAGTACCTAGCTCGCATTCATACATTCATAACAAGGAGATAGATGAGAGAATGACAACTCTTTTAGTAGTGGTGGACTGACCTTGGGGAAAAAGCATCACCATTGATCACATGGTGAAAAACCCCCAGGCAGTATCCATAGGAAGGAGAAAGACCCTTCTTTATATTTATATATCTCGAGAGGTGCTCCAGAGAGCTTACATTAATACAAACTGAGTCATAGTAGGTCACAGTTAGAGGGGTACCATTTGATACCGGTACATTCATGGCGAAAACTGACATACATAGCAGTCGATACAATGGTGGTGTAGAGGGAATTCGGGCAGGGTCCGTTTTACACTCCAGGCAATGGCGAACTTATATTCCTAGTGGAGAAGTGGGCGAAATCTGGGATCAGAAACATGGAGATGTTGGAGAGCTGTTGGAGATATGGAGATACTGGAGGGCTGTTGGACTGTGTCTATTGTTCGAACCCCCTGTTGGAGAAATGTCCAACTGGAGAAATATTGAGGAATCGACCCTTTCCTTGGAGAGTGACTTGTTATATTTATATCTGTTCATCCTTATTGCCCACTTCATTGGTTTATCGACATTAATGAGTTGAATATCTTCTCATTAATGGAGTTGAATATCTTCTCATTGATAGAGTTGAATATCTTCATTAATAGAGTTGACTGCATCCTTCATTAATGGCGTTGTGAATGGCCATTAATGGAGTTGACTGATTCCCTCATTAATGGTGTTGATTATCTCCATTAATTACCAGAGAGGTCAACTTTCTCTTTTACGTTGCTTGAAGGAGAATTCTGACTCTGTATCCCGGTGGTATGGTACGCTGGTGTATCAGAGTGCTCGCTGGCGTGGCACTTGTTCTAGCATGCTAGTGGCTTCGTGGTGAAATTCTTCATACTTGGCGGGTAGGATACACATTCTGGTTAGATCCTGGACTGATATCGCGGTACTTGGGTACCGGGTAAATGTCGCGGTACATAGGTACCAGGTAGGAGGTATCGTGGTACCTAGGAGCTAGGTAGGAGGTATCGTGGTAAAGCTTTGCTTAGTACCTGGTAGACTGTGAGACATGGTACTGACTTTTTTCCGGTTCATGGTGTAGAGCATCCCCGGTATCTAGGAACCGGTACCGGTCTCGATCTAGGTCCTACCAGGCACCTGTAGGATGGAAAATTCTTCTTTGGACCCCTGCCAGAAATGACTGTTAACAGAAATGTCTTACGAAGATCTTCCTGATGTCCTTCTGCGGTTGGTGATTTTGTGATCATGTCATCGATTTATACCTCCATCGTCCTTCCAATCTTGGGCCTGAACAATTTGTTAACTAGCCGCTGGTATGTAGCCCCCGCATTCTTAAGGCCGAATGGCATTACCTCGTAGCAGTATAGGCCCTGCCCCGTAATGAAGCTGGTCTTATCTTGGTCAGCTGGGTGCATCCTAATCTGGTTATACCCCAAGAACGCGTCCATGAAACTAAGAAGCTTATTTTCGGATGTGGAGTCGACCAACTGATCGATCTTTTGTAGAGGAAAAATGTCTTTTGGACATGCCCGGTTAAGGTCAGTGTAGTCAACACACATACGCCATTTTCCATTTGCCTTCGTAACCATGACCACGTTGGCGATCCACTCGGGGTAGCGCACTTCTCTGATAAAACCTGCCCTGATCAATTGTCTACTTCCTCTTGAACCGCATCGTTTCTCTCGGTGTTAATGTGACGCCTCTTCTTTTTTACGGGCATGAATGTTGGATCAACTGCTAATCAGTGAGCGGCCAAAGATATCGGGATCCAGGGCATCTCGTCATGGCTCAAAGCGAAGATGTCGCTGAATTCCTTGAGAAGCTCAATCAAGCCTTCTTTCACTTTCGGTTCGAGGGCGGCTCCGACCTTAACAACCTTGGAGGGATCGTCATTTCTGATAGGTATCTCCTCTGGTTTATCCACGGGTTGGCCACTGGTCCATTCCTTACTCTGTTCTTCGTTATCGGGCATTATGGCTTGTTCTCTAGATGATCTGTGGGCTCCACATCTTCCTGGATCACCCCGGGTGCCTCCATATCCTTGACCGTTCAACTTGTACAAACTGCTTTGCTAAAGCTGTCAGATTAGCAGACACTGCGTAGCATTTCCTAGCTGCTTGCTAGTCCCCATATACCTCTCCGACCTGGGTTCCCACCAGGAATTTTAGGACATTATGGTAGATAGATAGGACTCCCTTCAAGGAAGATAGGAATGGTCTCTCCAGTATGGCGTTATAGGCCGATGGGACGTCGACCACAACAAAATCCATCCTAAGGTTTTGTTGGTGAGGTGAGGTTCCAATGATCACTGGGAGGATCTTTGATCCCACTGGTATGATCGAATCCCAGTGAACCCATAGAGCGGAGTCGTGCAACTATTGTAACACCATTGCTTCAAATTCAGCCTTTCCAAGGTGTCCTTGAAGAGAATATCTACGCTGCTGCCCGTGTCAACTAACACACGGTGGACCATGCAGTTGGCAATTTGTACCGTGATCACCATGGGATCATCATGTGGCTGCATCGTGTTGAAAACATCTGCCTCGGTGAAATAAATCTGAGCTGACTGAGAGGGTCCAGCCGGGCTTTGGCTGACCTTTAAGATACCCCGACCTTCTTCTCCACGAGGAATTTTCCTTACATAGTTTTTTCTGGAATTATTGAAAGTGCCAGCCAGTGTGGGCCCTCTGCTGATGGTGTGTATCACCTGGATTTGCTGCATTAAATCAGTATGTTCCCCCTTCTCTTCTCCGCATGCTTGCGGATCTCAGATTGTACCTCCCTTCCAGTCTGACTATTATCTCTGACCTACTGCAAGAACTCGATCAAACATCCTCCCCTTATCACGGCTTCGATCTGGTTGCGAAAATTATAACACTCTGAAGTGTTGTGGCCCATGTCCTCATGGAAGTCACGGTACTTGTACCGGTTCCTCCTGTCAACTGGGGCTTTCATGGGTGCTGGCTTCTGGAGTAACCCCTTGTCCCGTATAGCAAGGTAGATTGTTTCTCGGGAGGCGTTCAAAGGAGTGTAGTAATCATAACCTTTTTCACCTCGCATTATGGGGGCTACAGTCCTAGGAGGAGGCGAAGCTTAAGGAGGGGTTCGTCTTGCTGAATACCTTTCTTGCCTGAGCTGAGCAGGGGGGAAGCGGTATGTCCATCTATTGGGAGGTTTGTTCTGATTTTTCTGAGTTGGCTTAGATCTGAGAGCTTCTTTTTTCTGGCGCTTGGCCGTTCTCATATCGTCGTGTTCCATCTTGACTTTGAGCTGTTCGTCGATCTTGACCTGCTCAAGAGCCCGGTCATAAGCCTCCGGTAGGTTTCTGGAGGTCTCTTGGAAAAGGAACGGAAAAGCTTTCCTGCCCACAAGTTTCGCCTGAAATTTACGAGAGTCTCCTTCTCGGTGAAGATTCCCATTTGGATGACTTCCTTGTGAAAGCATTCCATGTAAGACCGAAGTGTTTCCCCTCGCTCCTGAATCACATACTGAAGATGTATGGGATCTTTTGGACGAGATTTGACTCCTTAGAACTGCGAGCAAAAATATGTCGATAACTTTGTGAAAGAATCCACGCTACCAGCAGGCAGCTTCCTGAACCAAGTTTTTGCGTAGTCGGTCAGGGTTGTAGGGAACATCCTGCACATAGCAGCCTTGGTGGTATTCTGAACTTCCATCTACTGAACGAAGTTCTCCAGGTAACTCAAAGGGTCTTCTGTTCCAGAGAACTTATCTGTAGGCATTTTAAAATTCGGCGGGAGCTCCGCTTCCCGGATCCTTCTAGTGAAGGGAGCGTTCATCTCGCTTAATGGATCTCTTAATAGCCAAAATTGGCTAAGGACCAAAGGGAAATTTTCCACTTACTAGACCTGGTTCCATACCCGAAAGTTTCACCTAAAGACCTCTATATCCAGAGCCAAGCTACGATGCCTGCCCCAGGCACAAAGGCGGGCTCCAGAAACATCTGGGATAAAGCCCGGACCCGAGAACTTTCACCAGGAGACCTCTCTATCCAGAGCCGAACTGCGATACCACCCCAAGAACAAGGGCGAGCTCCGGAAACATCCAAGATAGAACCCGGAATGATCGGGCTTAGCCCGCATCATTAAAACTAGAAGCTCCCCGAAGTCAAGGTCATCTTGCAAATGCTCAAGAATCCCGTCTGTACCTCGATTGACACAGAAGAATGTCCCTAGAAGGCCGCGAGGTGAGTCGAAGCCACACCCAGCTTCAAAAAGGTCAGTCAAGGCCACGTCTAGCTTCTGAAAAGTCAAGAGAAGCCAGATCTGGCTCCAAGCTGGATGAAACTTCTCAGACATCAAGGTCGAAATACTAAACAACCTCCCTAGTTGATGCATCATACCATATTCGTCATGTCCCACAACTCCTATAAGGATCGTACTGGAAGGATACAAGGAATGAATTAAATCGGACCTGGAAGCGTTATCTACATAAGTAATGAAATCCAAAAGGAAACAAGCTGATCTCTACCACGATACTCTCAATTCGGACGTCAATCTAAAAGTCAAATGATTTAACGCAAGAAATCCCGCCCGATAAGGAAGAGATTGAGACAATCACTGAGACAATCAAAGGAGAATCAGTCTGTTGACCTACAAACCATGTATAAATAGAAAAGAAAAGAAACGAAAAAGGAGACTACTATTCGACAGGCATACGACTAGCAATCGACCATTTACCAAAGAAAGTTGAGAGAAACGAGAGAAAAATCTGTGTACTCGTGTACCATGAATGTTAAATAAAAATGTTCTTGTTTATTTATCACTAGATAAACCATTGTCACATATATAAATAATTTCGGCCACCACCTACGTGGTAGTGGTCTCGAGGGTGTTAACAGAGATTTCTCATCTCGAATAAAATTCCCGTTAACACTTTCTGGCGCCGTCTGTGGGAAACGAAATCCTACACTCAACTAACCAATCGTTTGTATTTATATTTTCATTGTTTTATAGGAACTATGAGGTTCCGCTCCTCCCAAGGCCAGCACAGAGTCCCGGAGTAATCCCCGGTGAGGCCAACCCGAAAGGCTCCAGGAAGGGGGAGAAAGTCTGGATATAGTAGTCAAGCTTTGATCCAGACAACCAATACACGGACTGCTGGCCACCCCATAGTGAGCCAGGCAGTGCTCGACCAACAAGCGGCGGCCTTCGTAGAATCCATCCGCGTCCGTCTCCTCGCTGAAGGCATCACAGTCCAGCCTACCAACCTGAATGATCAGGGAGAGCCGAGTAGGCTCGGAGCTAGACCACCTGCTTTCAATGGCCTAGGTCCTCCTCCTCCCGAGCCAGCTCGAGATAGATCAGGGCCCCAACGTTCGATCTGGGATAGGCTGGGACCCATGCCCCTAGTTCCTAAAAGACTTTCACAATATCAACCCCGGCTAGTCAAGTCTGCCGCAGATGTTTTTACCTGGAAGCCGCGAGGGCTATCTCATCCAACTACATCTAGGAGAACTACACGGGCCCTAGAGGAGGAAAGCCGAAAAACTCCCCGAATGGATCATGTCCAGGAGGAGGACCGGATAGAAATTGCCAGTTCATCAGAAAGGTTCGACAGTGAGGAATCTGAGGCTAACTCGAAGAGACCTGGAAATCAGCGACTGAGGGATCAGCTGGTAAAGCTACAAAAGGAGGTCCAACAGATAAGGAAGGGAAAGAGTAAGGAAGACAAAAAGAATCCCCTGAGCGAGATGAACGCTCCCTTCACTAGGAGGATCCGGGAAGCAGAGCTCCCCCCAAAATTCAAAATGCCAGCAGATAAGTTCTCTGGAACGGAAGATCCTCTAAGCCATTTAGAGAGCTTCGTTCAATAGATGGAGGTCCAGAACACTACCAGAGCAGCCATGTGCAGGATGTTTCTAACAACCTTGACCGACTATGCGAAAACCTGGTTCTGGAAACTGCCTGTTGGTAGCGTGGATTCTTTCACAAAATTGTCAACCGATTTTTGCTCACAATTCAAGGGAGTTAAACCTCGTCCCGAAAGATCCCATACACCTCCAATATGTGATCCAGAAACGGAGTGAAACTCTTCGATCATACGTGGAGCGGTTTCACAAGGAGGTCATACAAATGGGAGTTTTCACCGAAAAAGAAACCCTCGCCAACTTCAGGCGAAACCTCTGGGCAGGAAAGCTTTTCCGTTCTTTCACCAAAAGACCTCCCGAGACTTACCAGGAGGCCTATGATCGGGCTCTTGAGCAGGTCGAGATCGACGAACAACTCAAGGTCAAGATAGAGCATGATGACATGAGAACGGCAAAACATTTGAAGAAAGAAGCCCCCAAATTTGAGCCGGTGCAGAGAGCTCATAATAAGCCTCCCAACAGGTCGACCTATCGCCCCCCTGCTCCTCCGCATAGGCAAGAAAGATATCCAGCAAAACGAACCCCTCCCCGGGCTTCGCCGCCTCCCAGGACCGTGGCTCCAGTAATACAAGGGGAAAAAGGGTTTGACCACTATACCCCATTGAATGCATCCAGGGAAACGGTCTACCTTGCCATACGGGATAAAGGGTTGCTCCAAAAGCCCGCTCCCATGAAGGCCCCAGCCGACAGGAGAAACCGGTATAAGTACTGCGACTTTCACGAAGACGTGGGCCACAACACTTCGGAGTGCTATAACTTGCGCAACCAGATTGAGGCCCTAATAAGGGGAGGATGCCTGATTGAATTTTTACAACAGGTCAGAGATAATATCAGAACTGGAAGGGAAGTACAAGCTGAAATCTGTGAGGACGCAGAAAAGAGGAAAAGGGAGCAGGCTAACTTAATGCAACAGATCCAGGTGATATACACTATCAGCGGGGGTCCTACCTTGGCCGGCGTTTCCAATAACTCCTGGAAAAACCACGCAAGAAAGGTTCCCCGCCTTGGAGAGAGCCGGGGGATCTTCAAAGTCAGCTAGAGCCCGACAAAGCCCGCCCAGTCAGCTCAGATCGTGTTCACCGAAGCAGAAGTCTTCAACACTGTGCAACCTCATGATGATCCTATGGTCATCACGATACAGATCGCCAACTGTCTGGTCCTTCGCGTGCTCATGGATACAGGAAGCAGTGTCGATATCCTCTTCAAAGATACCCAGGAAAAACTGAACCTGAAGCAACATTGCTACAACAGCTGTACCACTCCATTTTACGGTTTCACTGGGGACTCGATCATACCAGTGGGGTCAATGATCCTCCCAGTAATCATCGGGGTCACCCCGCTCCAACAGAACGTAATGACCGACTTTGTTATGGTGGACACCCCATCGGCCTACAACGCCATCTTAGGGAGACCTTTGATGTCCTCTCTCAAGGGAGTCTTGTCCATATACCACAACGTTTTGAAATTCCCGGTTGGAACCAAGGTAGGAGAGGTACGCGGAGACCAGCAGGCAGCTAGGAAATGCGACGCAGTATCTGCTAATCCTACAGCCCTAGCAAAGCAGTGTGTACAGGTGATAGTAATCCAAGAAGACATGGACATATCCCAGATAATCCAGGAGGAGAAGGAGCCCGCAGAACATATTGGGCATCCGGAGGATGAACCTATCATGCCCTACGAGGATGAAAGGGTGGTGAGGAGGTTTTTACCGTCAGAAAACCGTCCGTCAAAACAATTTATAAAACCTATGCAATGCGTTCACAAGTATAAATACAAGCAAAGCGGCAAGCACGGGTGTCGTCCACTGAGATCGGGGTAGCGGTGATAAGATTAGGATTAATATAACTAGCAAGCATAAAAGTAAAGTGATAGCGAATGAAGATACAATATAAAATAAACTATGAAAGCAAATAAATGGATGACAATGGAGGGATGAATGAATGATGATGGAACTATGGAGTTGATGGACTTGTAAATGAATATTGGGGCAATTGCAACAAACTCTCAAGTAAGTACGTTTTGACAAATGTAACCAACCTAGGGTGTATAGTGTTGGCATATATCTCTCGCAAGAGGTCAACCTAGGATGTATAGTGAAAACCTCCTACTAGCGATTAATCCCTCTTAAGCAACCAACAATGGCTAGTTACTCAATTGGGACTTGTTCCATGAATGCTCATCTATCTAGCTATGGCTCAACCTATTACTAATGTAGCCATCCTAGGATGTATAGTGATGGCTTCCAATTCCCTCACAAGTGGCCGACCTAGGATGTATAGTGAAGGCCACCCGTTTGGGATTGGATGAGGCTCGAGGTTATCAACCGAATTTTACTCGAAGGTTAGTTCTCGTAAAATCACTAAAGTAGCCAACCTAGGGTGTATAGTGGAGGCTTCTAATTCTCTCATAAGTGGCTAACCTAGGATGTATAGTGAAAGCCACTAATTCGAGATTAGATTAAGAGCATGGTTATAGAGCCGGATTTTCGGAAATCCTTCCATTTAATGGAGCATTAGACAACCTAATTGCCTACTCAAGTAATCCAAATCAACATGCAAAGAGGGTGTATCCAAGCAAGTCAATAATGGCAATCAATACAAGTAATGGAATGAAATATAGAGATAGAATAAATATAACACATAGAGTTTATTTACAAAGCCCAAAATATCCATCAAACAAATAAAATCAACCCCATAGTGGGGTATTTTAGCTACTCATGTTCTATTACAAACAAATAAACTAAGAGAGAGAGTAGAGATAACCCTAGAAGAGTGATCTCCTTCCTTGAAGCTTGAATCCAAGTCTCCTAGTTGCCTTTGATTGAGTAGAGATGGTTTGGATGAAAGGGAGATGTGTTACTAGCTTAGAATACAAGTGTTGGGAGGTATGGTGATCTCTTGGTTCGTTCCCATCCTTTTCTATTTATAGAGGATGGGAAAATAGGTCACTTAAGCTTGAAACAAGAAGCTGTCGCGTTCGGAGTGCGGGTGGAGTGCGGTTGAATTACCCGCACTGTACCCGCACTGTAAGGGTTTTCTTCATCTTCAGGTCTCTGATCTGGGCAATAGTGTGGGTGGAGTGCGGTTGGATTACCCACACTTGACTCGCACTTGACCCGCACTGTATTCGCACTTGAGTCGCCTTGTACTGTCAGGTGCAATCTGTTTTGAGCAATAGTGCGGGTGGAGTGCTGGTGGATGACCCGCACTGTACCCGTACTCTAATGTCAGGTGCGACTTTAGCTTCTCTGGTTTGGCAACAGTGCGGGTGGAGTGCGGTTGGATGACCCGCACTGTACCCGCACTTTAACGTCAGGTGCAACTCAGCTTCTCTTGCTTTGGCAACAGTGCGGGTGGAGTGCGGTTGGATGACCCGCACTGTACCCGCACTTTAACGTCAGGTGCAACTCAGCTTCTCTTGCTTTGGCAACAGTGCGGGTGGAGTGCGGTTGGATGACCCGCACTTTACCCGCACTTTATCTTTCCTTCATGATTCAGGTCCCGGCTGTGGGAAGGAGTGCGGCTGGAGTGCGGTTGCGACCAGCACTTGACCCGCACTGTTGTGCTGCTTATGATCCTTTGCCTCTCCTTTTGCCCTTTTCTGCCAGAACCACCGCAACCCGCTTATAACACCTGAATTACATCTATTTCCTACAATTAGCACAAACGAGCCTATTAGACATGAAAGACAAAAAATATATAGAAAATACACACGAGAACGAGACAAAAGAATAGGAATGAGGGCCGAAATATACAACAATTTAGGCACGATAAAAGGGGTAAGGAATGGACCAGCGGGCAGCCCGTGGATAAACTAGAAGAGATATCCGTCAGGACTGACGATCCCTCCAAGACCGTCAAGGTAGGAGCCGCCCTTGATCTAGAAGTGAAAAGAGGACTGATTGATCTTCTCAGGGAATTCAGCGACATCTTCACCTGGAACTATAATGAAATGCCTGGAATCCCAGCATCGTTGGCCACCCATCGGCTAGCAGTAGATCCAACGGTCAAGCCCGTCAAGCAGAAGATGCATCATTTCAACACTGATAGGAACGCGGCGGTACAGGAAGAGGTTGATAAATTGATCAAAGCGGGGTTCGTCAGAGAGGTACGTTACCCCGAATGGATCGCCAACGTAGTCATGGTCTCGAAGGCGAATGGAAATTGGCGTATGTGTGTCGACTACACCGACCTCAACCGGGCTTGTCCGAAAGACAGTTTTCCTTTGCCAAAGATCGACCAGCTAGTTGACTCCACATCCGGAAATAAACTTTTGAGTTTTATAGACGCATTCTCAGGATACAACCAAATTAAAATGCACCTGGCTGACCAAGATAAGACCAGTTTCATTACTGGGCAGGGCTTATACTGCTACAAGGTGATGCCGTTTGGTTTGAAGAATGCAGGGGCCACATACCAGCGGCTGGTTAACAAATTGGTCAAGCCCAAGATAGGGAGGACGATGGAAGTATATATTGACGACATGATCACGAAATCCCCAACCACAAAGGGACATCAGGAAGACCTTCGCCAAACCTTCCTCATACTGAGGGAAAACCAGATGCGTTTGAACCCCTCCAAATGTGCTTTTGGGGTAACGGCAGGAAAGTTCCTGGGCTTCATGGTTCATGAGAGAGGTATCGAAGCCAACCCAGAAAAAATCAAAGCTATCCTGGACTTGGAATCCCCGACCTCTCTCAAGCAAGTACAGATCCTGACTGGACGGGTGGCAGCACTAAACAGGTTTATCTCTCGCTCCACCGATAAATGCCTTCCTTTCTTCAAGGCCATCAAACAAGGGAAGAACATGAAATGGAGCCAGGAGAGCGAGCATGCGTTTCAAGATTTGAAGGAATACCTAACAAGCCCCTCTTTGTTAGTCAAGCCGGTTCTCGGAGATGAGCTGCAGATTTACCTGGCTGTATCAGAAACTGCAGTAAGCGGGGCTTTGGTCAAGGATTTTAGCAACGGTTTTCAAAGACCCATATACTATGTGAGTCATGCCTTGACCAAATCAGAAAGGAACTACGCTCTCCTGGAGAAGCTCGCTTATGCTCTGGTGATCTCAGCGAGGAAACTCCGTCCCTATTTTCAAGCTCACACAATAGCAGTGGTAACAGACCAACCCCTCCGTCAATTCTTGCAAAGACCAGATGTGTCAGGAAGGTTAGTTTTATGGGCACTAGAGCTCACTCAGTTAGACTTAGAGTATAAGCCCCGGACTACGATTAAGGCACAGGCTTTAGCCGACTTCGTGGCAGAATTCTCAGCGATCCCAGATCCAGTTGATCCCTCAGTATCAAACGAGGACCCTGAGAAGATATCCGAGGTCGAAAATTGGTCGGAGGGCTGCAAGCCATGGATCCTCTTTTCAGACGAAGCATCCGGACTAGCTGGGGGAGGAGCTGGCATAGTTTTGATAGATCCGAAGGGAACTGAATTATGTCACTGTTTCAGATTCAAGTTTAAAGCTACCAACAACGAAGCGGAATATGAAGCCCTCCTAGCCGGGATGAAGGTAGCCATCGAGCTAAAGGCCGACTACCTGCAGGTCAAGAGCGATTCGTTGCTTGTTGTAAACCAGGTGACTGGGGTCTACCAGGCAAAAGGAGATAATATGGTGGCCTACTTAAATCTAGCTCGGTTACTGAAAAGCAAATTTAAGGGACTTAAGATCGATCAGGTGCCTCGACACCAAAACCATCGCACATATGTTCTGGCTAAGATAGCGGCGAACGGAGGCCAATCCCTACCAAGGGGAATTCCCCTCCAAGTAATCACCCAGCCAAGCATAGCCCCAAATGGAGAAATTTGTTCCCAAGATCGCCTACCTTGCTGGATGGACCCAATTGTCACCTATCTCCTTGAAGGAGAGCTTCCTGAAGAGCCCAACCAAGCCTGAAGAGTTAAGAGACTCTCAGTTCGATACTGTATGGTGGACGGATACCTCTACAGGAGGGGCAGATCCCTCCCCTTACTTAGGTGCTTGCATCCCGATGATGCTAAGTGGGCATTGAGAGAGGTCGATTCTGGGGATTGTGGGGACCACATAGGTGGGGAAGCTCTAGCCTATCAGGTGCTTTGTATGGGGTACTATTGGCCGACCATCCATCAAGATGCAAAGAGTTTTGTGCAATCCTGCGAACCTTGTCAAAGAACCTCAAACTTGAGCCACCAGCCACCCGAGCGACTGTCGTCCCTCAGCTCACCTTACCCCTTTGCCATGTGGGGAATCGACCTAATTGGGCCACTTCCTACTGCTCCAGGACAGATGAAACATGCTATCGTGGCTATTGACTACTTCACAAGATGGGTCGAGGCAGGGCCTCTAGCTCGAATATCAGAAAAGAATACAACCAAGTTCATCAAGACTAACGTGGTATGCAGGTTCGGGACCCCTCTCATCATTGTAGCCGACCTAGGGAAGCAATTCGACAACGCTCGATTCAAAGACTTCTGCCAGGGGTTAGGGATCGACCTCAGGTTCGCTTCAGTAGCTCATCCCTAAAATAACGGGCTGGTGGAATCCACAAACAAGACAATCAAGAAACTTCTGAAGAAGAAGCTTCAGCAGAGGAAAGGTAAATGGGCCGAAGAGCTACCAGAAGTCCTTTGGGCATACCGGACTACCAAAAAGACAGCTACTGGAGAAACGCCTTACTCCCTGGCCTTCGGGGTTGAAGCAGTCCTCCCCATCGAGCATAAACTGACCTCGTTCAGGGTACAACACTTTGAGCCCGAAAGTAACGAAGTCAAGCTCCGGGCTAATCTAGACCTCTTAGAAGAAAAGCAAGACCGGGTAGCAGAGAAAGTGGCGATCTACCAGAGCAGGATCGGTAGATACTTCAACCAAAAGGTTAAAGCCTGAAAATTCAAGGAAGGGGATCTGGTACTTAGGAAAGTAACACTGAATACTCGGAAAAGGTCGGATGGAGTCTTAAGTCCAAATTGGGAAGGGCCATATTTGATAAAGCTAATTGTTCGCAATGGAGCTTACAAACTCGAAGACATGGACGGACGACCCATCAATCACACTTGGAATGCAAACCATTTGAAGAAATTCTACCCTTGAAAGGAGTTCTCAAGCAGACTACCCCCACTTAGTTTTCATTACAGGTCCTAATAAAGATGTACTACATCTCAATCATCAATAAAGCCATTTTCCTTTTCTCTTCCATCTTTGTCTCCAACTATGTTCAACGTTAGTGACTATACACTTGAATGGGAATTCGACATAAACCTCTCAAGACCAGGAAATAGCTCGATAGCCCTTCTGATGCCTTGGTCGGGCTACCACCCCCAAGAAGGATCTGAGTGTAAGAGCATAGTTGCCTTCCTGATCTCGAGACCAGGAAATAGCTCGATAGCCCTCCTGATGCCTTGGTCGGGCTACCACCCCCAAGAAGGATCTGAGTGTAAGAGCATAGTTGCCTTCCAGATCTCGAGACCAGGAAATAGCTCGATAGCCCTCCTGATGCCTTGGTCGGGCTACCACCCCCAAGAAGGATCTGAGTGTAAGAGCATAGTTGCCTTCAAGATCTCTAGACCAGGAAATAGCTCGATAGCCCTCCGGATCTGAGTGTAAAGGCATAGTTGTCCGCCGGATCTCAAAGACTAGGAAATAGCTAAGTAGCATTCCTGATGTCTTGGTTGGGTTATCACCCCATGTATATAATGTTTGCTTTCGTGTGCATGGATCAAAATCATCATAATTACCTACACGAATCTTAATTGATGCTACTGATGCTACTCTGGATACCATTCAAGACCAGAAGCAGAATAAAGTTCTCAAAGAGGCGAGTCAATTTATCATTAAGGACAAAGGGAGCCTATCCCCCTATAAGGCTACATCCAAATGGGGAACCCAACCCCCGAATTCGGGCTATAAAAAGAAGAAGGAATAATAAGAAAAACTGATAATGGTAAAGCAGGGTGCCCACCCCCTTTTTTGGGCAATCAAAAACAAGTCGTTCGCTTCAAGCTGTGGGGCTATCATGGCTCCCCTCCGCTAGCCCTCCTCCTCCCTGCTGATCCTCAGCATCAACCCTCTCAACAGGTAGCTGTCCATCTGGGTTATCCTCGCCGACCGCTCCTCCGTTTAGAGGCTCTATCGGATGATCAGCTGGCTCTTCCTCTAAAACTTCATTGATCACATCCATAACTTCAGGAGGAATAACCGCGTCGAGAAGAGCTGCCAAGGGCCCCATCTGGCTCCTATCGACCTCCATCTCTGTTAAAGCTGGATCATTAGATGGGCTCCTAACCTCTTCACCAGCTCCCGATTGGTCCTCCTCGGATCGAGAGGACATCACTTTGCTGGACGATTCCCCAGGACCTGAGGGGATAAAGGAAGGAAGATGGAATGAGGGATCTAACTGAGTAGGGCTGAATCCCAATTCCTGCCGGGCTAGAAGGGACCACCTTGTTACCTTCAGGACGAGATAACTCAGCAGCTTTGAGCATTATTTCCTGTCTGTCCCAGCCCGCAATAGACGACAAATCAAAAGGAGGAGGAAGAGCTTTTGCGACCTGAAAGGAAGCGTAAAAATACCCATCGCTGAAGGAGGTCTCCGCATCAGCTTGCAGCTTGTCCACCTGAGTAATCAGAGACCGGTTCTCAAGGTCCAGCTTCCTAGCCTCAGATCTCCAGGAGTCTCGCTGCCTAGCCCGCCGGAGAGATTGAAGACGCTCCTGATCGAAAGATTGCTTCATCCTCTCATGATCGCAGCGAAGCTCGGCCATCTCGAGCTCAATTTTGCCCTAGCTGGAAGTCACCTCTTCCACTAGAGACCGAGCCTGCTTGAGCAGTTCCCCGGCCTTTTCGGCTTCGGCTTTGGCTTTTACAGCTCGATCACGGAGAAGGGCTACCTGCTGGCCCATCGCGACATTGACCTTAAAGGCCTACAAATATAAAACCCGAGTTAGAAACTGAACGAGTTAACAAAAAAAAGGGGTGTGAAGGATATACAATTACCTCAGCCAAGATAGCAGACCCCTTGGTTATGTGGACGTCCACAGGCATAGAAGCCATCTTAGAGATCCCGCCACCCGGACAGGATGCTATGAACTGCTCCAAGACCTCATCCTGCTCCATCGAGCTCGACTGAGGCCGGGAACGGTCGGAAGGAGCCTTCGCGACACCTTTCCTAGGAATGACATCTTTCCCAGAAACCTCAGAGGCTTTGGTTGTTGGAAGCGCAGCTGAATCAGATGTTTGAGTCGAAGGCGTAGCGACTTTAGCAGCCATGGCTGAGGGGGCAGAAACAGTCGGGCCAACTACCTGGGGAGCTTTACCCAAAGCCCGGAAAGCCCACGAGGCCAGAGTGGCCATCTTAGACCCAGCCGGAGAGACAGAAGAAGCCAGGGCAGGCTCGACCCCAGAAGAGGGAAGAGAAGCTCCACCTTGAGGAGAGCGCGAGACGTGTCTGGTGGCTGGCTCCATGACAAAGACTGTGAATAAACAGATAAAAAAATGTTAGAATCAAGCTAAGTAATAAGAAGAAGCGACACAAGGATACTTACGAGGAATAGCGTTTGAAATCCGTAGATATTTGTTCACCCTACGAGGGTCAAAAGCTTCAGCGGTAGGGAACATCCGATTCAGGTAATTTCGGGCTAGAATAGCCTTTAAGACGGCTTCGGACTCGGCAGGCAGAGAGTCTCGGTCCTAGGAGGGCTTGTCACTGAAAGCCGTATGAACCTCGAATTCATGCCCTCCGATGAAAATCGAGCTCCCCCAGTCATCCCCCGCCAGGATCCATTCTTATTTCCATGCGGGATCCTCCTTCGAAGCACCAGGAACGATGAAATTGAGCTTGTTCTTGGCCTTGGCGTAGAACTGACCCCGAGGAGCCCCAGACAAGCTCCCAATCTGAAAAAGATACGCCAGCTCCTTCGCACCTGGCTCCCTTGTCACTTTACTCATCTGGCATTGCTCCCTCCATAACACAAGGAAGCCAATCAAATGCCTCTAGAAGCCCGGCGTTAACTGAAGGGGAGCGAGCTGGATGGCGTTTAGAGCCCGCCGAAGGGTCGGATGGAGGGGAAGCCTGACCCCGTTCTCAAGAGCGGCCACATGGATCGGAAGCACACCTTTAGGGGGGTTGAAAAACTCGAAGTTCTTGGGAGGCACCGAGATGGATGCACTGTCGGGGATGCCAAACTTTGACCTCAAGCGGTCGATCGATACCGGGTCAACCGTGGAATCAGGGATGACCCGGAAATCGTAGGGAGGGAGCCTCTCCCCAAAGGGACCAGGAGCCGAGACCCGACGCTCCCCCGCAGCGCCGCCAATCGTTTCTTTATCGGAATCATCATCAACAATATCTAAAGGGTGGTCGGGATGATTGGAGAACCCAGTCCCGATAGATACGTTCCTACTAGATCGCCGACGTTGTGATGTGGGTGGGGAATCATCACCGTCAGAACTCCTCCTAGCCCGCTTCCCCAGACAAAGACTGACGACCTCCTCGCCGTCGAATATGGAATCATTTGAATCATGACTGTGTTTCGACATTATAGAAGACGAAGAATGAAGAAAGAATAGAAGACGAAGAATGAAGAAAGAAGCAAGCTTGGGGAAAAAACTGTGGAAATATTTCTCAACAAAAGGTTCTTTTCGCTCCAGAAAATGTGAGGAAGACGAGGAGGAAAACAGGCATATATATAGGCAGAAAGGCAACAGCTCAAGTTACCAGGATACTCGTTTGGTAACGGTAAAAATTGACTCGGTAACGTAACCAGGTTAAACTCTAAAGCGAGCTAATCATCTCATGCCACATCATTTACGCAGTTAAAAGGAAGATCTCCCCAAGATCCTGGTAATGGTAAAAAATCTCGGGGACTGCCGTAACGTGATTAGATTAATTCGAAGATAAAATATTCGGTTCGCAACACGTCACTCAAATGAAGAAATTTCCAAAAATTTCAGTAACGGTTAAAGAGGAAGATTTCCCAAATAAAGTGAGAATCTGACCTCAACCCCGAGCTCGACGTCTGGTGTTCAAGTTAGAGGGGACTTCTGTCAATAGCCAAAATTGGCTAAGGACCAAAAGGAAATTTTCCACTTACTAGACCTGGTTCCATACCCAAAAGTTTCACCTAAAGACCTCTATATCCAGAGCCAAGCTACGATGCCGCCCCAGGCACAAGGGCGGGCTCCAGAAACATCTAGGATAAAGCTCGGACCCGAGAACTTCCACCAGGAGACCTCTCTATCCAGAGCCGAACTGCGATACCACCCCAAGAACAAGGGCGAGCTCCGGAAACATCCAAGATAGAACCCGGAATGATCGGGCTTAGCCCGCATCATCAAAACTAGAAGCTCCCCGAAGTCAAGGTCATCTTGCAAATTCTCAAGAAACCCGTATGTACCTCGATTGACACAGAAGAATGTCCCTAGAAGGCCGCGAGGTGAGTCGAAGCCACACCAAGCTTCAAAAAGGTTAGTCAAGGCCACGTCTAGCTTCGGAAAAGTCAAGAGAAGCTAGATCTGGCTCCAAGCTGGATGAAACTTCTCAGACATCAAGGTCGAAATACTAAACAACCTCCCTGGTTGATGCATCATACCATATTCGTCATGTCCCACGACTCCTATAAGGATCATACTGGAAGGATACAAGGAATGAATTAAATCGTACCTGGAAGCGTTATCTACATAAGTAATGAAATCCAAAAGGAAACAAGCTGATCTCTACCACGATACTCTCAATTCGGACGTCAATCTAAAAGTCAAATGATTTAACGCAACAAATCTAGCCCGATAAGGAAGAGACTGAGACAATCACTGAGACAATCAAGGGACAATCAGTCTGTTGACCTACAAACCATGTATAAATAGAAAAGAAAAGAAACAAAAAGGAGATGAAAATACACAAAGTGTGTCTAATACAACCTAGAGGGGGGTGAATAGGTTTTAGTTGATTTATTACCAACTTTTCGATTTAATCAATTTTAATAATCCTACTCCATATTAACAATCAATCAATCCAATATAAATATGCGGAAAACAATAAAAACACAAGGATTGATTTATGTGAGAAACCCTCCAACTGGGCAAAACTCACGGGCTATTCTTCTAGCCACAAACAGTCCTCAAACCCACTATTTGAACGAAAGTTTACAACCTAGGTTGACCTCAAGTCACACCTACTTGGTCACTAACCCTTTCACTCTACCCAATGGGCCTTTAATAGTGATTCTTGACCACAAGCTTGTGCACTAACCCACTTAGTCACAAAGCTTAACAATCAATGAAGAGGTTAAACAACCTAAGTGAATATGTAAAAGATATTCAAGTATGCAATTAATGCTAGGCAACAATAAATGCTTATCTAAGGATTTAAAGATGTCAATAATTGTAAATCCTAGATATCAATATCTAAATGCAAATGCATGAAGATTTAGCTAGAAGGGTAAAATCGTCGTAAATGCTAGCTATTAATGAACAAGGCTCTCAACCAACACACAACAACTCAATCATGTTATAAATGCCAATAAACATAAAGATATGCAATAAAATCACATAAAAGAGCTAACCCTAGGCAAACAAGAACATAAATAAATACAAAGAGATTTAGGGCATGTTCAAGTTACCTAGTCAATGAAAGCAAGAAGAATCCATGATGAGATAATGCTTGAAGAGGTTAAATGGACATGGATTTGTGTTTGGTTGAGTAAAGATGAGTTCTTGGGAGTTTCTCTCTCTAAGGGAAGCTTGGCCTATCAAAAATGGCTTCTTGAACTCATGAAAACGACCAAGGAAGAAGATAGAGCATATATAAGGGAGCCCTAGTTGAAACAGCGTCGTTTTGAACTTAGGGCACAAAATCCTGTCAATACCGCTAGATGGACCGCGTCGCAGGCAAGTGTCCAGACCGCGGTACACACAGCTGTGCACCGTCTGGACAACAACGCGGTGCAGGGCGCTGTGCATGCAGGTGCACAGGCCGCGGTATGGGCAACAGAGGCTTACTGGACAACACCGCGACTTGGGTCGCTTTATGTGCAAGAGTACAGGAAGCGGTACATGAAGCATGACTCTGCTGAGGTATACCGCTCTGTATGCCGCGGTGCAAGCATGTCTTGCCAAGCGGTCTAGGCCGCGCTAAGAGAAGAAATTCTCTTTTCTGGGCAAACTCAACACACTAAGAGATGTGCAAAATGTGCAAGTGTGGAGTGTGAAAAGAGGCATACAATACATCATTCAATTACATGAAGATAGGAACATAATGCATGCAAGTGAGTGTGTGCAACTAGATCTCTTCAAAGAAAGTTAAACTAGTGAGATACCTTTGAAGTGCTCTTTGAGAGAGATGATGTCCTTGAAGCTTGATCACACTCAAGAGGCCTAAATTACCCTTACAAAGAATAATCCCCAGTGTGGTTTGTCAACGAAATAAGCCAATCAAAATATGAGGAACTTACAATCTCCCCCTTTGGCTATTTCGTGACAAAACCACCACTCACAAATCATCCTCAGAAAAAAAGTAAAAACTAAAGGTCAACAAGGAGATATTCTACATTACACAAAGATACCTAGATACTAGGTCTGCAAAACTTCAAGCTCTTGTAGAATAGCCATCCCTACAAAACAATGAGACTACACTTTCCAAGACAAGTGTATGTGAGGTGATCAAGAGAGATAAATAAATAAGAGCAATTTGCATAAAAAAAAGAAAATTACAACATGCAACATGCAAATGCTCCCCCTACAATTTGCATAAAAAAAAGAAAATTACAACATGCAACATGCAAATGCTCCCCCTATATAGGTTACTCCCCCTCAACGGGACAATCTCTCCAAATATGCAATCCCCTTAAATAAAACCACATTACTCCCCCTTTTTGTCATGAGATAGGCAAATGAGTATTCCCCAACCGGGTCATATTAGCAAAGAGAGCTATTTGCAAGATAAGTGCATAATCATATACAACAACTTTATGCAAATCAATTAATTGAGAGAGAATCATTGAGGGTTTTATTGTTTAGAAGAAAATGTGTGACTTAGTTGCTTTGGATGTAAGACATGTAACATCATGGTTCAAGCAAATGGTATTTGGCAAAGCAAACATCAAAAGGGTTTCCAAAAGAATTCAAATCAATTTATACCCTTTTGTTATAAGCAAACAAGATATAGTTTATCAAAAATAATTTCAATTTAAAGAGCAACTATATCAAACTTTATGAGCAAAACAAGACATGAGTGACTTTTGCACCCTTTTTGATTTTTCCGGGTGGGATACCAGTATGATAGTAGTCTTGTTCAACTAATAAAGAGAGAGAGAAGACCAAATTTGGATGAGACGTCCTTATTTATTGCATGGATACTAGATCCTTATTGGGTTTAGTCTTCTCATTTGCTTTCATACATATTTTGCACTAGAGCAAACAAAAACATTTCATGCATATTATTTTAAGCATGTCATTAAAAGTTCTCATGTCATGGAGTTAAATTATGGGTCATTCAAGTGTACTTTCCCAATCAAAATCTCCTAGTCCAAAAAAGCATTTTTGAACATAGAGGTGACATGGATTACAAATCAAGCAAGGCACACTTAAAAAAATATAAGAATATATACAAGCACAACCAAGAATACTCAAGCAATTAATAAAGAAGCATAAAGATGATCAAGTTTTTGCTTATTCCAACATGCAAGGTTGCTCTCTTTGCTTGAGTTCCCCATAAGGGGTCAATTACCAAAACACATCAAGGCATATGACAAATCCCAATAGACCTACTAAGTGACTTGAACCTAGTTGAGTCTAAGGGCTTTGTAAATAAATCCGCTAGTTGATCATTAGTGCCCACATGCTCAAGTGCAATGCATTTGTTTTCAACTAGTTCCCTAATGAAATGATGCCTAATGTCTATATGCTTTGTCCTAGAGTGCTGAACAGGATTCTTTGAAATGTTAATTGCACTCATGTTATCACAATAAAGGGTAAGAATACCTTGATCGAAGCCGTAATCCACAAGCATTTGTTTCATCCAAAGGAGTTGTGTGCAAGCACTCCCGGCGGCTATGTATTCCGCTTCAGCTGTGGATAGAGAGATGGAATTTTGCTTCTTGCAAAACCATGAGACCAAGTTGTTGCCTAGGAAGAAGCAACTGCCCGATGTACTCTTCCTATCATCACAATTTCCTGCCCAATCTGCATCACTAAAGCCAACTAAGCTAGCATTAGTGTCAAAAGAGTACCATATCCCATAGTTGGATGTCCCATTCACATATCGAATGATTCTCTTCACGGAGGAGAGATGGGATTTCTTGGGATCCGCTTGGTACCTAGCACATACACCCACACTAAAGGCTATATCGGGCCTACTTGCGGTCAAGTAAAGCAAGCTACCAATCATGCCACGATAAAGACTTTGTTCCACACTCTTGCCACTAGCATCCTTGCTCAGTTTCAAGGTGGTACTCATGGGTGTGTCACAATGCTTGGCATTCTCAAGGCCAAACTTCTTCACTAGGTTCTTAGCATACTTAGCTTGGGATATGAAAATCCCATCATGCAATTGCTTGATTTGCAAACCTAGGAAGTAATTGAGCTCCCCAACAAGACTCATTTCAAACTCATGAGACATGACATCAACAAATTGTTGGACTTTGGATATGTTGGTGGAGCCAAAAACAATATCATCAACATAAATTTGAGCTATGAAAAGCTCATCTTTGTTTCTCTTGATGAATAAAGTTTTGTCAACACTACCCCTAGTGTAGTCATTGTCAACAAGAAATTGAGTGAGGCGCTCATACCAAGCCCTAGGTGCTTGTTTCAACCCATATAAAGCCTTCTTGAGGCTATAGACATGATTGGGGTGGTGTGGATCCACAAACCCCTTGGGTTGCTCAACAAACACTTCCTCATGCAAGACACCATTTAGGAAGGCACTCTTAACATCCATTTGATGAAATTTGAACTTGTGCACACATGATATGGACAAAAGAAGCCTTATGGACTCAAGACGGGCAACTGGAGCAAAAGTCTCCTCAAAGTCAATACCCTCAATTTGAGAGTATCCTTATGCTACAAGTCTAGCCTTGTTGCGCACAATGTTGCCATTCTCATCCGACTTATTCCTATATACCCATTTGGTGCCTATGACATTAGTATCCTTGGGTCTAGGAACAAGAGTCCAAACCTCATTTCTTTCAAATTGGTTTAGCTCTTCTTGCATGGCAAGACCCCAAAACTCATCATTCAAGGCTTCATCAACCTTTTTGGGTTCAATTTGAGAGGTGTAACAAGTATAGCTAATTTGATTAGCTATTTGACGCCTAGTCCTAACACCTTCATTCATATCTCCAAGAATGTCATTCTTATTGTGGAGATGTCTAACCCATGGAGCGGGTTCTTTAGAGTCCAAAGATGGATCTCTATCAAGAGGTTGGATGACCTCTTCATCAAGACTTGACTTCACATCAATTGAAGTCTCACCATTCTTCTCCAAGAAGGGATCATCAAGCACAATGACCTCCTCATCATGGTCTCTAGTCTTAGGCCTACAATCATCTATGACGAAATTAGATGATTCCATGACACTTCAAGTTTTTAAATTGAAAACTCTATAGGCCTTACTATTAAGGGCATAGCCAATAAAAATCCCCTCATCACTCTTGGCATCAAACTTGCCAAGTTGATCTCGGTCATTTAGAATGTAGCATTTTCTCCCAAATGAGTGGAAGTAGCTAATATTCGGCTTCCTACCCTTCCATAATTCATAGGAGGTTTGCCTAGTACCGGGCCTTAGGAAGACTCTATTTCCTATGTAGCAAGCCGTATTGACGGCCTCGGCCCAAAGGTTCCTAGGGACATTGTTGCTAAGCAACATCACACGGCCTATCTCTTGAAGGACCCTATTTTTCCTCTCAACAACCCCATTTTGTTGAGGAGTTCTAAGAGCCGAAAACTCATGGGAAATGCCTAAGCTATTGCAATAGCTTTCAAAACAAGCATTTTCAAATTCCCTCCCATGGTCACTCCTAATTCTTTTAATGCTTTTAATGTGTGAGTTCTTTTCATTTTGAATTTTTGTGCAAAGCATTTTAAATTTTTCAAAAGTTTCAGATTTTTCTCTAAGAAAATATGTCCATGTAAATCTAGAGAAATCATCAACATAAACAAAAATGTATCTCTTGCCTCCGAGACTCTCGGTTTGCATGGGACCCATAAGTTCCATATGTAGAAGCTCTAATGGCTCCTTGGTGGCGAGATACTTGCCTTTCTTGTGCATACTTTTGGTTTGTTTTCCTTGTTGACAAGGTCTACAAACGCCATCGACTTTCTTCCCAAGCTTAGGGAGGCCACGCACAACCTTGAACTTATCTAAGATCCTCAAATCTCGATAGTTCATGTGGCCAAGTCTTTGATGCCATAACTCAATTTCCTCACATTTGGACATATTGCAAGAGATAGCACTAGCTTCAAGACAATAGCAATTGTCACTCGATCTCTTTCCTTTATGCAAGGTTTGTCCATTTGGCATTAAAATAGAGCAATCATTTTTGTTAAACAATACAGAGAGTCCATCATCATTAAGATGAGAAATGCTTATGAGATTGGCTTGCAAGCCATCAACAAGTAGAGCATTGGACAAGGAGGGTAAATCGGGAATGGAAATAGTTCCTTTCCCTATGACTTTCTTTCTAGATCCATCACCAAAGGTGACAAATCCTCCATCCTCCAAGACAAGTGATTTAAAGAAGCTCTTGTTCCCCGTCATATGCCTAGAACACCCACTATGCAAATACCAAGTGTTAGAGGCATTTGCCTTCAAGGTAATTTGAGCCACATAGCAAGAATAGTTATTCCTTCTAATCCACCTAGGTGTAATGTTCTCATTCCTAGTGGTATTAGTCACATTGGCTCTAGATTTCCTAGGAACATGCATTTTAGCTCTAGCTCTATTTCTTTCAATCATGCTCTTGATTCTACACATTTCAATGTATTTGAAGCAATTAGGTCTAATGTGACCATCAACACCACAAAAGTGACAAGTGGGAATAAAATAAGAAGACATACCATGCCCTTGTGAGTACAAAGGGGCTTTCCCATGCATTTGAGCTTGTCTTTGGTGTTGGATTGGTTCTCTTCTTCTTTGTTGTTGAGTTGGAAAGAATTGCTTCCTTGGTTGACCTTGCATGAATTGCTTTTTGGCTTGATGGTATTTCGGTTGAGGGAAACTTGCTTGATGCACCCTTGTTGATTGAGCTTGAGCTTGTTTCCCTTATGCTACCTTGACTTGAGGATCTTTAGAGCACTCTGCTAGTTCGATCTTCTTCCTAGGATATTGTGGGGGTGGAGGCTCTTTGTTATCCAAACTCTTAACAAACACAATCTTGCTTGAGGATGAGGTCTCCTTGTCATCTTCATAGCCAAGACCTTTCTTATCACTTGCCTCTTGCCAACTCCCAACATGTGGTCAAGTTTATTCGTGCTTGAAGTCATCTTAGCAATGATCTCTCTAGCTTCTTCAAGCTCCTTTTCCATCAATTCCTCATTCCTTTTGGCTATCTTCACTTCTTTATTTAAGTGAGTAGCTTCGGTGGATAGCTTGAGATTCTCTCCTTCTAGCCTTTGAATCTCTTTCTTCATCTTCAATCTTGAGCTTTGAAAATGCTCAATGAAGCCTTCAAGATCCATTCCTCCTACATCCATATTTGTTGAATGGGATGAAGAGTCACCATCGCTAGAGTCATCTTCACTTTGTTTCTCTACCTCTTCATCATCTATTGCTTCCTTACTCTTGAGAGAAGATGCGAAGGCAATAAAGTTTGCCACATGATCCTCATCATCTGAGGATTCTCCTTCTTCTTCCAAGTCATCACCATCAGTCCACGTGGCGGCCATGGCCTTTCCTTTCTTCTTATTTTTCAAATTTCCACAATCCGTGGAGATGTGTCTGAAACCTCCACATTCGAAGCATTGAATCCCTTTTCTTGTGGGCTTGTCTTCACTTGACTCAAACTTCTTGAAAGGAGTCTTCTTCTTTATTTCCTTTCCTTTGGATCCAAATCCCCTCTTCTCAAAATTGATGAACTTCTTGAATCTTTTCACCATGAGGGCCATTTCTTCATCTGAGTCTTCTTTCTCCTTCTCAACCTTAGAAGTCTTCAGAGCGATGCTCTTTTGCTTCTTTTGAGGTATAGGTGTGGGAGTCCATCTAGACTCATATGCTAGAAGCCTTCCAATAACTTCACTTGGCTTCATATTCTTGTAGTCACTATTCTCCTCAAGAGCCGTCACTTTCGACTCAAATCTTGCTGGAAGCGACCTCATAATTTTTTGCTTGATCCTCCTATCCGAATAGGGATCACCAAGTTGATGGCTTTGATTGACTATGTCCATCATCTTCACTTGAAAGTCGTTGAAACACTCATCCTCCTCCATCCTAATTTGCTCGAATTGTGTTTGGAGGACTTGAAGCTTGGAGTCCTTGACCACCTCGGTTCCCTCATGGGTCGTCTCTAGAATCTCCCATGCCTCTTTTGCAATTCTTGTTGTTTGGATCAATTTATACTGATTGTCATCCATTGCACAAAAAATAGCATGCATAGCCTTGTTGTTCCACTTGGATGCTTCAAACTCTTGAGTTGACCATTCCGACTTTGGCTTGGGAACTACACTTTCGTCTTCAAGAGTCTATTTCGGAAGAGCGTAGCCATCTTCAATTGCCATTCATGCTCGGTCATTTATTTGGCAAATGTAAGACTCCATCTTGCCTTTCCAAGAGGCATAGTTTATTCTGGTGAGCAAAGGGGGTCTTGTGCTAGAGGCTCCCTCATTACCACTTCCGTTCCCACTCATAGTGTTTGGGTATGATTGAGATGAATGTTTATGATGCAACAAACACAAACAAAATGCAAGACACACAACGAGCAAGGATCACCTAAGTGTATCTAGGAACCTGCTCTGATACCAATTGAAAATACACAAAGTGTGTCTAATACAACCTAGAGGGGGGGTGAATAGGTTTTAGTTGATTTATTACCAACTTTTCGACTTAATCAATTTTAATAATCTTACTCCATATTAACAATCAATCAATCCAATATAAATATGCGGAAAACAATAAAAACACAAGGATTGATTTACGTGAGAAACCCTCCAACTGGGCAAAACTCACGGGCTATCCTTCTAGCCATAAACAGTCCTCAAATCCACTATTTGAACGAAAGTTTACAACCTAGGTTGACCTCAAGTCACACCTACTTGGTCACTAACCCTTTCACTCTACCCAACGGGCCTTTAATAGTGATTCTTGACCACAAGCTTGTGCACTAACCCACTTAGTCACAAAGCTTAACAATCAATGAAGAGGTTAAACAACCTAAGTGAATATGTAAAAGATATTCAAGTATGCAATTAATGCTAGGCAACAATAAATGCTTATCTAAGGATTTAAAGATGTCAATAAATGTAAATCCTAGATATCAATATCTAAATGCAAATGCATGAAGATTTAGCTAGAAGGGTAAAATCGTCGTAAATGCTAGCTATTAATGAACAAGGCTCTCAACCAACACACAACAACTCAATCATGTTATAAATGCCAATAAACATAAAGATATGCAATAAAATCACATAAAAGAGCTAACCCTAGGCAAACAAGAACATAAATAAATACAAAGAGATTTAGGGCATGTTCAAGTTACCTAGTCAATGAAAGCAAGAAGAATCCATGATGAGATAATGCTTGAAGAGGTTAAATGCACATGGATTTGTGTTTGGTTGAGTAAAGATGAGTTCTTGGGAGTTTCTCTCTCTAAGGGAAGCTTGGCCTATCAAAAATGGCTTCTTAAACTCATGAAAATGAGTAAGGAAGAAGATAGAGCATATATAAGGGAGCTCTAGTTGAAACAGCGTCGTTTTGAACTTAGGGCACAAAATCCTGTCAATACCGCTAGATGGACCGCGTCTCAGGCAAGTGTCCAGACCGCGGTACACACAGCTGTGCACCGTCTGGACAACAACGCGGTGCAGGGCGCTGTGCATGCAGGTGCACAGGCCACGGTATGGGCAACAGAGGCTTACTGGACAACACCGCGACTTGGGTCGCTTTACGTGCAAGAGTACAGGAAGCGGTACATGAAGCATGACTCTGCTAAGGTATACTGCTCTGTATGCCGCGGTGCAAACATGTCTTGCCAAGCGGTCTAGGCCGCGCTAAGAGAAGAAATTCTCTTTTCTAGGCAAACTCAACACACTAAGAGATGTGCAAAATGTGCAAGTGTGGAGTGTGAAAAGAGGCATACAATACATCATTCAATTACATGAAGATAGGAACATAATGCATGCAAGTGAGTGTGTGCAACTAGATCTCTTCAAAGAAAGTTAAACTAGTGAGATACCTTTGAAGTGCTCTTTGAGAGAGATGATGTCCTTGAAGCTTGATCACACTCAAGAGGCCCAAATTACCCTTACAAAGAATAATCCCCAATGTGGTTTGTCAACGAAATAAGACAATCAAAATATGAGGAACTTACAGGAGACTACTATTCGACAGGCATACGACTAGCAATCGACCATTTACCAAAGAAAGTTGAGAGAAACGAGAGAAAAATCTTTGTACTCGTGTACCATGAATGTTAAATAAAAATGTTCTTGTTTATTTATCACTAGATAAACCATTGTCACATATATAAATAATTTCGGCCACCACCTACGTGGGAGTTAACAGAGATTTCTCATCCCGAGTAAAATTCCCGTTAACAGGATCCTTCTTATCCTCCCTATTATTTCCCCTTCTTATTTGCTGGACCTCAGTCGCTTGTTCCCGGGCTTTTTTGAATTGACTTCGGATTCTTTGCGATCAGATCCCTCTGATGAACTGGCGATCTCAACCTGGCCTTTTTCATGAGCGGGATCTATCAGGGAGATTTACCGGCTACCCTCCTCTTGGGCCCGGGCTTCCCTCCTTGAAGCCATCGGGTGAGGGCCCTCTCGTTGCTCCCGAGTCAGAGCGTCCGCTGCGGACTTAACTCGTCTGGGTTGATATTGTGATGGCCTTTTAAGAACTGGGGGCATGGGCCCTAGCCTATCCCGGATCGAAGGTTGAAGCCCGGTCCTATCACAGGCTGGTTCTGGAGGAGGAGGAGGTCCCAAGCGATCAAAGTCAAGCTGCCTGGTCCCGATCTTGCTCATCTTTCCCTGAACATTTGGATTTTTCGGCTGAACTGCGATGCCTTTAACGAGTCGGCGGAGGCTAACATTTTCCACGAAGGCCGCCGCTTGTCGATCGAGAGCGGCCTGGCTTACCAAAGGAGGGCTGGAAGCCCGTGCATTAGTCGTTTGGACCGTAACTTGACTGCGGTGTCCAGGTTTTGAGAGGCTTTTCGCGTTGGGGTCGCCGAAGGTTGTTCCGAAGCAACGAGTTATCCTTAGGAGGAGCGGAGCCTCATGATTCCTGTAAGACAGCCAAAATATAAACTGTTGATTTGATTAGCTAGGTGTGGGTTTTTCCCACAAACGGTACCAGAAAGTGTTACGAAAAATTCGCTCAGGGTGAGAAATCTCAATTAACACCCTCGAGACCACTACCACGTAGGTGGTCGCCGATGTTAGATACCTTCGGTACTTAGTTTGCAATAGATGTTGAAAAATAATGCTAACACAAGGTGAAAGGGAATACAATGGCTTTATCATTTATCAGGCATAATTTACAAAGATCTCTCCAATACTCTCAATCTCTCTGGGATACAATCAAGTGGCACTCTCGTGCCTGTCGAAAAGTAGCTCTCTTCTTACTGTTCATGCTTGATCATTTTATACAAAGTCTAGGTAGGTTCGATTAGCGACTTTCCCGCCATGATTTTCTCAATCCTTTCCCTCCTTATCGGGCGGGATCTTTTTATTTAAAAGTCATTAAATTTGGTTTAATGACAGATTCGAGAGTATCATGGGCGGAGATAAGTTTGTTTCCTTTTTCGATTCAATCACTTGTTCTACACGTAGTGTTTCCATGTTTGTTGTAAGTATGATCTCGTGTATCTTCATGGTATGATTCTTTATGGAGGATGGCGAGTATGACACTTATTGTTTGGTAGAGCGAAGTGTCTTGGTCTTGGTCCTAGGAGCTTGGTCCGGCCTTTCCAAGTCCCTCGGAGCTTTAAATAGCTCACTGTAGGCACTCTTCGATGGCAATGGGCTTTGACGAGCTTCATCCCACCCATCCTAATAGGTCTAAAACCTCGTTCAGCGGGGTGGTGAAACATTGTAATACGAGCTTAAAGCCTAACAGTTTCTCTTTGAATTTGGAGAGAAAGGTGGGCTTCCTAGGGAGGTTGCAAGGTAATCTCGACCTTGATGTCTGAAGCTCTATCCGATCGTGTCGGGCTTCGTCTCGGGTGTTTCCATAGCTCGATGACCCTTCCTAGTTTTTGCGATGTGGCTTTGTAGCTTGAGCCCGGGAGGCGTTCCATGTTGGATAAATTTTTGGCTTGGATTTTGGCTCGGAGGGGGGAGAATTTTCCTTTGGTTCCTAGCCAAATTTGGCTATTAACAGATAAGACACCCTTGATGGCAGATAGGAAAGGCCTTCCAAGAATGGTGTTGTAGGCAGATTGAGTATCTACCACGACAAAATCTGTCATGTGGTTCTGCTGGAGAGGTACTGTTTCACTATCACAGGTAAGATCATAGACCCAATAGGTATCAGTGAGTCCCCAGTAAACCCATAAAGCGCGTGGTGCAGCTGTTGTAACAGGGGTTCTTCAAGTTGAACTGCTCTAAAGCACCCTTGAAAAAGATGTCAACGTTGCTACCGGTTTCAATCAAGACACACTGGACCAAGCAAATGGCGATCTGCAGGGTGACAACCATGGGGTCGTCATGAGGTTGAATCGTGTTGTATACGTCCTTCTAGATAAAGATAATTTGTGCCGAAGGAGGATATCCAGACAATCCTTTGGTGACCCTGAAGATATCTTGGCTCATATCTAACCTGGGCACCTTTCTGGTATGGTTTTTTCTGGAATTGTTGGAGGTTCCTACTAGGGTGGGACCTTCGCTGATGGTGTGGACTATGTGGATCTGCTCCATCAGATCCTTTCCTTTTGCTTTCCTCATTTTTCTCCGTTGCTCTAATGTCTGCTACTAGGATGTTTTTCTAGTGTCGTTTTAAAAGAGCAATCCGTCAACAATATTTGTTAAAACCTCACGAAGCCTAAATTAGTTTGAAAACACAAGTATGGTTGCAAGTGGGGTGTCGTCCACAGGGAACGGAGTTAGCTAAAATTAGTTATTGCTAAAGTAATGTTAATGTATATATATAATAAATGAAACATAAAATGGTGAAGATGTAGATGGTGAATTATCCTATTAATAACACTAAATTAATTTTGGAAACTAAAGTGGGGGAAAATGGAATGAAGGATTTATTTAGATGATGGAAACTAAGAAGTTAACGGATACGAAAGTGAAAACTGGGCAATGCAACAAACTTGTCAATAGCACGGCTATTCAAGGCAACCGACCTAGGATGTATAGAGTCGGTTATTTATCCCTAGAAATTGGCCAACCTAGGATGTATAGTGCGGACCACCTATTATGGATTAATCCGTCGAAAACTACCAACCTAGGATGTATAGTGTTGGTGGTTCGTCGGATTCTGAAAATGAAGCTCGTATACCTATCAATGACTCAACCAATTGTAAATGTAGTCAACCTAGGATGTATATTGATGACTTCTAACCCTCTCACGAGATCCGACCTAGGATATATGTTGCCGAAAATTCGATCAAGGTTAGATTAAGACCGCAGTTTTAAGAGTCAGAATTCATGACGTTCTGTCCATTCATTAGAGCAAGACACAACTAAATAGGATGTATATCTAGATGCAATACTCATACATAATACAAAGAGATCTTGCAAAGAGGATGTATCTACACAAGAAATCAATGGTAAACATTCATAACAAGAATAGATCAATGAAAGATAGACATGAATATCGATATAACATCAAGTTTATGTACAAGCCCAATATTCAACTAACTACTCCATCAACCCCTTAGAGGGGATTCAGCTACTCATTACAACTAGGAAAATAAGAGAAAGGAAAGAGAAAGAACCCTTGGAGAACATCTCCTTCTTTGAAGTGGCTTCAATCTCCAAACTTCCTTGAAGTTGAGTAGAGAATGTAAGGACGTGAGAGAGAGAGAGATTCTAGATCTAAGCTTGTAAAACCTCTAAAAAAACGGAGTCAAAGCTTTCTAAGACATTATTATACTATTCTATTTATACAACATACAAAAATAGGTCACTTAAGCTTCAAAAATCAATCTGGTGCACGTTGAGTGCGGGTGGAGTGCGGGTGAATTACCCGCACTATATGGGTTGTCTTCATCTTCAGTTCTCGGATCTGGGCAATAGTGCGGGTGGAGTGCGGTTGGATCACCCGCACTGGACTCGTACTGTACCCGCACTTGAGTCGCACTTGAGTCGCACTCTACTGTCAGGTGCAAAATCCACTCCTCTATCTTGAGCAATAGTGCGGGTGGAATGCGGTTGGATGACCAGCACTGTACCCGCACTTTAATGTCAGGTGAAACTTCAACTTCTCTGGTTTCCCAACAGTATGGGTGGAGTACGGTTGTATGACCCGCACAGTACCCGCACTCTAATGTCAGGTGCAGCTTCAGCTTCTCTGGTTTGGCATTAGCGCCGGTGGAGTGCGGTTGGATGACCCGCACTATACCCGCACTTTAACTCTTCACTTTGCATCAGGTCCCGGCTATAAGCATGAGCGCGGTTGGGGTGCGGTTAGAGTGCGGGTGCGACCTGCATTTGACCTAAACTTGACCCGCACAGTAGAGCTGCTTATGCTCCTTTGTCTTTTCTTTTGCCCATTTTCTGTCGAAATCACCGCAACATGCTTCCAAACCCATCTTTGCACCATTTCCTACAATTACGTACATAACAACCCATTAGAGATACAAAAATGCACGAAAACAGAACACAAGGTAAGGATTTGAGGGCCTAAATATACTACATATTTGGCCCGATCAAACACCCCCAAACCAAACCTTTGCTCGTCCTAGAGCAAACATAATCTAAAACAATAAGACGCCAACAGATTGTAAATCCTAGACACTTAAACAATAATTCAACAATGCCGCAAGTCCAATGTGTGAAATGATACAAGTAGGTGCAATAGAGAGGAGGAAAACATATGCACAAGATCAAGAGCAATTTGGAGACACCCAAAGGAGGCTCGTACGAACACGAATCCCACACCTAAAGGCATTCATGAATTAGGGTCAACTTACTCCCATACTTTGAGCATAATTCGCTTCAATTCTATAACTCACATGGATTCTCTCTTTTCTTTCCTCACAGAGTCCTAAGTTCCACACAAACAAGTATGCAAAGATGATTTTGCACAAAATTTAAGCAATGAACTATCCTAGGAACAAGTCACCATGCCATGGATGTGAAAGATCGTGCTTCAACCGACATTCCCAAACTAGACTTATATGGATCAAGTAGGGCTTTTCCACCGGTTATAGTGTGGCTATGGGGTTTAATGAGGTTAGACAAGGAATATAGGACATTTGGAGTTCAAACTCACCAATCATGCTAGAATATACCCCTACACCCATACAATGCTCTTTTATCACTCATATGCAAACCTCTAGGCAATCGTTTACCCCACATTCGTGCCTTCCATGTTGCACTCCGTTTGAGCGTATTTAGCATAACACAATCACAGTTATGGCACTTCAAGTACAATTTCTCTTTTAATAATTTTTTTTTTACAATTTCCCAATCACAATGTTGTACTCCATTTTGAGTTGTTACAATTTCCCTTTATTGGGCATTTATGGCACACAACTACAGTTCTTAGCTCTTTCCTTGCATATTTTCAACAATTATTTCATTTTACCCGCTCTTTGATCATTTAGAGTTTAACTCCTTTCCTCACCACCATTTCACATCCTAATATGATTAGTACAAGGGTAGGCATGTGTTTAGGCTATTAGTTATATGGTTGAATGTGGTACCAAATGAAAGAGTAATTATTTGGCCTCAAACTTGGCTTTGGAGCACACAATATGGTATGTGGTATTTAGGCTATAGAGGTAATTTAATACACATACATTCCCTAATATCACTTCTACAACCATCTAAAAAGGGAATGAAAGCATCCATCACGCACTTCACAAAATAATATGCAAGTCCTATGGCACACGACATAAATGACGAGAGGCGTGTTTAAGAATAATCAATAATACACTCAGAACACGCACTTTAATGCTTGTGTTTGTGAACTCACGGGCATCTCCACTATTAGAACAAGGTCATAGGAACATTGAGTCCCCAGTACTTAACACCAACGGGTGGGATGACCCCATGGTGGGGCAAGCGAACCCTCAAGTAGCACCAAACTATGTCACAAGGTCAGAGCACATACAAAGAACTCGCCAAAAGCACACTCTAGAGGCATCATACCCATACTGGTTACAGTTTGAAAATTGGACAAGCGACAAAATTGAAAAATTAGACACTATAAAACTATAATAACGACTGTACAAGGTGTAACACACCCCCAAACCAAAACTCAACAATGTCCCCATTGTTGGAAACCACAAGGTATGTCCTAAAGGGGGAGAAACACCATAGACGACTCAAAAATGAAGAACATGCATAAAGCGCAACCAATAACAAGCATAATCTCAATAATTTGCAGAATGAGGGTTCAACACCCCCAAACCGGATCTAGACACAAGCTCAAAACTCGCACAAGTATATGATCAATATGCACTCAACCATGCTCATTTATGTTAACAAAATCTAAATTCGCATTCATCAAGAATAAGACAATGAAGTACAAAATCGAAGGTAGAAACTCCCTTTAGAAGGAAGCTAGTTCTTTGTCCATGCGTGTTGTCATGTGCTTTTCAAAAGATGCACAACCTAGCTTAAAACCACACAACAACTCTACCAAACAAAAATCAAATGCGAAAAGAAAAGAAACATAAGTTCATGCCGTCAAAGGAATTACAAATAAAAGAAATAAAAGTAAATAGTCCTAGAATAATAGTAATAAACAAAAAGGAACGGATGGCTAATCCTCGTCTGAAAACTCCTTCTCTGGTTCACTGGAGATCCCTTTCCCCTTGGGGTCCAGTTCTGATCTGATCCGATCTTCATGTTCCCTCCTGGATCTCTCCATTGCAGCTCGGAGCTCTGCCCTATATGGGTCAATGGCTGGGCCTCCTGAAGGTGGTGAGAAAGCAGCGGGCCTCTTCTTCTTCTTTGGATAAACTAGGAGACTGAGTGCCTCTCTCATGTCGGTGAGGTTGCCCCAAATGTAATTAAAATACTCACTGGCTTCTGCTATGCTGTCAACAATTTGCTTCCTATTTTCGACGACCTCAGTTCTGAGGTTCTCCAATCCTGTAAGCAAGGTCTGCCAAGGGATCTCTCCAGAAGTCTCCTGCGGGAATGGGGAAGCAGCGGGCCTGTAATCACCGTATTCTAAATAAACCGGTTTCAACTCTAGTTGTTCGGAAATGACTTCAGCCTGTCTGCTTGTGCTTCCCCCTCGAGCAGATTTTTTTTCTCCCTGTTCTGACTCTGACACCGGAGAGGTCTCGCTCTCTCACTTGGTCATTCCATGTGAACTGCCCAATAGGCCCCAAACCACATTCAAAGGGATCGGATCCAAAATCCACCCTTGCATTTCTGTTAAATGCGATGATTACGCTAGGGAAGATGAGTGTCTGCTTGTCTACTCTGACACCTCCCAGTTCAAGTATCTCTCTTTTGACTTGAAAGCCTACGTCGACCAATTGATTCTGCAGTATATAGTACAGGATCATTGCTGTATTGAAGTTGACTGAAGTCTTGTGCTTCCTGGGAATCAGGGAATGAGAGATGTGTTAGGATTATGCTCAATGGCAAGAGTGTAATATTGTAATTGACAATCTTCTCATATTAATAAAGTGAATTCTGATTCTTACAATTACTTATAGCATTTATTATTATAATTGTCAAGGTAAATAATCATAAGGTCAAAAGACTATGAGACATGAAGAATTGTTCATACATTCAGATATGTATGAGGTAGACACAATTCTTTAGTTAGTCTTGAATAACGTTCACAACTTAAGTTAAAGGTTGGGCACCTCTGTCTTGTTAAAGTTGTAGAATTCTTTTACTAGCATTTGAGTGGGATCAAATGAATATGATGAGTCTAAAATCATCGAAAGGTTTTCGAGTAAAAGAATCTAGTGCACTAGGTGCATTGAACTGGATCACAATGAAATACTTTATCTAGAACCGTCACTAGATATAAGTCTTTTCATTAAAGAGGACAATCGGAGAGTCTATCTTAATCCTGAGATAAATGATGGACTTATGGTTGCAAGTGTTATCATTAGAGCTATCAATGAGTACGATTATATAGCATAGTCTATCCTCGATAGTTTGGTGGTATACATTTGTTAATCGATAGAGGACTTCATTTACAGATATGGACATCGTGGCTCCATTTATTAAATGAGAGTATAATATCGTCATATGGATGTTTTGAGGTATTGGATATTAAATCTCAACGTTGAGTTTTCAATAATGATTATTGAAAACATGGCTTCTGGACAAGTCAAAGTATCCAAGTTCGAAATGTGGTCATATGAGGAAATATGGTAACTTGGAGAGCTATAGGCGGTCTATGAGCTCTTGGCGATTACTGATATTATTCACGAGGATACACCATCTCCTATAAGATTGTCTAGGGTATGAATGAGAAACTTCTCCTTATTCTATCTTTATTTAAGAGTTCAATTTTAGCTCTTTAGTGGAATGAGTTAAAATTAATAGATTGGACCTAAGTGAATCATTTGTTGATTGTGATTAGGTTGTGTCTGTTGAAACTTAAATTTAGATAGCCCGTCAAGATCCCCAATCCACACGCATTTGCATGGATCACTTGATCTATTCTACCCGGCCGATTTAAGGGTCCATCTAGAATTGTTTTTAATATATCAAGAATATAATATGTCTATTATTTAATTAATGGGCTGCACTATTATATTAATATATTAAAAGGAGACATGTGGGCTTGTTTCTTTTAGTAAGAATGGGTATGGTTCACATGTGGGCTTTTATTTAAAGTCCAATGGATTAAATGAAATAAGAAAGGTGTATATATATGGCCCATTTATATAAGTGGGGCGGCAAGGTGTATATATTAACCTAATATATTATTTTGTTTCATTGTTTTAATTAAATAAGAATTAGTTAATTTATTAATTAATTGTTTAATTAATAAACAAATCTTTTTCTGATAAGGAAATATATTTCCTAAAGTTATACTATTGGTAGTAGTATATTAAAAGTAAAAGACTTATTTGATAAGAAAATAAATAGTTAATTTTATTTATTTAATCAAATAAGAAGTCTTTTTATTTAGTCAATAAAAGAATAAATATATCTATGAGTTGGATTAGGTTTTGAAGTCCAAAGATTGTTGGAAATTAGGGTGCAACACAAACTCTTTTTGGTATGTGATTTGTGGCAACCCTAGTCTATTTAGAGGAAGATTTCGGCAATCCTAAATAGATGAGGAAGCAAAATTTCAGCCACCTATATAATACCACATATAGAATTCGGCCACAATAGTTGATTGAATGATTCAATTTTTCTTCTTCTTCTCAATTCATAGAAAAGGATAATTTTTATTCTACTAAACATAAAAGAGAGAAGAGATTATTCTTTGATAGTACACTGATTGCTTGTTCATCAATAAGCTTGTGTGTACAACATCGAATTAGGTTCACGCGAGTTTTGATCATTAGATTGAGAACTCAAAAGTGACCAGAATAATTTTTGTCTTCTTTTGATTGTTTTGTGACTAACAAAAGAAAAAGAAAACTTTGTTCATCCATTCTCAGGTTTGCAATTCAAAGAAAAAGGGAGACCACGCTCCTAAGTGATTCACGTACGTGTTCGGATTGGCAGATCTTGCGGTACTGTTCACGATCACTGTTCACGGCGGGGGTACTGTTCACGATCACTGTTCACGCAGATACTGTTCACGCGGTACTGTTCACAATCAGTGTTTACGCGGGTACTGTTCACGTGGGTACTGTTCACGGGCATCGGAAAAGATTTTGCGGATTAAGTCAATCAGATAACGCATCAAGAGGTATTTAACTCTAACCGTATATATTTGAGTTTAATTAATTAAAAGGTTAAGGTTCAACTTTGAGAAAAAATTTTAAAACCATACGAAATCTATTTTTCGTTTCTTCCGCTGCGTTTTATATCGATTTTTCCCTACAAGATGAACACATGCCAAAAACCCAACTCACTCTTCAAGTTGGTGTGCTTCATGCGGTGATCTGGTGCCACCCAAAAGTCCATTGGACGGATCACCAGCTGGTTGGCAAACTCCACATTCTGTGTAACAAAGAACTCATTCCAAGTCACCCCCTGCCATAATCTTCCGACCGCCTCTGGATCAACTGGAAGCTCTATCCTATAGTATTTGTTAATGTCCGCTATAGTCATTCGGACCTCCACCTCTCGGACCAAAACAGAGGAAGTTCGCTGAAAAGTCTCAGGTACCATTCCAGCAAAGAATTCCACCACCACACTTCTGCAATACATCGGGGGGGGGGGGGGGGGGGGGGGCTAACGAAGGTTTCCCATCTCGTCGCTTCGACTACATGATGTATTAAGGTGACCTCCAGCTCTTCAACTGCAATTCCTCTTTCAACCACAACATCTCACTCCCTAAAATGCTCCAAGCAGTCCGCAAACTCTGGATGCCTGACACATGGGGGTGGAACTTGACGTCCCCTCCTCGTTCTTTGCTCGGAACCCTGACTGCCTTACCTAGTTGATTGCCTGGTTCTTCCTGACATCTGCATAATAAACAATAGTTTTAAGGGAATACTCATATCAAGGAACCATGAGGTTATGATGAAACAATTGAAAGAACGAATAATCTGTCAGGCTGATAAAATGCTGGTGGAGTGCGGGTGACTGACCCAAGCTGGACCCTTACTTTAACTCGTTTCCAGTTACCTGGCACATGCAGAAACATAAACAACACCCACACTTTACACTCACAGCAATTTAGTAAATCAAATCACTATAATATGGTCATAACCCATGTATAGAACATTTCACATGCATAATTAGAAAACAACTTATAATTTAATCCTCATAGATATTCAATAAAAAGTTCAAAAGTTCCGAAATTGAATATGTGATTATGTGAAAACAAGGATTGAGATAATTGAAAGCAAAATTATCCACATTCTTTGTAATTAAAGCATCATACACAATCCCAATAAGCAAGGAAAAAGAGCACAAAAATCGTGGCCCATCCTTGAACAATGAAGTTCATGCAAAAAGAGGGAAATATTGTTGACAAATGGTTCAGAATTTGAGATTAAAGTGATATGTAATGAAATTAGAGGAAGAATTCATACCTTGGTTGCTGAAAATAGAAAACGTGGTACACACAGAATACCTTTTAGTTGAGACAAGGGAAAAAAGAAGGTTTTTGGTATATATGCTTTGTTTGAAAAAGGTGGAGCCCTAGAAAACGACAAGTGACATATATATAGTTGCGACCAGAGTGCGGATGGAGTGCGGGTGACGGACCCGCACTGTACTCGCACTTTACTACCTGATGCCTTCGGAGTGCGGTTGGAGTGCATGTTACTGACCCCCACTATACTCGCACTGTTTCCCTGGACTGATTCCTTGACTCTGCCCTGCAATTGTATCTGCACCAAAAACCACACACAACACCTTAACAAGCACTATGTTCCAAAAATTTACAAAGACAACAAACTACCCATCCGAAAAGTAAAAATACTAAAACGAATTCAAAAGTGAGTGTGATGCACTCAAAGTGGGACCCGGTCAAACAAAGGAGGTTTGACGGGAATGGGGAACACATTCAACTTGGCCATCTAAACCGGTGCCAATTGCCTATGTACTGCATCTCTCCCCACCTTCCTCACTTGTCCAACTAGGTCCTTTCTAACCCATATAAGTTTGACCTTTGTTGGGTTCATCCTAGACCAAACTCTATTTGCCTTGAACCTTTGGAAACTAAAGCAATAAGCCTTAGTGTGCCCTCTTTTGGCACAAAAGTAACAAGTAACAGAACGGTTAGGGAAACCCCTTGTTCGGTTGTTGGTGTGGGCCCCTTTTTTTTGCCCGTATCTGAGGGATTTGACCTCGTTTTCTGTCACATCGAGTTGCTCAATCAAATCACACTCCTTGACTTTGGCTCGCTTCAACTCATCTTCTTTTTTGTTCAACTGTTCTTGCAATTCTCTTACCGCTTTGGCGGACTCCTCGACAACTAACAACATTTTCCTTGAACTTCTCTCATTCTCCTCCTCGAATTCCTCCGAGAGCCTTGCCAATTCTTCTAAATTCTTGGAGACTAACTCCTCCTTTGTAGCAAGTTCCACCACTTGATCCCTTAGATCCTCGTTCAATGTTGAGAAGTCATGCAATTTCTTTTTCAACATTCCATTCTCATCCTTGAGCAAATATACCTCTAGCTTGAGCTTCGTGTTGTCTTGCTCTAGCTCACCTATCTCCTCAAAAATGGCAGTATTTGATTCATCCTATTCAAGTTCACATTCTTGCCTTTCCTTCACGCAGTCTTGGTTTCCCATTTCCAATCTCCTTCACACCCTCAAAAGCTTGCACAAGGGTGAGCACCTGGCTTCTTTTCTTTCTTGAATTTGGTGCTTCCAAGACCAAACAATCTTCGACTTGGCTTGCTTCGGGGGATTTTTCCTTGAAGTTGACACTTTTGCCTCCACAGCTGAAGAAAATGTCCCTTGAACAAATATCGACTACCATACCCGCTGTGGCCATGAATGACCTCCCCAAAAGCAATTTCTAGTTCCTACCACTGGATTCTCCTCGCTTGCAATTCAAGACCACAAATTCTACTTGCACCATCAAACCGTGCACATTCATGTAGACTTCCTCCACAATACCAACTGGGGTGATGGAAGAATTGTCTGCCATGATGAGAGTCTGAGAAGTAGGCTTGATTGACTGAATCTTCAACTGTTCATATACCTCCAATGGCATCATATTGATGCTAGCCCCCATGTCAAGCACTGCTCCCATCTTGGTGAGTTCTCAATTCGTACCTCTATGACGAAACTTCCGGGATCCAAAAGTTTAATGGGAGAGTCTATGCCACTTCCTCTATCTTTATTATCTATGACCTCTACCACACTTTTCTCGGTCTCTTCAACTCCCAACTCGACAACCTCTAACACGTTAACGTGCTCATTGGTGCTTGATGCCTTCCCCTTGTTCTTGACCAATGCATCGAAGATTTGTACCAACTGAGTTTCCATCTTCTTCAGTGAGGCTCCATGACTATTTGCCCTCTGATCATTGGACTGCATGTAAGTGGTCATTCGTTGCTCAGAGGCATGCATGGTGTTCTTGAGGGCTTCTGACCCGATACCAACCGTTTTGTTCAATGTGCTCACTATCTCCTCTAGAGACTTGTCCTTTTGTTGGCTGGTGGATGCTTGGGAATTAAAGTTGGATTGTGGGTTACTACTTGAACTTCCCCATTGGTTGTTGCTGCTAGACCCTCCTTGGTTGTACCTATTGTACCCACGGTTTTGGTACCCCTGATTGTTGTTTCCACCTTGGAAATTGTTGTTGCCACCTTTGTAATTTGTTGCCCCTAGGTGGTTGTTGTTGGACAAAGACAAGTTTGGGTGGTTTCTCAACCGTGGGTTGTACGTGTTTGAATACGGGTCATTCATTGGCCTTGAAAATTCCCCAAGGGCCTGGGCTTGCTCTTCTTGACCAAACTGCCCTTCTCCTCCTTCTATCTCCCCCATTACTTGACTCACTCCTTAGAAGGACCCTGGCTTTCCAGTTATAAGATCTTTGATTGATTGGAGCTTTTTGTTCATTCTGGATATCTAAATTTGAACTTGGGTATCCTGACCCACTTCTATCCTTCCGCCCCTTCTCACGTGTGAGGTCCTCTGCTGTGAGTTCCGGGCAATCTTCTCCTAGATGTCATATGCCTCAACTGCTCTCGTGTCTGCTATTGCACCTCTGCACGCATTGTCCACTAGCATTTGTGTGATCGGTGAAAGTCCACTATAGAAGGTGTTAACAGATGTTTCTGGTAAAGGACCAAGGGAGAATTTTCCAACAGAGACCTGTCCAGGAAGATTCATCCAAATATTCCCAGAGACCTGCAAGATCAGTACCATCACCTAGATAGAGCCAATATCCGGCAAGGTTGGGACCTCGACTACCTACCTATCTAGGTGGGATATCATCCCCGAAAGTATGTACCCCGCCATACTGAAGCTCCTGATACCTGCTCAAGATTAGCACGATGATAACTCGCACGCCCAGCACCCCGCAAGCATCTCGACGTCGATCAAGGTACCAGGTATCTCCATACCTACCTTAGTGCTACCTCGATATCCACCTTGGTGTTACCTTGACTCCCGCCTGATACTCAGTATGATCATCCGAAGCTCTTCCAAGGCAAGTACCTTACCTTCCAAGCAATACGATAGGGAACATGAAGACCCAAGCACCATTCCAGCAGGAAGTAGAACAAGCTCATCAAAATGAGGTGTCAACATTAACCTCCATCAGAACTCATGATCAGAATCTTCCTCCAAGCTCCACGAAGAAGGAAAGTTGACTCCATCGCCATCAAGCTCCACGAAGAAGGAAAGTTGACTCCATCGCCAAAATAAAGCGCCATTAATGATCCTATGGTCAATCGAATCATAATTTGAATTCACCATTGATTAACGGGATCTAATCCCGCGCCTTCAGCTCCACGCAAATGCCTTTCAACGCTTAAAATAAGACTCTCTATAATCTTCATTAAAAACAACCGGATTTTGAGGAGATTAGGGGAGTACTATATATACGGCGTTGAAGGGTAAAGCAAAGGAGAGACTTCTAGGAGTATTCTTGATCACTAGAACAAGAGAGAGATCCTGGGAGATTCCCGGAAGCCAATGAGAGTCCATTGATAATCACTGGAGGAAAAATATCCACTTATCGACACAGACGTTTTCTCCATCTTCATCTTATGTAAAAGAGTGAAAAAGAGTGAAAGATATGTACGTATTCATATTGTAAACCCATGGTAGTAGTTGGTTAAATAAAACAGTGTTCTTTTTTACCTCTCTCAGTCCATTTGTGTCCTTTATCCATTCTCTGGTCAGTCGACCTCGATCATACTAAGAGAGGGACCCCGGTACCGAAGGTACCTACCCCGCTGCTGCTAGCGGTAGTGGGTGAGGGTGTTAACTGAGATTTTCACCCTGAGTGAATTTTTCCTCTAACAGAAGGAATTAACCTTCAACTCTGGGTGGTATGTATGCGGCGGCATTTGTGCTAACAACAAGTTAAACCTCTCCCATGCCTCATGGAAGGGTTCACCGTCTTCCTTAACAAAGGATGTTATTTTCAACCTTAGGTCCTTTGCCTTTTGCGACGGAAAATACTTGTTGAAAAAGACCTTGCACACCTAACTCCATGTTACTAGTGATCCTGGCCTCAAATTCATGTACCATGTCATGGCGGCATCTTTCAGGCAGTACTGGAAACACCTGAGGTGGAGCTGCTCTCTTGTCAGCACTGCTTGGCTAGCCATTACCGAAAAGGTTTCTAGGGTGGCTCCATATTGTTTCATAAATTGAAGGCAATCATTGGTAACTCTCCCACTAAAAGATGGTAGGAAGCTAATATGAATAATTTTCAACTCATACTGCCTTGTCACATCATCAAGTACTATGGCAGTGGGCACATTACCTACAAACGGGAGTGTGTACTCGCCCATGGTGAGACATAGCTGTTCATTTCCATGTACACTGACCTCATGCTCGCGAGCCTGTTGCTCATTCTGATTCAGATCATTTATGTCTTCCTTATTCCGCTCAGTTTGATCCATAGGAATACCGGCTTCCATGTTTTCTTCGAACTGACCGGCTCTTTTACCCAACTGATTTATATTGTCATCACCTAGCAATATTGTTCCTCTTAATGATCTTCTTCCGTGCATATACCTAGAATCCTGGAAATTCAGAAACAAATAACGCACAACGTAACAAGACACAAATAAGGTAGATCAGAAATGTTACTAGACTAACTATTACTCATGCGAAACTAATCAAACTAAACATGCCGCTCCCCAGCAGCGGCGCCATTTGACTGGATGTTTTTCTAGTGTCGTTTTAAAAGAGCAATCAGTCAACAATATTTGTTAAAACCTCACGAAGCCTAAATTAGTTTGAAAACACAAGTATGGTGGCAAGTAGGGTGTCATCCACAGGGAGCGGAGTTAGCTAAAATTAGTTATTGCTAAAGTAATGTTAATGTATATATATAATAAATGAAACATAAAATGGTGAAGATGTAGATGGTGAATTATCCTATTAATAACACTAAATTAATTATGCAAACTAAAGTGGGGGAAAATGGAATGAAGGATATATATAGATGATGGAAGCTAAGGAGTTAACGGATACGAAAGTGAAAATTGGGCAATGCAACAAACTTGTCAATAGCACGGCTATTCAAGGCAACCAACCTAGGATGTATAGAGTCAGTTATTTATCCCTAGAAAGTTACCAACCTAGGATATATAGTGCGGACCACCTCTTAGGGATTAATCCGTCGAAAACTACCAACCTAGGATGTATAGTGTTGTTGGTTCGTTGGATTCTGAAAATGAAGCTCGTCTACCTATCATTGACTCAACCGATTGTAAATGTAGTCAACCTAGGATGTATAGTGATGACTTCTAATCCTCTCACGAGATCCGACCTAGGATGTATAGTGCCAAAAATTCGATCAAGGTTAGATTAAGACCGCGATTTTAAGAGTCAGAATTCATGACGTTCCGTCCATTCATTAGAGAAAGATACAACTAAATAGGATGTATATCTAGATTCAATACTCATACATAATACAAAAAGATCTTGCAAAGAGGATGTATCTACACAAGAAATCAATGGTAAACATTCATAACAAGAATAGATCAATGAAAGATAGACATGAATATCGATATAACATCAAGTTTATGTACAAGCCCAATATTCAACTAACTACTCCATCAACCCCTTAGAGGGGATTCAGCTACTCATTACAACTAGGAAAATAAGAGAAAGGAAAGAGAAAGAACACTTGGGGAACATCGCCTTCCTTGAAGTGGCTTCAACTTCCTAACTTCCTTGAAGTTGAGTAGAGAATGTAAGGATGTGAGAGAGAGAGAGAGATTCTAGATCTAAGTGTGTAAAACCTCTAAAAAATGGATACAAAGCTTTCTAAAACATTACCATACTATTCTATTTATACAACATACAAAACTAGGTCACTTAAGCTTCAAAAATCCATATGGCGTGTGTGGAATGCGGGTGGAGTGCGAGTGAATTACCCGCACTGTACCCGCACTATATGGGTTGTCTTCATCTTCAGTTCTCGGATCTGGGCAGTAGTGCGGGTGGAGTGCGGTTGGATTACCCGTATTGGACTCGCACTTTACCCGCACTTGAGTCGCACTCTACTGTCAGGTGCAAAATCCACTCCTCTGTCTTGAGCAATAGTGCGGGTGGAGTGCAGTTGGATGACTAGCAATGTACCCGCACTCTAATGTCAGGTGCAACTTCAACTTCTCTGGTTTGGCAATAGTGCGGGTGGAGTGCGGTTGGATGACCCGCACAGTACCCACACTCTAATGTCATGTGCAGCTTCAGCTTCTCTGGTTTGGCATTAGCACGGGTGGAGTGCAGTCAGGATGACCCGCACTATACCCGCACTTTAACTTTTCACTTTGCATCAGGTCCTGGCTATCAGCATGAGTGCGGTTGGAGTGCGGTTGGAGTGCGGTTGGAGTGCGGTTGGAGTACGGTTACGACCAGTACTTGACCTGTACTTAACCCACACTGTAGAGCTGCTTATGCTCATTTGTCTTTCCTTTTGCCCCTTTTCTGTCGGAATCACTGCAACATGCTTCCAAACCCATCCTTGCACCATTTCCTACAATTACGTACATAACAACCCATTAGAGATACAAAAATGCACGAAAACAGAACACAAGGTAAGGATTTGAGTGCCTAAATATACTACATATTTGGCCCGATCAACCTCCTTCCCAGTGTGAATGCTATCATGCACCTATTGGAGAAATTCTACCAAACATCCCTCTCTTACCACTGCTTGAATCTGGTAATGTAGGCTGTAGCATTCCGAGGTGTTGTGCCCCACATCCTCGTGGAAGTCACAATACTTGTAGCGATTTTGCTGATCAGCTGGTGCCTTCATTGGACAAGGCTTCCTGAGTAGTCCCTTGTCGCGGATGGTGAGGTAGATAGTCTCGCGAGATGCATTAAGAGGGGTATAATAGGTGTACCCCCATTTTTCTCTAGTTATCCACGCTATCTCCCTGAGTGAAGGTAAAGCTCTAGGAAGAGTCCGCCTAGCTGGGTACCGGTCTCGCTGAGGTTGGTAAGGCGGCGGCAGTTATGTAGATCTATTAGGAGGTCTGTTTGGGCCATTCTGTACTAGAGCGAGCTTGGGCGCCTCCTTCTTTTGTCACTTGGCAGATCTTATGTCGTCATGCTCCATCTTGACCCTGAGCTGCTCAACTATCTTTACTTGTTCAAGAGCCCTATCATAAGCCTCATGGTATGTCTTTGGTGGATGCTTGGCGATGGATCTGAATAATCTGCTAGCACATAGGTTCCTTCTGAAATTGGCTAAGGTCTTCTTCTCCGTGAAGACTCTCATCTGGATTACCTCCTTGTGGAACCTCTCCACGTAGGCTCTGAACGATTCACCCCGCTCATGGATCATGTATTGATTATGAATGGGATCCTTGGGGTGAGGTTTGAAGCCTAGGAATTGAGTGCCAAAATCGGTAGTCAACTTCGTGAATGAGTCAACACTTCCTGCTAACAGCTTCCTGAACCACGTCTTGGCTTAGTCAGTTAGCGTAGTGGGGAACATTCTGCACATGGCGGCCCTGGTAGCATTTTGGACCTCCATCTATTGAACAAAGCTCTCTAGGTGACTCAGGGGATCCTTTGTCGCGGAGTATTTATCGGTTCGCATCTTGAATTTAAGAGGTAGCTCTGCCTCTCTTATCTTTCTAGAGAAGGGGGTGTTCATCTCTCCCAAGGGATCCTTCCTTAACTCCTGGAGTTCTTTAGCCACTCTAGCTACTTGGTCCCAGAGGTGGTTGTTACCGTCATTCCCGGATTGTACCTTAGAGTATCCATCATCAGACCCCTATAATGCCACTAAGGCTTCATCCCGGTTCTCCTTCGGGGGAGGATTTTCTATAACGCTCCCTCTATTGCTGGTACAATCTCCTGCCGCCGATCGTGGCTACCTCATGGCCGCTCCTTGTTGAGGTAGTCTAGGAACCATTGCTGGTTGGACCGGGTAGAGGTGCTCCCTAGGTGGGAGGTTGATGACGAATTTGATCTGTCGGGGTCGATAACCATTAGGCTGTCTTGGAATCGGGGGCATGGGCCCAAATCTGTCATAGACCGATGGTACCGGAGGCATGGGCCCAAGCCTGTCGTGGACCGGTACTAGCGGTGGTGGTCCCAATCTGTCAAAAATGGGTATCCTAGTGCCTTGTGATCGTGCCAAAATTGTGCTATATTTTGGCCCTCAATTCCATATCCTTTAGCTTGTTTTTGAGTGTGTTTTGGTGTCTAATGGCTCTATTCTAGTCAATGCAGGCATTTTTAGGCAAAAAGAAGTTTGGGAGGCAAAAATTAGCAAAAAAAAATGGGATTTGATAGAAAAATGGACTAAAATTGTGAAAATCTTGTGCAGCACATCCAACTTTGGAGGGTCATATCTCCTTACTTAGATTGAACCACATTTTTGAATACATATATTCAAAAAGATCCGGGAGTCTAGTTTCTAGCGGTTTTTACGGATTGTATTTCCGAGTTTTGTAGAGGAAGTTATGCCCATGTTAATGACTGTTGCAAAGCAGTGCACGGGTACTGCACGGGTAATCTACCCTTGCACTAGCCAATGCACTACCAGTGCACTACCCGTCCAGTTACCGGTGCACCGCGTGTTCCAGCTCAGTTTAAGCCACGTTTTCAGCCATTTTAGAGGGAAAATGTGTCCTTTCATGCCTATTTCGTGCCCTAACCTCCCAAACCTATAAATACACCATTTCTTCACAAGACCCATCAACTCTCAACCCACAAAAACCTAAACACAAAATCCTTTCCATTTCATCTTTTTCACCAAATCAAGAGAGAGGAGCTTCAAAAGGCATCCATGGAGGTTTTCCTCCATGGATTGCCTCTCCACTGACCACCTAGTACCATCATCATCCATCTTTGAGGAAGATTCGAGAGGAAAGAGCACCCTACTTTGTCTATGAGGAGGAGGAGCTTCAATGGAGCTTGGAGATCCGAGATGACAATTGGGCAACTCTCCGAGCTTAGAGATCCGGAATTGACACCCTTGGGTTTCTTCTTTTTTCTCTTCTCTTGTTATTTTCTTCTTTTATGTGTATCCCCATTTGGGAAATATGTAAACCCTACCACTAGTTCCATTTATTTAATTGACTTGTATTTGATTTCTTCTTGTATTGTCCCGTTCAATTACACTTAATTTGACACTTGACTTGTATTAAGTAGGATTGACAACCCAACTCTTGATGTATGTTAGGGATAGCTCTTGTCTTTACATTCATGGCATGTAGAGTAGATATTGGTATGTGTTCATGATTGGGATTAGGAGTAGATTAATGTAATTTAGGATTAGATTAACTAAGCATCCCATGATTGCTCATATGTCGATGGATTATTCGAAATGCATGTTTTGGATTGAATTGAGTATTTTTGTTTGTTTGGGTGGAATTCATGAAGTGTATACATGATGCCTTTGTGCATTTCAGTTCTATAAACCCACATGCTTATGCGACCCTTGAGCGTTGCTCGTACGAAACACCCTCGGCAAGTAGCACTCTGGTGGTGACTCTTGGTCATTGCTCGTACGATACACCCTCGGCAAATAGTGGTCGAGGGTCCATTTATGCTTAATGCCTCCATTGGTTGTTGATGGGAAGGTTTTTTGCCGTCAGAAAACCATCCGTCAAAACAATTTATAAAACCTATACGATGCGTTCACAAGTATAAATACAAGTAAATCGGTAAGCACAGGTGTCGTCCACTGAGATCGGGGTAGCGGTGATAAGATTAGGATTAATATAACTAGTAGGCATAAAAGTAAAAGTGATGGTGAATGAAAATACAATATAAACTAAACTATTAAAGCAAATAAAATGGGATGACAATGGAGTGATGAATGAATGATGATGGAACTACGGAGTTGATGGACTTGTAAGTGAATATTGGGGCAATTGCAACAAACTCTCAATTAAGCATGTATTGACAAATGTAACAAACCTAGGGTGTATAGCGTTGGTATATATCTCTAGCAAGAGGTCAACCTAGGGTGTATAGTGAAGACCTTTTACCAGCGATTAATCCCTCATAAGCAACCAACAATGGCTAGTTACTCAATCGGGACTTTTTCCATGAATGCTCATCTATCTAGCTATGGCTCAACCTATTACTAATGTAGCCATCCTATGGTGTATAGTGATGGCTTCCAATTCCCTCACAAGTGGCCGACCTAGGATGTATAGTGAAGACCACCCGTTTGAGATTGGATGAGGCTTTAGGTTATCAACCGAATTCTACTCGAAGGTTAGTTCTCGTAGAATCACTAAAGTAGCCAACCTAGGGTGTATAGTGGAGGCTTCTAATTCTCTCACAAGTGCCTAACCTAGAGTGTATAGTCAAAGCCACTAATTCAAGATTAGATTAAGGCATGGTTGTAGAGCCGGATTTCCAGAAATCCTTCCATTCAATTGAGCATTAGACAACCTAATTGCCTACTCAAATAATCCAAATCAATCATGCAAAGAGGGTGTATCCAAGCAAATCAATAATGGAAATCAATTCAAGCAATGGAATAAAACATAGAGATAGAATAAATATAACACATAGAGTTTATTTACAAAGCCCAAATATCCATCAAACAAATAACATCAACCCCATAGTGGGGTATTTTAGCTACTCATGTTCTATTACAAACCAATAAACTAAGAGAGAGTAGAGAGATAACCCTTGAAGATTGATCTCCTTCCTTAAAGCTTGAACCCAAATCTCCTAGTTGCCTTTGATTGAGTATAGATGGTTTGGATGATAGGGAGATTTGTTACTAGCTTAGAATACAAGTGTTGGGAGATATGGGAGCTCTTTTGGTTCGTTCCCATCCTTTTCTATTTATAGAGGATGGAAAAATAGGTCACTTAAGCTTGAAAACAGAAGTTATCGTGAGTAGAGTGCGGGTGGAGTGCGGGTGAATTACCCGCACTGTACCCGCACTATAAAGGTTTTCTTCATCTTCAGTTCTCTGATTTGGGAAATAGTGCGGGTGGAGTGCGGTTGGATTACCCGCACTTGACTTACACTTGACCCACACCGGAGTCGCACTTGAGTCACACTTTACTGTCAGGTGCAAAATCCCTCCTCTGTTTTGAGCAATAGTGCTGGTGGAGTGCTGGTGGATGACCAGCACTGTACCCGCACTCTAATGTCAGGTGCAACTTCACCTTCTCTGGCTTTGGCAACAATGCGGGTGGAGTGCGGTTGGAAGACCCGCACTGGACCCGCACTGTAACTCTTCTTCTGTATCAAGTATCGGCTATGATCATGAGTGTGGTAGGAGTGCGGTTGGAGTGCGGTTGCGACCCGCACTTGACCCGCACTGTAAAGCTGCTTATGATCCTTTGTCTTTCCTTTTGCCCCTTTTCTGCCAGAATCACCGTAACATGCTTCCAAACCCAGAATTTCATCTATTGCCTGCAATAAGCACTAATGAGCCTATTAGACATAAAATATATAGAAAATACACACAAGAACGAGACAAAGGAACAGGAATGAGGGCCGAAATATACAACAATTTAGGCACGATTAGTTGTCGATTACACGTGACATGTGAGTAGCGATCGGTGGTTGATCTTATGTTTATCTCTTTTATGTGCTTTAACGCAATCCTTAGTAGTTGCTCATGTGATACATCCTAGATGAGTAGCTTTAGAGGACTAGTCGACTCTCCCATTTCCATATCTAGAGGTCATACTTAAGGCTAGGTTGAACCCAATATAGGAGTGTCTTTGCATGTTAGTTCTTGTAGGTGGCGCGAATGTTTTGGTGGACATGAGTACCATATGTATCCATTTTCTTGCATCTCTCATATCCGCCATTTTATATTTATCAATTTAATCACCATTCTCACCCCTCTATGTTCTCTTATGTTTTCTTATTTGTTTCTTTCACTGTTCTTGTTCTCTCACACACACACTCAAATGCTACAATTCACACACATCACTCTCACCCTTGCCATGTTCTTATTTACCTTGCTTTCAATAATCACTAAAACGAGAGACAATTAACGGATGACACCTCCCTGTGGACGATACCCTCGCTTACAGCTTTACTAAATTTTCAAAACTTTAGAGCACATTGTGTGGGAATAATTTTATAAATATCTATTGATATCCGTAATTTGGTAACGACACAAACAGCGATCACCTTACCGACTGGTGTCTACCCTGCCATCTGATACCGTAAGCGAGGGACCGGGGGGGGGGGCTACCTTCAGCGACCATTCGGATTCGGATACTCTCTATGAAGGTTGTGATTTGCTAGTCCAGGCTGGCCGGGTTGGCTATTGGAGCGGCAGGTATCTGAGGGGTAACCCTCGCTGTAGCCGCTGGTGCTGGAGCGGGCTTCCGACTCTTTCCCCAGTTCTTTTGCTTCTGACCCTTTCGGGTTGAAGCGATGGATTGACACCCTAACAGATCAGGCTGATCTTGAGAAGATCGGAGTCTCATACTGATAATGCTGTAAGAAAACAAGACTTTTAGGCTTTCTTTTAAGGGTGTGGAAACTCACTATAGACGGCACCAAAAAGTGTTAATTGGAAAATCTACTTGGGGAGTAGAATTTCGGTTAGCACCCTCAACCATTACCGGTAGGTGGCAGCGGGGTAGGTATCTTCGGTACCAGGATCTTCCTCTCAAGGTAGTGGGAGATTGAACTTCGAACGAGGGAAATCCTATGGAGAGATAGGTGTATAAATAAATACTAAATATAACACTGTTTTATTGACCAAGGTATTCATTTACAAGAAGGCTGATAATAATATTACACTATCACTCTTTCGTTCCACTCTTTTTACACAAGGTGGTGGTGAAGAACTCGTTTATGTCGATAATCGGCTTGATATCCTTCCAGTGATTGTCTCAAGACTCTTACTGGCTTCAAAGAATTCAAGAGGTATTTTTCTGGAATAAAAATCTCTCTTATGTCATCCAAAAATTCCCCCCTCTCTTTGTCCTTCATGGCCGTATATATAGACATCAAATATTCCTTAGAATCCGGTTGTATTGACTGAGGATTATTTGGAGTCCTCTTTTAGGCGTTGAAAGACGTTGAGTGAGGCTAAAGGCGCGGGATTTGATATCGTTGTTTACTATTGCATTTAACTCTGATTTGGTTGACCATTTGGTCTCATTTATGGAGCTTTGAATGGCGAAGGAGTCAATTTTTCCTGCTTGCGTTGCTTGGAGGGGTACGCTGGTTTGGTATCCTGGTATCACGGTATCCTGGTGTGCCGGTCTGTTCTCACTGGTGTGACGCTAGCTCTGTATCTTACTAGCGTGGCGATTGTTCCATCATGTTGGGATCTCTATGGTAGCGACCTTCTCGTCGGGCGGATAGGATGCCCCTCTTGATTAAATTCTGGGTCGATATCGAGGTACTAGGGTACCGGATAGATGTCCATGGTACCTAGATGTCAAATAGGAGATGCCGGGTACCTGTGAGGCACCAACTATGTGGTATCGCGGTTCCAGCTTTATCAGATTAAAAAGACGTGTAGTGTGGTGCCTGTTCTTTCTAGTTTGCATCTCTGGTGCTACATCTTGATAGATAGGTAGTCGATGTTCTGTCCCTACCAAGTATTGATTCCTTCAAGGTCACGATATCGATCCCGCTCGGTGCCTGGGAGCTGGGATTGGTTTCTACCATGTATTAATTTGGTGGAAAATTCTCCTTTGGACCCTTGCCAAAAAGCCTGTTGTTAATAGCCGAAATTGGCTATGGACCAAAGGGAAATTTTCCACCTCCGAGACCGGGTTCCATACCCGAGAGTTTCACTAGGAGACCTCTCAATCCAGAGCTGAACTACGATACCATCCCAGAAACAAGGGCGGGCTCCGGAAACATCCGGGATAGAGCCCGGACCCGAGAGTTTCCACTAGGAGACCTCTCTATCCAGAGCCGAACTGCGATACCACCCCAGGAACAAGGGCGGGCTCTGGAAACATCCGGGATAGAGCCCAGAACGATCAGATCTAGCCCGCATCACCAAAACTGGAAGCTCCCCGAAGTCGAGGTCATCTCGCAAATGCTTCAGAGACTCGTCTGTACCTCGATTAACACAGAAAAATGTCCCTAAAAGGCCGCGAGGTCAATCAAAGCCACACCTGGCTTCAAAAGGTCAGTCGAGGCCACACCTAGCTTCGAAAAAGGTCAAGGGAAGCCAGATCTGGCTCTAAGCTGGATGAAACTTCTCAGATATCAAGGTCGAAATACTAATCAACCTCCCTAGTTGATGCACCACACCATATCGTCATATCCAACGACCTCTATAAAGGATCATACTAAAAGGATACGAGGAATGCATTGAATCATATCTGGAAACGTTACCTACATGCAGAACAAGTAATAAAATCCAAAAAGGAAACAAACTGATCTCCACCACGATACTCTCAATTCGGACGTTAATCCAAAAGTCAATGACATTAAAGCAAGAAATCCCGCCAGATAAGGAGGAGACTGAGAAAATCAAGGGAGAATCAGTCTGTTGACCTACAAACTATGTATACATAGAAAAGAAAAGAAATGAAAAAGGAGATGACTATTCGACAGGCATACGACAAATAATCAACCATTCTCTAGAGAGAGTTGAGAGCAAAGAGAAAAGAATCTCTGTATCTGTACACCAAGCACGTTCAATACAAACATTCTTGCTTACTTGTCATTTTGTAAATTACTGTTACATATACAATAAATCTTGGCCACCACCTACGTGGTAGTGGTCTCGAGGGCGTTAACTGAGATTTCTCATCCCGAGCAAAATTTCCGTTAACACTTTCTGGCACCGTCTGTGGGAAAGATCCTATACCCAATTAACCAATCGTTTGCATTTATATTTTCATTTTTTTACATGAACTATGAGGCTCCGCTCCTCCCAAGGCCAACACAGAGTCCCGGAGCAATCTCCGGCGAGGCCAACCCGAAAAGCCCCAGGAAGGGGGAGAAAGTCTGGATATAGTAGTCAAGCTCCGATCCAGACAACCAATACGCGGGCTACTGGCCACCCCATAGTGAGCCAGGCAGCGCTCGACCAACAAGCGGCGGCCTTCGTAGAATCCGTCCGCGTCCGCCTCCTCGCTGAAGGCATCATAATCCTGCCAACCAACCTAAATGATCAGGGAGAGCCGAGTAGGCTTGGAGCTAGGCCACCTGTTTTCGATCGCCTAGGACCTCCTCCTCCAGAGCCGGCTCGAGATAGATCAGGGCCCCAATGTTCGATCCGGGATAGGCTGGGACCCATGCCCCCAGCTCCGAAAAGACTTTCACAATATCAACCTCGGCTAGTTAAGTCTGTCGTGGATGCTTTTACCCGGAAGCCGCGAGGGCTATCTCATCCAGCTACATCTAGGAGAACTACCTGGGCCCTAGAGGAGGAAAGTAGACAAACTCCCCGAGTGGATCATGTCCTGGAGGAGGACCGGATAGAAATTGCCAGTTCATCAGAAAGATTCGACAGTGAGGAATCTGAGGTTAACTCGAAGAGACCTGGGAACAAGCGACTGAGGGATCAGCTGGCAAAGCTACAAAAAGAGGTCCAGCAGATAAGGAAGGGAAAGAGTAAGGAGGACAAAAAGAATCCCCTGAGCGAGATGAACGCTCCCTTCACTAGGAGGATCCGGGAAGCAGAGCTCCCCCCAAAATTCAAAATGCCAGCAGATAAGTTCTCTGGAACAGAAGATCCTCTAAGCCACCTTGAGAGCTTCGTTCAACAGATGAAGGCCCCAGCTGACAGGAGAAACCGGTACAAGTACTGTGACTTTCACGAAGACGTGGGCCACAACACTTCGGAGTGCTATAACTTGCGCAACCAGATTGAGAACCTGATAAGGGGAGGATGCCTGATTAAGTTCTTACAACAGGTCAGAGATAATATCAGGACTGGAAGGGAGGTACAAGCTGAAATCCGCTAGGACGCAGAAAAGAGGAAAGGGGAGCATGCTGACTTAATGCAACAGATCCAGGTGATACACACTATCAGCGGAGGTCCTACATTGGCCGGCGTTTCAAATAACTCCCAGAAAAACCACGCAAGAAAGGTTCCCCGCCTCAGAGAGAGCCGAGGGATCTTCGAAGTCAGCCAGAGCCCGATAGAGCCCTCCCAGTCAGCTCAGATCGTATTCACCGAAGTAGATGTCTTCAATACTGTGCAACCTCATTATGATCCTATGGTTATCATGATACAGATCGCCATCTGTCAGGTCCATCGCGTGCTCGTGGATACAGGTAGCAGTGTAGATATCCTCTTCAAGGATACCCAGGAAAAATTGAACCTGAAGCAACATTGTTACAACAGCTGTACCACTCCGCTTTACGGTTTCACTGGGGACTCGATCATACCAGTGGGGTCAATGATCCTCCCAGTAATCATCAGGGTCACCCCGCTCCAACAGAATGTAATGACAGACTTTGTTGTGGTAGACACCCCATCGGCCTACAACACCATCCTAGGGAGACCTTTCCTGTCATCTTTGAAGGGAGTCTTGTCCATATACCACAACGTCTTGAAATTCCCGCTTGGAACCAAAGTAGGAGAGGAACGCGGAGATCAGCAGGCAGCCAGGAAATGCTACGCAGTATTTGCCAATCCTACAGCCCTAGCGAAGCACTGTGTACAGGTGACATTAATCCAGGAAGACATGGATAAATCCTGGATAATCCAAGAGGAGAAGGAGCCCGCAGAACATCCTGGGAATCCGGAGGATGAACCGATCATGCCCTACGAGGAACAACGGAGTAAGGAATGGGCCAGCGGGCAGCCCGTGGACAAACTAGAAGAGATATCCGTTAGGAATGACGATCCCTCCAAGATCGTCAAGGTCGGAACCACCCTTGATCCATAAGTAAAAAGAGGACTGATTGATCTTCTCAGGGAATTCAGCGACATCTTCACCTAGAACCATGATGAAATGTCTGGAATCCCGGCATCGTTGGCCACCCACCGGCTAGCAGTAGATCCAACAGTCAAGCTCGTCAAGCAGAAGAGGGGTCACTTCAACGCTGATAGGAACGCGGCGGTGCAGGAAGAGGTTGATAAATTGATCAAAGCGGGGTTCGTCAGAGAGGTACGTTACCCCGAATGGATCGCCAACGTGGTCGTGGTCATGGTCACGAAGGCGAATGGGAAATGGCATTTGTGTGTCGACTACACCGACCTCAACCGGGCTTGTCCGAAAGACAGTTTTCCTTTACCAAAGATTGACTAGTTGGTTGACTCCACGTCTGGAAACAAACTTTTGATTTTTATGGACGCATTCTCAGGATACAACCAAATTAAAATGCACCCGGATGACCAAGATAAGACCAGTTTCATTACGGGGCAGGGCTTATACTGCTACAAGGTGATGCCGTTTGGTTTGAAGAATGCAGGGGCCATATACCAGCTGCTGGTTAACAAACTGTTTAATCCCGAGACAGGAAGGACGATGGAAGTGTATATCGATGACATGATCACGAAATCCCCAACCACAAAGGGACATAAGGAAGACCTTCGCAAAAACTTCCTCATATTGAGGGAAAACCAGATGCATTTGAACCCCTCCAAATGTGCCTTTGGGGTAACGGCAGGGAAGTTTCTGGGCTTCATGGTTCATGAGAGAGGTATAGAAGCAAACCCAGAAAAAATCAAAGCTATATTGGACCTCAAATCCTCGACCTCGCTCAAGCAAGTACAGATTTTGACTGGACGAGTGGCGGCACTCAACAGGTTTATCTCTCGCTCCACCGATAAGTGTCTCCCTTTCTTCAAGGCCATCAAACAAGGGAAGAACATGAAATGGAACCAGGAAAGCGAGCAGGCGTTTCAAGCTTTGAAAGAGTACCTAACAAGCCCCCCTTTGTTAGTCAAGCCGGTTCTCTGAGATGAGTTGCAGATTTACCTGGCTGTATCAGAAACTGCAGTAAGCGGGGCTTTGGACTAAGGATTGTAGCGACGATTTTCAAAGACCCATATACTATGTGAGTCATGCCTTGACCAAATTAGAAAGGAACTACATTCTCCTGGAGAAGCTCGCTCATGCTCTGGTGATCTCAGCGAGGAAACTCCGTCCCTATTTTCAAGCTCACACAATATCAGTGGTGACAGACCAACCCCTCCGCCAATTCTTGCAAAGACCAGACGTGTTAGGAAGGCTAGTTTTATGGGCACTAGAGCTCACTTAGTTCGACCTAAAGTATAAGCCCCGGACTACGATTAAGGCACAGGCTTTGGCCGACTCTGTGGCAGAATTCTCAGCGATCCCAGATCCAGATGATCCCTCAGTATCAAACGAGGTCCCTGAGAAGTTATCCGAGGTCGAAAATTGGCCGGAAGGCTGCAAGCCATGGATCCTCTTTTCAAACGGAGCATCCGGACGAGTTGGGGGATGAGTTGGCATAGTTTTGATAGATTCAGAGGGGACTGAATTCTATCACTGTTTCAGATTCGAATTTAAAGCTACCAACAACGAAGCAGAATATGAAGCCCTCCTAGCCAGGATGAAGGTAGCCAGCGAACTAAAGGCCGACTACCTGCAGATCAAGAGCAATTCATTGCTTGTTGTAAACCAGTTGACTGGGGTCTACCAGGCAGAGGGAGATAATATGGTTGCCTACCTAAATCTAGCTCGGCTGCTGAAAAGCAAATTTAAGGGACTCAAGATCGATCAGGTGCCTCGACACCAAAACCATCGCGCAAATGTTCTGGCTAAAATAGCGGCGAACGGAGGCCAATCCCTACCAAGGGGAATTCCCCTCCAAGTAATCACCCAGTCAAGCATAGCCATAAATGGAGAAATTTGTTCCCTGGATCGCCTACCTTGCTGGATGGACCCAATTGTTGCCTACCTCTTTGAAGGAGAGCTTCCTAAAGAGCCCGACCAAGCCCGAAGAATTAAGAAACTCTCAGTTCGATACTGTATGGTGGACGGATACCTCTACAGGAGCGGCAGATCCCTCCCTTTACTTAGATGCTTGCATCTCGATGATGCTAAGTGGGCATTGAGAGAGGTCCACTCTGGGGACTGTGGGAACCACATACGTAGGGAAGCTCTAGCCTATCAGGTGCTTCGTATGGGGTACTATTGGCCGACCATCCATCAAGATGCAAAGAGTTTTGTGCAATCCTGCGAACCTTGTCAAAGAACCTCAAACTTGAACCACCAGCCACCCGAGCGACTGTCGTCCCTCATTTCACCTTATCCCTTTGCCATGTAGGGAATCGACCTAATTGGGCCACTTCCTACAGCTACTGGATAGATGAAATACGCTATCATGGCTATCGACTACTTCACAAGATGGGTCGAGGCAGGACCTCTTTCTCGAATATCAGAAAAGAATACAACCAAGTTCATCAAGACTAACGTGGTATGCAGGTTCGGGACCCCTCTCATCATTATAGCCGACCTAGGAAAGCAATTCGACAACGCCCGATTCAAAGACTTCTGTAAGGGATTGGGGATCGACCTCAGGCTCGCTTCAGTGGCTCATCCCCAGACTAACAGGCTGGTAGAATCCACCAACAAGACAATCAAGAAACTTCTGAAAATGAAGCTTCAGCAGAAGAAAGGTAAATGGGCCGAAGAGCTACCAGAAGTCCTCTGGGCATACCGGACTACAAAAAGAAAAGCTACCGGAGAGACACCTTACTCCCTGGCTTTCGGGGTTGAATTAGTCCTCCCCATCGAGCATAAATTAACCTCGTTCACAACACTTTGAGCCAGAAAGTAACGAAGTCAAGCTCCGGGCTAGTCTAGACCTCTTAGAAGAAAAGCAAGACCGGGTAGCAGAGAAAGTAGCGATCTACCAGAGCAAGATCGCTAGATACTTCAACCAAAAGGTTAGAGCCCGGAAATTCAAGGAAGGGGATCTGGTACTTAGGAAAGTGACACTGAACACTTGAAAAAGGTCGGATGGAGTCTTAAGTCCAATTTGGGAAGGGCCATATTTGATAAAGCTAGTTGTTCGTAATGGAGCTTATAAACTCGAAGACATGGATGGACGATTCATCAACCACACTTGGAATGCAGATCATTTGAAGAAATTCTACCTTTGAAAGGAGTTCTCAAGCAGACTACCCCCACTTAGTTTTCATTACAGGTCCTAATAAAGAAGTACTACATGTCAATCATCAATAAAGTCATTTTCCTTTTCTCTTCCATCTTTGTCTCCGACTATGTTCAACATTAGTGACTATACCCTTGTATGGGAATTCAACATAAACCTTTCGAGACCAGGAAATAGCTCGATAGCCCTCCAGATGCCTTGGTCGGGCTACCACCCCTAAGAAGGATCTGAGTGTAAGAGCATAGTTGCCCTTCAGATCTCGAGACCAGGAAATAGCTCGATAGCCCTCCTGATGCCTTGGTCGGGCTACCACCCCCAAGAAGAATCTAAGTGTAAGATCATAGTTGCCCTTCAGATCTCGAGACCAGGAAATAGCTCGATAGCCCTCCTGATGCCTTGGTCGGGCTACCACCCCCAAGAAGGATCTGAGTGTAAGAGCATAGTTGCCCTCAAGATCTCGAGACCAGGAAATAGCTCGATAGCCGTCCTGATGCCTTGGTCGGGCTACCACCCCCAAGAAGGTTCTGAGTGTAAGAGCATAGTTGCCCTCCAGATCTCGAGACCAGAAAATAGCTCGATAGCCCTCCTGATGCCTTGGTCGGGCTACCACCCCTAAGAAGGATCTGAGTGTAAGAGCATAGTTGCCCTCCAGATCTCGAGACCAGGAAATAGCTCGATAGCCCTCCTGATGCCTTGGTCGGGCTACCACCACCAAGAAGGATCTGAGTGTAAGAGCATAGTTGCCCACCAGATCTCAAAGACTAGGAAAAAGCTAAGTAGCCCTCCTAAAGTCTTGGTTGGGTTATCACCCCTTAAAAATATATATATATATATATATATACATATATATATATATAATGTTTTCTTTCATGTGCAGGATCAAAATCATCATAATTCCCTACATGAATCTTAATTGTTGCTACAGATGCTACTCTGGATCCCATACAAGACCAGAAACAGAATAAAAGTTCTCAAAAGAGCGCTTCGATTTTTAAAATACACTCTTAGCGTGTGTCTACAACCTAGAGGGGGGGGGGGTGAATGGGTTGTTAATCGATTATTACCAATTTTTCGATTAGTCAATATTAAACAAATAACCCAATTAAATCAAACATACAAAATAAGTGTAAAGTTCGGAATAATAAATAACACTTGATTTTTACGTGGAAACCCTTAAACAAAGGGAAAAACCACGGGCTATCCTCCTAACCACACACGATCCTCAAATCCACTATATGAGTAAAACGTTACACCCTCAAGTGATACTCGGACTCTCACTCTAGATAACCTCAGGCTATGGACACTACCACTCGCCACTCTTGGTTCAATCCCTAGTGATATCCACTGATACACTACTATCGGCGTGAGCACCTCCTACTCTACCCGCAGGCCTTTTACAATGGATTCTTGACCAATGCTTGCCAACCACAACTTGGTTGCAAGACTACAATGCTTGTGCAACTTCACCCCAAAGCCACAAGACTTTGACTCAATGAAGAGAATTATGTGTCTATGTGATCATGTAAATGATGCTCAATGCAAATTATGCTAGACAACACAAATTGCTCAACTAGGAGTTTGTAGAAACAAATCCAAGTTGTCAAATGTCTAAATGCAAGGCATAAAGACTTAGCTAGATGTTATCAACAACAACCAATCCTAGCTATCACAAACAATCACAATGAATCAACAAATATACTCACAATGTATTCAACATAAACTTCACATATATTCATGTGATTAAGACAAGACATTTAATCATTCACTAAATGCAAGTCTTAGACAAAAGTCTATCAACAAACAAACTCAATTAGATTTGTAGAGAATTTCCAACAAACTAATTGTTACACAAAATATGCATAAACATTCAATAAGCTTAACTAGTTGATTAAGAATCAATATTTCAACCTAGTTATCAATGAATCACAAATAAATGTTTATGACCTAGCTTATAGGCAAAAATGACCTAATCAATTAAGCTATCAAAATACAAACCCAATCATGTTATCAAGACTCATAAATATGCAATAGAGTAGAGTCTAGGTATTTAATCATGCAATAAATACCTAATCTAGAGTAAGAAGAACAATAAATGATATTCAAAGAAGTTCTTGCTTACCTAGTCATGAAACAATGGAGACCCATACTCAAATGATATTGAATTATGCAAGATGGAGATGGGTTTTGGGTTTGGAGAGTCAAAGATGCTTTCTTGAAGCTTTCTCTCTCTAGGAGCTCTAACCTCTCTCTAAAAATGAATTTTTGAGCTCTTGGTCGGCCAAGAAGAGAAGAGGAAGAATATATATGAAGCCCTAGTTAAAACTACATCGTTTTGAACTTGGGAACCAGAATCCCGTCAAAACCGCTTGCTAGACCGCGGCTCAGGTAAGTGTCCAGACCGCGGTACATACAGCAGTGCACCGTCTGGACAACACCGCGGTTAGGACCGCTGTGCGTGCAAGTGCACAGGCCGCGGTCCATGTCGCGCATGACGCACTGGAGAATACCGCTCCGTGCGCCGCGGTGCAAGCAAAGCCTGCCGAGCGGTCTAGGCCGCGCCAAAGGGAAAAATCCCTTTTTAACACTCAAGACAAAAGTCAATCTTACATGAATGTTGTGCAAGTGTGAAGTGAGTGAGATGCACACAGTGAAGCACAATTAACATGTCAAACATGTTATCAACTAAGATACAATGCAAGATATGATATCTAATGTAAGCTAGTGAGTGTTTTAGAAAAGGATGCACACTTATGCAAACAATAAAGAACACAAATGCAAGATAAACAAAACATGCATGAAGTATGTGTGTGCACCTAAACTCTTCAAGAGACAAAGTCAAGTGAATATACCTTTTGCTCTTGAAGTCATGGAGATGCTTGGAAGCTTGCCAATACGGACCTAAGCTACCCATTACACAATCATCCCCAATGTGGTGGTTTGTCATGAAATAAGCCAATCATAAAATCGAGGTCCTTACAGATTTATCATTAAGGACAAGGGGAGCCTATCCCCCGATAAGGCTACATCCAAATGAGGAGCCCAACCCCCGAACTCGGGCTACAGAAAGAAGAAGAAAAATGAAAAATTGATAATGGCAAAACATGGTGCCCACCCCCTTTTCTGGGCAATCAAAAACAAGTCATCCGCTTCAAGCTTTGGGACTCTCATGGCTCCCCTCCGCTGGCCCTCCTACTTCCTGCTGATCCTCGGCATCAACCCCTTCTACAGGTAGCTGTCCATCTGGGTTATCCTCTCCGACCGCTCCTCCATTTAGAGGCTCCATCAGATGATCAGCTGGATCTTCCTCCAAAACTTCATTAATTACGTCCATAACCTCAGGAGGGATAGTCGCGTCAAGAAGGGCAGCCAAGGACCCCATTTGGCTCCTGTCGACCTCCATCTCTGTTAAAGGGGGATCCTCAGATGGGCTCCTAACCTCTTCACCAGCTCCCGATTAGTCCTCCTCGGATCGAGAGGACATCACTTTGCTGGAAGACTCCCTAGGACCTGAGGTGATAAAGGAAGGAAGATGGAATGAGGGATCTGACTGAGCAGGCTGCTTCCCAGTTCCTGCTGGGCTAGAAGGGACCACCTTATCGCCTTCAGGGTGAGATAACTCGGCAGCTTTGAGCATTATTTCCTGTCTGTCTCAGCCTGTAATCGATGATAAATCAAAGGGAGGAGGAAAAGCTTCCGCGGCCTGAAAGGTAGCATAAAAATACCCGTCACTGAAGGAGGTCTCCGCATTAGCTTGCAGCTTGGTCACTTGAGTAATCAGAGACTGGTTCTCGAGGTTCAGCTTCTTAGCCTAAGATCTCCAGAAATCCCGCTGCCTAGCCCGCCAGAGAGATTGAAGACGCTCCTGATCAAAAGATTGCTTCATCATCTCATGATCGCAGCGAAGCTCAGCCATCTCGAGCTCAATTTTTCCCTAGCTGGAAGTCACCTCTGTAGGGAAAAATCGATATAAAACACAGCGGAAGAAATGAAAAATAGATTTCGTATTGTTTTAAAATTTTTCTCAAAGTTCAACCTTAACCTTTTAATTAATTAAACTCAAATATATACGGTTAGAGTTAAATACCTCTTGACGCGTGATCCGATTGACTTACGTCGATTGGTAATCCGCAAAATCTTTTCCGATGCCCGTAAACAGTACCCGCGTGAACAGTGATTGTGAACAGTACCCGCGTGAACAGTGATCGTGAACAGTGATCGTGAACAGTACCGCGATATCTTCCAATCCGAACACGTACGTGAATCACCTAGGAGCGTGGTCTCCCTTTTTCTTTGAATTGCAAACCTGAGAATGGATGAACAAATTTTTCTTTTTCTTTTGTTAGTCACTAAACAATCAAAAGAAGACAAAAATTATTCCGGTCACTTTTGAGTTCTCAATCTAATGATCGAAACTCGCGTGAACCTAATTCGATGTTATACACACAAGCTTATTGATGAACAAGCAATCAGTGTACTATCAAAGAATAATCTCTTCTCTCTTTTATGTTTAGTAGAATAAAAATTATCCTTTTCTATGAATTGAGAAGAAGAAGAAAAATTGAATCATTCAATCAACTATGGTGGCCGAATTCTATATATGGTATTAAATCGGTGGCCGAAATTTTGCTTCCTCTTCTATTTAGGATTGCCGAAATCTTCCTCTAAATGGACTAGGGTTGCCGCAAATCACATACCAAAAAGAGTTTGTTTTGCACCCTAATTTCCATCAACCTTTAGACTTCAAAACCTAATCCAACTCATAGATATTTTTATTCTTTTATTGACTAAATAAAAAGACTTCTTATTTGATTAAATAAATAAAATTAATTAATTATTTTCTTATCAAACAAGTCTTTTACTTTTAATATACTACTACCAATAGTATAACTTTAGGAAATATATTTACTGATCAGAAAAAGATTTGTTTCTTAATTAAACAATTAATTAATAAATTAACTAATTCTTATTTAATTAAAACAATGAAACAAAATAATATATTAGGTTAATATATACACCTTGTCGCCCCACTTATATAAATGGGCCATATATTATTTTCTTATTTCATTTAATCCATTGGACTTTGAATAAAAGCCCACATGTGAACCAGACCCATTCTTACTAAAAGAAACAAGCCCACATGGTTCCTTTTAATATATTAATATAATAGTGCAGCCCATTAATTAAATAATAGACATATTATATTCTTGATATATTAAAAACAATTCTAGATGGACCCTTAAATCGGCCCGGTAGAATATATCAAGTGATCCATGCAAATATGTGTGGATTGGGGATCTTGGCGGGCTATCTAAATTTAAGCTTCAATAGACACAACCTAATCACAATCAACAAAAGATTCACTTAGGTCCAATCTATTAATTTTAACTCATTCCACTAAAGAGCTAAAATTGAACTCTTAAATAAAGATAGAATAAGGAGATGTTTCTCATTCATACCCTAGACAATCTTATAGGAGATGGTGTATCCTCGTGAATAATATCAGTAATCGCCAAGAGCTCATAGACCGCCTATAGCTCTCCAAGTTAGCATATTTCCTCATATGACCACATTTCGAACTGGAATACTTTGACTTGTCCAGAAGCCATGTTTTCAATAATCATTATTGAAACTCAACGTTGAGATTTAATATCCAATACCTCAAAACATCCATATGATGATATTATACTCTCATTTAATAAATGGAGCCACGATGTCCATATCTGTAAATGAAGTCCTCTATCGATTAACAAATGTATACCACCAAACTATCCTACCACCAAACTATCGAGGATAGACTATGCTATATACTTGTACTCATTGATAGCTCTAATGATAACACTTGCAACCATAAGTCCATGATTTATCTCAGGATTAAGATAGACTCTCCGATTGTCCTCTTGAATGAAAAGACTTATATCTAGTGACGGTTCTAGATAAAGTATTTCATTGTGATCCAGTTCAATGCACCTAGTGCACTAGATTCTTTTACTCGAAAACCTTTCGATGATTTTAGACTCATCGTATTCATTTGATCCCACTCAAATGCTAGTAAAAGAATTCTACAACTTTAACAAGATAGAGGTGCCCAACCTTTAACTTAAGTTGTGAACGTTATTCAAGACTAACTAAAGAATTGTGTCTACCTCATACATATCCGGATGTATGAACAATTCTTCATGTCTCATAGTCTTTTGACCTTATGATTATTTACCTTGACAATTATAATAATAAATGCTATAAGTAATTGTAAGAATCAGAATTCACTTTATTAATATGAGAAGATTGTCAATTACAATATTACACTCTTGCCATTGAGCATAATCCTAACAATCTCCCACTTGCTCTATAGCAAGTGTGTCATATCTCTCATTCACATGTTCTCTAGATGTCCATCAAAGCTCTTCTGAGGTAGAGCCTTTGTGAAAGGATCCGCTAGATTTTCTGCTGACGCGATTTTGGTGATCGTCACGTCTCCTCTATGAACAATTTCCCTCAAAAGGTGATACTTCCTTTCAATGTGTTTACCTCTCTTATGACTTCTTGGTTCTTTCGAATTAGCCACTGCACCACTGTTGTCACAGTGTATAGTGATCTGCTTATTCGCACTAGGAACCACTTCTAAGTCAATCAAGAATTGGCGGAGCCAAACAGCCTCTTTGGCAGCTTCGCATGCAGCAACATACTCAGCTTCCATGGTGGAATCAGCAATACAAGATTGCTTGATACTCCTCCATATGACTGCTCCTCCTCCAATGGTAAACACAGATCCTGATGTGGATTTTCTGGAGTCAGAATCCGACTGGAAATCAGAATCTGTATACCCAACGGGAATTAAATCCTCCTAGAGTATACAAGCATATAATCTCTAGTTCTCTTGAGATACTTGAAAATATGCTTGACTGCCGTCCAATGATCAGGACCAGGTTTCGATTGAAACCTGCTAACTATGCCAACAGCAAAACAAATATCTGGTCTAGTACAGAGCATTGCATACATGAGACTTCCAACTGCCGAGGCATATGGAACTCTACTCATGAATTGCTCTTCATGCACATTCTGAGGTGCTTGACCCTTAGAAAGTTTGATTCCATGTCTAAAAGGTAACATGCCTTTCTTAGAATCTTGCATGGTGAATCTAGACAAGATTTTATCAATGTATGAAGCTTGGGATAATGCAATCGTTCTATTCTTTCTATCCCTTATTACTTGGATACCAAGAATATAACTTGCTTCTCCTAAGTCCTTCATATTAAATTGTTTTGCTAACCATTCTTTCACTGATGTCAATACACCTACATCGTTTCCAATGAGTAGTATATCATCAACATAAAGAATGAGGAAAACCAACTTTTCGTCTTTGATCCTCTTGTATACACAAGGTTCGTCAGGGTTTTGAATAAATCCAAAACCCTTTACAGCTTGATCGAACCTTATGTTTCAGGATCTGGATGCTTGCTTTAGTCCATATATGGACTTTTGCAACTTGCTTACTCTTTCTTCTTGGCCTTTTTCAATGAATCTCTCTGGTTGCATCATGTATATGCTCTCGTCAAGACTTCCATTAAGGAAAGCTGTCTTGACGTCCATTTGCCAAATCTCTAGGTCTAGAGATGCTGCAATGGATAAGAGTATCCTAATAGATTTAAGCATGGCCACAGGTGAGAAGGTTTCCTCGTAATCGATATCTTCTTTCTGTGTATAACCTTTAGCTACTAGTCTAGCTTTAAAGGTTTCCACCTTACCATCCACACCTCTTTTCCTCTTGTATACCCACTTGCACCCAATGGGTTTTATCCCTTTAGGCAAGTCTACAAGGGACCAAACTTTGTTATTGAACATTGATTCAATCTCGGATTGCATTGCCTTTTGCCAATGGCGACAATCAACATCCTCCATAGCTTCCTTGTACGTGTAGGGATCATCGTCGTCCGGGAGATTCTTAACAGATTCTCCTAGACCGATGTATCTTTCGGGTTGTGTTCTAACCCTCCCACTACGACGAGGAATGGCAGGTTGTTGATCTTGTGTTGGAGTGGAACTTACAATTGGGATGGGTTGTGAAACCTCTTGTGGAATTGTATCTCATGACATCTCATTCAGGACAATTCTACTTTTGGGCACAAAATTATTCATATAGTCCTTTTCTAGAAATGAAGCATTTGTTGAAACAAATACTTTTAGATCAGAAGGACTATAGAAATAATATCCTTTAGTTCCTTTTGGATACCCCACAAATATACATGTTTCCGAACATGACTCCATCTTTTCTGTCTTTCCTTTCAACACATGTGCAGGACAACCAAATATCCTCATGTGTTGTAAACTAGGCTTTCGCCCAGTCCACAATTCATGTGGGGTTTTAGGGACAGATTTAGATGGTACATCGTTTAGAATATATATTGCTGTTTGTAGAGCATATCCCCAAAAAGAAATAGGAAGTGTTGAATAACTCAACATTGATCTAACCATCTCTAAAAGAGTCCTATTTCTCCTTTCTGCTACCCCATTTTGTTGAGGTGTACCTGGTGCAGAAAGCTGAGAAACTATCCCATTATTAATAAGATATTGCTGAAACTCTCCAGATAGATATTCTCCACCACGATCAGATCTCAAGATTTTTATATATTTCTCAAGCTGATTTTCTACTTCAGCTTTGAATGCTTTGAACATATCAAATGCATCCGACTTATGTCTCATGAGATACACGTAACCAAATCTTGAGTAGTCATCTGTGAAGGTGATGAAGTACTCATATCCACCTCTAGCTTGAATGCTCATAGGACCACATACATCAGTGTGTACTAGTCCTAAACATTCAGTGGCTCTTGCACCTTTGGTATTGAACAGCCTTTTGGTCATTTTACCTTCCAAACAAGATTCACAAGTTGGTAGATCATCAACCTTTAAGTAACTTAAAGGTCCGTCACATACCAATCTTTTAATCCTATTAAGGTTAATGTGACCTAGGCGTAAATGCCAAAGATAGGTTTCATCTTTTGATAATTTTACTCTTTTATGATTAGGTTCGGTTATTTCTGTGTCTAACGAGTGAGAGATATTTCTATGCAAAAAGAATAAACCGTTTTCCAATGTACCTTTGCAAACAACTTTGTCATTCTTACTAATAATAAAAGTTTTATTAAAAGTAACCGAATATCCAAACTTATTTAAACAAGAAACTGAAATTAAATTCCTCTTGAATTGAGGTACATAATAAACGTCTATTAAATCTAAATGCCTACTAGAATCTAAAATAACTCTAATATCTCCCACTGCACTTGCAGACACTAACATTCCGTTGCCCAAGCGCAAATTGACTTCATCTTCATTCAACCTTCTCTTTTCCTGAAACCCCTGCAAGGAATAACAAACATGATTAGTGGCTCCAGAGTCTATGATCCAAGAATCAATAGAATCTGCCAGAAAACATGTTTCTAGATAATTAACATTACCTTCTTCCTTCTTTTTCTGGGACTTTGGGCAATCTCTTTTCCAATGTCCCTTTTCACCACAAAAGAAGCATTTCCCTTTGATCTTGGTTACTTTCTTGGTTTCCTTCTTGGTAGGCCCAAGTTGCTTTTTCTTCTGTTGTTTCTTGACCTTCTTACGGGTCTTAACAGTAGCAACTTTACCAACCAAATGAATCTCTTGACCTTTGTTTTTCACAAGGATCTTTCCAGCGCTCTGAACATCTTGCATCAGGCCCTGCAAGGTGTATTCCTTTTTGTTCAAGGTGTAGTCCAACTTGAACTGATCAAAGGAATCTGACAGTGAGTTAACTATCATATCAATTTTGGTCTCACCATCAATCTCAGCACCATTTAGTTCAGCAATATTGAGATGTGCTATGACTTTCATCATGTGATCTTTCACAGATTTTCCAGGTTTCATCCTAAGATTCATAAAAGCAGTCACTGCCTCTCTCTTAGTCATCCTAGACCTCATAGAAAACATTTCCTCTAGAGACATCATTATATCAGCAGCGGACTCCATTCATTCATGTTGCTGTTGCAACACGTCGGAGATAGTGGCCATAATATAACATTTTGCCATATCATCAGAAGTCTTCCACTGCTCATACTCATTTCTTTGCATCACATTAGATTCATTATTAGGAAGGGGTGGTTTAGGAGTGGTCAGAACAAACTTATGTTTTTCACTTTGCAGCAACAACCCAATTTTCCTTTTCCATGTTACGTAGTTATCTCCAATTAAGGTGTTATCTTTCAAGATGTTCATAAGTGATGGGGTCATGATTTCTGATTAAAACAAAAACATATATAAGTAAATAATCATGATAATAGCACTTTTAAAAATTTATCTTGAATTAAAATAAATAATTCAATCATAAAAATTCAACGGTGATCCAACACCCATAAATATTACGCCTCCTTTGGGAGTTCGCACTATTTACTAGTTAGACTAGGTCCCACCTAATTGTTAACATAACAACCAGCGTTTTTAATTTTAGCCTTGTAATTTTTATTAACAAGAACTCTTGGGAGGATATTAATAAAATTACATTGAGTATGTTACCAAGATATCGACCCTCAATTTTCTCTCACGAAAATCCCTCCTTGGGGAGTAGATTTTGTTTAAGTCAATTGTCTAGTCTATCCTTGTAAGGAAGTATATTGTTAAATTCCATTATGGACGCACCTTGGGGGGATTACCAAAAATAATAAAACTCAACTAATCTTGGAGGCCATAGGCGTTTTTGCACACCTTCTCCCACTCAATTATTTAAGGTGTGTGATTAAATCCCAAAGAATGATTTTTACCAATTTATCTAGATGCCAATTAGATACCTAAATCATTCAATGCATGTTCATACCAAAAGAGATATATGAGTGGCACTCCTATTCTAAAATGTCATGTTATCATACAACAACAAATATTGTAATATTTAAGCAAAAATTAAATAGCAACAATTTTGGCCCATCCTATAAAAGCAAGTAAATTACAATTGTTAGGAATACAAGATCTTCAGGTGGCCATCAACCATACGCTCATCCCTCAGCCTCCTCCCATGGACGTGCACAGCCCACAACCCCACAAAGGGGCTGCCTTGTGCAGCCCATAAGGCCACACAAGGCTACCGTGTGCAGCCCACCAAGGATTGGGCTTGCCATGCGCAGCCCAATCCAGTCATAGGGTGCGCACGATGCTCGTTCTCGGTTCCGGTTGCTTCGTTTTTCTTCGTGTCTTCGAATTTTCAATACCCAAATACATTACATCATATTACGAATAAATTACTGCAACAAATTTTTTTTATTTTTTATTTTACTGCAGTAAGATTTTAAAAAAAAATATACTGCACCTGATTACAAAAAAAAAATACTGCACTTATTCTACATACAAAAAAATAAAACCCTAGCAACTACCAAGAAGGAATTATGGCGATAATAGACCACCCTTCTTGTTACAAATTCGAAACAAAAATTACATTGAAATTCTAGGACCAAAATCGAGCAATAACAATTCACTTTATAAAACATATATAAATCCATACTTTCAACACGTAATTATATATGCGAATACCTAGAGTGCCATCTCTTTCTAAAACATGTATAATCACAATAAAAAAGAAATAGATTCACGTATATATACGTTAATAAATTAAAAGGTACAACCAAGGCTCTGATACCAATTGTAGGGAAAAATCGATATAAAACACAGCGGAAGAAACGAAAAATAGATTTCGTATGATTTTAAAATTTTTCTCAAAGTTGAACCTTAACCTTTTAATTAATTAAACTCAAATATATACGGTTAGAGTTAAATACCTCTTGACGCGTGATCCGATTGACTTACGTCGATTTGTAATCCGTAAAATCTTTTCCGATGCCCGTGAACAGTACCCGCGTGAACAGTACCCCGCGTGAAAAATACCCCCGCCGTGAACAGTGATCGTGAACAGTACCGCGAGATCTTCCAATCCGAACACGTACGTGAATCACCTAGGAGCGTGGTCTCCCTTTTTCTTTGAATTGCAAACCTGAGAATGGATGAACAAAGTTTTATTTTTCTTTTGTTAGTCACAAAACAATCAAAAGAAGACAAAAATTATTCCGGTCACTTTTGAGTTCTCAATCTAATGATCGAAACTCACGTGAACCTAATTCGATGTTATACACACAAGCTTATTGATGAACAAGCAATCAGTGTACTATCAAAGAATAATCTCTTCTCTCTTTTATGTTTAGTAGAATAAAAATTATCCTTTTCTATGAATTGAGAAGAAGAAGAAAAATTGAATCATTCAATCAACTATGGTGGCCGAATTCTATATGTGGTATTATATAGGTGGCCGAAATTTTGCTTCCTCTTCTATTTAGGATTGCCGAAATCTTCCTCTAAATGGACTAGGGTTGCCGCAAATCACATACCAAAAAGTGTTTGTGTTGCACCCTAATTTCCATCAACCTTTAGACTTCAAAACCTAATCCAACTCATAGATATTTTTATTCTTTTATTGACTAAATAAAAAGACTTCTTATTTGATTAAATAAATAAAATTAATTAATTATTTTCTTATCAAACAAGTCTTTTACTTTTAATATACTACTACCAATAGTATAACTTTAGGAAATATATTTCCTGATCAGAAAAAGATTTGTTTCTTAATTAAACAATTAATTAATAAATTAACTAATTCTTATTTAATTAAAACAATGAAACAAAATAACATATTAGGTTAATATATACACCTTGCCGCCCCACTTATATAAATGGGCCATATATTATTTTCTTATTTCATTTAATCCATTGGACTTTAAATAAAAGCCCACATGTGAACCAGACCCATTCTTACTAAAAGAAACAAGCCAACATGTCTCCTTTTAATATATTAATATAATAGTGCAGCCCATTAATTAAATAATAGACATATTATATTCTTGATATATTAAAAACAATTCTAGATGGACCCTTAAATCGGCCCGGTAGAATATATCAAGTGATCCATGCAAATACGTGTTGATTGGGGATCTTGGCGGGCTATCTAAATTTAAGCTTTAATCGACACAACCTAATCACAATCAACAAATGATTCACTTAGGTCCAATCTATTAATTTTAACTCATTCCACTAAAGAGCTAAAATTGAACTCTTAAATAAAGATAGAATAAGGAGATGTTTCTCATTCATACCTTAGACAATCTTATAGGAGATGGTGTATCCTCGTGAATAATATCAGTAATCGCCAAGAGCTCATAGACCGCCTATAGCTCTCCAAGTTAGCATATTTCCTCATATGACCACATTTCGAACTTGAATACTTTGACTTGTCCAGAAGCCATGTTTTCAATAATCATTATTGAAAACTCAACGTTGAGATTTAATATCCAATACCTCAAAACATCCACATGATGATATTATACTCTCATTTAATAAATGGAGCCACGATGTCCATATCTATAACTGAAGTCCTCTATCGATTAACAAATGTATACCACCAAACTATCGAGGATAGACTATGCTATATAATCGTACTCATTGATAGCTCTAATGATAACACTTGCAACCATAAGTCCATCATTTATCTCAGGATTAAGATAGACTCTCCGATTGTCCTCTTTAATGAAAAGACTTATATCTAGTGACGGTTCTAGATAAAGTATTTCATTGTGATCCAGTTCAATGCACCTAGTGCACTAGATTCTTTTACTCGAAAACCTTTCGATGATTTTAGAATCATCATATTCGTTTGATCCCACTCAAATGCTAGTAAAAGAATTCTACAACTTTAACAAGATAGAGGTGCCCAACCTTTAACTTAAGTTGTGAACGTTATTCAAGACTAACTAAAGAATTGTGTCTACCTCATACATATCCGGATGTATGAACAATTCTTCATGTCTCATAGTCTTTTGACCTTATGATTATTTACCTTGACAATTATAATAATAAATGCTATAAGTAATTGTAAGAATCATAATTCACTTTATTAATATGAGAAGATTGTCAATTACAATATTACACTCTTGCCATTGAGCATAATCCTAACAACCTCTTCCACTAAAGACCGAGCCTGCTTGAGCAGTTCCCTGGCTTTCTCGGCTTCAGCCTCGGCTTTTGCAGCCCGATCACGGAGGAGGGCTACCTGCTGGCCCATCACGACATTAACCTTAAAGGCCTACAAAATACAGAACCCGAGTTAGAAACTGAACGAATTAACAAAAATAGCGTGAAGGAAATACAATTACCTCAGCTAAAATAGCAGACCCCTTGGTTATAAGGACGTCCACAGGCATAGAAGCCATCTTGGAGATCCCGCCACTCGGACAGGACTCTATGAACTGCTCCAGGACCTCATCCCGCCCTGTCGAGCTCGACTGAGGCCGGGAGCAACTGGGAGGAACCTTCGCGACACCTTTCCCAGAAGCAACACCTTTCCCAAAAACCTCTGAGGCTTTGGTTGTTGGAAACACAGCGGAATCAGGTGTTTGAGTCGAAGGGGTAGCGACTTTAGCGGCCACGGCTGAGGGGGCAGAAGCAGCCGGGCCAACCACCTGGGGAGCTTTACCCAAAGCCCGGAAAGCCCGCGAGGCAAGAGTGGCAATCTTAGACCCAGCTGGAGAGATAGACGAAGCCAGGGTAGGTTCGACCCCAAAGGAGGGAAGAGCAGCTCCACCTTGAGGAGAGCGTGAGACATGGCAGGTGGCCGGCTCCACGACAAAAACTGTAAAAAAAAAATGTTAGAACCAAGCCAAGTAAAAAAGAGAAGCAACTCAGTGACACTTACAAGGAATAGCGTCTGAAATCCGCAAATACTTGTTCACCCTACGAGGATCAAAAGCTTCAGCAGTAGGGAACTTCAGATTCAGATAATTCAGGGCTAGAATAGCCTTTAAGACGGCTTCGGACTCTGAAGGCAGGGAGTCCCGGTACCAGGAGGGCTTGTCATTGAAAGCCATAGGAACCTCGAATTCATGCCCTCCGAGGAAAATCGAGCTCTTCCAGTCATCCCCCGCCAGGATCTATTCCTCTTTCCACGCGGGGTCCTTCTTCGAGGCACCAGGAACGATGAAGTTGAGCTTATTCTTGGCCTTGGCATAGAACTGGCCTCGAGGAGCCCCAGACAAGCTCCCAATCTGGAAGAGATAAGCCAGCTCCTCTGCACCTGGCTCCCTCGTCACTTTACTCATCTGGCATTGTTCCTTCCATAATACAAGGAAACCAATCAGATGCCTCTAGAAGCCAGCGTCAACTGGAGGGGAGCGAGCTGGATGGCGTTGAGAGCCCACCGAAGGGTTGGATGGAAGGGAAGCCTGACCCCGTTCTCAAGAGCGGCCACATGAATCGGAAGAACGCCTTTAGGGGGGTTGAAAAACTCTTAATTTTTAGGAGGCACCGAGATGGATACGCTGTCGGGGATGCCAAACTTTGACCTCAAGCGATCAATCGACACCGGGTCAACGGTGGAATCTAGGATAACCCGGAAATCGTAGGGATGGAGCCTCTCCCCAAGGGGACCAGGAGCCCAGACCGGACGCTCTCTCGCAGCGCCACTGTCTGCTTCTTTATCGGAGTCATCATCGACGATATCTAAAGGGTGGTCGGGATGGTTGGAGAACCCAGTCCCGATAGATACATTCCTACTTGACCGCCGACGTTGTGAGGTGGGCGGGGAATCATCGCCGCCAGAACTCCTCCTAGCCCGCTTCCCCAGAGTAAGACTGATGACCTCCTCACCGTCGAATATGGAATCAGTTGAGTCACGACTGTTTTTCGACATTATAGAAGACGAAGAATGAAGAAAGAAGCAATCTTGGACGAAAAGCTATGGAAATATTTCTCAGCAAAAAGTTTTTAGCTCGAAGAGATGTGAGAAGATGAGGAAGAAAACATACTATATATATATATATATATATAGGCAGGAGGGCAACAGCACAAGTTACCGAGATACTCATTTGATAACGGTAAAAAAAAATCGATTACAGTAACGTAACTGGATTAAACTCGAAAGCGGGCTAATCATCTCATGCCACATCACTTATGCAGTTAAGAGGAAGATCTCCCCAAAATTCTGGCAACGGTAAAAAATCTCGGGGACTACCGTAACGCAATCATATTAATTCGAAGATAAATTAGCCGGTTCGCAACACGTCACTCAAATGAAGAAATTTCCCCAATATTTCGGTAACGGTAAAAAGAGGAAGATTTCCCAAATAAAGTGAAAATCTAACCCCAACCCCGAGCTCGACGTCTGGTGTTCAAGTCAGATGGGACTTCTGTTAATAGCCAAAATTGGCTAAGGACCAAAGGGAAATTTTCCACCTCCTAGACCTAGTTCCATACCCGAGAGTTTCACCAAGAGACCTCTCAATTCAGAGCCGAACTTCGATACCATTCTAGAAACAAGGGCGGGCTCCGGAAACATCCAGGATAGAGCCCGGACCCGAGAGTTTCCACCAGGAGACCTCTCTATCCAGATCCGAACTGCGATACCACCCCAGGAACAAGGACGGGCTCCGGAAACATCCGAGATAGAGCCCGGAACGATCAGATCTAGCCCGCATCACCAAAACTGGAAGCTCCCCGAAGTCGAGGTCATCTCGCAAATGCTCTAAAGACTCGTCTGTACCTTGATTGACACAGAAGAATGTCCCTAAAAGGCCGCGAGGTCAGTCGAAGCCACACCTGGCTTCAAAAGGTCAGTCGAGGCCACACCTAGCTTCGAAAAGGTCAAGGAAAGCCAGATCTGGCTCCAAGCTGGATGAAACTTCTCAGATATCAAGGTCGAAATACTAATCAACCTCCCTAGTTGATACACCACAACATATCGTCATATCCAACGACCTCTATAAAGGATCATACTGAAAGGATACGAGGAATGCATTGAATCATATCTGGAAACATTACCTACATGCAGAACAAATAATAAAATCCAAAAAGAAAACAAACTGATCTCCACCACGATACTCTCAATTCGGACGTTAATCCAAAAGTCAATGACATTAAAGCAAGAAATCCCGCCCGATAAGGAGGAGACTGAGAAAATCAAGGGAGAATCAGTCTGTTGACCTACAAACTATGTATAAATAGAAAACAAATGAAATGAAAAAAGAGACGACTATTGGACAGGCATACGACAAATAATCAACCATTCTCTAGAGAGAGTTGAGAGCAAAGAGAAAAGAATCTCTGTATCTGTACACCATGCACGTTCAATACAAACATTCTTGCTTACTTGTCATTTTGTAAATTACTGTTACATATACAATAAATCTTGGCCACCACCTACGTGGTAGTGGTCTCGAGGGCGTTAATTGAGATTTCTCATCCCGAGCAAAACTTTCGTTAACACCTGTTAACATAAACAAAAACAAATAAACACAAGAACACACAAGTATGCTATTTTCTAAAACTAGTCCTAAAACATGCAATATATGAAACTGTCAATATTAAGTCAAATGCATGTGCATACAAGTGTAAGTGTGTGTATTATGTTAAACCAAATTATGCACAACTATGCAGGGACACATATGAATGCAATGTATGTGTGTGCCTAGGCCTTGCAAGAGGAAAGAGGTCTTCGTTTACCTTTTGCTAACCAAATTAGCTTTATTCCTTTTAAAGCCACCACTTTGCTTGAATGTTGTCTAATCTTCATTGAAGCTTGATTATCCACAAATCCTAGACAACTAATCAATACAAAGCAAATGTCATTTTGATATAGAATTATGCCAACACAAAACTCAAGAACTAACAATGATGAAGATCAGCAGCCCATCTCCTCTCTTTTACCGGGTGGTGCCATGGCAGACCCCGGTTTGAAGTTTCCTGATGTTACAGTGGTCCAGGCTGAAGGTGGAGCTCTTAACCCGTATATTTCTCCATTTGGATCAGTCAGGGAGGTAGAGGACTAACTTTCTTCTAAGGATGGAGATTCTGACATGCCTTCCCCTCTTCTAGTTCTGCCAATGAGATAGAGGACCAGGCTGGTCTCACAAAGGGGGTGGAGGAACAACCTGACCTGGCGACAATAGAGGAGCTTCAGACCGGTCCAACTCAGGTGGAGGCTCAAGTTGTGGTGGTTGCCCAGGTAGCAGGCGAGCCCCTAGCTGGTCCAAAAGATGGCGTCGTGGCTGGTGGAGTGATGGAGGGGGAGGCCAACCAGGAACAGGTGGACGCATGACCTAGCTTGTTATTTACCAGTTACTTTTCTGATTACTTCATGTTTTTTTTTATAGCCCATGATCGGGGGATGGGCTCCCTAGTTTGATCAAAGAAGCATTTCCTTTTTCTTTTCTTCATTGTGTATGTTTGGCCAACCTCCTCTCTGATTTCTTGGTTGAATTCTGTTGCATGGCTCTATTTCTCATGTAGCATAGATTTGAGAAGCAGTCCTCAATGTTAACCTGACTTAACCAATCTTTAAGCCATAAATTTCGGTATTCTTTCTAGAGGAATATTGTTAGGATTATGCTCAATAGCAAAAGTGTAATATTGTAATTGACAATCTTTTCATATTAATAAAGTGATTTCTGGTTTTACAAAATCTTATAGCATTTATAATGATAATTGTCAAAGTAAATAATCATAAGGTCAAAAGACTATGAGAAAGGAAGAATTGTTCATACATCTGGATATGTATGAGGTAGACACAATTCTTTAGTTAGTCTTGAATAAACGTTCGCAACTTAAATTAAAGGTTGGGCACCTTTATCTTGATAAAGTTGTAGAATTCTTTTGCTGGCATTTGAGTGAGATCAAATGAGTTATGATGAGTCTAAAATCATCGAAAGGGTCTTCGAGTAAAAGAATCTAGTGCACAAGGTGCATTGAACAGGATCACAATGAAATATTTTATCCAGAACCGTCAGTAGATACAAGTCTTTTCATTATGAGGACAATCGGAAAGTCTATCTTAATCCTGAGATAAATGATGGACTTATGATTGCAAGTGTTATCATTTGAGCTATCAATGAGTACGATTATATAGCATAGTCTATCCTCGATAGTTTAGTGGTATTCATTTGTTAATCAATAGAGGACTTCATTTATAGATATGGACATTGTGGCTCAATTTATTGAATGAGAGTATAATATTATCATATGGATATTTTGAGGTATTGGATATTAAATCTCAACGTTGAGTTTTCGATAATGTCTATTGAAAACATGGCTTCTGAACAAGTCAAAATATCCAAGTTCAAAACGTGGTCATATGAGTAAATATGGTAACTAGGAGAGCTATAGGCGGTCTATGAGCTCTTGAAGATTACTGATATTATACACGATGATACACTATCTCCAATAAGATTGTCTAGGGTATGAATGAGAAACATCTTCTTATTCTATCTTTATTTAAGAGTTCAATTTTAGCTCTTTAGTGGAATGAGCTAAAATTAATAGATCAGACCTAAGTGAATCATTTGTTGATTGTGATTAGGTTATGTCTATTGAAGCTTAAATTTAGATAGCCCGCCAAGATCCCCAATCCACACGGACTTGCATGGATCACTTGATATATTCTACCGGACTAATTTATAGGTCCATCTAGAATTGTATTTAATATATTAAGAATATAATTTGCACATTATTTATTTAATGGGCTGCTCAAATTATATTAAAATATTAATGAGAGGCATGTGGGCTTGTTTCTTTTAGTAAGAATGGGTCTGGTTCACATGTGGGATTTTATTTAAAGCCGGAATGGATTAAATAAAATAAGAAAATAATATTTGGCCCAATTTTTTTGTGTGTGGGCGGCAAGGCTATAATAAAAGCCTAAAATATTATTGTTAACGGAAAAATTCACTCGGGATGAATATATCAGTTAACACCGTCGCCCACTACCGGTAGCAGTAGCGGGGGTAGGTAACTTCGGTACCGGGGTCCCTTTCTATAATCTGGAGCAAGAGATCAAGTGATGAAGAAAGAACACTAGGGACCGGAGAATGTAAAAGAACACTGTTTTATATAATAAATCTCTATAACAGTGATTACAATAAGTATACATACACTCGTCTCTCTATTTTCACTCTTTTGAACAGGATGGAGATGGAGAAAGCGTTCGTGTCGATAAGTAGATATTTTCCTCCAGTGATTGTCAATGGACAGTCACTAGCTTCGGGGAATTTTTCAAAATAATTCACCCGGAGTCTCTCTTGTTATCGTGATCAAGAATCCTTCCAGCCTATTTTGCTTTACCCTTCAATGCCGTATATATAGTACTCCCAGAATCTCCTTAAAATCCAATTGTCTTTAATAAAGATTATAGAAAGTCCAATTTTAAGCGTTGAAAGGCATTTGCGTGGAGCCGAAGGCATGAGATTAGATCCTGTTAATCAATGGCGAATTCAAATTCTGATTCTGCCGACCATTGGGTCATTAATGGCGCTTTATTTTGGCGATGAAGTCAACTTTCCTTCCTCGTGGAGCTTGACGGCGAATGAGTCAAATTTCCTTCTTCATGGAGCTTGGAGGGAAATTTTGATTTTGTGTTCTGATGGAAGGTAGTGCTGGTACCTTATTTTGATGAGCTTGTTCTGCCTCCTGTTGGAATGGTGCTTGTGTCTTCGTGTTCCCTATCATATTACCTTGGAGGTAAGGTACTTGCCTTGATGGAGCTCCGGATAAGCATATTGAGTATCAGGCGTGGGTCGGGTAGCACCAAGACAGATATCGAGGTAGGTATCGAGGTATCTGATACCCTGATCGACGTCGAGATGCTTGCAGGGTGCTGGGCGTGCAAGCTGTCATCGTACTGGTCTTGAGCTGGTATCAGGAGCTTAAGTAGAGTGAGGTACATGCTTTCGGAGCTGATGTCCCATCTAGATAGGTGGATAGTCAAGGTTCCAACCTCGTCGGATATCGGTTCCATCCAAGTGGTGGTACCGATCTCGCTGGCTTCCTGGAGTATCTGGATAAGTCTTCCTGGGTAGGTTCCTGTCTGAAAATTCTCCTTTGATCCCTAGCCAGAAAAACCTGTTAACAGAAGTCCCCCCTGACTTGAACACCGGTATTAGGTCGGGGTTGGAGTCAGGATAGATAGCACTTGGAGAATTTTTCGCAACGTCTCAGAGGAGGGAATCTTCTCTTCGCACGCTGATTTAAATGAAATTTCCATGTGGCTGACAAGGGTTGGCCGAATTCAAAAAAGGAAATCTTTTAGGGGCGCACATTTCTCGAAACCGTTCCCTCAACGTTGCCAATTTTACCATGATATTAATTACCTTTTTTACCCGTTACAAGTAACCATCTCTATATAAACCCTGGTGCCTTCGCAAGTCATTCACATCGATCAATCTTTCCTGATTAAGATTTTCCAGCAAAAAGAAAACCTAGCCTCAGTCTTTAACTTCCCCCTTTTCTTAAGAAATCAAACTCTGAACTATTATCATGTCTTCCCCAGGTGGCGACAACATCGAGCAACTGTTTGATGGCGACTCGGTGGCTGGTGGGAGCCTTGCCCCCTGGAAAACTCACGATAGTACTGACAGCGGGGATGACGTTCCCTTTCAACGTCGTCGTTCTAACGGGAATATTGCAATCGGGGCGGGCTTCTCAAACAATCCCGATGCTCCTGTTGATGTCGACCAGGAGTCGAGTGGGGAAACAGGAACCGCTACCAGCGTAGGTAGAGATAGGGCCGGCGAGGTCACAGACAGTATAGGGAGGGTACTGGCCCTTCCGTATGAGTATAGATGTGTCCCTCCCTCTACCAGTACTCCGATAACCATCAAACATTTATGGAGAGATTTTAAGATCCCCAAAGAGATCACTATCGCCGTCCCCCCCACGGGAGTATGACATGTATTCTCCTTCTGCTGGCAAGGTCTCGATTCATACGACAACCTTCGATTGTGGAGTTAGGCTACCCCTCCATCCTACCTTACGTAAGGCACTACATGCCTTACAGTTTGCTCCCCTCAAGCTGACACCTGGATTTTTGAGGCATTTGGTTGGGTTTCTCATGTTGTGGAGGGAGCAATGCCAGAAGGATAACATTGATCGAGAACCAGGTCCAGATGAGATCGGATATGTGTTTCAGATTGCGGCTAATGCCTCGGGTCCAAAGGGGCAATTCTATGCTCGTGCCAAAAACAACTTGCAATTTGTGGTACCGGGGGCCATAAAAAATGATTACTCCTGGAAGAAGGAATGGATCATCCTCGGAGGTGAATTGGGAAGTTCGGTTCATATCGGAGGGTCTGAGTTCTGAGTTCCCACTATTTTCAGTGGCAAGCCAGCGTTAGAGAAGAGCAAGCTATCTGGAGAATCTGAGAAAATCTTGCGGGCTATCATGGCCCGTCATTATATTAACACGAAGTTTCCCATCACGGAGGCATTCGAGGCAAAGAGGGTAGATCACTACCTTCGCATTTCCAGAGCTTCTCCAGGTAGTAAACTTTTCTGACTTTGCTCCTATTATATTGCTTTATGGATTCGGTAAATATTGACTCTGGCTATCCTTGTAGTTTCAGATGTATCTCTATCGGTTCCTAAGGTGGAGCCCTGCCAAGCCGGCGGTATTGTTGATTCTCCTCCAGCTTCCCCTGTCAAGCTTCTAGCTAATTCTGGTCTTGATGCAGGGGTTGGTGTATCTGCTGGCTCTGACAGGACCCCGGTCAGGGTATCTGGATCGTCGGTTCCCCCTCTTCCTACCTCGGCTAGGTCGCTGGAGGCTTTTACAGCCAGAGTGGGGAGGTATTGAGATGCTTCCAGACGATTGCAAGATGCTTCGCCTCTCAGACCAGTCAATATTGCTGTTGTCATTAATGCTGGTGCTTTAACTCCTTCTGCTTCTTCCGTTGTGGCTACTGGGTCAATCTAAACCGATCGAGAAGAGTTCTGACCCTGCTATGGCGAGGCGGGTGGTATCTCGAGATAAGGCACGGTCGAGGTCGAAGGGTGGTATCTCGAGGTGGTATCTCTAGATAAGTGGATAGTCGAGGTTCCAACCTCGTCAGACATCGGTTCCATCCAAGTGGTGGTACAGATCTCGCTGGCTTCTTGGAGTATCTGGATAAGTCTTCCTGGGTAGGTTCCTGTCGGAAAATTCTTCTTTGATCCCTTGCCAGAAAAACCTGTTAACAATTATTTTATTTTATTGTTTGATTAAATGGAAATTAATTAATTGATTAATTAAAAATCAAAATCTTTTTCTGACTAGGAATTATGTTTCCTAGTAGTATACTATTATGTAGTATAATAAATATAAAAGACTTAATTTGGTAATAAGATAAATAAAGAATTTATTTATCTAATCAAATAAGGAAGTCTTTAATATAATCACAAATACATTATTTTAGTTGGATTAGGAGTCTTGGTGTGGAAAATAATTTTTTTTTTTGAAAAAGGATTCTTTGTCACCAAGTAAATCCACCTAGAGATAGGATTCTTGCCCACAAAGTAATTCCTCTTCAGGAAAGGATTTGTATACCTATATATATTATTAATTTCGGAATTAATAGTGATAGAAAGAAAAAAAAGTTTTTTTTTTTAGAGAAAGAATTTTTTATTCTCTTGCTTTTGAATAAAAAAAATTCCAACTCTAGAACATAGTGAAAATTAGGCCAAGAGGAAGAGAGAAAGATAGTTCTAAATTCGATAGTGCACTTGCAAGCCTTTACATAAAAAGGTTTTGTGCACACTTTCGATTTAGGTTCACGCGAGTTTTCAATCGTAACGATTGTGAATTCAAAAGTGACCGGTACGATCTTTCTAGGCTCTTGGAGTTTCTGTGATTAACAATCAAGAAAGAAGATTTCGTTTTTCCATTCTCAGGTACGCAGATCAAAGAATAGGGAGACCACGCTCCTAGGTGATTCACGTTCATGATCGGATTGGAATATCTTGCTGATTACAATCGACGCTAAGTCAATCGAATCACGCGACAAGAGGTATGATATCTTTTGAATATATGTATGTTTGTTTAATTAGTAAAAGGGTTAAGGTTCAAATATTGGAAAAATTTTAAACTATACTAAATTCGTTTTTAGTCACGATTCCGCTGCGTTTTCGTATTTTTCCCTACAAAATGAACAGCTCAGAGTCAAAATGGATCATGATGACATGAGATCCGCCAAACGCCAAAAGAAGGAGGCACCTAAGCCTGCACCAGTTCAGAAGGGTCTAAACAGACCTCCCGACAGATCTACGTACCGGCCGCCACCTTATCAGCCTCAGTGGGACCGATACCCAGTCAGGGGGACCCCTTCTAGAGTGACACCTACACCAAAGGAAGTAGCGCGGATAGCTAGAGAAGAGGAGGGGTACATCTATTACACCCCCTCTGAATGCATCTCGTGAGACTATCTACCTGGCCATCCACGATAAGGGGTTTCTCAGAAAGCCTAGCCCAATCAAGGCGCCAACAGATCATCGGAACCGCTTTAAATATTGTGACTTCCACGAAGATGAGGGGCACAAAACCTCCGAATGCTACAGCCTACGCAACCAGATTGAGGCATTGGTAAAGGGAGGATGCTTGGTAGAATCCCTCCAATAGGTGAGAGATAATATCCATACCGAAAAGAAGGTGCAGGCAGATAGTAGAGCACCTGAGGAGAAGAGGAAAGAAAAATGGAAGGATATGATGGAGTAGATCAACGTAGTTCACACCATCAGCGGAGGTCCCACCCTGGTAGGAACCTCCAACAATTCCAGGAAGAATCATGTTAGGAGGGTACCCCGGCTAGAAGCAGGCCAGGATGTCCTCAGGGTTACCAGGCGACCACCAGGATTCCCACGTTCATCCTAGATTTTCTTTACTGAGGATGATGTGTACAATACCTTACAGCCCCATGATGATCCCATGGTTGTCACCGTGCAAATAGCCAATTCCCTGGTCCACCGTGTCCTCACCGGTAGAAGTGTCGACATCCTATTCAAAGGCACTCTGGAATAGTTTAGCCTGAAGAACCCCTGCTATAACAGCTGCACTACCCCACTGTATGGATTCATTGGGGACTCACTAATACCCACAGGGTCCATGATCCAACCAGTGATAGTAGGAACTACACCACTCTATGAGAGCCTCATGACATATTTTGTTGTGGTCGACACCCCATTTGCCTACAACGCCATTCTTGGGAGACCCTTTCTATCTGCCATCAAGGGTGTCCTATCAATCTACCATAATGTTCTAAAATTCCCTGTGGGGGATAAGTAGGCGTGATAAGGGGATATCAGCAGGTAGCACACAAGTGTTACGCGGTATCTGCCAATCCAAAGACACTTGCCAAGCAATGTTTGCAGGTAATCATCGTGCAGGACCAGGAATTATTGGGAAAGAACCCTGGGGACTTAGATGCTGAAGACAAGATGGAGGTAGCAGAAGAGGAACCCGTGACAGAGGTTGCATACACAGAAGACACGGATAAGGAAGATAGAAGGTGGGCCAGTGGCCACCCTGCTGATGATTTAGACGAAATACCAATCATGAAGGATGACCTTTCCAAGGTGATCAAGATAGGAGCAGCACTGGAGTTAGGAATGAAGGAGTCTATAGTGGTACTCCTTCAGGAATACAACGACATCTTCGCCTGAAGCCATGAGGAGATACCGGGGATTCCTGCTACCTTGGCAGCTCATAGGTTAGCCGTTGATCCCACCTTTAAGCAAGTCAAACAGAAGAGGAGGCATTTCAACCCAGAAAGGAATGCTGCGGTGTAAGAGGAGGTAGACCAGCTACTGAAGGCCAAGTTCATCAGGGAATCCCGGTACCCCAAATGGATTGCTAACGTACTCATGGTGACTAAAGCAAATGGGAAATGGTGCATGTGCATTGATTACATAGATCTCGACAGCGCCTGCCCGAAAGACAGCTTCCCTCTACCGAAGATTGACCAGTTGGTAGATTTGACAACGGGTAACAAGCTACTGAGCTTCATGGACGTATTCACGGGGTACAATCAGATAATGATGTACCCTACCGATCAAGATAAAACAAGTTTTATCACCGGATACGGTTTATATTGCTATATGGTAATGCATTTCGAAGACGATGGAGGTATACATTGACGACATAATCACCAATCTCAGGTAGCCGAACAGCACCAGGACCACCTCTGCCAGAATTTCTAGATAGTCAGAGAGAACCAAATGCGGTTAACCCCGTTAAATGTGCCTTCAGAGTAGTATCCAAAAATTTCCTCAGGTTTATGGTTCATGAAAGAGGAATAGAAGCCAACCAAGAGAAGATCCAAGCCATCCCGGACCTTAAATCTCCTACCTCGCTCAGGCAGATACAAAGCTTGACCGGACGGATAGCAGCCTTGAACCGCTTCATATCGCGATCCACTGATAAGTGCATTCTCTTCTTCAAAGCTATCCAATAAAGGAAGAATATGAAGTAGGACCAAGACAGCGAGCTAGCTTTCCAAACATTGAAGGGATACCTGGCTAGCCCACCACTGCTAGTTAACCTAGTACTAGGAGATGAGTTGCAGTTATACCTGGTTGTGTCCGAGACAGCTATTAGTGGGGCCCTGGTAAAAGAATGAGGAGACAGAATTCAGTGACCCATCTATTATTTAAGCCGCACCCTGACCAAATCAGAGAAAAATTACACCCCTTAGAGAAGCTCACATTTGCATTGGTAACCACTGCTAGGACCCTCTGCCCATATTTCCAAGCCCATTCAATCTCGGTGGTCACCGATCAACCACTGTGTCAATTTCTCCAAAGGTCTGATGTATCGGGGAGACCTGTGCTATGGGCCCTCGAGCTCACCCAGTACGATATCAGGTACAAAGCCAAGACAACCATCAAGGCCCAAGCTCTGGCAGATTTCGTGGCAGAATTCAATGCACTACTTGACCCCTGTACCTGCCCAAGTTCGAACTTGATTCTCTAGAAAGAGCAAGAACCTACAGATTGGCCCATCGATTAAGAAATCTGGACCCTATATACAGATGAGGCGTACAGTCAAGCAGGAAGTAGAGGACAAATCGACCTAACCGATCTAGAGAAGGTCGAATGCTGTCACTATTTTAGATTCGAGTTCAGCACCACCAACAACAAGGCTGAATATGTGGCTTTGTTACCAAGAATGAAGGTGGTAGCAGATCTCAGAGCAAATTACCTGCTGGTTTAGTGAACTCACATTTTGTCGTGGTATGCTATATTCAAACAAATTTATAAAATCCCAAGATGCGCTCAACAAGTATAAAATAGTATGCAGCAAGTATGGGTATCCTACTTTAATGCTAACTACAAACAAGAGTTAAATGAAATGATTGATGATTGGATATTAACTAGAATGTAAGCTAAATGTAAACTAACTAAATGCACTAAGATAATAGGTGATAATAGATGATAAATGACTAAGGAATTGATGGATTTCATTAAGCAAACTATGGGCAAGATGAACTCTCATTAATGAATTAGTCAAATATAACCAAACTAGAGTGTATAGCTTGATTGTATATCACTTATGAGTTTCCAATCTAGAGTGTATAGCATAGGTAACCCATAAATGATTGGTTATGAATGTGCATCTACCAAAATAAGGGATTAATCTCATATAATGTCTCTAATCCTAGAGTGTATAGAATTAATGCTTAATCTCTCACAAGCAACCAATCCTATAGTGTATAGCATTAATTACTCATTCAAGATTAGAAAAAAGATAGAGATTAGCCAATCCGGATTACACATGAGGAGTGTACTCTTGTGCAATCCTTCCATTCAATTAAGCATTAGAGAATCAAATAGAGTGTATATCTAATTCCCTACTTAAATAATTTCTCAAACAACTTGTTAAGAGATGAGTGTACAATAAAAACAAATCATCTTTGAAAACAATTAAAACATTGAATGAAACATATTTGATAGATGGATATATAAAATTTGAGTTCATTACAATACCCACAATTTACATAAGAATCACATCAATCCCTTAGTGGGATTCAGCTACTCATGACAAAAGTATTAAAATGAAAGAAAAAAGGGAAATAGAGAAGACCCATATGAGACCTTCTTTCTTCAAGCTTGATTCCACCTCCAATGTCCTTTTGAGTAGCAAAATTGAAAAAGATAATGATGGGTATTAAGATCATTTGAGAGACAATGGATTTTGAGATTTAGAGAGAGAAAGAATGAAGTGAATGGGTGTATTGTTGTGGGTCTCTCCTTTGAAAAATCAGATATGAAGCTATTTATAGCTCCTTCAAAAATTAGGCCAAAATGCTGATGTGGCGAGCTAAGAATCACGTTTAGCACGGGTAAGTGACCCATGCATTTTTTTCCCTTCAAGTTTGCGCAATGTGCACGGGTTGTTGCACGGGTAGGTGACCCGTGCATTACCCGTGCAGTTGATCCTTGCCTAAGGCCTCTCCCTGGTCTAGTGGATTGAATGGGTAGTTGCATGGGTAGTACCCGTGCAGTTACCCGTGCACTGAGATCTTCCCAAATTCCATCTTCCGGTGCACGGGTGATTGCACGGGTGGTGCACGGGTGTGCTACCCATGCACTATTGCCTTCTTCACCTCATTTGTGCACCAATTAGTCCTTTTTCCCCCTTTTCATGCCTTTTCACCTAATGCTTGCAATAACAACCAAAAGAGCCATAAATACACATTAAAATACCCAAGAACGAGACAAAGAGAAAGGATATGAAGGCCAAAATGTATGAAATTTTTGGCACGATCAAATACCCCCAAACCAAACCTTTTCTCGTCCTCGAGCAAACTCAAAACAAAACAAAGACACAAACATGACTTGGTCTAAAAATTCCTAGACTCAAACAAATACACAGCAAGCCAACTAACTAAGAGATAAGCAAGAGATAAAGGGAATGAGGAATAGGCTAAGGAAAAATGTTCTAAATAACTCGATGGCACCCCAAGGGAAACTTGCACAACACGAATCCCACACTTAAAGCGCCATCGCCTTGGAAACTACTAACTCTCACACCCCGAGCATAATTCGCTTCAATACTAAGTTCTCACATGGATTCTCTCTTATTTTCCTCTCAGAACCTAGGTTCACACTCATGAAATATGTATGCAAAAGAGTTTATGTAAGGGAATCAAAGTAGTTGCATACATTTCATACAAAATAAATGCTATTTTTAGTGAATAAGTCTCATGAAAGAATCAAGTGCCATGAACGTGGAAAGAGCATGCATCTTTTCCATTTGGTTGTAATGGGGCTAAGGTGATTAGTGATTAGAAAGAATTGGAATTTAGGCACAATGCACTTGATAACAGAAAAATCACTCAAGAACCGAAATCTCGGTTAGCACCCTCACCCACTACCGGTAGCCAGTAGCGGGATAGGTACCTTCGGTACCGGGATCCTTCCTCGTAATATAGATGGATGTAAATAAGGAGAAGGATAAGAAGGATCAATAAGATATGAAATAACACTGTTTATTTAAAAAAATGGTGTCAATATTATCGTTACAATTCAGACTCTCCTCACATATAAATCTCTATTCACTCTTACATAGGATAAAGGCAGAACCTCTGTTTATGTCGATAAGTGGATATTTCCTTCCGATGATCGTCAATGGACTCTCATAGGCTTCGGAGAAATTCAAAAGGGAATTCTACTGAGATAATCTCTCTGTTCTGGTGATGAAAAGAATCTCTCTCTCTAACTCCCAGAAAATCTTCCTCCACTCGTACCTTTCGGAGCTGTATATATAGTTCTCCCAAGATCCCCTTAAAATCCGATCCTCTTCATAAGGATTATTGAGAGTCCTATTTTAAGAGTTGAAAAGCATTGAGTGAGGCTGAAGGCGAGAGATTTGATCCCGTTAATTACTGTCGAATTGAAATTCTGATTAGGTTGACCATTTGGTCTCATTAATAGCGCTTTATAATGGCTATTCTCTCTTCGGTCGAAAACTCTTCACCCACATTGCATCCTTCCTGGAAATCTTGATCACATCCCCAGTCTTGGTTATATGGGTCAATACTAAGTTCGTACTCGAATCCTGAATTTTTCCAGAGGGTATCCATGAACTTAGAATATCAAGAAACAAAAACTACCCACAACGTAAAAATATACAAACAAAGAAATAGCAGGAAAATAAGTAACTATAAAATTTACTTATGCAAAACTAATCAAACTAAACATGCCGCTCCCTGGCAGCGGCGCCATTTGATAGGACGTTTTTCTTAGTGTTGTTTTAAAAGATCAATCCGTCAACAATATTTGATAAAACCTCACAAAGCCTAAATTAGTTTGAAACACAAATATATTGGCAAGTGGGGTGTCGTCCACAGGGAACGGAGTTAGCTAAAATTAGTTATTGCTAAAGTAATGTTATGTATATATATAATAACGAAACATGAGTTGGTGAAAATGTAGATGGTCAATTACACTTTAAATAACACTCAATTAATTATGCAAACTAAATGAAAGGGGAAATGGGATGAAGGATATATATAGATGATGGAAACTAAGGAGTTAATGGATACGAAAGTAAATACTAGGCAATGCAACAAACTTGTCAATAGCACGGCTATTCAAGGTAACCGACCTAGGATGTATAGTGCTGGTTATTTATCCCTAGAAGGTGGCCAACCTAGGATGTATAGTGCGGACAACCTATTAGGGATTAATCCGTCGTTGACGAAGACACTTTTTCCCTTATGTCGTTTTAAAAGATCAGTCCGTCAATAATCTTTTAAGAAACCTCACAAAGCCTGAATCAGTTTGCAAACATAAATATAGCGGCAAGTGGGTGTCATCCACAGGGAGCGGAGTTAGCCAAATTAGTTAAAGCTAAAGCAATGGTATGTATATATATAATAGCAAAACATGAATTGGTGAAAATGTAGATTGTGAACCAACTCTAAATAACACTAAACTAAATAAGTAAATAAAATGAAGGGGGAATATGGAGTGAAGGATATATAGATGATGGAAACTAAGGAGTTAATGGATTCGAAAGCGAATACTGGGCCATGTAACAAACTTGCCAATAGAACGGCTCTTCAAGGTAACTGACCTAGGATGTATATAGTCGGTTATTTATCCGTAGAAGGTGGCCAACCTAGGATGTATAGTGCGGACCACCTATTAGGGATTAATCCTTGTAAACTACCAACCTAGGATGTATAGAGTTGATTGTTTACCGGATTCTAGAAATGAAGCTCGTCTACCTAACATTGACTCAACCGATTACAAATAGTCACCCTAGGATGTATAGTGATGACTTCTAACTCTCTCACGGATTCCGACCTAGGATGTATAGTGCCGGAAATACGATTGAGGTTAGATTAAAACCGCGGTTCAAGAGTCAGAATTCATGACTTTCGGTCTATTCTTTAGAGCATTAAACAACTAAATAAGATGTATATCTAGATGCAATACTCATACATAATACAAAGATATCTTGCAAAGATCATGTATCTACACAAGAAACCAATGATAAACATTCACAACAAGAATAGATAAATGGAAGATAGACATGAATATCAATATAATATCAAGTTTATGTACAAGCCCCATATTAAACTAACTACTCCATCAACCCCTTAGAGGGGATTTAGCTACTCATTACAACTAGGAAATCAGTAGAGAGGAGAAAGAAATAACCCTTGGAGAACATCTCCTTCCTTGAAGTGGCTCCAATCTCCTAACTTCCTTGAAGTTGAGTAGAGAATGTAAGGATGAGAGGTAGAGAGAGAAACTAGATCTAAGAATGCTTAATTTGTCCTAAACGGAGTCAAAAGCTCCTTAAAACGTTTCTATACTTTTCTTTTTATACTAAATACAAAAATAGGTCACTTAAGCTTTGAAAATCAGACTGGCGCGCTCGGAGTGCGGGTGGAGTGCGGGTGATTTACCCGTACTATACCCGTACTATACCCGCACTGTATGGGTTGCCTGCAACTTCAGTTCTCGGATCAGGACATTAGTGCGGGTGGAGTGCGGTTGAGTTACCCGCACTTGACCTGCACTTGGCCCGCACTTGGCATCGCACTGTAACCGCACTTCCCTCTCAGGTGCAAAATCTACCTTCTGTCTTAGGCAACAGTGCGGGTAGAGTGCGGTTGGATGACCCGCACAGTACCCGCACTCTAATGTCAGGTGCAATACTGCTCTTCTGTTATTGATGCAAGTGTGGGTAGAGTGCGGTTTGATGACCCGCACAGTGCCTGCACTCTAGTGTCAGGTGCGATTCCGTTCTTCTGTTCTTGGTGCAAGTGCGGGTAGAGTGCGGTTCGATGACCCGCACAGTGCCCGCACTCCAAAGTCAGGTGCGATTCTGTTCTTCTGTTCTTGGTGCAAGTGCGGGTGGAGTGCGGTTTGCTGACCCGCACAGCACCCGCACTCTAATGTCAGGTGTCTGAGTAGCTTCTCTGGTTTGGCAATAGTGCGGGTGGAGTGCGGTTAGCTGACCCGCACTGGACCCGCACTTTATCTCTGTACTTGCATTCTGCCCTGGCTATGCACATGAGTTCGGCTGGAGTGCGGTTGGAGTGCGGTTGTGACCCGCACTGGACCCGCACTGTAGACCTGTTTGTGCTACTTTGCCTTTGCTTTCGCCCCTTTTCTGTTGGAATCACCATAATATGCTTTCAAGCCTGTCTCTGCATCATTTTCTTCAAATAAGCACAAAACAACCCATAAGAGACATAAAAACGCACGAAAACAGAACATAAGGTAAGGATCTGAGGGCCTAAATATAGTACATATTTGGCCCGATCAAACACCCCCAAACCAAACCTTTGCTCGTCCTCGAGTAAATATATTCACAACAGTAAGACGCCAGCTGAAAGTAATTTCAAAATACCTAAACAATACATCAACAATGTCGCAAGCCCCATTTGTGATATGATACAAATAGATGTGATAGAGAGGAGAAAAGCATATGCACAAGATCAAGAGCAATTTGGAGACACCCAAGGGAGGCTCGTACGAACACGAATCCCACAGCTAAAGGCATTCATGAATTTAGGACTACTTACTCCCATACCTTGAACATAATTCGCTTCAATTATAAAGCTCACATGGATTCCCTCTTTTCTTTCCTCGAGAGTCCTAAGTTCCACACAACAAGTATGCAAAGAAGATTCTGCATAAGATTTAAGCAATGAACTATCCTAGGAACGAGTCACCATGCCATGGATGCGAAAGATCGTGCTTCAACCTACATTCCCAAACTAGACTTACATGGATCAAATAAGGCTTTTCAACCGGTTATAGTGTGGCTATGGGGTTGAATGAGTTTACACAAAAAATATGGAAATTTAGGAGTTCAAACTCACCAATCATGCTAGAGTATATCCCTACTCTCACACCATGTTCTTTTCTTGCTTTAAATGCAACCCTCTAGGAAACCATTTAACCCACATTTTTCCCTCAACGTTTGCATTCCGTTTGGGCGTGTTTAGCATAAAACACTCTCATTATGGCACTTCAAGTACAAACTTTTTTTAAAATTTTCTTTTAACAATTTCCAAATAACAATGTTGTACTCCATTTGAGTTGTTACCATTTTCCCTTTCTTAGGCATTTAGAGTGCATAACTTACCCTTTTCTTTCATATTTTCAACATCTTTCTCACTTTACCCAATGTGGGACCATTTTAATCCTTTTTCTCACTACCATTTCCCATCCTAACATGATTAGTACAAGGGTAGGCATGTGTTTAGGCTATTGGGAATATGGTTGAATGTGGTACCAAATGAAAGGGTAAGTGTTTGGCCTCAAATCGGCTTTGGAACACATAATATGGTAAGTGGTGTTTAGGCTATAGAGGTACTTCAATAAACATGCATTCCCTACTATCACTTCCACAACCATCTAAAAAGGGAATGAAAACATCCATCACGCATTCACAAAATAATGAAAGTCCTATGGCACATGACATACATGACTAGAGGCGTGTTTAAGAATAATCAATAATGCACTCAGAAAACGCACTTTCATGCTTGTGTTTGTGATCTGGTGAGGAGGTTTTTTCCGTCAGAAAACCGTCCGTCAAAACAATTTATAAAACCTATGCCATGCGTTCACAAGTATAAATACACGCAAAGCGGCAAGCACGGGTGTCGTCCACTGAGATCGGGGTAGCGGTGATAAGTTTAGGATTAATATAACTAGCAAGCATAAAAGTAAAGTGATAGCGAATGAAGATACAATATAAAATAAACTATGAAAGCAAATAAATGGATGACAATGGAGGGATGAATGAATGATGATGGAACTATGGAGTTGATGGACTTGTAAGTGAATATTGGGGCAATTGCAACAAACTCTCAAGTAAGTACGTTTTGACAAATGTAACCAACCTAGGGTGTATAGTGTTAGAATATATCTCTCGCAAGAGGTCAACCTAGGATGTATAGTGAAAACCTCCTACTAGCGATTAATCCCTCTTAAGCAACCAACAGTGGCTAGTTACTCAATTGGGACTTGTTCCATGAATGCTCATCTATCTAGCTATGGCTTAACCTATTACTAATGTAGCCATCCTAGGATGTATAGTGATGTCTTCCAATTCCCTCACAAGTGGCCGACCTAGGATGTATAGTGAAGGCCACCCATTTGGGATTGGATGAGGCTCAAGGTTATCAACCGAATTTTACTCGAAGGTTAGTTCTCGTAAAATCACTAAAGTAGCCAACCTAGGGTGTATAGTGGAGGCTTCTAATTCTCTCACAAGTGGCTAACCTAGGATGTATAGTGAAAGCCACTAATTCGAGATTAGATTAAGAGCATGGTTATATAGCCGGATTTCTTGAAATCCTTCCATTCAATGGAGCATTAGACAACCTAATTTCCTACTCAAGTAATCCAAATCAACATGCAAAGAGGGTGTATCCAAGCAAGTCAATAATGGCAATCAATACAAGTAATGGAATGAAATATAGAGATAGAATAAATATAACACATAGAGTTTATTTACAAAGCCCAAAATATCCATCAAACAAATAACATCAACCCTATAGTGGGGTATTTTAGCTACTCATGTTCTATTACAAACAAATAAACTAAGAGAGAGAGTATAGATAACCCTAGAAGAGTGATCTCCTTCCTTGAAGCTTGAATCCAAGTCTCCTAGTTGCCTTTGATTGAGTAGAGATGGTTTGGATGAGAGGGAGATGTGTTACTAGCTTAGAATACAAGTGTTGGGAGGTATGGTGATCTCTTGGTTCGTTCCCATCCTTTTCTATTTATAGAGGATGGGAAAATAGGTCACTTAAGCTTGAAACAAGAAGCTGTCGCGCTCGGAGTGCGGGTGGAGTGCGGTTGAATTACCCGCACTGTAAGGGTTTTCTTCATCTTCAGGTCTCTGATCTGGGCAATAGTGCGGGTGGAGTGTGGTTGGATTACCCGCACTTGACTCGCACTTGACCCACACTGTATTCGCACTTGAGTCACCTTGTACTGTCAGGTGCAAAATCCCTCCTCTGTTTTGAGGAATAGTGCGGGTGGAGTGCTGGTGGATGACCCGTACTGTACCCGCACTCTAATGTCAGGTGCGACTTCAGCTTCTCTGGTTTGGCAACAGTGTGGGCGGAGTGTGGTTGGATGACCCGCACTGTACCCGCACTTTAACGTCAGGTGCAACTCAGCTTCTCTGGCTTTGGCAACAGTGCGGGTGGAGTGCGGTTGGATGACCCGCACTTTACCCGCACTTTATCTTTCCTTCATGATTCATGTCCCGGCTGTGGGAAGGAGTGCGGGTGGAGTGCGGTTGCGACCCGCACTTGACCCACACTGTTGTGCTGCTTATGATCCTTTGCCTCTCCTTTTGCCCCTTTTCTGCCAGAACCACCGCAACCAGCTTATAACACCCAAATTACATCTATTTCCTGCAATTAGCACAAACGAGCCTATTAGACACGAAAGACATAAAATATATAGAAAATACACACGAGAACGAGACAAAAGAATAGGAATGAGGGCCGAAATATACAACAATTTAGGCACGATCATGATCTCACGGGTATCTCCACTATTAGAACAAGACATGGGAACAATGAGTCCCCAATACTTCATACCAACGGGTGGGACTAACCCATGATGGTGCAAGCTAAGCCTTAAATGGCACCAAACTATATCACAAGGTCAGAGCACATATAAGAAACTCGTCAAAAACACACTCTAGAGGCATCATACCCATACTGGATTACAGTTTGAAAAATGGACAAGCGACAAAATTGAAAAATTGGACACTAAACTGTACACGGCGGAGGCGTGATGCACCCCCAAACCAAAACTCAACAATGTCCCCATTGTTGGAAAGAATAAGCATAATCGCAATAAATGGCGGAATGAGGGATCAACACCCCTAAACCAAATCTAGACATACATTCGACCAAGCTCATTCATTATAACAAAAACTAAATCGCATTCATAAAAAACTTAAGTACAAAACTGAAGGTAGAAAACTCCCTTTAGAAGGAAGATCGGTCGATGTCCATACATGTTGTTGTGTGCTTCCTAAAAGATGCACAACCTAGCTTAAAACCACACAACAACACTACCAACGAAAATTAAATGCGAAAAGAAAAGAAAAATAAGTCTAAGCCGTTTGAAAGAAAATACAAATACAAATACAAGCAATAAAAGTTCTGATCAATAATAAAGAAAAAGAATGGATGGTCAATCATCGTCGGAAAACTCCCTCTCCGGTTCGCTGGCGATCCCTTTGCCCTTGGGGTCGATCTCTGATCTGATCCGCTCTTCCTGCTCCCTCCTGGATCTCTCCATAGCAGCTCTGAGCTCTTCCCCATATGGGTCGATGTCTGGACCCCCCGAAGGAGGTGAGAACGCAGCTGGCCTCTTCTTTTTCTGTGGATAACCTGGAAGACTGAGTGCCTCCCTCATGTCCGTAAGATTGCCCTAAATGTCCGTGAAGTACTCATTTGCTTCCGCCCTGCTCTTAGTGATCTGCCTTCTGTTTTCGGCGAACCTCGATCCTAAGGTTCTCCAATCCGATAAGCAAAGTCTGCCAAGGGACCTCTCCATATGTCTCCTGCGGGGGTGAGGAAGCAGCGGGCCTATAATCACCATAATAGATGTAAACCGGCTCCACATCTGGTGGTTCCGAGATGTCTTCCGGCTGCCTGCTCGTGCTTCCCCCTCGAGCAGGTTTTCTACTCCCTGTTCGGACCCTGACACCAGAGGGGTCCCGCTCTCTGACCTGGTCATTCCATGTGAATCGCCCAACTGGCCCCAAACCGCATTTGAAAGGATCGGATCCAAAATCTACTCCGGCGGTTCTGCAGAATGCGGTGATGAGGCTAGGGAAAATGAGTGGCTGCTTGTCCACCCTGACCCCTCCCATTTCAAGGATCTCTCTCTTGATCAGAAAGCCGATGTCGACCAACTGATTCTGCAGTATACAGTACAGGATCATTGCTGCATTGAAGTTCACTGAGGTTCTGTGCTTTCTGGGGATCAAGGAATGGGAGATGAATACATGCCAGAAACCCAACTCACTCCTTAAGTTGGTGTGCTTCATACGGTGATCAGGGGCCACCCAAAAATCCATCGGACGGATCACTAACTGATTTGCAAAGTCCACATTTTGGGTCACAAAAAATTCGCTCCAAGTCACCCCTTGCCTTAGACGTCCGACTGCTTCGGGATCAACTGGAAGCTCAGTCCTATAATACCTGTTAATGTCTGCTATAGTCATCCGGACTTCTACCCCACGGACCAGAACCGAAGAAGAGCGTTGAAAAGTTTCAGGTACCAATCCAGCAAAAAACTCTTCGACCACACGTCGACAATACATCGGTGGGGGGGGGGGGCTAACAAAGGTTTCCCATCCCCTTGCTTCAATCATTAGAGGAATTGGGGTGCCATCCAGTTCTTCAACCGCTATCCCCCTCTCCACCACTATGTCTCGCTCCCTGAAATATTCTAAGCGTTCCTCGAAATCCGGGTGCCTGATGCACGGTGGTGGAACTTGGGGTCCTCGCCTCTGTCTTCGTTCGGAACCCTGACTGCTTTGCCTAGGTGTTCTCCTGGGTCTTCCTGACATCTGCACATTAAACAAAGTTTTAAGGCAATATTCGGATCAAAGAAACAAGAGGTTATGATGCAGGAATTTGAAAGGACAAAAATTCTGCCAAGAGGATAAAGTGCGGGTGAAGTGCAGGTGAGTGACCCGCACTGTCCCCGCACTCTAACTCGTCACCAGACACCAGTAAATGCAGAGTTCAATTCATGCATACATCTCAAAATTCCAGTTCATCATCGAACGAATCAACAACAAAATGACTCTAACTCATGTACAGGCTTCCATTAAACCATATAAACCCAATTCATAGTTTGAAAATCTAATTGCAATAGAAAATCAATTAACAATGGATACATCACATGAAAAATAGATAACACCCAACATTCCACTCTCTTAGACATTAGCAAAAGAAAAAACAAGGGGTCAAAACCCTAACTAATGAAGTTCATGCATAAGAGGCAAAAGAATTGTGATAAAGAGGGTTAGGGTTTTGGATTAGAGATATGTGAAATGAAATTAGAGTAAAAATCCATACCTTAGTTGCCAAAAAATCGAAAACGTGGCACACACGGAATACCTTTAGTTAGGAAGAGGGAAAAATTTGAAGTTTGCAGTTGGTTTTGTTCTTTTGTGGCAAGTGGAGCCCTAGAGAACGACAGGCATATATATACTGCACGACAAAAGTGCGGGTGGAGTGCGAGTGACTGACCCGCACTGTACCCGCACTCTATTACCTGATGCCCTCTGAGTGCGGGATGAGTGCGGGTTAGGGACCCGCACTCTAACCGCACTGTTCCCCTAGACAGACTCCTGAATTCTGCCCTGCAACTGTATCTGCACCAAAACAAACTCAAACACTCTCAAAAGTTTACAACAACAAAACTAACCATCCGAAAAGTAAAAATAAAAAGAAAAACAATAAAATAAATTCAAAAACGAGTTCAATGCACTCAAAGTGGGACCCGGTCAACCAAAGGATGTTTGACCGGAATGGGGAGCACATTCAACTTGGCCACCCAAACCGGTGCCAAATGCCTATGCACTGCATCTCTCCCCACTCTCCTCATTTGTCCCACTAGGTCCTTTCGAACCCATATTTGTTTAACCTTTGGTGGGTTCATCCTAGATCTAACTCTACTTGCTTTCAATCTTTGGAAACTAAAGCAATAAGCTTTAGTGTGCCCTTTTTTGGCACAAAAGTAGCAAGTAATAGGACGGTTAGGGAAACTCCCTGTTCGATCGTTGGCGTGGGCCACTTTTTGTTGTCCGAATCTGAGGGATTTGACATTGTTTTCCATCACGCCGAGTTGCTCAATCAAATCCCCCTCATTGACCTTAACCCGTTTCAACTCATCATCTTTTGTGCTCAACTGTTCATGCAATTCCCTTACCTCTTTTGCGGAGTCCTCCACACCTAGTTGAAGTTTCCTTGTCCTTCTGCCATAGTCTTCCTCAAACTCTTCTGAGAGCTTTGCCAATGCATCTAAGTTCTTAGAGACTAACTCATTTTTGGTGGCAAGCTCCACTACTTGTTCAGTTAACCCGTTGTTGACTGATGAGAGATCACGCAATTTAGTCTTCAACTATACATTCTCTGTCTTTAGCAAATAAACCTCCAGTTTGAGCTTTGTGTTGTCTTGTTCAAGCTCACCTAATTGATCGAACAGTTCAGTATTTGCTTCCTCTTCTTCGAATTCTGATTCTTGCCTCTCCTTGATGCAGTCTTGGTTTCCCAATTCCATCTCCTTGACACCTTCAAAGGCTTGCACAAGGGTGAGCACCCGGCTCCTTTTCTTTCTGGAATTTGGTGCCTCCAAGACTAAACAATCTCTAACTTGGCTTATTCTGGGGGATATTACCTTGAAGTTCACACTCTTCCCTCCACAGCTGAAGGAAATGTCCCTAGAACAAATATCGATCACCATACTTGCTGTGGCCATGAACGGCCTCCCCAACAGTAGTTTCCAGTTTCTACCACTGGATTCTCCTCTTTTGCAATCCAACACAACAAATTCTGCCGGCACCATCAAACCGTACACATTCACATAAATTTCCTCCACAATACCTACTGGGGTGATGGGAGAATTTTCAGCCATGAGGAGAGTCTGGGAGGTGGGCTTGATTGACTGAATCTTCAGCTGTTTGTAGACCTCTAATGGCATCATATTGATGCTAGCCCCCATATCAAGGACCGCTCCCATCTTTGGTGAATCCTCAATTTGTACATTTATGACGAAACTCCCGGGGTCTTCAAGTTTAATGGGAGAGTCTGTGTCACTTCCCCTATCTTCCTTATCCGCGACTTCTACCATACTTGCTTCAGTTTCCTCACCTCCCAACTGGACCACCTCTAACACGTTAACATGTTCATCGGAGCTTGATGCCTTTTCCTTGTTCTTCATCAATGCATCAAAAATCTGTGCCAAATGAGTTTCCATCTTCTTCAGTGACACTCCATGACTGTTGGCTCTCTGATCATTGGACTGCATGTAAGCTGACATTTGTTGCTCAGAGGCATGCAAGGTGTTCTTGAGGGCTTCAGACCCGATACCAACAGTTTTGATAACTGTACTTACTATCTCCTCTAGAGACTTGTCCTTTGGTTGGCTAGCGGAAGCGTGGGAATTGAAGTTGGATGGTGGGTTACTACTTGAACCTCCCCATTGATTGTTGTTGTTTCCCCCTTAATTGTATCTATTGTACCCCCGGTTTTGGTACCCTTGGTTGTTGTTTCCACCTTGGTAATTGTTGTTGCCACCTTGATGAGTGGTTGCTCCTAGGTGGTTGTTGTTGGACCAAGACAAGTTTGGGTGATTTCTCAACCCTGGATTGTATGTATTCGAATATGGGTCATTCCTAGGCTGCCTTGGGAATTCTCCAAGGGCTTGGGCTTGCTCTTACTGACTAAAATGCCCTTCTCCCCCTTCAATCTCCCCCATGACTTGACTAACTCCTTGGGAGGGCCCTGGTTTTCCGGTTATCAGCTCCTTGATTGATTGAAGCTCCTTGTTCATTCTGGACATCTGGATTTGCACTTGGGTATCCTGACCGACTTCTATTCTTCCACCCCTCCTCACATGTGATGTCCTCTGTTGTGAGTTCTGGGCAATCTTCTCCAGAATGTCATAAGCTTCAACTGCCCTCTTGTCTGCAATGGTACCTCCGCATGCATTATCCACCATCATTTGGGTTATCGATGAAAGTCCACTATAGAAGGAGTTAACCTTCAGTTCTGGATGGTATGTATGCGGTGGCATTTGAGCTAACAATAAGTTGAACCTCTCCCATGCCTCATGGAATGGTTCACCGTCCTCTTCGACAAAAGAAGCTATCTTCAACCTTAGGTCTTTAGCCTTCTGTGACGACAAATACTTGTTGAAGAAAACCTTGCAGACTTGGCTCCATGTCACCAGTGATCCCGGCCTCAAGTTCATGTACCAAGTCATGGCTGCATCTTTCAAACAATATTGGAAACACCTCAGATGAAGCTGCTCCCTTGTCAATACTGCTTGGCGAGCCATTACAGGGAAGGTTTCTAGGGTAGCTCCATATTGTTTCATAAATTGGAGGCAATCCTCGGTACTTCGTCCACTAAACGACGGTAGGAGGCTGATGTGCATAGTTTTCAACTCGTACTGCCTTGTTACATCATCCAGCACTATGGCAGTGGGCACATTCCCTACAAACGGGAGAGTGTACTCGCCCATGGTGAGGCCTAGCTCTTCATCCCCATGTACACTTCCCTCATTCTCTCGAGCCTGTTGCTCATTCTCTCGAGCCTGTTGCTCATTCTCTCTAGCATGCTGCTCATGCTGATTATGATCGTCCATATTTCCCTCTAACTGCTCTATTCTTCTACCCAACCGATTGATGTTATCGCTAACTGGCAACACTGTTCCTCTCAACGATCTTCGTCCGTGCATATACCTAAAATCCTGAAATTTCACAACAAATAAAGCACAACGTAAACGAGGAATAGATAGGGCAGAGCAGGAATATTACTAAACTAGCCTTACTCATGCATAACTAATTAAACTAACATACCGCTCCCCGGCAGCGGCGCCATTTGAAGAAGACACTTTTTCCCCTATGTCGTTTTAAAAATCAGTCCGTCAATAATATTTTAAGAAACCTCACAAAGCCTAAATCAGTTTGTAAACATAAATATAGCGGCAAGTGGGTGTCGTCCACAGGGAGCGGAGTTAGCCAAATTAGTTAAAGCTAAAGCAATGGTATGTATATATATTTATAATAGCAAAACATGAATTGGTGAAAATGTAGATTGTGAACCAACTCTAAATAACACTAAACTAAATAAGTAAATAAAATGAAGGGGGAATATGGAGTGAAGGATATATAGATGATGGAAACTAAGGAGTTAATGGATTCGAAAGCGAATACTGGGCCATGTAACAAACTTGCCAATAGAACGGCTCTTCAAGGTAACCGACCTAGGATGTATATAGTCGGTTATTTATCCGTAGAAGGTGGCCAACCTAGGATGTATAGTGCGGACCACCTATTAGGGATTAATCCTTGTAAACTACCAACCTAGGATGTATAGAGTTGATTGTTTACCGGATTCTAGAAATGAAGCTCGTCTACCTAACATTGACTCAACCGATTACAAATAGTCACCATAGGATGTATAGTGATGACTTCTAACTCTCTCACGGATTCCGACCTAGGATGTATAGTGCCGGAAATACGATTGAGGTTAGATTAAAACTGTGGTTCAAGAGTCGGAATTCATGACTTTCAGTCTATTCTTTAGAGCATTAAACAACTAAATAGGATGTATATCTAGATGCAATACTCATACATAATACAAAGATATCTTGCAAAGATCATGTATCTACACAAGAAACCAATGATAAACATTCACAACAAGAATAGATCAATGGCAGATAGACATGAATATCAATATAATATCAAGTTTATGTACAAGCCCAATATTAAACTAACTACTCCATCAACCCCTTAGAGAGGATTTAGCTACTCATTACAACTAAGAAATCAGTAGAGAGGAGAAAGAAATAACCCTTGGAGAACATCTCCTTCCTTGAAGTGGCTCCAATCTCCTAACTTCCTTGAAGTTGAGTAGAGAATGTAAGAATGAGAGGTAGAGAGAGAAACTAGATCTAAGAATGCTTAATCTGTCCTAAACGGAGTCAAAAGCTCCTTAAAATGTTTATATACTTTTCTATTTATACTAAATACAAAATTAGGTCACTTAAGCTTTGAAAATCAGACTGGCGCGCTCGGAGTGTGGGTGGAGTGCGGGTGATTTACCCGTACTGTATGGGTTACCTGCAACTTCAGTTCTCGGATCAGGACATTAGTGCGGCTGGAGTGCGGTTGAGTTACCCGCACTTAACCCGCACTTGACCCGCACTTGGCCCGCACTTGGCATCGCACTGTAACCGCACTTCCCTCTCAGGTGCAAAATCTACCTTCTGTCTTGAGCAACAGTGTGGGTAGAGTGCGGTTGGATGACCCACACAGTGCCCGCACTCTAATGTCAGGTGCAATACTGCTCTTCTGTTCTTGATGCAAGTGCGGGTAGAGTGCGGTTTGATGACCCGCACAGTGCCCGCACTCTAGTGTCAGGTGCGATTCTGTTCTTCTGTTCTTGGTGCAAGTGCGGGTAGAGTGCGGTTCGATGACCCGCACAGTGCCCGCACTCCAAAGTCAGGTGCGATTCTGTTCTTCTGTTCTTGGTGCAAGTGCGGGTGGAGTGCGGTTTGCTGACCCGCACAGCACCCGCACTCTAATGTCAGGTGTCTGAGTAGCTTCTCTGGTTTGGCAATAGTGCGGGTGGAGTGCGGTTAGCTGACCCACACTGGACCCACACTTTATCTCTGTACTTGCATTCTGCCCCAGCTATGCACATGAGTGCGGCTGGAGTGCGGCTGGAGTGCGGTTGCGACCCGCACTGGACCCGCTCTTTAGACCTGTTTGTGCTCATTTGCCTTTGCTTTCGCCCCTTTTCTGCTAGAATCACCACAATATGCTTCCAAGCCTGTCTCTGCATCATTTCCTTCAAATAAGCACAAAACAACCCATAAGAGACACAAAAACGCACGAAAACAGAACATAAGGTAAGGATCTGAAGGCCTAAATATAGTACATATTTGGCCCGATCAGTCGTAAACTACCAACCTAGGATGTATAGTGTTGGTTGTTTATCGGATTCTGGAAATGAAGCTCGTCTACCTAACAATGACTCAACCGATTAAACATAGTCACCCTAGGATGTATAGTGATGACTTCTAACTCTCTAACGGGTTCCGACCTAGGATGTATAGTGCCGAAAACGCGATTGAGGTTAGATTAAAATCGTGGTTTAAGAGTCGGAATTCATGACTTTATGTCCATTCTTTAGAGCATTAAACAACTAAATAGGATGTATATCTAGATGCAATACTCATACATAATACAAAGACATCTTGCAAAGAGGATGTATCTACACAAGAAATCAATGGTAAACATTCACAACAAGAATAGATCAATGAAAGATAGACATGAATATCAATATAATATCAAGTTTATGTACAAGCCCAATATTCAACTAACTACTCCATCAACCCCTTAGAGGGGATTTAGCTACTCATTACAACTAGGAAACTAAGAGAAAGGAAAGAGAAAGAACCCTTGGAGAACATCTCCTTCCTTGAAGTGGCATTAATCTCCTAACTTCCTTGAAGTTGAGTAGAGAATGTAAGGATGAGAGAGAGAGAGAGAGATTCTAGGTCTAAATGTGTTTACCTCTGCAAAACGGAGTCAAAAGCTATCTAAAACATTTCCATACTATTCTATTTATACAACATACAAAAAATAGGTCACTTAAGCTTCAAAAATCAAACTGGAGCGCGTGGAGTGCGGGTGGAGTGTGGGTGGATTACCCGTACTGTACCCGCACTATATGGGTTGTCTTCATCTTCAGTTCTCGAATCCGGGCAGTAGTGCGGGTGGAGTGCGGTTTCATTACCCGCACTTGGAATCACACTTGAATCACACTTCCCTGTCAGGTGCAAAATCTACCTTCTGTCATGAGCAACAGTGCAGGTAGAGTGCGGTTGGATGACCCGCACAATACCCGTACTCTAATGTTAGGTACAATTCTACTCTTCTGTTCTTGGTGACAGTGCGGGTGGAGTGCACCTTGATGACCCGCATAGTACCCGCACTCTAATGTCAGGTGCATCTTCAACTTCTCTGGTTTGGCATTAGTGCGGGTAGAGTGCGGTTGGATGACCCGCACTGTACCCGCACTTTATCTCTTCACTTGCATCCTGTCCCGGCTATGAACATGAGTGCGGCTAGAGTGCGGTCAGAGTGCGGTTGCGACCCGCACTTGACCCGCACACTGGAGCTGTTTGTGCTCATTTGCCTTTACTTTCACCGCTGTTCTGCCGGAATCACCGCAATATGCTTCCAAACCCGTCTTTGCACCATTTCCTACAAATACGCATAAAACAACCCATCAGAGATACCAAAACGCATGAAAACAGAACATACGGTAAGGATTTGAGGGCCTAAATATACTACATATTTGGCCCGATCAAACACCCCCCAAACCAAACCTTTGCTCGTCCTTGAGCAAATATAATCTAAACAATAAGACGCCAACTAATTTTAATCCCTAGACACCTAAACAATACTTCAACAATGCCGCAAGTCCAATATGTGATATGATACAAATAGGTGTGATAGAGAGTAGAAAAACATATGCACAAGATCAAGAGCAATTTGGAGACACCCAAGGGAGGCTCATACGAACACGAATCCCACACCTAAAGGCATTCATGAATTAGGGACAACTTACTCCCATACCTTGAGCATAATTCGCTTCAATTCTAAAACTCGCATGGATTCTCTCTTTTCTTTCCTCAAGAGTCCTAAGTTCCACACAAACATGTATGCAAAGAAGATTCTGCATAAAATTTAAGCAATGAACTATCCTAGGAACGAGTCACCATGCCATGGATGTGAAAGATCGTGCTTCAACCGACATTCCCAAACTAGACTTATATGGATCAAATAGGGCTTTTCAACCGGTTATAATGTGGTCGTGGGGTTGAATGAGGTTACACAAAGAATATGGACATTTGGAGTTCAAACTCACCAATCGAGCTAGAATATATTCCTATTCCCACACCATGTTCTTTTATCACTTAAACGCAACCCTTTAGGAAATCATTTAACCCACATTTGTGCCTTCAACGTTGCATTTCGTTTGAGCGTATTTAGCATAATACAATCCCCATTATGGCACTTCAAGTACAATTTCACTTTTAATTTTTTTCTTTTAACAATTTCTCAATCACAATGTTGTACTCCATTTGAGTTGTTACAATTTCCCTTTCTTAGGCATTTATGGCACACAACTATGGTTCTTACCCCTTTCCTTGCAGATTTTTAACAATTATTTCATTTTACCCGCTGTAGGACCATCTTAACTCTTTTCATCACTACCATTTCCCATCCTAACATGATTAGTACAAGGGTAGGCATGTGTTCAGGCTATTAGGTATATGGTTGAATGTGGTACCAAATGAAAGAGTAAGTGTTTGGCCTCAACTTGGCTTTGGAGCACACAATATGGTATGAGGTGTTTAGGATATAGAGGTAATTCAATACACATACAGTCCCTAATATCACTTCCACAACCATCTAAAAAGGGAATGAAAGCATCCATCACGCAATTCACAAAATGATATGCAAGTCCTATGGCACATGACATAAATGACGAGAGGCGTGTTTAAGAATAATCAATAATGCACTCAGAAAACGCACTTTCATGCTTGTTTTTGTGATCTCACAGGTATCTCCACTATTAGAACAAGACCAGGGAACAATGAGTCCCCAATACTTAACACCAACGGGTGGGACGACCCCATGGTGGTGCAAGCGAACCCTCAAGTAGCACCAAACTATATCACAAGGTCAGAGCACATATAAAGAACTCGTTAAAAGCACACTCTAGAGGCATCATACCCATACTGGATACAGTTTGAAAAATGGACAAGCGACAAAATTGAAAAATTGGACACTAAACTGTACAAGGCGTAGGTGTAATACACCCCCAAACCAAAACTCAACAATGTCCCCATTGTTGGAAATAACAAGCATAATCTCAATAAATGGCGGAATGAGGGTTAAACACCCCCAAACCGAATCTAGACATACACTCGACCATGCTCATTCATAATAACAAAAACTAAATCGTATTCATTGAAAGCTTAAGTATAAAATCGAAGGTAGAAAACTCCTTTTAGAAGGAAGCTAGCTTAAAACCAACTTATACGGGCTCATCAGTGTGCTTCCCAAAAGATACACAACCTAGCTTAAAACCACATAACAACTCTACCAAATGAAAATCAAATGCGAAAAGAAAAGAAAACTAAGTCCAAATGAAATAAAACTCCGAAGGTGAAAAATTTAAAGATGACCCGAGCAGGCTGCCTCCCACCAGTGCTCAGACATGATAGATGTGCTATGGTTCAGTAAGTTCCATGGACCCAACACCCTTACAGCAGGTCTCTGGTCCAAAATACGGTTTTAGCCTATGCCCATTAACCTTGAATATCCCATTGTTCCTCAAATTCTGAATGTCTACAGCTTCATTAGTAGAGACATTAATAACACGATGTGGGCCTGACCATCTCGATTTCAACTTCCCAGGAAACAACTTCAAACGAGACTCATAAAGTAACACCAGCATGCCCGGTTGGAACTCTTTCATTACCAATCGATTGTCATGAATAGCTTTAGTTTTTTCTTTGTAGAGTCGTAAACTCTCATAGGCTTCCAATCTGAATTCATCTAACTCGTTCAACTGATTGCATCTTTCTTCACTTGCTTTGTCATACTCCCAATTCAACTTCTTGATTGCCCACCAAGCCTTATGTTCTAGTTCCACCAGAAGGTGGCAAGCCTTACCAAAAACCAACCTATACGGGCTCATCTCAATAAGAGTTTTGAAAGCTGTTCGGTACGCCCATAAGGCGTCAGATAGTTTCAATGCTCAATCCTTCCTAGTGGAGGAGACTGTCTTCTCCAGAATCTGCTTGATGTGCCTGTTACTTACTTCAACCTGTCCTGATGTCTGAGGGTGGTATGGTGTGGCCACCTTGTGACGCACTCCATACTTCTTCAATAGATTTCCTAAGACTTTGTTACAGAAATGGCTCCCGCCGTCACTAATGATCACCCTTGGGATTCCAAATCGGGTAAGAATATGTTCCTTTACGAATTTAACCACCACATTACTGTCATTGGTCTTTGTGGCAACGACCTCAACCCATTTGGAAACATAGTCAACCCCCACTAAAATATAGCTGTTCCCACAAGAAGGTGGGAACGGTCCCATAAAATCAAGACCCCAAGTGTCAAATATTTCAACCACCAAAATTCTAGTTTGTGGCATCTCATTCTGTTTACCAATGTTCCCTATGCGCTGGCATCTATCATATGCCACACAAAACTGATAAGCATCTTAAACAGTGATACCCAGAAGAAACCTGATTGCAGCACCTTCAGTGCTGTCTTCCGTGCGCTGAAATGGCCTCCACACTACAAGTCATGGCAGAATCGCAACACATCATACTGCTAATTTTCTGGCACACACCTCCTAATTACCTGATCAGCCCCATGTTTGAAAATGTAAGGCTCATCCCAGAAGTATTCCCTTGATCTCCTAGCAAACCTTTTCTTACCCTGCCAATCTAGCTCAAGGGGGAAAACCCCATGTGTTAGATAGTTTGCCAGATCCGCATACCAAGGTTCCTTATCCTGTACGGCCCACAGATGTTCGTCAGGGAAATTTTCTCTCAATGGAATCTCATCCCCATCTATTTGACTCTCATGAACTATCCTGCTACGGTGATCTGCGACCACATTCTCGCACCCCTTCTTGTCCCGAATTTCTAAATCAAACTCTTGCAACAGCAACACCCACCTAATCAGCCTGGGCTTTGCATCTTTCTTTTGGAGCAGATATCGCAAAGCCGCGTGGTGTGAGTATACCACAACCTTGGCACCTACCAAGTACTGCCTAAATTTCTCAAGAGCAAAGATGACTGCCAGTAATTCTTTCTCTGTTGTCGAATAATTCATCTGTGCGTCATTCAAAATTCGGGATGAGTAATATATGAAATGTGGGTCTTTTCCAACCCTTTGACCCAAAACTGCACCTACAGCAAAGTCAGAGGCATCACACATTATTTCAAATGGTAAATCCCAAACTGGTGGCGCAATTACTGGAGATGAGGTCAAAGCCCTTTTAAAAGATTCAAACGCCACCACACATTCTGAACTAAACATAAAATCTTTGTCCTTTTGTAGCAACAAGCATATCGGTCTGGAGATCTTCGAAAAATCCTTGATGAATCTCCTGTAGAAACCCACATGACCAAGAAACGACCGGATGTCTTTGACATTGCAAGGAGGTGGCAAACTTTTGATCACTTCAACCTTTGCCTTGTCTACTTCAATCCCCTTTTTAGATATTATGTGACCCAAGACAATCTCGTGTTGTACCATGAAGTGGAATTTCTCCCAGTTCAAAACCAAGTTGTTTTTCATACATCTTTGTAGCACTAACGACAAGTTATCAAGGCACAACTTGAAAGAGTCCCCGAATACTGAGAAGTCATCCATGAAGTCTTTAATAATCTCTCCCACCATATTTGAAAACAACGAAACCATACACCTTTGAAACATACCTGGGGCATTGCAAAGGCCAAAGTGCATTCTTCGGAAGGCATAGGTTCCATAGGGACAGGTAAAAGTGGTCTTCTCTTGGTCTTCTGGAGCGATAACTATCTGATTGTACCCAGAATACCCATCTAGAAAGCAGTAGAACTGATGCCCTACCAACTGCTCTAGGACTTGATCGATGAAAGGTAAGGGAAAATGGTCTTTCTTGGTGACGGCATTTAACTTTCGGTAGTCTACACAAACGCACCACCCTGTCTGGAGCCTTTGTGCTACTAACTCACTCCTCTCATTCTTTACTACTGTAACTCCGGATTTCTTTGGGACGACATGATTAGGACTAACCCATCTACTATCTAATATGGGGTAGATAATCCCTGCATCAAGAAGCTTCAATATCTCCTTTTTTACTACCTCTTGCATGATCGGGTTCAGCCTCATTTGTGCCTCCCGTGTCGGTTTGGCGTTTTCTTCTAGCAAAATCTTATGCATACACATGGTAGGACTTATTCCCTTAATGTCATCTATGAACCAACCAATGGCTTCTCTGTACTCTTTCAACACTCCAAGTAACTCATCTTCTTGACTTGCCTCCAAATTAGCGGCCTGGGTTTAACCTTTTTTCGTCGAAAAACACATACTTCAAGTTCGACGGGAGTGCTTTCAACTCAACTATTTGAGGAAGTTCTTCTAATGGTACCAAGTCATATGCATTTCCTTCTCTTTCGAATTCCTCATCAATAGTGATATACAACTCCTCCTCTAAGAAATCCACAGTGTTATAGTCATCGGAACCCACTGGGTATGATAAAGAGTCAAAGATGTTGAACTCCACGGTTTCGTCTACTACCTTCACGGTAAGCTTCCCTGCATGTATATCAATCACTACCCTAGCGGTTGCCATGAAAGGTCTACCCAAAAGTAACTTCCCATCTCTTTCGTCTCTTCCTTCATCCATGTCAATCACCACGAAGTCAGCAGGTATGATTAACTTTTCTATCTGTATTAACACATCTTCGACAATTCCCTTAGGGCTTCTTGCAGAAGCATCCGCTAAGACAAGAGACATGGTGGTTTTCCTGAGGTCATTCAAACCTAGCTTCTTATAGACCGAGAATGGCATGAGGTTAATGCTTGCTCCTGAGTCTAACATCGCTCTTTCTCGATTTGACCTGCCAATCGTAATGTCAATTATTAAACTCCTTGGGTCTTTCATTTCTTGGGCAAGGACCATTCAATTACTGCACTGACATTCTCATTTAGACTCTCCTGTTGTTTCGGCCTAAACCGCTCTTTATCCTTACTCAAATCTTTGAAAAATTTACCATAAGCCGGCATTTTCTCAATGGCATCTAAGAGTGGTAAGTTGACGGTTACCTTGGAAAGGAGAACATAGATTTCCTGATGTGATTTCTCTAACTTAGAGTTTTTCAGTCTCCCTGGGAATGGTATAGGCGGTACATAGGGGTTTGATGACTTATGGAGCTGAGGTCTGGGTTCTGGGTCCGCTAACTGGACACCTTTTTCCTTTTCTAACTCTTTCTCACTCTTCACCTCCATATGAACCACCTCATCTTGTTCTTCTATGATGGTGTCCTTATCCTTTTCCTTCAAAACCCTTCCGCTTATGAGGATTGTCTTTGCACTAGCCTGTTCCGGTTGACTTGGGAATTTCCCTTTTTCTCTTTCTTGTAATAATTCAACCAACTGACCTATTTGGAACTCAATCCTATGAATAGATGCATCCATCTCATTTGATTGCCTATCATTCTTCCACATGTATGTCTCCCAACTCTCTAAATGTGCATGTTGTAGCATCTGGACCTCTTGCGTATCCTGGTTGGCTGACTGCATGAACTCTCCTATCCATTCACCAAATGTTCCCATATTCAGCTGACTTGCATTAATGTCTTCTGGAATCTGTGCCGCTTGCACAATTTCTCTTGTTCTCTGCTCTACTAATGGGGTCTCTTCATTCTCTTGTAAGTAGTCCTTTAGCAAAACTGCTAGTCTCTCTTCGGTCGAAAACTCTTCACCCACATTACATCCCTCCTGGAAATCTTGATCACATCCCCAGTCTTGGTTATATGGGTCAATACTAAGTTCGTACTCGGATCCTGAATTTTTCCAGAGGGTATCCATGAACCTAGAATATCAAGAAACAAAAACTACCCACAACGTAAAAATATACAAACAAAGAAATAGCAGAAAAATAAGTAACTATAAAATTTACTTATGCAAAACTAATCAAACTAAACATGCCGCTCCCTGGCAGCGGCACCATTTGATAGGACCTTTTTCTTAGTGTCGTTTTAAAAGATCAATCCGTCAACAATATTCGATAAAACCTCACAAAGCCTAAATTAGTTTGAAACACAAATATATTGGCAAGTGGGGTGTCGTCCACAGGGAGCAGAGTTAGCTAAAATTAGTTATTGCTAAAGTAATGTTATGTATATATATAATAACGAAACATGAGTTAGTGAAAATGTAGATGGTGAATTACACTATAAAGAACACTAAATTAATTATGCAAACTAAATGAAAGGGGAAATGGGATGAAGGATATATATAGATGATGGAAACTAAGGAGTTAATGGATACGAAAGTAAATACTGGGCAATGCAGCAAACTTGTCAATAGCACGGCTATTCAAGGTAACCGACCTAGGATGTATAGTGCCGGTTATTTATCCCTAGAACGTGGCCAACCTAGGATGTATAGTGCAGACCACCTAGTAGGGATTAATCCGTCGTAAACTACCAACCTAGGATGTATAGTGTTGGTTGTTTATCGGATTCTGGAAATGAAGCTCGTCTACCTAACAATGACTCAACCGATTAAACATAGTCACCCTAGGATGTATAGTGATGACTTCTAACTCTCTCACGGGTTCTGACCTAGGATGTGTAGTGCCGGAAAATCGATTGAGGTTAGATTAAAATCGCGGTTTAAGAGTCGGAATTCATGACTTTCCGTCCATTCATTAGAGCATTAAACAACTAAATAGGATGTATATCTAGATGCAATACTCATACATAATACAAAGACATCTTGCAAAGAGGATGTATCTACACTAGAAATCAATGGTAAACATTCACAACAAGAATAGATCAATGAAAGATAGACATGAATATTAATATAATATCAAGTTTATGTACAAGCCCAATATTCAACTAACTACTCCATCAACCCCTTAGAGGGGATTTAGCTACTCATTACAACTAGGAAACTAAGAGAAAGGAAAGAGAAAGAACCCTTGGAGAACATCTTCTTCCTTGAAGTGGCTTCAATCTCCTAACTTTCTTGAAGTTGAGTAGAGAATGTAAGGATGAGAGAGAGAGAGAGAGAGAGAGAGAGATTCTAGGTCTAAATGTGTTTACCTCTGCAAAACGGAGTCAAAAGCTATCTAAAACATTTCCATACTATTCTATTTATACAACATACAAAAAATAGGTCACTTAAGCTTCAAAAATCAAACTAGCGCGCGCAGAGTGCGGGTGGATTACCCGCACTGTACCCGCACTGTATGGGTTGTCTTCATCTTCAGTTCTCGAATCAGGGCAATAGTGCGGGTGGAGTGCGATTGCATTACCACCACTTGACCCGCACTTGGAATCGCACTGTGATCGCACTTGAATCGCACTTCCCTGTCAAGTGTAAAATCTACCTTCTGGCATGAGCAACAGTGCGGGTAGAGTGCTGTTGGATGACCCACACAGTACCCACACTCTAATGTCAGGTACAATTCTGCTCTTCTGTTCTTGGTGACAGTGCGGGTGGAGTGCGGCTTGATGACCCGCACAGTACCCGCACTCTAATGTCAGGTGCATCTTCAACTTCTCTGGTTTGGCATTAGTGCGGGTAGAGTGCGGTTGGATGACCTGCATAGTACCCGCACTTTATCGTCAGGTGCAACATCAGCTTCTCTGGTTTGGTAACAGTGAGGGTGGAGTGCGGTCGGATGACTCGCACTGTACCCGCACTTTATCTCTTCACTTGCATCCTGTCCTGGCTATGAACATGAGTACGGCTGGAGTGCGGTCAGAGTGCGGTTACGACCCGCACTTGACTCGCACACTGGAGCTGTTTGTGCTCCTTTGCCTTTACTTTCGCTGCTTTTCTGTCGGAATCACCGCAATATGCTTCCAAACCCGTCTTTGCACCATTTCCTACAAATACGCACAAAACAACCCATCAGAGATACCAAAATGCATGAAAATAGAATATAAGGTAAGGATTTGAGGGCCTAAATATACTACATATTTGGCCCGATCAATGGAGTCAACTTTCCTTCTTCTTGGAGCTTGGAGATAAATTCTTACTCTGAACATTGGTGGAACGAGGTGCTGATGGATTGGAGCTTGTTCTATTTCTTAATGGAGGGGTGATGACCATTTTCGTATTGCCTGGCAGGTATGGTACTTGTCTTGGAGGGGATCCGGATATACCTCTAGGTACTAGGTATCAGGTGGAAGTCGAGGCAGTACCAAGGTGGGTATCGAGGTATTTGATGCCTTGATTGATGTCGAGGTACTTACGGGGTGTTGGGCGTACAAGTTATCATCGTGTCGGTCCTAAGTTGGTAGTAGGAGCTTCAGTAGGGTGAGATACGTGCCTTCGTTAGCTCGCGGAGCTGACGCTCTATCTAGATAGATAGGTAGTCGAGGTCCCGACCTTGTCAAGTATCGGTTCCGTCTAGGTAGTGGTACCGCTCTCGCTGGTTACCTGGAATATTTGGATGAATCATTCTAGGTAACTCCTTGTTGGAAAATTCTCCTTTGGTCCCTTGCCAGAAAACACTGTTAACAGAAGTCCCCACTAACTTGAACATTGGTATCAGGTTGGTGTTGGGGTTGGGGTTGGAGTCAGGATAGATAGCACTTGGAGAATTTTTTCGCCATTATCTTGTAGAGGGAAATCTTCTCTTTGTATGCTATTTAAAATGAGTCTTCCACGTGGCTGATCAGGGTAGGCCAAATTCAAAAAAGGAAACTAGGGCGCACGCTTCTCGAAACCGTTCCCTCCACGTCGCTGATATTCCCTCGACATTGATTACCTTCTCTTCCTGTTACAAGTAGCTATCTCTATCTAAGCTGGAAAATACTATATAGCGTGTGTCTACTAACCTAGAGGGGGGGTGAATAGGTTTTAGTTGATTTATTACCCACTTTTTGACTTAATCAATTTTAATAAACTTACCCTATATTAGCAATCAACCAATCCAACATAAACATGCGGAAAACAATAAAAACACAAGGATTGATTTACGTGAGAAACCCTCCACTGGGCAAAACTCAAGGGCAATCCTTCTAGCCACATACGGTCCTCAAATCCACTATTTAAATGAAATTTTACAACCTAGGTTGACCTCAAGTCACACCTACTTGGTCACTAAACCTTTCACTCTACCTAACGGGCCTTTAAGAGTGATCCTAGACCACAAGCTTGTGCACTAATCCACTTAGTCACAAAGCTTAACAATCAATGAAGAGTTTAAACAACCTATGTGAATATGTAAAAATATTCTAACATGCAATTAATGCTAGGCAACACTAAATGCTTATCTAAGGATTTAAAGATGTCAATGAGTGCAAATCCTAGATATCGATATCTAAATGCAAATGCATGAAGATTTAGCTAGAAGGGTAAAATCGTCCTAAATGCTAGCTATCAATGAACAAAGTTCTCAACCAACAAACAACAACTCAAACATGTTATAAATGCCATTAAACATAAAGACATGCAATAAATTCACATAAAAGAGCTAACCCGAGGCAAACAAGAACATAAATAAATACAAAGAGATTTAGGGCATGTTCAAGTTACCTAGTCAATGAAAGCAAGAAGAATCCATGATGAGATGATGCTTGTAAGATGTTAGATGCACATGGATTTGTGTTTGGTTGAGTAAAGATGAGTTCTTGGGAGTTTCTCTCTCTTGAAGAAAGCTTGGACACACAAAAATGGCTTCTTCAACTCATCAAAATGAAATGGGAGAGATAATAAAGTATATATAGCAGGTCAAAGCAAAACGGCATCGTTTTGGGCAAAACAGGGCTCGACCGCTTTGAGTACCGCTGTGGGTAGTCACAGCGGCCACACACTGTGTTGCCCACCACTGTGAATTATCACAGCGGTATCACAGCGATCACATAGTGGTGACCAACTGGAGGGCTTACCGCTGTGAGTAATTCATAACGTAAAATGAGCAGTGAGACAGCGGTTCCTTACTGATGAAGGACCGTTGTGTCTACCGCTGTGATAATTCACAGCGGTCATCACAGCGGTCATCATTCTTTTTGAAGGATTTTCTATCCTATGCCTATCCAACAAGGATGCAATGAAAATTGGCATGCAAGAAGTATGTGTGTGTGTGTGTGTGTGTGCAACCATACATGCATGTCAATACAAATGCATAGAATGTGAGTGTGTGCAACTAAAACCTCTTCAAAGAGAATTAAGCATGTGATATACCTTTGAAGTGCTCTTGAGAGAGATGATGTCCTTGAAGCTTGATCACACCCAATTAGGCCTAATTTACCCTTACAAAATTAATCCGCAATAATGTTTGTCAACGAAATAAGCCAATCAAAATATGAGGAACTTACAATCTCCCCCTTTGGCTATTTCATGACAAAACCACCACTCACAAATCATCCTCACAGTAAAGAATAAAAACTAGAGGTCAACAAAAAGATATTCTACATTACAAATGGATGCCTAGATACCAGGTCTTCAAATCTTCAAGCTCTTGTAGAATAGCCACCATCCCTACAAAACAATGAGACTACACTTTCCAAGACAAGTGTATGTGAGGTGATCAAGAGAGATAATAAATAAAAGAAATTTGAATAATAAAAGAAAACTACAACATGCAACAAGTAACCAATGAAAATGCTCCCCCTAAATAGGCTAGTCCCCCTCAACGAGACAATCTCTCCAAATATGCAACCCCCTTAAATAAACCACACTACTCCCATTTTTTTGTTACGAGATAGGCAAGGGAGCTTTACCCAAATGGGTCGCTTTAGCAAAGAGAGTTATTTGCAAGATAAGTGTATAATCATATACAACAACTTTATGCAACTTAATTAATAGAGAGAGAATCATGAGGTTTTATTTTTAAGAAGAAAATGTGTGACTTAGTTGCTTTGGATGTAAGACATGTAACATCATAGTTCAAGCAAATGGTATTTGGCAAAGTGAACATCAAAAAGGTTCCAAAGGAATTCAAACCAATTTGCATCATTTTGTCATAAATAAACAAGATAGTTTTTTCGAAGAATTGTCAACACACAAATAACAATATCAATCCTTAAAGGCCAACCAAGATATTGGATCAAGAGATCCTATTCGATTTTTCCGGATAAATATCCGTATGATAGTACTCTTGTTTAACCATTAATAAGAGAGAAGACTAATTTGGATATAAAATCCTTATTAATTGCATGGATACAAGATCCTTATTGATTAGTCTTCTCATTTGCATTCACACACATTTGCATTAAAGCAATCAAAAGCCATTTCATGCATATCATTTTGAGCATGTCATAATCAAGTTCACATGTCATGGAGATAAATTATAGGTCATTCAAATGTACTTCCCAATCAATTCTCCTAATCCAAAAATGCATGTTTGAACTTAGAGGTGACATGGATTACAAACCAAGCAAGACACACTTATTGAATAAAAAGCCATATAAGAATTTATATAAGTACAACCAAAAATACTCAAGCAATTAATAAAGAAGCATAAAGTTGATCAAGTTTTTGCTTATTTCAACATGCAAGGTTGCTCTCTTTGCTTGAGCTCCCTATAAGGGGTCAATCACCAAAACTCATCAAGGCATATGACAAATTCCAATAGACCTACTAAGTGACTTGAACCTAGTTGAGTCTAAGGGCTTTGTAAATAAATCCGCTAGTGGATCATTTGTGCCAACATGCTCAAGTTCAATGCATTTTTTTCAACTAGCTCTCTAATGAAATGATGCCTAATGTCTATGTGTTTTGTCCTAGAGTGCTAAACCGGATTCTTTAAAATGTTAATTGCACTCATGTTATCACAATAAAGGGTTAGAGTACCTTGATCAAAGCCATAATCTACAAGCATTTGCTTCATCCAAAGGAGTTGTGTGCAAGCACTCCTGGCGGCTATGTATTCCGCTTCAGCTGTGGATAGAGAGATGGAATTTTGCTTCTTGCAAAACCATGAGACCAAGTTGTTACCTAGGAAGAAGCAACGGCCTGATGTACTCTTCCAATCATCACAATTTTCTGCCCAATCTGCATCACTAAAGCCAAATAAGCTAGCATTAGTGTCAAAAGAGTACCATATCCCATAGTTGGATGTCCCATTCACATATCGAATAATTCTGTTCACGGAGGAGAGATGGGATTCCTTGGGATCCGCTTGGTACCTAGCACACACACCCATATTAAAGGCTATATCGGGCCTACTTCCGGTCAAGTAAAGCAAGCTACCAATCATGTCACGATAAAGACTTTGTTCCACACTCTTGCCACTAGCATCCTTGCTTAGTTTCAAGGTGGTACTCATGGGTGTGTCACAATGTTTAGCATTCTCAAGGCCAAACTTCTTCACTAGGTTCTTAGCATACTTAGCTTGGGATATGAAAATCCCATCTTGCAATTGCTTGATTTGCAAACCTAGAAAGTAATTGAGCTCCCCAACAAGACTCATCTCAAACTCATGAGACATGACATCAACAAATTGTTGGACTTTGGATTTATTGGTGGAGCCAAAAACAATATCATCAACATATATTTGAGCTATGAAAAGCTCATCTTTGTTGCCCTTGATGAACAAAGTCTTGTCAACACTACCTCTTGAGTAGCCATTGTCAACAAGATAGAGAGTGAGGCGCTCATACCAAGCCCTCGGTGCTTGTTTCAACCCATATAAAGCCTTCTTGAGGTGATAGACATGGTTGGGGTGGTGTGGATCCACAAACCCCTTGGGTTGCTCAACAAACACTTCCTCATGCAAGACACCATTGAGGAAGGCACTCTTAACATCAATTTGATACAATTTGAACATGTGCACACATGATATGGATAAAAGAAGCCTTATAGACTCAAGACGGGCAAATGGAGCAAAAGTCTCCTCAAAGTTAATACCCTCAATTTGAGAGTATCCTTGTGCCACAAGTCTAGCCTTGTTGCGCACAATGTTACCATTTTCATCAGACTTGTTCCTATACACCCATTTGGTGCCTATGACATTAGTGTCCTTGGGTCTAGGAACTAGAGTCCAAACCTCATTTCTTTCAAATTGGTTTAGCTCTTCTTGCATGTCAAGAACTCAAAACTCATCATTCAAGGCTTCATCAACCTTTTTGGGTTCAATTTGAGAGGTGTAACAAGTATAGCTTATTTGATTAGCTATTTGACACCTAGTTCTAACACCCTCATTCACATATCCAAGAATGTCATTCTTGTTGTGGAGATGTCTAACCCATGGAGCGGGTTCTTTATATTGGGGTTTATGCCCTAAAGATGTAATTTGTAAATGGATTTATGAAATAAATAAAAAGAAAAGTTCAATTCATTCTTGTTGTGTTGTTTATTTTATAACTTGTGCATATATTAACATCCTAGATTGCCGGATGTAATCTCGAACTGTGTATATGAGTGTCATATACGAATGGATACAGTAAGAGACGTGCAATCTAAAGAGTCCATAGATAACAAATAAAGCTGGGTACTTTATTTGTGGTTAATCTATAGCTGCGGTCCATTCCGTAATGTACGGTGATTCTATCCTGAATCATTCATATGAGATATGAGAATAGAGGCACCTTGTATGATGTGATCATATAGGACTAGGCCATGATCTATATGAATCTCTCACCAAGATCCGTTTACTGATGAGATTCATATATATCAACTAATGATGGCTATATATGGGTGATCTTAATCCTGAGTGTCTTATCGACTCCTTCAGGTTAGATCGTGGTCTTTGACATACCATGGGTGAGGTCAGATGCAGTTTCTGATCAATATACTCTGTATTTTGGGATTGTGGTTTGGCTTGTGGCTGAGAAGGTATGTACACAATAGTGGAATCCACTCCTTCTTGTGAGAAGTAGAGGTAGTTCCCTTAAGGGTTGATTCGGGGCTTGGACAATATGAGCGCTCTCCTAATTCCATGAGGAAATAGGATTTATTGTCCATTAGAGAATCAACGATACTTAAAGGATATATGTAATTAGAGGGGTATAACGGACATTATGACCCAGCTTTAATTATAAACTATTATGGAGGATCACACCATGTGTAATAGCTATATCGATGGACACCGAGTTGTATTGGTCTATGTAAAAGCGTCTACAGTTGAGAGAGTGCAGCTTCGGGATTTTCGTGGAATAACATCGGAGTTAACAATCAAGGAATATTAATTAAAGAGTTTAATTAATGATTCCGATGATTATTGGAGCTCAAAATACTGTGGGTCCATTAGGTCCCTTTGCTAGCCCGATCGATTTAGGTAACAAAGGTCACGGATAATTAATTGGAAAGTCCAATTAATTGTGTTATGAAAGTGACACTTATTTATTCTGGAATTAATTGAATAATGAGATTATTTAATTAATGAATAATGGTAATTAAATAAATTAAATAATAAGTTTATTTATCATGTTATTAATCACTAAATGGAGGATGTTTGTTGATATTTGTTTTTTGAAGAAATAAGATAATATGATTATTGTTAACCGAAAAAATCACTCGAGGAGCGAAATCTCAATTAACACCCTCGAGCGGCTACCCCGGAGGTCGCAGCGGGTGGGTAGGTACTTCGTACCGTGGTTCTGGTAAAGTGAAAGCGAGATGTTATGGTAGGAGAGCAGTCATCCCTCCCATATAGTGCAGTAGGCTGGTACCCGGTCTTGGTATCTGATTCTGGTACCTAGTCACCTTTCTAGGTGCCTTCAATACTCCCACGACCTAGATAATGAGCCAGGAGAGGTACATGAGAGCTAGGACCAGCATGGTCGGTGCCTAGCATGTATACATGCATTCATTAAAAGGAGATAGATGGGAGAATGACAACTCTTTTAGTAGTGGTGGACTGACCTAGGGGGAAAAAGCATCACGATTAATCACATTCAGAAAAACCCCCAGGCAGTATTCGTAGAAAGGAGAAAAACCCTTCTCAATATTTATATACCTCGAGAGGTGCTCCGGAGAGCTTACATTAATACAAACTGAGTCCTGGTAGGCCACAGTTAGAGGAGTACCATTTGGTTCCGATACATTCATGGCAAAGACTGACATATATAGCAATCGATATAATGGTGGTGTAGAGGGAATTCGGGCAGGGCCCTTTTTACACTCCAGGCGATGGCGAACTCATATTCCTAGTGGAAAAGTGTGCAAAATCTGGGATCGGAAACATCTTAGAGATATGGAGATATTGGAGAATATCGGACGGATTGGGACATAGGTGGCTCACTAGGTCGTCGAAGGGCCCGGTACAAGAAGTAGGGAGCCACATGTATGATACTAGTCCAGAGGCATGCTTGGGATCCTAGAAGTCCCTAGTAACTGAAGTGTGGCTCTGGACGATCCTGGAATGAATCTGGACACAGTGGCTCTCTTGGGCGTTGACTAGCCAGGTACCAGGAGTGAAGAGCCATTGGGCCATGCAGTGGGGCTGCTGCTTCAGAGGCTTTCTTTGGCATGTAGAAGACCTCAACAAAGTGGGAAGCCTCTGAGCTCTACCTGAACGGATTGGGACATAGGTGGCTAACTAGGGCGTTGAAGAGCTCGATACAAGAAGTAGGGAGCCACATGCATGATACTGGTCCAGAGGCATGCGTGGGATCCTAGAAGTCCCTTGAAACTGAAATGTGGCTCTGGACCATCCTCGAATGAATCTGGACATAGTGGCTCACTTGGGCGTTGACTAGCCCGGTACCAGGAGTGAGGAGTGTTTGGGCCATGCAGTGGAGCTGCCGCTCAAGACACTTGCTTTGACATGTAGAAGGCCTCAGCAAAGAGGGAAGCCTCTGAGCACTACCCGAACGGATCGGGACATAGGTGGTTCACAAGGGCGTTGAAAGGCTCGGTACAAGAAGTAAGGAGCCACTTGCATAATAATGGTCCAGAGGCATGCATGGGATCCTAGAAGTCCCTTGAAACTGAAATGTGGCTCTGGACCATCCTGGAATAAATCGAGACACAGTGGCTCACTTGGGCGCTGAACGACCCTGTATAATAAGTGAGGAGACACTGGGCCATGCAGCGGGGCTGTTGCTCCAGTTGCTTGCTTCGGCATGTAGAAGGCCTCAGCAAAGTGGGAAGCCTATGAGCTCTACCCGAACGGATCGGGACATATGTGGCTCACTAGGGCGTTGAAGGTCCCGGTACAAGAAGTAGGGAGCCACCTGGGAGGTCGCAATTAACACCCTCGACCGGCTACCCCGGAGGTCGCAAAGGGTGGGTAGGTACTTCGTACCATGGTTCTGGTATAGTGAAAGTGAGATGTCATTGTAGGAGAACAGTCATCCCTCCCATATGGTGCAGTAGGCTGGTACCCGGTCTTGGTATCTGATCCTGGTACCTAGTCACCTCTCTAGGTGCCTTCAATACTCCCCCGACCTAGATAATGAGCCAGGAGAGGTACATGAGAGCTAGGACCAGCATGCTCGGTGCCTAGCACGTATACATGCATTCATTAAAAGGAGATAGATGGGAGAATGACAACTCTTTTAGTAGTGGTGGACTGACCTAAGGGGAAAAAGCATCACGATTGATCTCATGTTGAAAAACCCACAGGCAGTATCCGTAGGAAGGAGAAAAACCCTTCTATATATTTATATACCTCGAAAGGTGCTCCGGAGAGCTTACATTAATACAAACTGAGTCCTGGTAGGTCACAGTTAGAGGAGTACCATTTGGTACAGGTACATTCATGGCGAAGACTGACATACATAGTAGTCGATATAATGGTGGTGTAGAGCGAATTCCGACAGGGTCCCTTTTACACTTCAGGCGATGGCGAACTCATATTCCTAGTGGAGAAGTGGGTGAAATCTGGGATCGGAAACATCTTAAAGATATGGAGATATTGGAGAGCTATTGGAGAGAATATCAGACTGGAGAAATATTGGGGAATTCCCTTTCTCTTGGAGAGTGACTTGTTATATTTATATATGTTCATCCTTGTTGCCCACTCTATTGGTTTATCAACATTAATGAGTTGAATATCTTCTCATTAATGGAGTTGAATATCTTCTCATTGATAGAGTTGAATATCTTCTCATTGATGGAGTTGAATATCTTCTCATTAATGGAGTCTGATTATCTTCATTAATGAAGTTGACTCCCTCATTAATGGCGTTGTGAATGGCCATTAATGGAGTTGACTGATTCCCTCATTAATGGAGTTGTGAATGGCCATTAATGGAGTTGATTGATTCCCTCATTAATGGTGTTGATTATCTCCATTAATTTACCAGAGAGGTCAACTTTCTCTTTTACGTTGCTTGAAGGAGAATTCTGACTCTGTATCCCGGTGGTATGGTACACTGGTGTACCGGAGTGCTCGCTGGCGTGGCGCTTGCTCTAGCATGCTGGTACCTCTTCCTGGTTCCATTCTTCTTACTTGGCGGGTAGGATACACATTCTGGTTAGATCCTGGACTGATATCACTGTACTTGGGTACCGGGTAGATGTCGCGGTACCTAGGAACCAGGTAGGAGGTATCATGGTGTAGCCTTGCTTGGTACCTAGTAGACTGTGAGACGTGGTACTAACTTTTTTCCAGTTCATGGTGTACAGCATCCCCGGTATCTAGGTATCGGTCCAGATCTAGGTCCTACCAGGTACCTGCCGGATGGAAAATTCTTCTTTGGACCCCTGCCAAAAATGACTGTTAACAGAAGTCCCCCTTGACTTGAACACCGCTATTAAGTTGGGGTTGAAGTCAGAATCTTATACTGCTTGAAGAATTTTTCTCATCGTTTCTTACTTGTAGCTATTACTTGAAAAGAGAAAACGCTCTCAGCACTCTTGGCTTTGGCGAATCTGGGTACATAGGCAAAAACGATCCTGGTAGGCAACTATGCCATCCAGATCCTTCATGGCGGGGGGTAGTGCCCGGCCAAGGCAGCAAGAGGGACATATGGTTGTCCTAGTCTTGAGGTGAAAACACGTAGGTGAACATATTGGTGAAAATGGGTAACTTAAATTCATGTTCCAGGAATCCTGATATTCTGGCGAGCACATGGCGAACATATTGAAGAATCTGGGTACCTCGCATTCCTGTTCTAAGGATCTTGGTACCTTAGCGAACATATGGCGAACATTCTGGAGAAACTAGGGTACCTCGCATTCCTGTTCTAGGAATCTTGGTACCTTAGTGAACACATGGCGAACATTCTGGAGAAACTGGGTACCTCGCATTCCAGTTCTAGGAATATTGGTACCTTGGCGAACACATGGCGAACATTCTGGAGAAACTGGGTACCTCGCATTCCTGTTCTAGGAATCTTGGTACCTTGGCGAACACATGGCAAACATTCTGGAGAAACTGGGTACCTCGTATTCCTGTTCTAGGAATCTTGGTACCTTGGCGAACACATGGCGAACATTCTGGCAACAAGATCCTGGTAGGAAACTAAGGCCACTTTAGCACTAGGTCTTTCTTAGCGGGGGGTGGTGCCCGGCCAAGGCCTTGATCTGGCTGGCAACTATGCTCTCACTATCCAGACCCTTCTCAGCGGGGGGTGGTGCCCGGCCGAGGTTTGATCTGTCGGGCAACTATGCTCTTACGTACAGGATCCTTCCTAGCGGGGGGTGGTGCCCGGCCAGGGCAGCAGGAATGCCATATGGCTTTTCCTGGTCTTGAGGAGATCCTCCTGGATAGATTAATCTGGTCCAGGGTATCAGGAGTGCTGTATAGCTCTCCTGGTTTTATGGCGATCCTTCTGGAGGGATTAATCCGGTCCAGGGCATCAGAAGTGCTGTGTAGCTCTCCTGGTTTTATGGCGATCCTCCTAGAGGGATTGTAAGTTCCTCATATTTTGATTGGCTTATTTCGTTGACAAACCACATTGGGGATTAATTTTTATAAGGGTAAATTAGGCCTCATTGGTGTGATCAAGCTTCAAGGACATCATTTCTCTCAAGAGCACTTCAAAGGTATATCACTTGTTTAACTCTCTTTGAAGAGATCTAGTTGCACACACTCACTTGCATGCATTATGTTCTTATTTTCATGTAATTTAATGATGCATTGTATGCCACTTATCACACTCCATGCTTGCACTTTTTGCATATATCTTAGTGTGTTGAGTTTGCCCCGAAAAGAGAATTTCTTCTCTTAGCGCGGCCTAGACCGCTTGGCAAGACATGCCTGCACCGCGGCATACAGAGCGATATACCTAAGTAGGGTCATGCTTCGTGCACCGATTCATGTGCACTTGCACGCATGGTGGTCCAAGATGCGATGTTGTCCAGTAGGTCACTGTTGCCCATACTGCGGCATGTGCACCTGCATGCACAGCGCCCTACATCGTGTTGCTGTCCAGACGGTGCACTGCTGTGTGTACCGCGGTCTGGACACTTGCCTGCGACGTGGTCCATCAATCGGTATTGACGGGATTTTGTGCCTTAAGTTCAAAACAACGCAGTTTTCACTAGGGCTCCCATATATATACTCTCTCTTCTTCCTTGCTCGTTTTTGTGAGTTCAAGAAGCCATTTTTGAGAGGCCAAGCTTCCTTTAGAGAGAGAAACTCCCAAGAACTCATCTTTACTCAACCAAACACAAATCCATGTACATCTAACATCTTACAAGCATCATCTCATCATGGATTCTTCTTGCTTTCATTGACTAGGAAATTGAACATGCCCTAAATCTCTTTGTATTTATTTATGTTCTTGTTTGCCTAGGGTTAGCTTTTTTATATGAATTTATTGCATATCTTTATGTTTAATAGCATTTATAACATGTTTGAGTTGTTGTGTGTTGGTTGAGAGCTTTGTTCATTGATAGCTAGCATTTAGGACGATTTTACCCTTCTAGCTAAATCTTCATGCATTTGCATTTAGATATTGATATCTAGGATTTGCACTCATTGACATCTTTAAATCCTTAGATAAGCATTTATTGTAGCCTAGCATTAATTGCATATTAGAGTTTTTATATATACTCACATAGGTTGCTTAATCTCTTCATTGATTGTTAAACTTTGTGACTAAGTGGGTTAGTGCACAAGCTTGTGGTCTAGAATCTCTATTAAAGGCCCGTTGGGTAGAGTGAAAGGGTTAGTGACCAAGTAGGTGTGACTTGAGGTCAACCTAGGTTGTAAACTTTCATTTAAATAGTGGATTTGAGGACCGTATGTGGCTAGAAGGATAGCCCGTGAGTTTTGCCCAGTTGGAGGGTTTCTCACATAAATCAATCCTAGTGTTTTTATTGTTTTCCGCATCTTTATATTGGATTGGTTGATTGCTATTATGGGGTAGGGCTATTAAAATTGATTAAGTTGAAAAGTTGGTAATAAATCAACTAAAACCTATTCACCCCCTATCTAGGTTGTATTAGACACACGCTTGAGTAGTATTTTCAATTGGTATCAAAGCGGGTTCCTAGATACACTTAGGTGATCCTTGCTCTTTGTGTGTCTTGCATTTCGTTTGTGTTTGTTGCATCATTAACATTCATCTCATTCATACCCAAACACTATGAGTGGGAACGGAAGTGGTAATGAGGGAGCCTCTAGCACAAGACCCCATTTGCTCACCGGAGTAAACTATGCCTCTTGGAAAGGCAAGATGGAGTCTTACATTTGCCAAATAAATGACCGAGCATAGATAGCAATTGAAGATGGCTACACTCCTCCGGAAAAGACTCTTGCAGAAGAAAGTGTAGTTCCCAAGCCAAAGTCAGAATGGTCAACTCAAGAGTTTGAAGCATCCAAGTGGAACAACAAGGCTATGCATGCCATTCTTTGTGCAATGGATGACAATCAGTACAAATTGATCCAAACAACAAGAATTGCAAAAGAGGCATGGGAGATTCTACAGACGGCCCATGAAGGAACCGAGGTGGTCAAGGACTCCAAGCTTCAAGTCCTCCAAACACAATTCGAGCAAATTAGAATGGAGGAGGATGAGTGCTTCAACGAATTTCAAGTGAAGTTGATAGACATAGTCAATCAAAGCCATCAACTTGGTGACCCCTATTCGGATAGGAGAATCAAGCAAAAAATTATGAGGTCGCTTCCAGCAAGATTTGAGTCAAAAGTGACGGCTCTTGAGGAGAATAGTGATTACAAAAACATGAAGCCAAGTGAAGTTATAGGAAGACTTCTAGCATATGAATCTAGGTGGACTCCTACACCTACACCTCCGAAGAAGCAAAAGAGTATTGCTCTGAAAACTTCCAAAGTAGAGAAAGAGGAAGATGACTCAGATGAGGAGATGGCCCTCATGGTGAAAAGATTCAAGAAGTTCATCAATTTTGAGAAGAAGGGATTTGGATCCAAAGGAAAGGAAATGAAGAAGAAGACACCTTTCAAGAAGTTTGAGTCAATTGAAGACAAGCCCACAAGAAAAGGGATTCAATGCTTCGAATGTGGAGGTTTCGGACACATCTCCACGGATTGTGGCAATTTAAAGAACAAGAAGAAAAGAAAGGCCATGGCCGCCACGTGGAGCGATGGTGATGACTTGGAAGAAGAAGGAGAATCCTCAGATGATGAGGATAATGTGGCAAACTTTATTGCCTTCGCATCTTCTCTCAAGAGTAAGGAAGCAATAAATGATGAAGAGGTAGAGAAACAAAGTGAAGATGACTCTAGTGATGGTGACTCTTCATCCCATTCAACAAATATGGATGTAGGAGGAATGGATCTTGAAGGCTTCATTGAGCATTTTCAAAGCTCAAGATTGAAGATGAAGAAAGATATTCAAAGGCTAAAAGGAGAGAATCTCAAGCTATCTATCGAAGCTACTCACTTAAATAAAGAAGTGAAGATAGCCAAAAGGAATGAGAAATTGATGGAAAAGGAGCTTGAAGAAGTAAGAGAGATCATTGCTAAGATGACTTCAAGCACGAAGAAACTTGACCACATGTTGGGAGTTGGCAAGAGGCCAAGTGATAAGAAAGGTCTTGGCTATAAAGATGACAAGGAGACCTCATCCTCAAGCAAGACTGTGTTTGTCAAGAGCTTGGATAACAAAGAGCCTTCACCTCCACAACATCCTAGGAAGAAGATTGAACTATGAGAGTGCTCTAAGGATTCCCAAGTCAAGGTGGCACAAGGGAAACAAGCTCAAACTCAACCAACAAGGGTTCAACAAGCAAGCTTTCCTTAACCCAAATATCACCAAGCCAAGAAGCAATTCATGCAATCTCAACCAAGGAAGCAATCTATTCCAACTCAACAACAAAGAAGGAGAGAACCAATCCAACACCAAAGGCAAGCTCAAATGCGTGGGAAAGCCCCTTTGTATTCACAAGGGCATGGTATATCCTCTTATTTCATTCCCACTTGTCATTTTTGTGGTGTTGATGGTCACATTAGACCTAATTGCTTCAAATACATTGAAATGTGTAGAATCAAGAGCATGATTGAAAGAAATAGAGCTAGAGCCAAAATGCATGTTCCTAGGAGATCTAGAGCCAATTTGCATGATCCTAGGAAATCTAGAGCCAATGTGACTAATACCACTAGGAATGAGAACATTTCACCTAGGTGGATTAGAAGAGATGACTATTTTTGCTATGTGGCTCAAATTGCCTTGAAGGCAAATGCCTCTAACACTTGGTATTTGGATAGTGGGTGTTCTAGGCATATGACGGGGAACAAGAGTTTCTTTAAATCCCTTGTCTTGTAGGATGGAGGATTTGTCACCTTTGGTAATGGATCTAGAAAGAAAGTCATAGGGAAAGGAACCATTTCCATTCCAGATTTACCCTCCTTGTCCAATGCTTTACTTGTTGATGGCTTGCAAGCCAATCTTATAAGCATTTCTCATCTTAATGATGATGGACTCTCCGTCTTGTTTAACAAAAATAATTGCTCTATTTTAATGCCAAATGGACAAACCTTGCTAAAAGGAAAGAGATCTAGTGACAATTGCTATTGTCTTGAAGCTAGTGCTATCTCTTGCAATATGTCCAAGTGTGAGGAAGTTGAGTTGTGGCATCAAAGACTTGGCCACATGAACTATCGAGATTTGAGGATCTTAGATAAGTTCAAGGTTGTTCGTGGCCTCCCTAAGCTTGGGAAGAAAGTCGATGGCGTTTGTGGACCTTGTCAACAAGGGAAACAAACCAAAAGTATGCACAAGAAAGGCAAGTATCTCGCCACAAAGGAGCCATTAGAGCTTCTATATATGGACCTTATGGGTCCCATGCAAACCGAGAGTCTCGGTGGCAAAAGATACATTTTTGTTCGTGTTGATGATTTCTCTAGATTTACATGGACATATTTTCTTAGAGACAAATCTGAAACATTTGAAAATTTTAAAATGCTTTGCACTAAAATTCAAAATGAAAAGAACTCACACATTAAAAGCATCAAAAGGATTAGGAGTGACCATAGGAGGGAATTTGAAAATGCTTGTTTTGAAAGCTATTTCAATAGCTTAGGCATTTCCCATGAGTTTTCAGCTCCTATAACTCCTCAACAAAATGGGGTTGTTGAGAGGAAGAATAGGGTCCTTCAAGAGATGGCCCGTGTGATGTTGCTTGGCAATAATGTCCCTAGGAACCTTTGGGCCGAGGCCGTCAATACGGCTTGCTACATAGGAAATAGAGTCTTCCTAAGGCCGGTACTAAGCAAACCTCCTATGAATTATGGAAGAGTAGGAAGCCAAATGTTAGCTACTTCCACTCATTTGGAAGCAAATGCTACATTCTAAATGACCGAGATCAACTTGGCAAGTTTGATTCCAAGAGTGATGAGGGGATTTTTATTGGCTATGCCTTTAATAGTAAGGCAATTTAAAAACTCGAATTGTCATGGAATCGTCTAATGTTGTCATAGATGATTGTAGGCCTAAGACTAGAGACCACGATGAGGAGGTCATTGTGCTTGATGATTCTTCCTTGGAGAAGAATGGTGAGACTTCAATTGATGTGAAGTCAAGTCTTGATGAAGAGGACCATTCCACCTCTTGATAGAGATCCATCATTGGACTCTAAAGAACTCGCTCCATGGGTTAGACATCTCCACAACAAGAATGACATTCTTGGAGATATGAATGAGGGTGTTAGGACTAGGCGTCAAATAGCTAATCAAATTAGCTGTACTTGTTACACCTCTCAAATTGAACCCAAAAAGGTTGATGAAGCCTTAAATGATGAGTTTTGGGTTCTTGCCATGCAAGAAGAGCTAAACCAATTTGAAAGAAATGAGGTTTGGACTCTTGTTCTAAGACCCAAGGATACTAATATCATAGGCACCAAATGGGTATATAGGAACAAGTCAGATGAGAATGGCAACATTGTGCGCAACAAGGCTAGACTTGTAGCACAACGATACTCTCAAATTGAGGGTATTGACTTTGAGGAGACTTTTGCTCCGGTTGCCCGTCTTGAGTCTATAAGGCTTCTTTTATCCATATCATGTGTGCACAAGTTCAAATTGCATCAAATGGATGTTAAGAGTGCCTTCCTCAATGGTTTCTTGCATGAGGAAGTGTTTGTTGAACAACCCAAGGGGTTTGTGGATCCACACCACCCCAATCATGTCTATCGCCTCAAGATGGCTTTATATGGGTTGAAACAAGCACCAAGGGCTTGGTATGAGCGCCTCACTCAATTTATTGTTGACAATTGTAGGGATGGCTATTCTACAAGAGCTTGAAGATTTGAAGACCTAGCATCTAGGTATCTATTTGTAATGTAGAATTTCTTTTGTTGACCTCTAGTTTTTATTCTTTTGTGAGGATGATTTGTGAGTGGTGGTTTTGTCACGAAATAGCCAAAGGGGGAGATTGTAAGTTCCTCATATTTTGATTAGCTTATTTCCTTGACAAACCACATTGGGGATTAATTTTTGTAAGGGTAAATTAGGTCTTATGGGTGTGATCAAGCTTTAAGGACATCATTTCTCTCAAGAGCACTTCAAAGGTATATCACTTGTTTAACTCTCTTTGAAGAGATCTAGTTGCACACACTCACTTGTATGCATTATGTTCTTATTTTCATGTAATTTAACGATGCATTGTATTCCACTTATCTCACTCCACGCTTGCACTTTTTGCACATATCTTAGTGTGTTGAGTTTGCCCCGAAAAGAGAATTTCTTCTCTTAGCGCGGCCTAGACCGCTTGGCAAGACATGCATGCACCGCGGCATACAGAGCGGTATACCTCAGTAGGGTCATGCTTCATGCACTGCTTCATGTGCACTTGCACGCATGGCGGTCCAAGACGCGATGTTGTCCAGTAGGTCACTGTTGCCCATACCGCGGCCTGTGCACCTGCATGCACAACGCCCTACACCGCGTTGCTGTCCAGACGGTGCACTGCTGTGAGTACCACGGTCTGGACATTTGCCTGCGACGCGGTCCATCAAGCGGTATTGACGGGATTTTGTGCCTTAAGTTCAAAACGACACAATTTTGACTAAAGCTCCCATATATATATATTCTCTTTTCTTCCTTGCTCTTTTTTGTGAGTTCAAGAAGCCATTTTTGAGAGGCCAAGCTTCCTTTAGAGAGAGAAACTCCCAAGAACTCATCTTTACTCAACCAAACACAAATCCATGTGCATCTAACATCTTACAAGCATCATCTCATTATGGATTCTTCTTGCTTTCATTGACTAGGTAACTTGAACATGCCCTAAATCTCTTTGTATTTATTTATGTTCTTGTTTGCCTAGGGTTAGCTTTTTTATATGAATTTATTGCATATCTTTATGTTTAATGGCATTTATAACATGCTTGAGTTGTTTTGTGTTGGTTGAGAGCTTTGTTCATTGATAGCTAGCATTTAGGACTATTTTACCCTTCTAGCTAAATCTTCATGCATTTGCATTTAGATATTGATATCTAGGATTTGCACTCATTGGCATCTTTAAATCCTTAGATAAGCATTTATTGTAGCCTAGCATTAATTGCATATTAGAGTTTTTATATATACTCACATAGGATGCTTAATCTCTTCATTGATTGTTAAGCTTTGTGACTAAGTGGGTTAGTGCACAAGCTTGTGGTCTAGAATATCTATTAAAGGCCCGTTGGGTATAGTGAAAGGGTTAGTGACCAAGTAGGTGTGACTTGAGGTCAACCTAGGTTGTAAACTTTCATTCAAATAGTGGATTTGAGGACCGTATGTGGCTAGAAGGATAGCCCGTGAGTTTTGCCTAGTTGGAGGGGTTCTCACGTAAATCAATCCTAGTGTTTTTATTGTTTTCCGCATATTTATATCGGATTGGTTGATTGCTATTATGGGGTAGGGCTATTAAAATTGATTATGTCGAAAAGTTGGTAACAAATCAACTAAAACCTATTCACCCCCCCCCCCCCCCTCTAGGTTGTATTAGACACACGATTGAGTAGTATTTTCAGGGATTAATCCGGTCTAGGGCATCAGGAGTGCTGTGTAGCTCTCCTGGTTTTATGGCGATCCTCCTGGAGGGATTAATCCTATCCAGGGCATCAGGGCATTCTTGTGCAAGGATTCCCGGTCTTCAAGCGATGGTCCTGGTAGGCAACTAAGGCCACTTTAGCACCAGGTTTTTCTTGGCGGGGGGTGGTACCCAGCCAAAGCATCAGGAGTGCCATGTGGCTATCCTGGTCTCGATCATAAGCAAAAGGCTATCATATGAGAACTACCAAGGCGATCGTAGAAGAACTACCAAGGCGATAATAGGAGAACTACCAAGGCGATAATACTCAAGGCGATACTGGTTAATGCTCTCCCCGCAGGTTTCATTGGTAAGACCTTCTGGGATAATCTGCGTTCCCGGTGTAGGTAAGTAGAGCGACCTACTACAATGGTGCTTCTTATTGTGGACTGGTCACTAGGAGAACTTTTCTCATGTTGAGGTCACTACCCCTTCCATAGGAGGACTAGGGAGAATGATGAGCTTCTAGTCCCTGAGTGATGTAACCAGTTTAGGAGCCTGCTTAGAGTGAATAGGAGTCTTCACAAATTGAAAAGAGACTCGAGACTCTGCTCGAACAAACCTGGACCTCGGCAGCTCGCTGGGGGCGTTAAGTAGCCTGGTATAAAAGATCGGAAATCGACAATCTTGCAGCTATGATCTAGGTAGCTCACATGGGCGTTGTGAGGGGCCCAATACAATAAGTGATGAACCAGTGATCTTGCAGTAGTGCTACTGCTCCAGAGGCATACTTAGGCATATAGGAGGCCTCAAAAAGTGTAGGAAGCCTCTGAGCTCTCCCCGAACGGATCATGATATCGGTGGCTCACTAGGGCGTTGAGAGGCCCAGTACAAGAGATAGGGAGCTACCGGTGTGATGCTGGTCCAGAGGCATGCTTGGGATCATAAAAGTCCCCAGCAACTGAAATGTGGCTCTTGACCGTCCTTGAATGAATCGGGACACAGTGGCTCACTTGGGGGTTGAGCAACCGGGTATAATAAGTTAGGAGCCATTGGGCCATGCAGCAGGGCTGCTGCTCTAGCGGCTTGCTTAGGCATGCAGGAGGCCATAGCAATGTGGTAAGCCTCTGAGCTCTCCCAGAACGGATCGGGACATTGGTGGCTCACTAGGGCGTTGAGGGGACCAGTACAAGAAGTAGGGAGCCACATGTATGATATTGGTCCAGAGGCATGCTTAGGATCCTAGAAGTCCCTAGCAACTGAAGTGTGGCTCTGGACCATCCTGGAATGAATCTGGACACAATCGCTCACTTGGCCGTTGACTAGCCGGTACCAAGAGAGGGGAGCCACTGGGCCATGCAGCGGGGCTGCTGCTCCAGAGGCTTGCTTTGGCATGTAGAAGGCCTCAACAAAGTGGGAAGCCTCTGAGCTCTACCTGAACGGATCGGGACATAGGTGGCTCACTAGGGCGTTGAAGGGCCCGGTACAAGAAGTAGGGAGCCATCTGTATGATAATGGCCCAGAGGAATGCGTGGGATCCTAGAAGTCCCCAACAACTGAAATGTGGCTCTGGACCATCCTGGAATGAATCGTGACAAAGTGGCTCACTTGGGCGTTGAACGACCCGGTATAATAAGTGAGGAGCCACTGGTGCATGCAGCGGGACTGCTGCTCTAGAGGCTTGCTTAGGCATGTAGAAGGCCTCAGTAAAGTGAGAAGCCTCTGAGCTCTACCTGAACGGATAGGGACATAGGTGGCTCACTAGGGCGTCGAAGGGCCTGGTTCAAGAAGTAGGGAGCCACATGTATGATACTAGTCCAAAGGCATGCTTGGGATCCTAGAAGTCCCCAGTAACTGATGTGTGGCTCTGGACCATCCTGGAATGAATCTGGACACAGTGGCTCACTTGGGAGTTGACTAGCTCGGTACCAAGAGTGAAGAGCCACTGGGCAATACAGCGGGGCTGCTGCTTCAGAGGCTTGCATGATACTGGTCCAGAGGCAGGCGTGGGATCCTAGAAGACCCTTGAAATTGAAATGTGGCTCTGGACCATCCTAGAATGAATCTGGACACAGTGGCTCACTTGGGCGTTGACTAGCCCGGTACCAGGAGTGAGGAGCCATTGGGCCATGCAGCGGGGCTGCTGCTCAAAAGGATTGCTTTGGCATGTAGAAGGCCTTAGCAAACTAGGAAGCCTCTGAGCTCTACCCGAACGGATCGGACATAGGTGGTTCACTAGAGCGTTGACAGGCTCGGAACAAGAAGTAGGGAGCCACCTGCATGATACTGGTCCAAAGGCATGCGTGGGATCCTAGAAGTCCCTTGAAACTGAAATGTGGCTTTGGACCATCCTGGAATGAATCGGGAAACAGTGGCTCACTTGGGCGCTGAACGACCCGGTATAATAAGTGATTAGCCACTAGGCCATGCAACGGGGCTGCTGCTCCAGAGGCTTGCTTCGGCATGTAGAAAGCCTCAGCAAAGTGGGAAGCCTCTGAGCTCTACCCGAACGGATCGTGACATAGGTGGCTCACTAGGGCGTTGAAGGGCCCGGTACAAGAAGTAGGGAGCCACCTGCATGATACTGGTCCAAAGGCATGTGTGGGATCCTAAAAGTCCCCAGCAACTGAAATGTGGCTCTAGACCATCCTGGAATGAATCGGGACACAGTGGCTCACTTAGGCGCTGAACGACCCGGTATAATAAGTGAGGAGCCACTGCGCCATACAGCGGGGCTGCTGCTCTAGAGGCTTGCTTAGGCATGTAGAAGGCCTCAGTAAAGTGGGAAGCCTCTGAGCTCTACCCAAATGGATCAGGACATAGGTGGCTTATTAGGGCGTTGAAGGGCCCGGTACAAGAAGTAGGGAGCCACCTGCATGATACTGGTCCAGAGGCATGCGTGGGATCCTAGAAGTCCCCAACAACTGAAATGTAGCTCTGAACCAAGCTCGAATGGATCGGGGCTCAAAGGCTCACCTTAGCGTTGATCGACCCGGTACAATAAGTGAGGAGCCACCGGGCCATGCAGTTGGGCTGCTACTAAAGAGGCTTGCTTTGGCATGTAGAAGGCCTCAACAATCTGGGAAGCCTCGGGGATCTCCCCGAACAGATCGGGACATCGGTGGCTTTATAGGGCGTTGAATGGCCCAATACAAATGAAGTGAAGCCATCTACCTGGTACTGGTCCAGAGGAATGCTTGGGATCCTAGAAGTCCCCAGAAACTAAAATGAAGCTCTAGACCCTTCTGTAAAGAACCGAAACCGCAGTAGCTCACTTGGGCGTTGACTGGCCCGATACACGAAGTGAGGAGCCACTAGAATTCTACCGGCCATGCTACTCATATGATCATATAGTTGAGTTGGCTTCTCCAGTACTTGTGTTGACCTGCTACCTAGGATCTTTCGAAGAGTGAATCCGGTGGAATGAAGGGACCCGTATGAACAGGTGCAAATCCGACTAATCTTCTAGATAGGAGATCGTATAGGATCTGCTATGGAGGAGTTATATAGATATAGCTCTACCATAATGAAGCCAGACAGGTGCGGTGCTGCAGCATAGGAGCTCTAGGTGTACAAGAGCGGATCTGCTATAGAGGAGATCGTAGCGGATATGCTGCATAGGAGATCGTAGCGGATCTGCTGCTGAGGAGATCTGCTGATAATGGAACAAACCCTCTGTATTGTAGCAGGAGAGGTGCAACTCTGCTACTTAGGAGCTCTAGAAGTACCGGAGTGGATCTGCTATAGAGGAGCTCCACAGGTATATGAGAAGGTCTGTTGCATAGGAGTAGCATGATGGACCGGTTCTGCCAGGAATCCCACAGTACCATATTTGTCAATAGTAGAAAGTTGAGCTTGCATGTAGAGATAAGAATGCTCATGTATAGACATGGAAGCCACGTTTATGAGCTTCCCACAGACAGCGCCAAAAAGTGTTAACCGAAAAAATCACTTGGTGAGCGAAATCTCAATTAACACCCTCGACCGGCTACCCCGAAGGTCTCAGCGGATGGGGAGGTACTTCGTACCGTGGTTCTGGTAAAGTTAAAGTGAGATGTCATGGTAGGAGAACAGTCATCCCTCCCATCTGGTGCAGTAGGCTGGTACCCTGGTCTTGGTATCCGATCCTGGTACCTAGTCACCTCTCTAGGTGGCTTCAATACCCCGACCTAGATAATGAGCCAAGAGAGGTACATGAGAGCTAGGACCAGCATGGTCGGTGCCTAGCACGTATACATGCATTCATTAAAAGGAGATAGATGGGAGAATGACAACTCTTTTAGTAGTGGTGGACTGACCTAGGGGGAAAAAGCATCACGATAGATCACATGCAGAAAAACCCCCAGGCAGTATCCGTAGGAAGGAGAAAAACCCTTTTCTATATTTATATACCTCGAGAGGTGCACCGAAGAGCTTACTTTAATACAAACTGAGTCCTAGTAGGTCACAGTTAGAGGAGTACCATTTGGTACAGGTACATTCATGGTGAAGACTGACATACATAGCAGTCGATATAATGGTGGTGTAGAGCGAATTCGAACAGGGTCCCTTTTACACTTCAGGTGATGGCGAACTCATATTCCTAGTGGAGAAGTGGGCGAAATCTTGGATCGGAAACATCTTGGAGTTATGTAGATATTGGAGAGCTATTGGAGAGAATATCGAACTGGAGAAATATTGGGGAATTCCCTTTCTCTTGGAGAGTGACTTGTTATATTTATATATGTTCATCCTTGTTGCCCACTCCATTGGTTTATCGACATTAATGAGTTGAATATCTTCTCATTAATGGAGTTGAATATCTTCTCATTGATAGAGTTGAATATCTTCTCATTAATTGAGTTGAATATCTTCTCATTGATGGAGTTGAATATCTTCTCATTGATGGAGTTGAATATCTTCTCATTGATGGAGTCTGATTATCTTCATTAATGAAGTTGACTCCCTAATTAATGGCATTGTTAATGGCCATTAATAGAGTTGACTGATTCCCTCATTAATGGAGTTATGAATGGCCATTAATGGAGTTGACTGATTCCCTCATTAATGGTGTTGATTATCTCCAATAATTTACCAGAGAGGTCAACTTTTTCTTTTACGTTGCTTGAAGGAGAATTCTGACTCTGTATCCCGGTGGTATGGTACACTGGTGTACCGGAGTGCTCGCTGGCGTGGCGCTTATTCTAGCATGCTGGTATTCTTCTTACTTTGCGGGTAGGATACACATTCTGCTTAGATCCTGGATTGATATCGCGGTACTTGGGTACCGGGTAGATGTCGCGGTACCTAGGAACCAGGTAGGAGGTATCGTGGTACCTAGGAACCAGGTACGAGGTATCATGGTGTAGCCTTGCTTTGTACCTGGTAGACTGTGAGACTTGGTACTAACTTCTTTCCAGTTCATGGTGTACAGCATCCCCGGTATCTAGGTATCGGTCCCGATCTAGGTCCTACCAGGTACCTGCCGGATGGAAAATTCTTCTTTGGACCCCTGCCAAAAATGACTGTTAACAATTATTTTATTTTATAAAATTAATTTTTGAATTTCTAATTTAAATAGTTTGAATTCAAATCATATTAAATAAAATAAATATTAATCAATATCTTTAAAGATATTTGATTTCTTAAAAGATTAGATTGATTTGTTTTTTGATTAAAATTGATTTTGAATTTAAAAAAAAAAAAACAAGAGAAAGTAATCAGCACAAAAGGTGTGCGTTTGATATTTTTCTAAAAAAAACACAAGTGTTGTGCATGAGAAACAAAGAGAGAAAAAGGCAGTATTTGAAAAATAAAATAAAATTATATATATTTTTAAAGAACAAGAGTTGTTCGCAATTATTTTTTTTTGGAAAAAATAGTTTCTTCATATTCTCTCTACATCCTCCTAAGTTCCTGAGTACGTGACGCACCCTCACGCAATTACCAGTTCCGGGATATAGCTAGGAAGATCAGTGGTACGGACCAGGAGCCTATCGTAAAGTGAAGGAGCCTCCAAACGTTGGTAAGGTTCTATATATTTTTATATTGATTACAATTTCCTGAGTTTACATATTATATGTATTATTAGTTCCGGAAAAATAATTACAGTCTCAAGTTCACTGGTTCCAAATCATTTATGATCTGTATTAAAAATTTTAAAACATATTTCCGCTGCGTTACCGGTGAACGGGGTTCCAACAATTGGTATCAGAGCCTGATTTTTTTTTCGGAACAGGAAATTATTTTCGATGCTCCTGTATGTATGATTGTGTAGGCACTATTGAAATTGACTGTATGTTGTTTTTGTATGTATATTAAATTTTTTAATTTACAAAAACATGATTGATCGTTAATTATATGGTACTGTGGATTTAGGGTTCTTGGGTTGTATAATTTTTATTATTATTATTATTATTTTCTGTTATTGTATTATAAAAAGAAAAAAAAATGTAACCTATATTGAAGACCTGGAAAAATCGAGAAGTCGGAAGGGTGAAATCGAAAATACGCGTGACAGGTACTGTTCACCGTTACTGTTCCCCATCACTGTTCACCGTTGCTGTTCCCCATCACTGTTCACGAAGTAGTATTCACACGGACGTTGTTAGGCACTGTTCACATTTTTTGCACGGTTCCGTTGGCAAGTGTTGCCTAGTGCGTTCCGTGCGGATTTCCTACTTTGGATTCATGAGATGAATCGGAGTGACCTGAAGAGACTGGAAGACTCGAAAATTACAAGAAGACCAAGGAATGCCTTGGGGATATTTCTGTAATTTTAGATTCCTATTTTTTTAGGTTAAATAATCCACAGTACTCGGTCAATTCATGTATGCTTTATATTATGTGATGATAAAAGCATTGTCATGCATACGTATGTCATTTAGATTAGATTTGCCTACACAAATATATTTGATATGTCATACATGCATCATAGCCTATTTTTTATGTATTTCTTTTAATATGATTAAAATCAGTAAATACATTATTGGCTATGAAAATGAGATTAGTTTTTTAATTGTTAGAAAACTTGTTACTTCTCATTAATATTAATCTGGTTAATAAAGTGTTTAATAAGTTAGATTAATAGCGTCATTTATTGTAATAAGTATTAATACGATTAATGACCTAATAATAAATGAACCGAATAAAGTGTTAGAGTTTTAACAGTTAAAACTTGGTAAACACTATAATAATAATCCGAGCTTAGTAAATAGTTTACAAAAGCTTAGATTATTCACTAATAGATTAGATTTTTAATAGTTAAATATCATTAATAATTTATTAGTTAATTAGAATTTATTTCTAATAATGAATTTGTTAATGCACTAGATAACTTGATTAAAGTTAGCCGTTTGATCCAATAAAGTCTGGTGCATTAACGGATAATAGAAACCCATATTTTTTAAATAGTGAGTGGGAGAGGGATATATGACATATATATCCCACAGTCTCCATCATTAGTTCAACACCGTGAGATCTGAGTGGGGCCTCGTGACGGCTTTGCTTTCATCCTCCCTAAGGAGGGTTTCCACAAAAATCAATACCAAGGTTGACTTCCTAACAGATAGGATTTCTGAGGGTATTTCGGGATTGACCGACCCTAAGGCGGCAATTCTCGAGTTAAGCTCGTGAGATCTGAAATGGTGGGTTACACTCACGAAGGTTTTGATTAAGTTTTGTTAATTAAAAATCTGACTGAATAAACGATGGTTGAATGATATGGAATAAGAGTTATTCTAGAATATCATTTTATTGAGAATGTCTCGGTCCAACATGCAAAGACTTGACCGACCCTAAGGCGGCACTACTTTGTGGTATGTTGGATTGTCGTGGTATGTTGGATTGTCGTGGTATAGTAACTGTTTTTTGTGTATTTCTAGTTCGTCAAACATGTTCACGCATCATGTTTAAATTTATGCCAAAGCACTCGCACTTGTTTTAATAAATGACTGAATGAATGTTTTATTTACTTCAGCAATTATGTCTTCTGTATTACTTCAAATTCTCGCAAACGACAAATTAACTGGTGATAACTACACTAAGTGGAAACTTAATATTAATGCAATATTGGTCACCAAAGACCTCAAGTTTGTGCTTACAAAGGAATGTCCTCCGGTGCCTACTGCCAATGCCACACGAACTGTTCGTTAGGCATACCAGCGATGGGTCTCATCTGATGAGAAGGCCCGAACATATCTGTTAGCTTCTATGACAGACGTGCTTGTCACAAAGCATGAAGCAATGACTACAGCATTCGAAATTATGGAGTCATTGCAAGCTATGTTCGGGCAGCCCTCCGAGCAAAAGCAACACGAAGCTGTTCGTTCCGCTATGCTCGCTCGCTCGCATGAAGGAAGGTACATCAGTTCAGGAACATGTCCTGAGCATGATGTTCTACTTCAACACGGCAGAAGTCAATGGCGGGGCCATTGACGAACCCAGTCAAGTGAGCATCATACTGACGACTCTTTCAAAGAGTTTCGATCAGTTTAAGAACAACTACGGGATGAACAAGTTAAGGTATAGTCTCACACAGTTGCTCAATGAGCTCGCTACTTTTGAGTCCTTGACTAAGAACAGAAAAAGTAAGACCGGTGAGGCAAATGTTGCTGAACCATCTTCCTCCAATAATAAGAAGAGGAAGAGGTCTGCTGGAAAGGCGAAGGGTAAGCCGAAACCCAAGAAGGCCCAAAGCAACAAGAAGGGCATCTCCACCGACCAAGACAAAGGAAAATGTTTCCATTGTAACAAGGTCGGGCACTGGAAGAGAAATTGTCCTCAGTACCTGGAGGAGGTAGCCAAGAAGAAGAAGAAAGGTAAATATGATTTACTTGTTCTTGAATCTTGTTTAGTGGAAGATGATTCTTCACCATGGGTTGTTGATTCGGGGGCTACTAACCATGTTTGTTCTTCTTTACAGTGGACTGATTCTTGGACACAGCTAGATAAGGGAGCCTTCTCTATGCGTGTGGGGTCGGGGGATGTCGTGTCGGCCAAAGCAGTGGGAGCAATAAGATTGCAATTTTGTAATAATAATAGTTTTTTATTATTGAACAATGTTTTTATATTCCTGGATTTACACGGAATTTGTTTTCCATTTCTAAGTTGTTAGAACAATTATATTCCGTTGCTTTTAATAATAAGTTTGTTATTATTGGAAAGAATGGTCTGAATATTTGTTCAAGAATTAATGAAAACAATTTGTATGTATTAAGACCATTAATACATACTGCATTGCTTAACACCGAAATGTTTAAGGTTGAAAAACCTAAAACTAAACGACATAAGATTTCTCCAGATAATGACACGTATCTCTGGCATCTAAGGCTTGGTCATATCAACCTTGACCAGATAGACAGACTAGTAAAAAGTGGACCTTTAAGTGAGTTAAAGGTTGGCACCTTACCTGTCTGCGAATCCTGTTTAGAAGGTAAGATGACTAAGAGACCTTTTACTGGAAAAGGGCTTAGAGCTATAGAGCCACTAGAACTTATACATACAGACGTCTGTGGACCGATGAATGTTAGAGCTAAGGGCGGCTATGAGTATTATGTCACCTTTATAGATGACTACTCAAGATACAGATATGTCTACCTGATGCAACGAAAGTCGGAAACATTTGAAAAGTTCTAGGAATTCTGAGCTGAAGTTGAGAATCAATTAGGTAGGACTATCAAGTCACTACGATCAAATCGTGGAGATGAGTACCTTGACCAAGAGTTTGAAGACTTCATGGTCGAGCATGGGATAGTTTCCCAACTCACAGCTCCTGGTACACCTTAGCAAAATGGTGTAGCGGAGAGGAGAAATAGAACCCTGATGGAAATTGTGAGATCTATGATTACTGTCTCATCATTACCAAATTCCTTCTGGGGATATACGTTACAAACAGCGGCATACATTTTGAATGTAGTGCCATCCAAATTTGTTCCTAAGACTCCCCTAGAGTTGTGGAATGGTCGTAAAGCTAGTTTGCGACATTTTCGCGTATGGGGGTCTCCAGCACACGTGCTGAAAAACAGAAGTGGAAGGCTAGACTCCAAGTCTGTGGTCTGCCTGTTTGTAGGATACTCCAAGGAGACCAGAGGTGGACACTTCCATAGTCCCGAAGATAACAAAGTATTTATATCGACAAATGCAACGTTTCTTGAGGACAATTATATTAGTGACCATAAACCTCATTCTAAAATTGTATTAAATGAGTTGGAGCCTGGTCAGACTAGTGCTTCATCAACAAGAGTTGTTGATCCACAAACATCTGAGAGTCAGATGGTTCCTGATTAGGGTACACTATCACCTAGACGTAGTGGGAGGGTTGTAAGACAACCTGAATGCTATTTAGGTATAGGTGAGGGATAAACTGTTGTCTCTGCTGATAGTGTGGATGATCCATTGACATTTAAGAATGCAATGGAAGATCCTGATAAAAAGGAATGGCTTAAAGCCATGAATCTTGAGATGGAGTCTATGCACTCCAACTCAGTCTGGGATCTTGTAGACTTACCGGATGGGGTAAACCCCATAGGATGTAAGTGGAACTACAAGAGAAAGAGATGAGTAGACGGGAAGGTAGAGACCTTCAAAGCAAGGTTAGTGGCTAAGGGTTATACCCAGAAAGAGGGGGTTGATTATGAAGAGACCTTCTCACCAGTAGCCATGTTTAAGTCTATTAGGATTCTCTTATCCATTGCTGCCTATTTCGATTATGATTGCAAGTGTTATCATTTGGGCTATCAATAAGTACAATTATATAGCATAGTCTATCCTCGATAGTTTGGTGGTATTCATTTGTCAATCAATAAAGGACTTCATTTATAGATATGGACATCGTGGCTCAATTTATTGAATAAGAGTATAATATTATCATATGGATATTTTGAGGTATTGGATATTAAATCTCAACATTGAGTTTTCGATAATGTCTATTGAAAACATGGCTTCTAGACAAGTCAAAATATCCAAGTTCAAAACGTGGTCATATGAGTAAATATGGTAACTATGAGAGCTATAGGCGGTCTATGAACTCTTGATGATTACTGATATTATTCACGAGGATACACTGTCTCCAATAAGATTGTCTAGGGTATGAATGAGAAACATCTTATTATTCTATCTTTATTTAAGAGTTCAATTTTAGCTCTTTAGTGAAATGAGCTAAAATTAATAGATCGGACCTAAGTGAATCATTTGTTGATTGTGATTAGGTTATGTCTATTGAAGCTTAAATTTAGATAGCCCGCCAAGATCCCCAATCCACACGGACTTGCATGGATCACTTGATATATTCTACCGGACTAATTTATGGGTCCATCTAGAATTGTATTTAATATATTAAGAATATAATCTGCACATTATTTATTTAATGGGCTGCTCAAATTATATTAGTATATTAATGAGAGACATGTGGGCTTGTTTCTTTTAGTAAGAATGAGTCGGATTTACATGTGGGCTTTTATTTAAAGCCTGAATGGATTAAATAAAATAAGAAAAAAAGAATTTGGCCCATCTTTTTTGTGTGTGGGTGGCAAGACTATAATAATAGCCTAAAATATTATTTTATTTTATTGTTTGATTAAATGGAAATTAATTAATTATTTAATTAAAAATCAAAATCTTTTTCTGACTAGTAATTATGTTTCCTAGTAGTATACTATTATAGTAGTATAATAAATATATAAGACTTAATTTGGTAAGTAGATAAATAAAGAATTTATTTATCTAATCAAATAAGGAAGTCTTTAATATAATCACAAATACACTATTTTAGTTGGATTAGGAGTCTTGGTGTGGAAAAGAAATCTTTTTTTGAAAAAGGATTCTTTGTCACCAAGTAAATCCACCTAGAGATATGATTCTTGCCCACCAAGTAAATCCTCTTTAGGAAAGGATTTGTATACCTATATATATTATTAATTTCGGAATTAATAGTGATAGGAAGAAAAAAAAAGTTTTTTTTAGAGAAAGAATTTTTTATTCTCTTGCTTTTGAATAAAAAAAATAAAAAATAAAAAATGTCAACTCCAGAACATAGTGAAAATTCGGCCAAGAGGAAGAGAGAAAAATAGTTCTAAATTCTATAGTGCACTTGCAAACCTTTACATAAAAAGGTTTTGTACACACTTTCGATTTAGGTTCACGCGAGTTTCAATCATAACGATTGTGAATTCAAAAATGACCGGAACGATCTTTCTAAGCTCTTGGAGTTTTTGTGATTAACGATCAGGAAAGAAGATTTCGTTTTTCCATTCTCAGGTACGCAATTCAAAGAATAGGGAGACCACGCTCCTAGGTGATTCATGTTCGTGATCGAATTGGAAGATCTTGTGGATTACGCTAAGTCAATCGGATCACGCGACAAGAGGTATGATATCTTTTGAATATATGTATGTTTAATAATTAAAGGGTTAAGCTTCAAATATTGGAAAATTTTTAAACTATACTAAATTCGTTTATAGTCTCGCTTCCGCTGCGTTTTCGTATTTTTCCCTACAATTGGTATCAGAGTGTGGTTATACCCTTTAATTAATTAACGTATATATACGTGAATCTATTTCTTTTTATTGTGATTATGAATGTTTTAGAAAGAGATGGCACTCTAGGTATTCGCATATATAATTAAATGTGGCATGTATGGATTTATATATGTTATTATAAAGTGAATTGTTATTGCTCGATTTTAGTCCTAGAATTTCAATGTATTTTTGTTTCGGAATTGTAACAAGAAGGGTGGCCTATTATCGTCATAAGTTCCTTCTTGGTAGTTGCTAGATTCTCTATTTTTTTTTATTGTATTAAAAAATACTGCAGTTTTTTTGTGTATAAAATAGTATAGTTTTTCTTGTGTAAAAATTACTGCAGTGAATTAAAAAAGAAATACTGCAGTAATTTATTGTGTAAAATCTGCTATAATACATTCAAGTTTCGAAGATTCGAAGAGTTGATGAATTAGAAGAGGAAGAGGAAGCAATTGGAACAAGCTTGGTACCGTGCGCACCATGGCAACAAGCGTGCATGCACGTTAGCGCGTAGCTACGCTTGTTAGGTGCATGGGCTGCACACGGCAGCCACTTATGTGTCATGAGCTGCGCATGACAGTCCTTTGGGCATAATGGGCTGCGCATGGTGGCCCTTTATGGACCCAAGGGGTGTGCACGCCCAAAGGTTGCGGGCGAGGGGTGAGGAAGTGGATGATGGCCGCTTGAAGACTTGTTCGCCAACAAAGAATATTTTGTATTCCAAACAAATGTAATTTACTTGCTTTTCTAGGATGGACCAAAATTGCAGCTATTTATATTTCCGTAAATATTACAATATTTGTTGTTGTATGATAGCATGTCATATAGAATAGGAGTGCCACTCATATATCTCTTTCGGTATGAACATGCATTGAATGATTGAGGTATCTAATTGGCATCTAGATAACTTGGTAAAATTATTCTATGGAATTTAATCACATGCCTTAAATAATTGAGTGGGAGAAGGTATGTTAGACTACCTATGGCCTCCAAGGTTAGTTGAGCTTTATTATTTATTGGTAATCCCCCCGAGGGGCGTCTATAAATGAAATTTAGAAAAATACTTCCTTACAAGGATAGACTGGACAATTGACTTAAACGAAATCTACTCCCAGAGGAGGGATTTTTGTGAGAGAAAAATGAGGATTGATATCTTGGTAACACACTAAATGTGATTTTATTAATATCCTCCCGAGAGTTCTTGTTAATGAAATTGCAAGGCTAAAATTAAAAACGCTGGTTGTTATGTTAACAATTAGGTGGGACCTAGTCCAACTAGTAAAATGTTACGTACTCCCAGAGGAGGCGTAAGGTTTATGGGTGTTGGATCAGCGTTGAATTTATATGATTGAATAATTTATTTATTTCAAGATAAATATTTAAAAAGTGCTTTATCATGATTATTTGCTCATATATAATTTTGTTTTATTCAGAAATCATGACTCCATCACTTATGAACATACTGAAAGATAACACTTTAACTGGAGATAATTATGTCACATAGAAAAAGAAAATTGGGTTGTTGCTGTTAGGATTATGCTCAATAGCAAGAGTGTAATATTGTAATTGACAATATTTTCATATAAATAAAGTGATTTCTGATTCTGCAAAATCTTATAGCATTTATAATTATAATTGTCAAGGTAAATAATCATAAGGTCAAAAGACTAGGAGATATGAAGAATTGTTTGTACATCCGGATATGTATGAGGTAGACATAATTCTTTAGTTAGTCTTGAATAATGTTCACAACTTAAGTTAAAGGTTGGGCACCTCTATCTTGATAAAGTTGTAGAATTCTTTTACTAGCATTTGAGTGGGATCAAATGAGTTATAATGAGTCTAAAATCATTGAAAGGTTTTCGAGTAAAAGAATCTAGTGCACTGGGTGCATTGAACTGGATCACAATAAAATACTTTATCTAGAACCATCACTAGATATAAGTCTTTTCATTATCAGGACAATCAGAGAGTCTATCTAAATCCTGAGATAAATGATGGACTTATGGTTGCAAGTGTTATCATTTGAGCTATCAATGAGTACAATTATATAGCATAGTCTATCCTCGATAGTTTGGTGGTATTCATTTGTTAATCGATAGAGGACTTCATTTATAGATATGGACATCGTGGCTTCATTTATTAAATGAGAGTATAATATTATCATATGGATGTTTTGAGGTATTGGATACTAAATCTCAACGTTGAGTTTTCAATAATGATTATTGAAGACATGGCTTCTGGACAAGTCAAAATATCCAAGTTCAAAATGTGATCATATGAGGAAATATGGTAACTTGGAGAGCTATAAGCGGTCTATGAGCTCCTGGTGATTACTGATATTATTCAGGAGGATACACCATCTCCTATAAGATTGTCTAGGGTATGAATGAGAAACATCTCCTTATTCTATCTTTATTTAAGAGTTCAATTTTAGCTCTTTAGTGGAATGAGTTAAAATTAATATATCGGACCTAAGTGAATCATTTGTTGATTGTGATTAGGTTATGTCTATTGAAGCTTAAATTTAGATAGCCCACCAAGATCCACAATCCACACGTACTTGCATGGATCACTTGATATATTCTACCCCGACCAATTTATGGGTCCATCTAGAATTGCATTTAATATTTTAAGAATATAATATGTCTATTATTTATTTAATGGGCTGCTCTATTATATTAATATATTAAAAGGAGACATGTAGGCTTGTTTCTTTTAGTAAGAATAAGTCTGGTTCACATGTGGGCTTTTATTTAAAGTCTAATGGATTAAATAAAATAAGAAAAATAATATTTGGCCCATATATACATGGTGTGGGCGGCAAGGCTAAATAAAATAGCCCAAGATATTATTTTATTTTATTGTTTTGATTAAATGGGAATTAATTAATTATTTAATTAATTAATAGTTTAAATCAAAATCTTTTCCTGATCAGTAAATTAAATACTATGTGTTGGATTAGGGTTGGAATTCTTTTAAGTGATACGAGTCCTAATGTGGTAAGGATTAAGTCCACATACACTCCTTATTATACAAAGAATTCGGCCACCACTAGTCCTACAAGGGTTAGGATTCTTGAATTGATAGGAATTAGGGAAAAGGATAATTCCTTTTCAAGTAAGGAAATTAACCAAACCTAGATTTCCTATTCAATGAATTCGGTCAACCCTACTTGGTGAAAGAGAAAATTCGGCCAACCTATAAATATAAGGTTATGAATTTTCGGCCACAAAGAAGCAAAATAGAGAGAGATTTTTGTTTGTTTTGAAAATAAAAAATCCTACTCTATACACATAGATTTTCGGCCAAGAAAGAAAAAGAAAATAAGTTCTCATTCGATAGTGTACTTACAAGCCTTTAACATCAAAAGGTTTTGTGCACACTTTCGATTTAGGGTTACGCGAGTTTAAATCATATTGATTGTGAATTCAAAAGTGACCGGAACTATTTTTTTAGGCTCTTGGTGTTTTACTATTGAAGATCAAGATCAAAAATTCCATACATCCATTATAAGGTAAGCAATTCAAAGAAAAAGGGAGACCACGCTCCTAGGTGATTCACGTACGTGCTAGGATTGAAGATCTTGCGGATTACCATCGACGTAAGTCAATCGGATCACGTGACAAGAGGTATTTAACTCTAACCGTATATTTGAGTTTAATTAATTAAAGGGTTAAGGTTCAAATCTTTAGAAAAATTTTAAACTATACGAAAATCTACTTTTCGCCTTCCGCTGCGGTTTTAAGCAATTTTTCCCTATAATTGGTATCAGAGCCTTGGTTGTACCCTTTAATTAATTAACGTATATATACGTGAATCTATTTCTTTTTATTGTGATTATGCATGTTTTAGAAAAAGATGGCACTCTAGGTATTAGCATATATAATTACATGTGGAATGTATGGATTTATATATGTTGTTATAAAGTGAATTGTTATTGCACGAATTTTGGTCCTAGAATTTCAATGTATTTTTTGTTTCGGAATTGTAACAAGAAGGGTGGTCTATTATCGCAATAATTCCTTCTTGGTAGTTGCTAAGTTCTTATTAATTTTATTGTAAAAATACTGCAGTTTTTTATTGTATTAAAATTTAGTGCAGTTTTTTATTGTACTAAAAAATAAGTGCAGTTTTTTATTTGTAAAAAAAAAATACTACAGTAGTTTAAATAAAAAAAAATATTTCTGCAGTATTTTATTGTATAACATAAGTTGTAATATATTCAAGATTCGAAGACTCGAAGATTTGAAGAAATTGGAGCATCCGGAACCGAGCTTGGTACCCGCGCGCACCGAGACAACAAGCGCCCACGCAACCAAGCGTGCAGCTGCGCTTGTTGCGGTGCAGCAGCGCGCGCGACCCATGCATGGGCTGGCCATGAGGGAGCTCATGCCCTTGCATGGGCTGCTTGGTGATCTTTGGGCGTGCGAGTTACGTGCGCGAGATGGTCGCTTGAAGTCTTGTTCGCCAAGAAAGGAGTTTTTTGTATTCCGTACAATTGTAATTTACATGTTTTTCTAGGATGGACCAAAATTGTGGCTATTTATTTTTATGTATAAATATTACAATATTTGTTATTGTATGATAACATGTCATATAGAATAGGAGTGCCACTCATATATCTCTTTTGGTATGAACATGCATTGAATGATTTAGGTATCTAATTGGCATCTAAATAACTTGGCAAAATCATTCTTTGGAATTTAATCACACGCCTTAAATAATTGAGTGGGAGAAGGTGTGTTAGAGCACCTATGGCCTCCAAGGTTAGTTGAGCTTTATTATTTATTGGTAATCCCCCCGAGGGGCGTCCATAAATGGAATTTAGCAAAATACTTCCTTACAAGGATAGACTAGACAATTGACTCAAACGAGATCTACTCCCAGAGGAGGGATTTTCGTGAGAGAAAATTGAGGGTCGATATCTTGGTAACACACTCAATGTAATTTTATTAATATCTTCCCGAGAGTTCTTGTTAATAAAATTGTAAGGCTAAAATTGAAAACGCTGGTTGTTATGTTAACAATTAGGTGGGACCTAGTCCAACTAGTAAATAGGTGCGAACTCCCGAAGGAGGCGTAACATTTATAGGTGTTGGATCACTATTGAATTTTTCATGATTGAGTTGTTTAATTAATTCAAGATAAATATTCAAAAGTGCTTTATCATGATTCTTTACTTATATATGCTTTTTGTTTTATTCAGAAATCATGACCTCATCACTTATGAACATCCTGAAAGATAACACTTTAACTGGAGATAATTATGTCAAATGGAAAACGAAAATTGGGTTGTTGCTGCAAAGTGAAAAACATAAGTTTGTTCTAACTACTCCTAAACCACCTGCTCCTAATAATGAATCAAGTATTTTGCAAAGAGATGAGTATGAGCAGTGGAAGACCTCAGATGATATGGCCAAATGTTACATTATGGCTACTATCTCCGACGTGTTGCAACAGCAGCATGAAAGAATGGGGTTTGCTGCTGATATTAAGATGTCTCTGGAAGAGATGTTTGCTATGAGGTCTAGGACGACTAAGAGAGAGGCAGTGACTGCTTTTATGAATCTTAGGATGAAACCTGGACAGGCTATGAAAGATCACATGAAGAAAGTCATAGCACATCTAAATATTGCAAAATTAAATGGCGCTGAGATAGATGGTAAGACCAAAATTGACATGGTTGTCAACTCACTATCAGATTCCTTTGATCAGTTCAAGTTGGACTACACCTTGAACAAAAAGGAATACACCTTGCAGGGCCTGATGCAAGATGTTCAAAGCGTTGAAAAGATCCTTGTGAAAAGCAAAGGTCAAGAGATTCATATGGTTGGTAAAGTTGCTACTGTTAAGACCCGTCAGAAGGTCAAGAAACAACAGAAGAAAAAGCAACTTGGGCCTACCAAGAAGGAGACCAAGAAAGTAACCAAGATCAAAGAGAAATGCTTCCTTTGTGGTGAAAAGGGACATTGGAAAAGAAATTGCCCAAAGTCCCAGAACAAGAAGGAAGAAGGTAATATTAATTATCTTGAAACATGTTTTCTGGCAGATTCTACAGATTCTTGGATCATAGACTCTAGAGCCACTAATCATGTTTGTTATTCCTTACAGGGGTTCCAAGAAAGGAGAATGCTGAATAAGAAAGTAATCAATTTGCGCTTGGGCAACGGATCGTTAGTGTCTGCAGGTGCAGTGGGAGATATTAGAGTTATTATAGATTCTAGTAGGCATTTATATTTAATAGACGTTTATTATGTACCTCAATTCAAGAGGAATTTAATTTCAGTTTCTTGTTTAAATAAATTTGGATATTCAGTTACTTTTAATAAAGCTTTTATTATTAGTAAGAATGACAAAATTGTTTGTAAAGGTACATTGGAAAACGGTCTATTCTTTTTGCATAGAAATATCTCTCACTCGTTAGACACAGAAATAACGGAACCTAATCATAAAAGAGTAAAATTATCAAAAGATGAAACCTACCTTTGGCATTTACGCCTAGGTCACATTAACCTTAATAGGATTAAAAGATTGGTATGTGACGGACCTTTAAGTGACTTAAAGGTTGATGATCTACCAACTTGTGAATCTTGTTTGGAAGGTAAAATGACCAAAAGGCCATTCAATACCAAAGGTGCAAGAGCCACTGAATGTTTAGGACTAATACACACTGATGTATGTGGTCCTATGAGCATTCAAGCTAAAGGTGGATATGTGTATTTCATCACCTTCACAGATGATTACTCAAGATTTGGTTATGTGTATCTCATGAGACATAAGTCGGATGCTTTGTACATGTTCAAAGCATTCAAAGCTGAAGTAGAAAATCAGCTTGAGAAACGCATAAAAATCTTGAGATCTGATCGTGGTGGAGAATATCTATCTGGTGAGTTTCAGCAATATCTTATTGATAATGGGATAGTTTCTCAGTTTTCTGCACCAGGTACACCTCAACAAAATGGGGTAGCAGAAAGGAGAAATAGAACTCTTTTTAACATGGTTAGGTCTATGTTGAGTTATTCAACACTTCCTATTTCCTTTTGGGGATATGCTCTACAAACTGCAATATACATTCTAAATGTGGTACCATCGAAGTCGGCTCTTGGAACACCAAATGATTTGTGGATTGGGCGAAAGCCTAGTTTACAACACATAAGGATATTTGGTTGTCCTGCACATGTGTTAAAAGGAAAGACAGAAAAGATGGAGTCTCGTTCGGAAACATGCATATTTGTGGGGTATACAAAAGGAACTAAAGGATATTATTTCTATAGTCCTTCAGATCTAAAAGTGTTTGTTTCAACAAATGCTACATTTCTGGAAAAGGACTATATGAATGATTTTGTTCCCAAAAGTAGAATTGTTCTGAATGATATGTCAGGAGATACAATTCCACCAGAGGTTTCACAACCTAACCCAATTGTAATTTCCACACCAACACAAAATCAAAAACCTACCATTCCTCGTTGTAGTGGGAGGGTTAAAACCCAACCTGAAAGATACATTGGTCTAGGAGAATCTGTTGAGAATCTCCCTGACGACGATGATCTCTACACGTACAAGGAAGCAATGGAGGATGTTGATTGTCACTATTGGCAAAAGGCAATGCAATCTGAGATTGAATCCATGTTCGATAACAAAGTCTGGTCCCTTGTAGACTTGCCTAAAGGGATAAAACCTATTGGGTGCAAGTGGGTATACAAGAGGAAAAGAGGTATGGATGGAAAGGTGGAAACTTTTAAAGCTAGATTGGTAGCTAAAGGTTACACACAGAAAGAAGGTATCGATTATGAGGAAACATTCTCTCCTGTGGCCATGCTTAAATCCATTGGGATACTCTTATCCATTGCAGCATCTTTAGATTTAGAGATTTGGCAAATGGATGTCAAGACAGCTTTCCTTAATGGAAGTCTTGACGAAAGCATCTATATGATGCAACCAGAAGGATTCATTGAAAAGGGCCAAATGGAAAAGGTATGCAAGTTGCAGAAATCAATTTATGGATTAAAGCAAGCATCCAGATCCTGGAACATAAGGTTCGACCAAGCTATAAAAGGTTTTGGATTTTTACAGAACCTTGAAGAACCTTGTGTATACAAAAGGATCAAAGGTGACAAGTTGGTTTTCCTTATTCTTTACGTATATGATATATTACTCATTGGAAACGATGTGGGAGTATTGACATCAGTAAAAGAATGGTTAGCAAAACAATTTGATATGAAGGACTTAGGAGAAGCAAGTTTTATTCTAGGTATCCAAGTAATAAGGGATAGAAAGAATAAAACGATTGCACTATCCCAAGCTTCATACATAGACAAAATCTTGTCTAGGTTTTCCATGCAAGATTCCAAGAAAGGTATGTTGCCTTTTAGGCATGGAATCAAACTTTCTAAGGAACAAGTTCCTAAGAATGAGCATGAAGAGCAATTCATGAGTAGAATTTCATATGCCTCGGCAGTTGGAAGTCTCATGTATGCAATGCTCTGTACTAGACCAGATATTTGTTTTGCTATTGGCATAGTTAGCAGGTTTCAATCGAAACCTGGTCCTGATCACTGGACGGCAGTCAAGCATATTTTCAAGTATCTTAGGAGAACGAAAGATAATATGCTTGTATACTCTGAAGGGGATTTAATCCCCGTTGGGTATACACATTCTGATTTCCAATCGGATTCTGACTCTAGAAAATCCTCATCAGGATCTGTGTTTACTCTTGAAGGAGGAGCAGTCATTTGGAGGAGTATCAAGCAATCTTGTATTGCTGACTCCACCATGGAAGCAGAGTATGTAGCTGCATGCGAAGCTGCCAAGGAGGCTGTTTGGCTTCGCCAATTCTTGATTGACTTAGAAGTAGTTCCTAATGCGAATAAGCAGATCACTATCTACTGTGACAACAGTGGAGCAGTGGCTAATTCGAAAGAACCAAGAAGTCATAAGAGAGGAAAACACATTGAAAGAAAGTATCATCTTTTAAGGGAGATTGTTCATAGGGGAGACGTGACGATTACCAAAATCGCGTCGGCAGAAAATCTAGCAGATCCCTTCATAAAGGCTCTACCTCAAAGAACATGGGAATGAGAGATATAACACATTTGCTATAGCGCAAGTGGGAGATTGTTAGGATTATGCTCAATAGCAAGAGTGTAATATTGTAATTGACAATATTTTCATATAAATAAAGTGATTTCTGATTCTCCAAAATCTTATAGCATTTATAATTATAATTGTCAAGGTAAATAATCATAAGGTCAAAAGACTATGAGATATGAAGAACTGTTTGTACATCCAGATATGTATGAGGTAGACACAATTTTTTAGTTAGTCTTGAATAACGTTCACAACTTAAGTTAAAGGTTGGGCACCTCTATCTTGATAAAGTTGTAGAATTCTTTTACTAGCATTTGAGTGGGATCAAATGAGTTATGATGAGTCTAAAATCATCGAAAGGTTTTCGAGTAAAAGAATCTAGTGCACTGGGTGCATTGAACTGGATCACAATGAAATACTTTATCTAGAACCGTCACTAGATATAAGTCTTTTCATTATCAGGACAATCGGAGAGTCTATCTAAATCCTGAGATAAATGATGGACTTATGGTTGCAAGTGTTATCATTTGAGCTATCAATGAGTACGATTATATAGCATAGTCTATCCTCGATAGTTTGGTGGTATTCATTTGTTAATCGATAGAGGACTTCATTTATAGATATGGACATCGTGCTCCATTTATTAAATGAGAGTATAATATCATCATATGGATGTTTTGAGGTACTGGATACCAAATCTCAACGTTGAGTTTTCAATAATGATTATTGAAGACATGGCTTCAGGACAAGTCAAAATATCCAAGTTCAAAATGTGGTCATATGAGGAAATATGGTAACTTGGAGAGCTATAGGCGGTCTATGAGCTCTTGGCGATTACTGATATTATTCACGTGGATACACCATCTCCTATAAGATTTTCTAGGGTATGAATGAGAAACATCTCCTTATTCTATCTTTATTTAAGAGTTCAATTTTAGCTCTTTAGTGGAATGAGTTAAAATTAATAGATCGGACCTAAGTGAATCATTTGTTGATTGTGATTAGGTTATGTCTATTGAAGCTTAAATTTAGATAGCCTGCCAAGATCCACAATCCACACGTACTTGCATGGATCACTTGATATATTCTACCGGACCAATTTATAGGTCCATCTAGAATTGCATTTAATATATTAAGAATATAATATGTCTATTACTTATTTAATGGGCTGCACTATTATATTAATATATTAAAAGGAGACATGTAGGCTTGTTTCTTTTAGTAAGAATAAGTCTTGTTCATATGTGGGCTTTTATTTAAAGTCTAATGGATTAAATAAAATAAGAAAAATAAAATAAGAAAAATAATATTGGGCCCATATATACATGGTGTGGGTGGCAAGGCTAAATAAAATATCCCAAGATATTATTTTATTTTATTGTTTTGATTAAATGGGAATTAATTAATTATTTAATTAATTAATAGTTTAAATCAAAATCTTTTCCTGATCAGTAAATTAAATACTATGTGTTGGATTAGGGTTGGAATTCTTTTAAGTGATACGAGTCCTAATGTGGTAAGGATTAAGTCCACATACACTCCTTATTATACAAAGAATTCGGCCACCACTAGTCCTACAAGGGTTAGGATTCTTAATTGATAGGAATTAGGGAAAAGGACAATTCCTTTTCAAGTAAGGAAATTAACCGACCCTAGATTTCCTATTCAATGAATTCGGCCAACCCTACTTGGTGAAGGAGAAAATTCGGCCAACCTATAAATATAAGGTTATGAATTTTCGGCCACAAAGAAGCAAAATAGAGAGAGATTTTTGTTTGTTTTGAAAATAAAAAATCCTACTCTATACACATAGATTTTCGGCCAAGAAAGAAAAAGAAAATAAGTTTTGATTCGATAGTGTACTTACAAGCCTTTAACATCAAAAGGTTTTGTGCACACTTTTGATTTAGGGTTACGCGAGTTTCAATCATATTGATTGTGAATTCAAAAGTGACCGGAACTATTTTTTTAGGCTCTTGGTGTTTTACTATTGAAGATCAAGATCAGGAATTCCATACATCCATTATAAGGTAAGCAATTCAAAGAAAAAGGGTGACCACGCTCCTAGGTGATTCACGTACGTGCTAGGATTGAAGATCTTGTGGATTACCATCGACGTAAGTCAATCGGATCACGCGACAAGAGGTATTTAACTCTAACCGTATATTTGAGTTTAATTAATTAAAGGGTTAAGGTTCAAATCTTTAGAAAAATTTTAAACTATACGAAAATCTACTTTTCGCCTTCCGCTGCGGTTTTAAGCAATTTTTCCCTGTAGTTGCTGCAAAGTGAAAAGCGTAAGTTTGTTCTGACTACTCCTAAACCACCTCTTCCTAATAATGAATCTAATATTTTGCAAGGAGATGAGTATGAGCAATGGAAGACTTAGATGATATGACCAAATGTTACATTATGGCCACTATCTCCGACGTGTTGCAACAGCATCATGAAGGAATGGAGTCTGCTGCTGATATAATGATGTCTCTGGAAGAGATGTTTGCTATGAGGTATAGGTCGACTAAGAGAGAGGCAGTGACTGCTTTTATGAATCTTAGGATGAAACCTGGATAGGCTGTGAAAGATCACATGATGAAAGTCATAGCACATCTTAGTGTTGTAGAACTTAATGGTGCCGAGATAGATGGTGAGACGAAAATTGACATGATTGTCAAATCAATATTGCATTCCTTTGATCAGTTCAAGTTGGACTACACCTTGAACAATAAGGAATACACCTTGCAAGGCCTGATGCAAGATGTTCAAAGCGCTGAAAAGATCCTTGTGAAAAACAAAGGTCAAGAGATTCATTCGGTTGGTAAAGTTGCTACTGTTAAGACCCGTCAGAAGGTCAAGAAACAAAAGAAGAAAAAACAACTTGGGCCTACCAAGAAGGAAATCAAGAAAGTAACCAAGATCAAAAGGAAATGCTTCCTTTGTGGTGAAAAGGGACATTGGAAAAGAAATTGTCCAAAGTCTCAGAATAAGTAGGAAGAAGGTAATATTAATTATATTGAAACATGTTTTCTGGCAGATTTTACAGATTCTTGGATCATAGACTCTGGAGCCACTAATCATGTTTTTTATTCCTTACAGGGGTTCCAAGAAAGGAGAAGGCTGAATAAAGATGAAATCAACTTGCGCTTGGGCAACGGAACGTTAGTGTATGCAAGTGCAGTGGGAGATATTAGAGTTATTTTAGATTCTAGTAGGCATTTAGATTTAATAGACATTTATTATGTACCTCAATTCAAGATGAATTTAATTTCAGTTTCTTGTTTAAATAAATTTGGATATTTGGTTACTTTTAATAAAGCTTTTATTATTAGTAAGAATAACAAAATTATTTGCAAAGGTACATTGGAAAACGGTATATTCTTTTTGCATAGAAATATCTCTCACTCGTTAGACACGGAATTAACGGAACCTAATCATAAAAGAGTAAAATTATCAAAAGATGAAACCTACCTTTGGCATTTACGCCTAGGTAATATTAACCTTAATAGGATTAAAAGATTGGTATGTGACGGAACTTTAAGTGACTTAAAGGTTTATGATCTACCAACTTGTTTATCTTGTTTGGAAGGTAAAATGACCAAAAGGTCGTTCACAACCAAAGGTGCAAAAGCCACTGAATGTTTAGGATTAATACACACTGATGTATGTGGTCCTATGAGCATTAGGCTAGAGGTGGATATGAGTATTTCGTCACCTTCACAGATGATTACTCGAGATTTGGCTATGTGTATCTCATGAGGCATAAGTCGGATGCTTTTGACATGTTCAAAGCATTCAAGGCTGAAGTAGAAAATCAACTTGAGAAACACATAAAAATCTTGAGATCTGATCGTGGTGGAGAATATCTATCTGGTGAGTTTCAGCAATATCTTATTGATAATGGGATAGTTTCTCAGTTTTCTGCACTAGATACACCTCAACAAAATGGGGTGGCAGAAAGGAGAAATAGAACTCTTTTAAACATGGTTAGGTCAATGTTGAGTTATTCAACGCTTCTTATTTCTTTTTGGGGATATGCTCTACAAACTGCAATATACATTCTAAACGATGTACCATCTAAGTCAGTTCCTGAAACACCATATGAGTTGTGAACTAGGCGAAAGCCTAGTTTACAACACTTGAGGATATTTGGTTGTCCTGCACATGTGTTAAAAGGAAAGACAGAAATGATGGAGTCCCGTTCGGAAACATGTATATTTGTGGGGTATCCAAAAGGAACTAAATGATATTATTTCTATAGTCCTTCAGATCTAAAAGTATTTGCTTCAACAAATGCTTCATTTCTAGAAAATGGCTATATGAATAATTTTTTGCCCAAAAGTAGAATTGTCCTGAATGAGATGTCAGGAGATACAATTCCACAAGAGGTTTTACAACCTAGCCCAATTGTAAGTTCCACTCCAACACAAATTCAACAACCTACCATTCCTCGTCATAGTGGAAGGGTTAGTAAACAACCCGAGAGATACATCAGTCTGGGAGAATCAGTGGAGAATCTCTCGGATGACGATGATCCCTACACTTATAGGGAAGCAATGGAGGATGTTGATTGTAGTCATTGGCAAAAGGCAATGCAATCTCAGATTGAATCTATGTTAGATAATAAAGTCTGGTCCCTTGTAGACTTGCTTAAATGGATAAAACCCATTGGGTGCAAGTGGGTATACAAGAGGAAAAGAGGTATGGATGGAAATGTGGAAACTTTTAAAGCTAGATTGGTAGCTAAAGGTTACACATAGAAAGAAGGTATCGATTACGAGGAAACCGTCTCTCCTGTGGCCATGCTTAAATCCATTAGGAGACTCTTATCCATTGCAGCATCTTTACATCTAGAGATTTGGCAAATGGACGTCAAGACAGCTTTCCTTAATGGAAATCTTGCCGAAAGCATCTATATGATGCAACCAGAAGGATTCATTGAAAATTGCCAAATGGAAAAGGTATGCAAGTTGCAGAAATCCATATATGGATTAAAACAGGCATCCAGATCCTAGAACATAAGGTTCGATCAAGCTGTGAAAGGTTTTGGATTTATTCAGAATCTTGAGGAACCTTGTGTATATAAAAGGATAAAGGGTGACAAGTTGGTTTTCCGAATTCTTTATGTTTATGATATACTACTCATTGGAAACGATGTAGGTGTATTGACATCAGTAAAATAATGGTTAGCCAAACAATTTGATATGAAGGACTTAGGAGAAGCTAGTTTTATCCTAGGTATCCAAGTAATAAGGGATAGAAAGAATAAAAAAATTGCATTATCCCAAGCTTCATACATAGACAAAATATTGTCTAGGTTTTCCATGCAGGATTCCAAGAAAGGTATGTTACCTTTCAGACATGGAATCAAACTTTTTAAGGAACAAGTTCCTAAGAATCAGCATGAAAAGCAATTCATGAGTAGAGTTCCATGTGCCTCGGCAATTGGAAGTCTCATGTATGCAATGCTCTGCACTAAACCAGACATTTGTTTTGCTGTTGGCATAGTTAGCAGGTTTCAATCGAAACCTGGTCCTGATCACTGGATGGCAGTCAAGCATATTTTCAAGTATCTCAAGAGAACAAGAAATTATATGATTGTATACTCTGGAGGGGATTTAATTCCCATTGGGTATACAGATTCTTATTTCCAGTCAGATTCTGACTCTAGAAAATCCACATAAGGATATGTGTTTACTATAGGAGGAGGACCAGTCATATGGAGGAGTATCAAGCAATCCTGTATTGCTGATTCCACCATGGAAGCTGAGTATATTGCTACATGCGAAGCTGCCAAAGAGGCTATTTGGCTCCGCCAATTCTTGATGACTTGGAAATAGTTCTTAATGCGAATAAGCAGATCACTATTTACAGTGACAACAGTGGAGCAGTGGCTAATTCGAGAGAACCAAGAACTCATAAGAGAGGTAAACACATTGAAAGGAAGTATCATCGTTTAAGGGAGATTATGCATATGGGTGACGTGACAATTACCAAAATCGTCATATTAATATTGTAATTGTAATTGACAATCATATGTGTAATATTGTAATTGACAATCTTTTCATATTAATAAAGTGATTTCTGGTTTTACAAAATCTTATAGTATTTATAATGATAATTTTCAAAGTAAATAATCATAAGGTCAAAAGACTATGAGAAAGGAAGAATTGTTCGTACATCTGGATATGTATGAGGTAGACACAATTCTTTAGTTAGTCTTAAATAAACGTTCACAACTTAAATTAAAGGTTGGGCACCTTTATCTTGATAAAGTTGTAGAATTCTTTTGCTGGCATTTGAGTGGGATCAAATGAGTTATGATGAGTCTAAAATCATTGAAAGGGTCTTAGAGTAAAAGAATCTAGTGCACTGGGTGCATTGAACAGGATCACAATGAAATATTTTATCTAGAGCCGCTAGTAGATACAAGTCTTTTCATTATGAGGACAATCAGAGAGTCTATCTTAATCTTGAGATAAATGATGGACTTATGATTGCAAGTGTTATCGTTTGGGCTATCAATGAGTACGATTATATAGCATAGTCTATCCTCGACAGTTTGGTGGTATTCATTTGTCAATCGATAGAGGACTTCATTTATAGATATGGACATCATGGCTCAATTTATTGAATAAGAGTATAATATTATCATATGGATATTTTGAGGTATTGGATATTAAATCTCAACGTTGAGTTTTCGATAATGTCTATTGAAAACGTGACTTCTGGACAAGTCAAAATATCCAAGTTCAAAACGTGGTCATATGAGTAAATATGGTAACTAGGAGAGCTATAGGCGGTCTATGAGCTCTTGGCGATTACTGATATTATTCACAATGATACACTATCTCCAATAAGATTGTCTAGGGTATGAATGAGAAACATCTTCTTATTCTATCTTTATTTAAGAGTTCAATTTTAGCTCTTTAGTGGAATGAGCTAAAATTAATAGATCGGACCTAAGTGAATCATTTGTTGATTGTGATTAGGTTATGTCTATTGAAGCTTAAATTTAGATAGCCCGCCAAGATCCCCAATCCACACGGACTTGCATGGATCACTTGATATATTCTACCGGACTAATTTATGGGTCCATCTAGAATTGTATTTAATATATTAAGATTATAATCTGCACATTATTTATTTAATGGGCTGCTCAAATTATATTAATATTGTTAACGGGAATTTTACTCGGGATGAGAAATCTCCGTTAACGCCCTCGAGACCACTACCACATAGGTGGTGGCCGAAATTATTTATATATGTCACAATGGTTTATCTAGTGATAAATAAACAAGAACATTTTTATTTAACATGCATGGTACACGAGTACAAAGATTTTTCTCTCGTTTCTCTCAACTTTCTTTGGTAAATGATCTATTGCTAGTCGTATGCCTGTCGAATAGTAGTTTCCTTTTTTTGTTTCTTTTCTTTTCTATTTATACATGGTTTGTAGGTCAACAGACTGATTCTCCCTTGATTGTCTCAGTGATTGTCTCAGTCTCTTCCTTATCGGGCGGGATTTCTTGCGTTAAATCATTTGACTTTTAGATTGACGTCCGAATTGAGAGTATCGTGGTAGAGATCAGCTTGTTTCCTTTTGGATTTTACTACTTATGTAGATAACGCTTCCTGGTACGATTTAATTCATTCCTTGTATCCTTCCAGTACGATCCTTATAGGAGTCGTGGGACATGACGAATATGGTATGATGCATCAACCAGGGAGGTTGTTTAGTATTTCGACCTTGATGTCTGAGAAGTTTCATCCAGCTTGGAGCCAGATCTAGCTTCTCTTGACTTTTTCGAAGTTAGGCGTGGCCTTGACTGACCTTTTTGAAGCTGGGTGTGGCTTCGACTCACCTCGCGGCCTTCTAGGGACATTCTTCTGTGTCAATCGAGGTACTGACGGGTTTCTTGAGCATTTGCAAGTTGACCTTGACTTCGGGGAGCTTCTAGTTTTGATGATGCGGGCTAAGCCCGATCATTCCGGGTTCTATCTTGGATGTTTCCGGAGCTCGCTCTTGTTCTTGGGGTGGTATCGCAGTTCGGCTCTGGATAGAGAGGTCTCCTGGTGGAAGTTCTCAGGTCCGGGTTTTATCCCAGATGTTTCTGGAGCCCGCCCTTGTGCTTGGGGCGGCATCGTAGCTTGGCTCTGGATATAGAGGTCTTTAGGTGAAACTTTCGGGTATGGAACCAGGTCTAGTAAGTGGAAAATTTCCCTTTGGTCCTTAGCCAATTTTGGCTATTAACAGAAGTCCCCTCTAACTTGAACACCAGACGTCGAGCTCGGGGTTGAGGTCAGATTCTCACTTTATTTGGGAAATCTTCCTCTTTTACCGTTACTGAAATTTTTGGAAATTTCTTCATTTTAGTGAAGTGTTGTGAACCGACTATTTTATCTTCGAATTAATCTGATCACGTTACGGCAGTCCCCGAGATTTTTTACCATTACCAGGATCTTGGGGAGATCTTCCTCTTAACTGCGTAAATGATGTGGCATGAGATGATTAGCTCACTTTAGAGTTTAACCCGGTTACGTTACCGAGTCAATTTTTACCGTTACCAAACGAGTATCCTGGTAACTTGAGCTGTTGCCTTCCTACCTATATATATGCCTATTTTCCTCCTCGTCTTCCTCATATCTTCTCGAGTGAAAAGAACCTTTTGTAGAGAAATATTTCCATTGTTTTTTTTCCCAAGCTTGCTTCTTTCTTCATTCTTCGTCTTCTATTCTTTCTTCATTCTTCGTCTTCTATAATGTCGAAACACAGTCGTGATTCAAGTGATTCCATATTCGACGGCGAGGAGGTCGTCAGTCTTAGTCTGGGGAAGCGGGCTAGGACGAGTTCTGACGGTGATGATTCCCCGCCCACATCACAACGTCGGCCATCCAGTAGGAACGTATCTATCGGGACTGGGTTCTCTAATCATCCCGACCACCCTTTAGATATTGTTGATGATGATTTCGACAAAGAAACGACCGGCGGCGCTACGGGGGAGCGTCGGGTCTTGGCTCCTAGTCTCTCTGGGGAGAGGCTCCCTCCCTACGATTTCCGGGTCATCCCTGATTCCACCGTTGACCCGGTGTCGATCGACCGCTTGAGGTCAAAGTTTGGCATCCCCGACAGTGTATCCATCTTGGTGCCTCCCAAGAACTTCGAGTTTTTCAACCCCCCTAAAGGTGTGCTTCCGATCCATGTGGCCGCTCTTGAGAACGGGGTCAGGCTTCCCCTCCATCCGACCCTTCGGCGGGCTCTAAACGCCATCCAGCTTGCTCCCCTCCAGTTAACGCCGGGCTTCTGGAGGCATTTGATTGGCTTCCTTGTGTTATGGAGGGAGCAATGCCAGATGAGTAAAGTGACAAGGGAGCCGGGTGCGGAGGAGCTGGCGTATCTTTTTCAGATTGGGAGCTTGTCTGGGGCTCCTCGGGGTCAGTTCTACGCCAAGGCCAAGAACAAGCTCAATTTCATCGTTCCTGGTGCTTCGAAGAAGGATCCCCCATGGAAAGAAGAATGGAACCTGGCGGGGGAGGACTGGGGGAGCTCGATTTTCATCGGAGGGCATGAATTCGAGGTTCCTACGGCTTTCAGTGACAAGCCCTCCTGGGACCGAGACTCTCTGCCTGCCGAGTCCGAAGCCGTCTTAAAGGCTATTCTAGCCCGGAGTTACCTGAATCCGATGTTCCCTACCGTTGAAGCTTTTGACCCTCGTAGGGTGAACAAATATCTACGGATTTCAGACGCTATTCCTTGTAAGTATCCCTGTGTCGCTTCTTCTTATTACTTAGCTTGATTCTAACATTTTTTTTATCTGTTTATTCACAGTCTTTGTCGTGGAGCCAGCCACCCGACACGTCTCGCGCTCTCCTCAAGGTGGAGCTTCTCTTCCCTCTTCTGGGGTCGAGCCTGCCCTGTCTTCTTCTGTCTCTCCGGCTGGGTCTAAGATGGCCACTCTGGCCTCGCGGGCTTTCCGGGCTTTGGGTAAAGCTCCCCAGGTAGTTGGCCCGACTGCTTCTGCCCCCTCAGCCATGGCTGCTAAAGTCGCTACGCCTTCGACTCAAACATCTGATTCAGCTGCGCTTCCAACAACCAAAGCCTCGGAGGTTTCTGGGAAAGATGTCGTTCCTGGGAAAGGTGTCGCGAAGGCTCCATCCGACCATTCCCGGCCTCAGTCGAGCTCGATAGGGCAGGATGAGGTCTTGGAGCAGTTCATAGCATCCTGTCCGGGTGGCGGGATCTCTAAGATGGCTTCTATGCCTGTGGACGTCCTTATAACCAAGGGGTCTGCTATCTTGGCTTAGGTAATTGTATGTCCTTCACGCCCCCTTTTTTTTTGTTAACTCGTTCAGTTTCTAACTTAGGTTTGTAGGCCTTTAAGGTCAATGTCGCGATGGGCCAGCAGGTAGCCCTTCTCCGTGATCGAGCTGTAAAAGCCAAAGCTGAAGCCGAGAAGGCCGGGGAACTGCTCAAGCAGGCTCGGTCTCTAGTGGAAGAGGTGACTTCCAGCCAGGGCAAAATTGAGCTCGAGATGGCCGAGCTTCACTGCGATCATGAGAGGATGAAGCAATCTTTCAATCAGGAGCGTCTTCAATCTCTCCGGCGGGCTAGGCAGCGAGACTCCTGGAGATCTGAGGCTAGGAAGCTGGACCTAGAGTACCGGTCTCTGATTACTCAAGTGGCCAAGCTGCAAGCTGATGCGGAGACCTCCTTCAGCGATGGGTATTTTTATGCTTCCTTTCAGGCCGCGGAAGCTCTTCCTCCTCCTTTTGATTTGTCGTCTATTGCGGGCTGGGACAGACAGGAAATAATGCTCAAAGCTGTTGAGTTATCTAGTCCTGAATCTCGTCCTAAAGGTGACAAGGTGGTCCCTTCTAGCCCGGCAGGAATTGGGATGCAGCCCACTCAGTCAGATCCCTCATTCCATCTTCTTTCCTTTATCCCCTCAGGTCTTGGGGAATCGTCCAGCAAAGTGATGTCCTCTCGATCCGAGGAGGACCAATCGGGAGCTGGTGAAAAGGTTAGGAGCCCATCTAATGATCCAACTTTAACAGAGATGGAGATCGATAGGAGCCAGATGGGGCCCTTGGCAGCTCTTCTCGACGTGGCTATTCCTCCTGAAGTTATGGATGTGATCAATGAATTTTTGGAGGAAGAGCCAGCTGATCATCCGATAGAGCCTCTAAATGGAGGAGCGGTCGGCGAGGATAACCCAGATGGTCAGCTACCTGTTGAGAGGGTTGATGCTAAGGATCAGCAGGGAGGAGGAGGGCCAGCGAAGGGGAGCCATGATAGCCTCACAGCTTGAAGCGGACGACTTAATTTTGATTGCCCAGAAATGGGGGTGGGCACCCTGCTTTGCCATTGTCAGTTTTTCTTATTTTTCCTTCTTCTTTTTGTAGCCCGAATTCGGGGGTTGGGCTCCTCATTTGGATGTAGCCTTATCGGGGGATAGGCTCCCTTTATCCTTAATGATAAATTGACTCGCCTCTTTGAGAACTTTATTCTGCTTCTGGTCTTGAATGGTATCCAGAGTAGCATCGGTAGCATCAATTAAGATTCGTGTAGGCAATTATGATGATTTTGATCCTGCACACGAAAGCAAACATTATATACATGGGGTGATAACCCAACCAAGACATCAGGAATGCTACTTAGCTATTTCCTAGTCTTTGAGATCCGGCGGGCAACTATGCCTTACACTCAGATTCTTCTTGAGGGTGGTAGCCCGACCAAGGCATCAGGAGGGCTATCGAGCTATTTCCTGGTCTCGAGATCTGGAAGGTAACTATGCTCTTACACTCAGATCCTTCTTGGGGGTGGTAGTCCGACCAAGGCATCAGGAGGGCTATCGAGCTATTTCCTGGTCTCGAGATCTGGAAGGCAACTATGCTCTTACACTGAGATCCTTCTTGGGGATGGTAGCCCGACCAAGGCATCAGGAGGGCTATCGAGCTATTTCCTGGTCTCGAGATTTGGAAGGCAACTATGCTCTTACACTCAGATCCTTCTTGGGGGTGGTAGCCCGACCAAGGCATCAGGAGGGCTATCGAGCTATTTCCTGGTCTTGAGAGGTTTATGTCGAATTCCCATTCAAGTGTATAGTCACTAACGTTGAACATAGTTGGAGAAAAAGATGGAAGAGAAAAAGAAAATGGCTTTATTGATGATTGAGATGTAGTACATCTTTATTAGGACCTGTAATGAAAACTAAGTGGGGGTAGTATGCTTGAGAACTCCTTTCAAGGGTAGAATTTCTTCAAATGGTCTGCATTCTAAGTGTGATTGATGGGTCGTCCGTCCATGTCTTCGAGTTTGTAAGCTCCATTGCGAACAATTAGCTTTATCAAATATGGCCCTTCCCAATTTGGACTTAAGACTCCATCCGACCTTTTTCGAGTATTCAGTGTTACTTTCCTAAGTACCAGATCCCCTTCCTTGAATTTTTGGGCTTTAACCTTTTGGTTGAAGTATCTACCGATCCTGCTCTGGTAGATCACCACTTTCTCTGCTACCCGGTCTTGCTTTTCTTCTAAGAGGTCTAGACTAGCCCGGAGCCTGACTTCGTTACTTTCGGGCTCAAAGTGCTGTACCCTGAACGAGGTCAGTTTATGCTCGATGGGGAGGACTGCTTCAACCCCGAAGGCCAGGGAGTAAGGCGTTTCTCCAGTAGCTGTCTTTTTGGTAGTCTGGTATGCCCAAAGGACTTCTGGTAGCTCTTCGGCCTATTTACCTTTCCTCTGCTGAAGCTTCTTCTCCAGAATTTTCTTGATTGTCTAGTTGGTGGATTCCACCAGCCCATTAGTTTGGGGATGAGCCACTGAAGCAAACCTGAGGTCGATCCCCAACCCCTGGCAGAAGTCTTTGAATCAGGCGTTGTCGAATTACTTCCCTAGGTCGGCTACAATGATGAGAGGGGTCCCGAACCTGCATACCACGTTAGTCTTGATGAACTTGGTTGTATTCTTTTCTGATATTCGAGCTAGAGGCCCTGCCTCGACCCATCTTGTGAAGTAGTCAATAGCCACGATAGCATGTTTCATCTGTCCTGGAGCGATAGGAAGTGGTCCAATTAGGTCGATTCCCCACATGGCAAAGGGGTAAGGTGAGCTGAGGGACGACAGTCGCTCGGGTGGCTGGTGGCTCAAGTTTGAGGTTCTTTGACAAGGTTCACAAGATTGCACAAAACTCTTTGCATCTTGATGGATGGTCGGCCAATAGTACCCCATACGAAGCACCTGATAGGCTAGAGCTTCCCTACCTATGTGGTTCCCACAATCCCCAGAATGGACCTCTCTCAATGCCCACTTAGCATCATCGGGATGCAAGCACCTAAGTAAGGGGAGGGATCTGCCCCTCCTGTAGAGGTATCCGTCCACCATACAGTATCGAACTGAGAGTCTCTTAACTTTTCGGGCTTGGTTGGGCTCTTCAGGAAGCTCTCCTTCAAGGAGATAGGTGACAATTGGGTCCATCCAGCAAGGTAGGCGATCCAGGGAACAAATTTCTCCAATTGGGGCTATGCTTGGCTGGGTGATTACTTGGAGGGGAATTCCCCTTGGTAGGGATTGGCCTCCGTTCGCCGCTATCTTAGCCAGAACATCTGCACGATGGTTTTGGTGTCGAGGCACCTGATCGATCTTAAGTCCCTTAAATTTGCTTTTCAGCAACCAAGCTAGATTTAAGTAGGCCACCATATTATATCCTTTTACCTTGTAGACCCCAGTCACCTGGTTTACAACAAGCAATGAATCGCTCTTGACCTGCAGGTAGTCGGCCTTTAGCTCGATGGCTACCTTCATCCCGGCTAGGAGGGCTTCATATTCCGCTTCGTTGTTGGTAGCTTTAAACTTGAATCTGAAACACTGACAGAATTCAATTCCCTCCGGATCTATCAAAACTATGCCAGCTCCTCCCCCAGCTCGTCCGGATGCTCCGTCTGAAAAGAGGATCCATGGCTTGCAGCCCTCCGGCCAATTTTTGACCTCGGATATCTTCTCAGGGTCCTCGTTTGATACTGAGGGATCAACTGGATCTGGGATCGCTGAGAATTCTTCCACGAAGTCGGCTAAAGCCTATGCCTTAATCGTAGTCCGGGGCTTATACTTTAAGTCGAACTGAGTGAGCTCTAGTGCCCATAAAACTAACCTTCCTGACACATCTAGTCTTTGCAAGAATTGACGGAGGGGTTGGTCTGTTACCACTGCTATTGTGTGAGCTTGAAAATAGGGACGGAGTTTCCTCGCTGAGATCACCAGAGCATAAGCGAGCTTCTCCAGGAGAGCGTAGTTCCTTTCTGATTTGGTCAAGGCATGACTGACATAGTATATGGGTCTTTGAAAACCGTCGCTACAATCCTTGGCCAAAGCCCCGTTTACTGCAGTTTCTGATACAGCCAGGTAAATCTGCAGCTCATCTCCGAGAACCAGCTTGACTAACAAAGGGGGGCTTGTTAGGTATTCCTTCAAAGCTTGAAACGCATGCTCGCTCTCCTGGCTCCATTTCATGTTCTTCCCTTGTTTGATGGCCTTGAAGAAAGGAAGGCATTTATCGGTGGAGAGAGAGATAAACCTATTGAGTGCTGCCACCCGTCCAGTCAGGATCTGTACTTGCTTGAGCAAGGTCGGGGATTCCAAGTCCAGGATAGCTTTGATTTTTTCTGGGTTGGCTTCGATACCTCTCTCATGAACCATGAAGCCCAGGAACTTTCCTGCCGTTACCCCAAAAGCACATTTGGAGGGGTTCAAACGCATCTGGTTTTCCCTCAGTATGAGGAAGGTTTTGCGAAGGTCTTCCTGATGTCCCTTTGTGGTTAGGGATTTCGTGATCATGTCGTCGATATATACTTCCATGGTCCTCCCTATCTCGGTCTTGAACAATTTGTTAACCAGCCGCTGGTATGTGGCCCCTACATTCTTTAAACCAAACGGCATCACCTTGTAGCAGTATAAGCCCTGCCCAGTAATGAAACTGGTCTTATCTTGGTCAGTCGGGTGCATTTTAATTTGGTTGTATCCTGAGAACGCGTCCATAAAACTCAAAAGTTTATTTCCGGATGTGGAGTCAACCCGCTGGTCGATCTTTGGCAAAGGAAAACTATCTTTCGGACAAGCCCGGTTGAGGTCAGTGTAGTCGACACACATACGCCAATTTCCATTCGCCTTCGTGACCATGACTACGTTGGCGATCCATTCAGGGTAACGTACCTCTCTGACGAACCCCGCTTTGATCAATTTATCAACCTCTTCCTGTACCGCCGCGTTCCTATCAGTGTTGAAATGACGCCTCTTCTGCTTGACGGGCTTAACCGTTGGATCTACTGCTAGCCGGTGGGTGGCCAACGATGCCGGGATTCCAGGCATTTCATTATGGTTCCAGGCGAAGATGTCACTGAATTCCCTGAGAAGATCAATCAGTCCTCTTTTTACTTCTGGATCAAGGGCGGCTCTGACCTTGAAGGTCTTGGAGGGATCGTCAGTCTTGATAGATATCTCTTCTAGTTTATCCACTGGCTGCCCGCTGGACCATTACTTACCCCTTTTATCCTCGTAGGGCATGATAAGTTCATCCTCCGGATGCCCAATATGTTCTGCGGGCTTCTTCTCCTCCTAGATTATCTGGGATGTGGCCATGTGTTCTTGGATTACTGTCACCTGTACACACTGCTTTGCTAGGGCTGTAGGATTGGCAGATACTGCGTAGCATTTCCTGGCTGCCTGCTACCTCTCCTACCTTGGTTCCAACCAGGAATTTCAAAACGTTGTGGTTTATGGAAAAGACTCCCTTGAGAGAGGACAGGAAAGGTCTCCCTAAGATGGCGTTGTAGGCCGATGGGGTGTCCACCACAACAAAGTCGGCCATTACGTTCTGTTGGAGCGGGGTGACCCCGATGATTACTGGGAGGATCATTGACCCCACTGGTATGATCGAGTCCCCAGTGAAACCGTAAAGTGGAGTGGTACAGCTGTTGTAGCAATGTTGCTTCAGGTTCAGTTTTTCCAGGGTATCTTTGAAGAGGATATCGACACTGCTTCTTGTATACACGAGCACGCGAAGGACCAGACAGTTGGCGATCTGTATCGTGATGACCATAGGATCATCATGAGGTTGCACAGTGTTGAAGACATCTGCTTCGGTGAACACGATCTGAGCTGACTGGGCGGGCTCTGTCGGGCTCTGGCTGACTTTGAAGATCCCCCGGCTCTCTCCAAGGTGGGGAACCTTTCTTACGTGGTTTTTCCGGGAGTTATTGGAAACGCCGGCTAAGGTAGGACCCCCGCTGATAGTGTGTATCACCTGGATCTGTTGCATTAAGTCAGCCTGCTCCCCTTTCCTCTTTTCTGTGTCCTCGCGGATTTCAGCTTATACTTCCCTTCCAGTTCTGATATTATCTCTGACCTGTTGTAAAAATTCAATCAGGCATCCTCCCCTTATCAGGGCCTCAATCTGGTTGCGCAAGTTATAGCACTCTGAAGTGTTGTGGCCCACGTCTTCGTGAAAGTCGCAGTACTTGTACCGGTTTCTCCTGTCGGCTGGGGCCTTCATGGGAGCGGGCTTTTGGAGCAACCCTTTATCCCGTATGGAAAGGTAGACCGTTTCCCTGGATGCATTCAATGGGGTATAGTGGTCAAACCCTTTTTCCCCTTGTATTACTGGAGCCACGGTCCTGGGAGGCGGGGAAGCCCGGGGAGGGGTTCGTTTTGCTGGATATCTTTCTTGCCTATGCGGAGGAGCAGGGGGGGCGATAGGTCGACCTGTTGGGAGGCTTATTCTGAGCTCTCTGCACCGGCTCAAATTTGGGGGCTTCTTTCTTCAAACGTTTTGCCGTTCTCATGTCGTCATGCTCTATCTTGACCTTGAGTTGTTCGTCGATCTCGACCTACTCAAGAGCCTGATCGTAGGCCTCCTGGTAAGTCTCGGGAGGTCTTTTGGTGAAAGAACGGAAAAGCTTTCCTGCCCAAAGGTTTCGCCTGAAGTTGGCGAGGGTTTCTTTTTTGGTGAAAACTCTCATTTGTATGACTTCTTTGTGAAACCGCTCCACGTATGATCGAAGAGTTTCACTCCATTCCTGGATCACATATTGGAGGTGTATGGGATCTTTCGGGCGAGGTTTAACTCCCTGGAATTGTGAGCAAAAATCGGTTGACAATTTTGTGAAAGAATCCACGCTACCAACGGGCAATTTCCTGAACCAGGTTTTCACATAGTCGGTCAAGGTTGTTGGAAACATCCTGCACATGGCTGCTCTGGTAGTGTTCTGGACCTCCATCTGTTGAACGAAGCTCTCTAAATGGCTTAGAGGATCTTCCGTTCCAGAGAACTTATCTGCTGGCATTTTGAATTTTGGGGGGAGCTCTACTTCCCGGATCCTCCTAGTGAAGGGAGCGTTCATCTCGTTCAGGGGATTCTTTTTGTCTTCCTTACTCTTTCCCTTCCTTATCTGCTGGACCTCCTTTTGTAGCTTTTCCAGCTGATCCCTCAGTCGCTTATTTCCAGGTCTCTTCGAGTTAGCCTCAGATTCCTCACTGTCGAACCTTTCTGATGAACTGGCAATTTCTATCCGGTCCTCCTCCTGGACATGATCCATTCGGGGAGTTTGTCGGCTTTCCTCCTCTAGGGCCCGGGTAGTTCTCCTAGATGTAGTTGGATGAGATAGCTCTCGCGGCTTCCGGGTAAAAACATCCGCGGCAGACTTGACTAGCCGGGGTTGATATTGTGAAAGTCTTTTAGGAACTGGGGGCATGGGTCCCAGTCTATCCCGGATCGAACGTTGGGGCCCTGATCTATCTCGAGCCGGCTCGGGAGGAGGAGGACCTAGGCGATCGAAAACAGGTGGTCTAGCTCCGAGCCTACTCGGCTCTCCCTGATCATTCAGGTGGGTAGGCTGGACTGTGATGCCTTCAGCGAGGAGGCGGACGCGGATGGATTCTACGAAGGCCGCCGCTTGTTGGTTGAGCACTGCCTGGCTCACTATGGGGCGGCCAGCAGTCCGTGTATTGGTTGTCTGGATCGGAGCTTGACTACTATATCTAGACTTTCTCCCCCTTCCCAGAGCCTTTCGGGTTGGCCTCGCCGGGGATTACTCCGGGACTCTGTGCTGGCTTTGGGAGGAGCGGAGCCTCATAGTTCCTATAAAACAATGAAAATAAAAATACAAACGATTGGTTAATTGAGTGTAGAATTTCGTTCCCACAGACGGTGCCAGAAAGTGTTAACGGGAATTTTACTCGGGATGAGAAATCTCGGTTAACGCCCTCGAGACCACTACCACGTAGGTGGTGGCCGAAATTATTTATATATGTCACAATGGTTTATCTAGTGATAAATAAACAAGAACATTTTTATTTAACATGCATGGTACACGAGTACAAAGATTTTTCTCTCGTTTCTCTCAACTTTCTTTAGTAAATGATCTATTGCTAGTCGTATGCCTGTCGAATAGTAGTCTCATTTTTTCGTTTCTTTTCTTTTCTATTTATACATGGTTTGTAGGTCAACAGACTGATTCTCCCTTGATTGTCTCAGTGATTGTCTCAGTCCCTTCCTTATCGGGCGGGATTTCTTGCGTTAAATCATTGGACTTTTAGATTGACGTCCGAATTGAGAGTATCGTGGTAGAGATCAGCTTGTTTCCTTTTGGATTTTATTACTTATGTAGATAACGCTTCCAGGTACGATTTAATTCATTCCTTGTATCCTTCCAGTACGATCCTTATAGGAGTCGTGGGACATGACGAATATGGTATGTTGCATCAACCAGGGAGGTTGTTTAGTATTTCGACCTTGATGTCTGAGAAGTTTCATCCATCTTGGAGCCAGATATGGCTTCTCTTGACTTTTCCGAAGCTAGGCGTGGCCTTGACTGACCTTTTTGAAGCTGGGTGTGGCTTCGACTCACCTCGCGGCCTTCTAGGGACATTCTTCTGTGTCAAACGAGGTACATACGGGTTTCTTGAGCATTTGCAAGATGACCTTGACTTTGGGGAGCTTCTAGTTTTGATGATGCGGGCTAAGCCCGATCATTCCGGGTTCTATCTTGGATGTTTCCGGAGCTCGCCCTTGTTCTTGGGGTGGTATCGCAGTTCGGCTCTGGATAGAGAGGTCTGTAAGTTCCTCATATTTTGATTGGCTTATTTCGTTGACAAACCACATTGGGGATTATTCTTTGTAAGGGGAATTTAGGCCTCTTAAGTGTGATCAAGCTTCAAGGACATAATCTCTCTCAAAGAGCACTGCAAAGATATCTCACTAGTTTAACTTTCTTTGAAGAGATCTAGTTGCACACACTCACTTCCATGCATTATTGTTCTTATCTTCATGTTATTGAATGATGTATTGTATGCCTCTTTTCACTCTCCACACTTGCACATTTTGCACATCACTTAGTGTGTTGAGTTTGCCTAGAAAAGAGAATTTCTTCTCTTAGCGCGGCCTAGACCGCTTGGCAAGACATGCTTGCACCGCGGCATACAGAGCGGTATACCTCAGCAGGGTTATGCTCCCTGTACCGCTTCCTGTACACTTGCACGCAAAGCGACCCAAGTCGCGGTGTTGTCCAGTAAGCCTCTGTTGCCCATACCGCCGCCTGTGCACCTGCATGCACAGCGCCCTGCACCGCGTTGTTGTCCAAACGGTGCACTGCTGTGTGTACCGCGGTCTGGACAGTTGCCTGCGACGCGGTCCATCTAGCGGTATTGACGGGATTTTGTGCCCTAAGTTCAAAACGACGCTGTTTCAACTAGGGCTCCCATATATATGCTCTATCTTCTTCCTTGCTCCTGTCCATGAGTTCAAGAAGCCATTTTTGCTAGGCCAAGCTTCCCTTAGAGAGAGAAACTCCCAAGAACTCATCTTTACTCAACCAAACACAAATCCATGTGCATTTAACCTCTTCAAGCATTATCTCATCATGGATTCTTCTTGCTTTCATTGACTAGGTAACTTGAACATGCCCTAAATCTCTTTGTATTTATTTATGTTCTTGTTTGCCTAGGGTTAGCTCTTTTATGTGATTTTATTGCACATCTTTATGTTTATTGGCATTTATAACATGATTGAGTTGTTGTGTGTTGGTTGAGAGCCTTGTTCATTAATAGCTAGCATTTAGGACGATTTTACCATTCTAGCTAAATCTTCATGCATTTGCATTTAGATATTGATATCTAGGATTTGCATTTATTGACATCTTTAAATCCTTAGATAAGCATTTATTGTTGCCTAGCATTAATTGCATACTTGAATATCTTTTACATATTCACTTAGGTTGTTTAACCTCTTCATTGATTGTTTAAGCTTTGTGACTAAGTGAGTTAGTGCACAAGCTTGTGGTCAAGAATCACTATTAAAAGCCCATTGGGTAGAGTGAAAGGGTTAGTGACCAAGTAGGTGTGACTTGAGGTCAACCTAGGTTGTAAACTTTCGTTCAAATAGTGGATTTGAGGACCGTATGTGGCTAGAAGGATAGCCCGTGAGTTTTGCCCAGTTGGAGAGTTTCTCACGTAAATCAATCCTTGTGTTTTTATTGTTTTCCGCATATTTATATTGGATTGATTGATTGTTAATATGGAGTAGGATTATTAAAATTGATTAAGTCGAAAAGTTGGTAATAAATCAACTAAAACCTATTCACCCCCCACCCCCCCCCCCCCCACCCGCCCCCCCCTCTAGGTTGTATTAGACACACTTTGTGTATTTTCAAGGTCTCCTGGTGGAAGTTCTCGGGTCCGGGTTTTATCCCAGATGTTTCTGGAGCCCGCCCTTGTGCCTGGGGCGGCATCGTAGCTTGGCTCTGGATATAGAGGTCTTTAGGTGAAACTTTCGAGTATGGAACCAGGTCTAGTAAGTGGAAAATTTCCCTTTGGTCCTTAGCCAATTTTGGCTATTAACAAATATATTAATGAGAGGCACGTGGGCTTGTTTCTTTTAGTAAGAATGAGTCTGGTTCACATGTGGGCTTTTATTTAAAGCCTGAATGGATTAAATAAAATAAGAAAAAAAGAATTTGGCCCATCTTTTTTGTGTGTGGGCGGCAAGACTATAATAATAGCCTAAAATATTATTTTGTTTTATTGTTTGATTAAATGGAAATTAATTAATTATTTAATTAAAAATCAAAATATTTTTCTGACTAGGAATTATGGTTCCTAGTAGTATACTATTATAGTAGTATAATAAATATAAAAGGCTTAATTTGGTAAGTAGATAAATAAAGAATTTATTTATCTAATCAAATAAGGAAGTCTTTAATATAATCACAAATACACTTTTTGAGTTGGATTAGGAGTCTTGGTGTGGAAAAGAAATCTTTTTTTGAAAAAGGATTCTTTGTCACCAAGTAAATCCACCTAGAGATATGATTCTTGCCCACCAAGTAAATCCTCTATTGGAAAGGATTTGTACACCTATATATATTATTAAGTTCGGAATTAATAGTGATAGGAAGAAAAAAAAAGTTTTTTTTTAGAGAAAGAATTTTTTATTCTCTTGCTTTTGAATAAAAATAAATAAAAAAAATTCCAACTCTAGAACATAGTGAAAATTTGACCAAGAGGAAGAGAGAAAGTTTGTTCTAAATTCGATAGTGCACTTGCAAGCCTTTACATAAAAAGGTTTTGTGCACACTTTCGATTTAGGTTCACGCGAGTTTCAATCATAACAATTGTGAATTCAAATGTGACCGGAACGATCTTTCTAGGCTCTTGAAGTTTTTGTGATTAACGATCAGGAAAGAAGATTTCGTTTTTCCATTCTCAGGTACACAATTCAAAGAATAGGGCGACCACGCTCCTAGGTGATTCATGTTCGTGATCAGATTGGAAGATCTTGCGGATTACCATCGACGCTAAGTCAATCGGATCACGCGACAAAAGGTATGATATATTTTGAATATATGTATGTTTAATTAATTAAAGGGTTAAGGTTCAAATATTGGAAAATTTTTAAACTATACTAAATTCATTTTTAGTCTCGCTTCCGCTGCGTTTTCGTATTTTTCCCTACATTGACTACACGGATCTCAATCGCGCCTGCCCAAAAGACAGCTTCCCGCTACTGAAAATTGACAAACTGGTAGATTCAGCCACGTGTAACAAGCTCCTAAGCTTTATGGACAACTTTTCAGGATACAACCAGATTATGATGCACGCGGCTGACCAGGATAAAACTAATTTTATAAAACAAGGCAGGGTTGCAGAAAGGGTAGCAATTTACCAAAACCGAATTGCTCATTACTTCAACAGGAAAGTAAGAGCCCGAAGCTTCAAAGAAGGGGACTTGGTTCTGAGGAAGGTTACTCAGAATACCCGGAAGAGGTCGGACGGAGTACTGTCACCTAATTGGGAAGGTCCCTACCTAATCAGAATGGTGATCCACGGTGGGGCCTACAAGTTGGACAACATGAATGGACACCTTGTAGACCACACTTGGAATACTGATCATCTCAAGAGATTTTACCCATAAGTCATGCAGTGGAAACCAGCCAGGATCACCCTGAAACGAATGTTAAAAGATGTTAGTAATTGTGAGTGCTTGTATTCTCTTTTTTGATCATCAGTAAAGAAAAATTCTTTCTCCATCTACTTTTGTCAGCATTTATCTACATCTATCTGCTTTATGTCGCCAATTGAATCCGCCAGGAACACCGCCTTAAGACCGACAGAGCTACATAGCACCCCTGATGCCCTGGACCGGACAAAACCCTCCAGGAGGATCGCCTTAAAACAAGAAGAGCTGCATAGCACTTCTAATGCCCTGGACCAGATTAATCCCTCCAGGAGGATCTCCTCAAGACCAGGACAAGCAACATGGCGTTTCTGATGCCCTGGCCGGGTACCACCCCTCTAGGAAGGATCCGGTATGTAAGCATATAGTTACTCGACAGATCAGACCTCGGCCGGGTACCACCCCCTGCTGAGAAGGTTCTGGATAATAAGTGCATAGTTGCCAGCCAGATCAAGGCCTTGGTCGGGCACTACCCCCCGCTAAGAAAGACTTGGTGCTAAAAAGGCCTTAGTCACCTACCAAGATCTTTTTGCCAATATGATCGCCTTATTTTTTCGCCAATGATTACCTCAAGACTAGAAAGGACTGTATGGCCTTCCTGCTGCCTTGGCTGGGTACCACCCCTCGCTAGGAAGAGTCTGGTTAATAAGGGCATAGTCGCCTGCCAGATAAAGGCCTTGGTCTGGCGCTACCCCTCGCTAAGAAAGATCTGGTACTAAAAGGGCCTTAGTCACCTACCAGGATCTTGCTGCCAACACGTTCTCCCTCATGTTAGCCATGGTACCAAGATTCCTAGAGTAGGAATGCGAGGTACCCTAATTCACCAAATTTGCTCGCCAAGGCACCAAGATTCCTACAAACAGGAATGCAAGGTGCCCGGTTTCTCCAGAATATTTCACCTAGAGACCTAGGTTAATTGAAACAGGAAGGCTAGGTACCAGGTTATTCGTCGAGGTACCAAGATCCCTGCAAACAGGAATGCGAGGTACCTAGATTCGCCAGGTCAATTCGCTACGATACCAATATTCTTAGAACGGGAGTGCAAGGTATCTAGTTTCACCAGAATATTCGCCATGGTACCAAGATTCCTAAAATAGGGATGCAAGATACCTAGACTGCAAGATTATTCGCCGGTACGTTCACCATCATCAAGGAACCAAGATTCCTAGAACTGGAGTGCGAGGTGCCCGGATTTTATAGATTTCTCCGCTAAAGTACCAGGATCCTCATAAAAATGAGGATCTCCAGGACCCAGACTACTTTCGACTAAATTTTTGCCAGGCTACTAGAAGTCCTGAGATTTTTTGACTAGGTACCATGGTACCGGTCACCTGCCGTTTCTCTACTTTTACTCTTATCAGGTTCCTCGTGTTACCAAGTATTGATCAAGTTAAGTTTATGCTAGGGACTATTGCTCGAATTTATGCTACAATCAGAAGCGTGCAACATAATTCAATCAACCGATATAGATGGAATGGGTTTCCTTTTCATTGATCAAATCAGGGGACCCAACCCTTACTTTAAGCTACATACAAGATACAAGAAAGAAAATGACAAGAAATTAAACTGGAAGTTTAGAAACGCTAGCTTCCTCTTTAACTTCTAGCCTGCTTTCTTGATCTACCTACCTAACGACATCGATCTTAATTAGAACTTATGTTGACGATGTTGCCACGAACCCCGGAGGTAGGAACAAAGGCCGTGTTGGAGTCAGCACAAATAAGGGGGGCATAAGGACAGTCCTAAAACCCCCCACGTCCAAGATGCAACGGGCACAAAGCTACAACTCGCCCGGGTAATGTCTACACCATTAGCAAGGCTGCAACACTAGAGCCCACCATTCATCATGATCCTGGGAATCGCCACCATTCCTGTTCCTCTGGTAGTTTAGTCCACCGAGCACAGCTCCTTCCACAATACCAAGCATCCTACCAGTCACAAAGGTTACATCTCCTCCTCCTCCCACAACGTTAACTAACACGGCGATCATTGATCGATACGCTGTGATTTGTTGCTCCACTAAAAGGGTAAATAGGTAGTATGAAGAACTGTCAAGTAGGTAGAAGTATTTATAGTAGGAGAGATTGAGTGTCGGAATGAGAGGATAAAGTCATTAATGAGACACGACATCCAGTGTATGGGAAAGGACAGCTTCGCAAAGCGTGCACCTCCAAAGTTCAATGCATAAGACAATCGAACCTGTCTCAAAATGACATGTGGAAGAACCATTGAATATAGAAATCGAACCAATAATTCCTACGCGGGAATTCCTAAAAAAATAGAAGGTTTTTGATCGGGGTAACCAAGAAGATAGCATGGACTGGGGCAATCTCGATTACCAGGTACCACGGTCCATATCCAGTTGATGCCTTGGTACCCTACCCGAACCTAACACATTATCAACTACACTAAATCAGGCCCAATAGAGAGTGGATCGCCAAATCTACACCTAGGTACCAGGATTCATTCGAGGACAAGTATTTATGGAATCAAAATTGCATTGGGGACTCTACTCCAGATTAAGGCGAAGTTCAACCAAGGGTTTAATAAACTACACATGCATGAAGATAAGGAAAAATAAAATAGAAAATTCTCATTACTAAAACTGGGGACCCCATTCCCCGATCACGGGCTACAAGAAGATAAGGTTGACTGGGTATAACTGGGTAAGGGATTGTTAATAGAAAAATCACTCAGGGAGCGAAATCTCGGTTAGCACCCTTACCCACTACCGGTAGCCAGTAGCGGGATAGGAACCTTTGTTGGAACCTAGGGTTACTGATTGCGCAGCGGAAGGTTTAAAAAAAAAATTTATGCAATCATTAAACTAACCCATTTGTACAGTAATAATCGAATACATTAATAAAGTGGAGAAACTTATTCATACCTACGTAGGAGGCTCCTTCACTTTTATACGAACTGCTCCTGATTTGAACCACGTGATCTTCCTCGCTATCTCCCTGAAATGGTAACAACGTGTGGGCGCGTCACGATATTCAGGACCTGTATGGAGGAAGAAGAGAAGAACACACACATAAACCAAAACTAGAAGTACAGCATATGTGGTCTCACCACACCTTAATTTTTTTTCTTCTTTTTGTTTGTTTTTTCTTTGCTATGTGTTTTGTGATCCACGATCACTCAATTTCTCTTCCTTTTGTTTGTAGTGTCAATTGTCTCATTCTTTTTGTTTGTAGTGTCAATTGTCTCATTCAGTTATGCTCATTTTTGTTTAATTAAATATATATCTCATATATATTCAAAAACAACAAACCAAAATCTATTTGATTTTTAAAATTTTATAAAGATATCTTATATCTTTTTTTAAAAATAATTAAATATTTATTTTTGAATTCAAACATTTCAAATTCAATTTCAAATATTTAATTTAATAAAATAAAATAATCATATTATCTTATTTTATTCAAAATCAAATATCAACTAACACCCTCCATTTAGTGATTAACAACATAATTAAATAATCTTATTATTTAATTTATTTAATCACCATTATTCATTAATTAAATAATCCCATTATTCAATTAATTCCCGAATAAATACGTGTCACTTTCGTAACACAATTAATTGGACAATCCAATTAATTAACCGTGACCCTTGTTACCTAAATCGATCGGGCTAGCAAGGGGACCTAAAGGACCCACAGTATTTTGAGCTCCAATAATCCTTAGAAATTATTAATTAAACTCTTTAATTAATATTTCATGATTATTAACTTCAGTGTTATTCCACTAAAAACCTGAAGCTGCACTCTCTCAACTGTAGACGTTTTTACACAAACCAATAACTCTCGGTGTCCATCGATATAGCTATTACATATGGTATAATCCTCCACAAGTAGTTCATAATTAGAGCTGGGTCATAATGTCCGTTATACCCCTCTAATCATATCTTTCCATTAAGTACCATTGATTCTCTAATGAACAATAAATCCTACATTCCTTACGGAATTAGGAGAGCGCTCATATTGTTCAAGCCCCGAATCAACCCTTAAGGGAACTACCATCTACTTCTCACAAGAAGGAGTGGATTCCACTATTGTGTACAAACCTTCCCAGCCACAAGCCAAACCGCGATCCCAACATACGGAGTATATTGATCGGAAATGCAACTCCGACCTCACCCATGGTATATCAAAGACCACGATCTAACCTGAAGGAGTCGATAAGACACTCAGGATTAAGATCACCCACATATAGCCATCATTAGTTGATATATATAAATCTCATCGTTAAACGGATCTTAGTGAGAGATTCATAAAGATCATGGCCAAGTCCTATATGATCACATCATACAAGGTGCCTCCATTCTCATATCTACATTTGAATGATCCAGGATAGGATCACCGTACACTACGAAATGGACCGCAGCTGTAGATTAACCACAAATAAAGTACCCAGCTTTATTTGTTATCTACGGACTCTTTAAATTGATCGTTTCAAACTGAATCCATCTATATATGACACTCATATACTCAGTTCGAAATTACATCCGGCAATTTTGGATGTTAAGTGCACATGTTATATAAAGTATGACACAAAATGAATGAATATACTACTTCTTTTATTTATGTTCAAATTATATTTACAAATTACAAGCTTTAGGGCAAAAACCCCAACAATCTCCCACTTGCACTAAAGCATGTGAGTCATGTCTCATAACCCTAGACCTTCTAGGTGACCTTCAAACACTTTAGCAGGTAAGGTCTTCATAAATGGATCAGCATGATTGTCTTGTGAGGATATCTTGGTGACGATCACATCTCCTCTCTACACTATCTCTCTAATGAGATGATACTTTCTCTCTATATGCTTCCCTCTCTTGTGGCTTCTTAGTTGTTTGGAATTAGCCACAGCACCACTGTTATCACAATAAAGTGTGATGGGCTTATCAAGATCTGGAACAACTTCCAGATCACTCAAGAACTTACGGAGCCAAACAGCCTCTTTAGCAGCTTCACAAGCGGCTACATATTCGGCTTCCATGGTGGAGTCAGCAATGCAAGATTGCTTTATACTTCTCCACACAATGGCTCCACCACCTAGGGTGAATACTGATCCAGACGTGGATTTTCTAGAATCCCTGTCTAACTGAAAATCAGAATCTGTGTATCCTAACGGGATCAAATCCTGTCCGGAATATACTAGCATACAGTTTCTCGTTCTCCGAAGATACTTGAGAATAGTCTTGACAGAAACCCAATGATCTAATCCTGGGTTGGACTGGTACCTGCTGACTACTCCCACTGCATAGCAGATGTCTGGTCTCGTGCATAACATAGCATACATGAGACTACCTACTGCTGATGCATATGGCACACGTCTCATATCCTCAACTTCTTGAGGTGTCTTAGGACACTGTTCCTTAGACAAGTGAACCCCATGTCTAGAAGGTAAATTACCTTTCTTGGAGTTCTGCATCGAAAATCGTACAAGAATCTTGTCGATATATGATGCCTGAGACAATGCTATGAGTTTGTTCTTACGATCCCTTATAAGTTGGATCCCTAGAACATAACTCGCCTCTCCCAAATCTTTCATTTGGAATTGGCTAGCCAGCCAGCCCTTTACATCAGACAACACTCCTACATCATTCCCAATGAGTAGGATGTCATCTACGTATAGGACCAAGAAAACTACTTTCTTGTCAATGATGCGCTTGTAGACACAAGGCTCATCAACGTTTTGCTCGAAGCCATAGGTTTTGATCACATCATCAAACCTTATGTTCCAAGATCTAGATGCTTGCTTAAGTCCATAAATTGACCTTTGCAACTTGCAAACCTTTTGCTCTTGATCTGGAGACACAAATCCCTCTGGTTGCATCATGTATATGCTTTCATCAAGATTGCCATTCAAGAATGCAGTCTTGACGTCCATTTGCCAAATTTCATAATCTAAATATGCAGCAATGGATAAGAGAATCCGAATAGACTTAAACATGGCTACTGGCGAGAAGGTATCTTCATAATCGACCCCCTCTTTCTGGGTATAACCCTTCGCCACTAGCCTTGCCTTGAAGGTCTCTACCTTCCCGTCTACTCCTCTCTTCCTTTTATAGATCCACTTACATCCTATGGGTTTTACCCCATTCGGTAAGTCTACAAGTTCCCAGACTGAGTTAGAGTACATAGACTCCATCTCGAGATTCATGGCTTTAAGCCATTCCTCTTTATCAGGATCTTCCATTGCATTCTTAAATGTCAATGGATCATCCACACTATCAGCAGAGACAAGATCTTGTCCCTCACTTACACCCAAATAGCGTTCAGGCTGTCTCACAACCCTCTCACTTCGTCTAGGTGGTAGTGTATCCTGACTAGGAATTATCTGACTTTCAGATGTTAATGGATTAACAACTCTAGTTGACTGAGTACTGGTCTCACCAGGCTCCAACTCATTTAATACAATTTTAGAACGAGGTTTATGATCACTTATATAGTTATCCTCAAGAAACGTTGCATTTGTCGATACAAATACTTTGTTATCTTCAAGACTATAGAAGTATCCACCTCTGGTCTCCTTGGAGTATCCTACAAACAAGCAGACCACAGACTTGGGATCTAGCTTTCCAGTTCTGTTCTTCAGCACGTGTGCTGGACACCCCCATACGCGAAAATGTCGTAAACTAGATTTACGACCATTCCACAACTCTAGGGGAGTTTTAGGAACAGATTTGGATGGCACTACATTCAAAATGTATGCCGCTGTTTGTAACGCATATCCCCAGAAGGAATTTGGTAATTATGAGAAACTAATCATAGATCTCACCATTTCCATCAGGGTTCTATTTCTCCTCTCCGCTACACCATTTTGCTGAGGTGTACCAGGAGCTGTAAGTTGGGAAACTATCCCATGCTCGACCATGAAGTCTTCAAACTCTTGGTTAAGGTACTCACCTCCACGATCTGATCGTAGTGACTTGATAGTCCTACCTAATTGATTCTCAACTTCAGCTCGGAATTCTTTGAACTTTTCAAATGTTTCCGACTTTCGTTGCATTAGGTAGACATATCCGTATCTTGAGTAGTCATCTATAAAGGTGACATAATACTCATAGCCGCCCCTAGCTCTAACATTCATTGGTCCGCAGACTGTCTGTATGAATGAGTTCTAGTGGCTCTATAGCTCTAAGCCCTTTTCCAATAAAAGGTCTCTTAGTCATCTTACCTTCTAAACAGGATTCGCAGACAGGTAAGGTGCCAACCTTTAACTCACTTAAAGGTTCACTTTTTACTAGTCTGTCTATCCGGTCAAGGTTGATATGATCAAGCCTTAGATGCCAAAGATACGTGTCATTATCTGGAGAAATCTTATTTCGTTTAGTTTTAGGTTTTTCAACCTTAAACATTTCGGTGTTAAGCAGTATAGGATGTATTAACGGTCTTAACACATACAAATTGTTTTCATTAATTCCTGAACAAATATTCAGACCATTCTTTCCAATAATAACAAACTTATTATTAAAAGAAACAGAATACAATTGTTCTAACAACTTAGAAACGGAAATCAAATTCCGTGTAAATCCAGGAATATAAAAAACATTGTTCAATAATAAAAAACTATTATTATTACAAAATTGCAATCTTATTGCTCCCACTGCTTTGGCCGACACGACATCCCCCGACCCCACACGCATGGAGAAGGCTCCCTCCTCTAGCTGTGTCTAAGAATCAGTCCACTGCAAAGAAGAACAAACATGGTTAGTGGCCCCCGAATCAACAATCCAAGGTGAAGAATCATCTTCCACTAAACAAGATTCAAGAACAAGTAAATCATATTTACCTTTCTTCTTCTTCTTGGCTACCTCCTCCAGGTACTGAGGACAGTTCCTCTTCCAGTGCCCGACCTTGTTACAATGGAAACATTTTCCTTTGTCTTGGTCGGTGGAGGTGCCCTTCTTTTTGCTTTGGACCTTCTTGGGTTTAGGCTTACCCTTCGCCTTTCCAGCAGACCTCTTCCTCTTCTTATTATTGGAGGAAGATGGTTCGGCAACATTTGCCTCACCGGTCTTACTTTTGCTGTCCTTGGTCATGGACTCAAAAGTAGCGAGCTCATTGAGCAACTGTGTGAGACTAAACCTTAACTTGTTCATCCCGTAGTTGTTCTTAAACTGATCGAAACTCTTCGAAAGAGTCGTCAGTATGATGCTCACTTGACTGGGTTCATCAATGGCCCCGCCATTGACTTCTGCCATGTTGAAGTAGGACATCATGCTTAGGACATGTTCCCGAACTGATGTACCTTCCTTCATGCGAGCGAGCATAGGGGAACAAACAGCTTCGTGTCGCTTTTGCTCGGAGGGCTGCCCGAACATAGCTTGCAATGACTTCATAATTTCGAATGCTGTAGTCATTGCTTCGTGCTTTGTTACAAGCACGTCTGTCATAGAAGCTAACAGATATGTTCGGGCCTTCTCATCAGATGAGACCCATCGCTGGTATGCCTCACGAACAGTTTGTGTGGCATTGGCAGTAGGCACCGGAGGACATTCCTCCGTAAGCACAAACTTGAGGTCTTTTGTGACCAGTATTGCATTAATGTTAAGTTTCCATTTTGTGTAGTTATCACCAGTTAATTTATCGTTTGCAAGTATTTGTAATAGTGCAGATGACATGGCTGAAAAAACATAAATTAAAGATTCATTCAGTCATACATTCTAAACATGTGCTAATGTTCGGCATAAAATTAAACATGATGCATGAAAATGTTTAATGAACAAGAACAACCCTAAAAACAATGTTTCTATGCCACGGCAATCCAACATACCACAAGCAAGTGCCGCCTTAGGGTCGGTCAAATTCTTGCATGTTGGATCGAGACCTTCTCAATCAAAAGATATACCAGAATAACTCTTATGCCAATATCATTCAACCATCGTTTATTAGGTCATGTTTTTAATTAACCAATTTAATTAAAACCTTGTGAGTGTAACCCATCATTTCAGATCTCAAGAGCTTAACTCGAGAATTGCCGCCTTAGGGTCGGTCAATCCCGAAATCCCCTCCGAAATCCTATCTGTTAGGAAGTCAACCTTGGTATTGATTCTTATGGAAACCCTCCTTAGGGAGGACGAAAACAAAGCCGTCACGAGGCCCCACTCGAATCTCACGGTGTTGAACTAATGATGGAGACCGATATAATGTCATATATCCCTCTCCCACTCACTATTTTATATTAAGGGTTTTCTATTATTATTAATGCACCTAGATTAAACTAGATTAAACGGCTAATTTTAATCTAAGCGTCAAGTGCATTAATCACAAATTATTAGAATCCTATTCCAATAACTAATAAACTAAATTGATTTTTAACACTTAAAAAATTTGGTTCATTAGTGATAATTCAAATCTATGTAAACTGTTTACTAAGACTAGAATTATTATTAAATGTGTATTTACCAAGTTTTAACTATTAAAACTAAACATATTATTAGGTCCAATTATTATTAGGAGCTTAATCAAATTAATCCTAATATATATATATTAAGGACCCTACTAATCTAAGTATTTAAACTCTTTAATAAAAAGATTAGTAATTAATGAGATTTACCCAGTTTTTACTCCTAAAAACTAATCTCATTAATAATAGCCAATTATGTGAATAACCCATTTTAATCAAATTAAAAAAAAATAAACACATAATATAGATGGCTATAATGCATGTATGATATATCAACATATATATATATATATATATATATGTGTAGGCACAACTAATTTAAATGACATGTATATGCATGGCAATGCTTAATCATCAAATAATTAAAACATACATGAGTTGACCGAGTGTTGTGGATTATTTAACCTAAAAATTGGAATCTAATTACAAAAAATATTCCCAAGGCATCCCTTGGTCTTCTTGTAATTTCAAAGACTTCCAATCTCTTCAGGTCATGCGTGGGATGTGCTGTGCGCGCTGGTTGGCATGCGTGGGATGCTGTGCGCGCTGGATTGCTCGCTAGTGGGTGTTGCGCGCTGGTGGGTGCGCGCTGGAAGGACTTGCACGCTGGAAGGATTGCGTTGCGCGCTACAGCGCTGGTGGTAGTCCGCTGGTGGTAGCATGGGAAGGCATCGCATGGTCTTCATGTGCAGGTCTACATGCGCACGTTGAACTACCCATCAGCGCTCTACGTCCAGGAAGGCAACGCTGGTCTTTCCTGTGCTGGTCTACATGCGCAGGTCAGCATGCGCGCTGGTACCAGGTCACGTTGAACTACCAGGTCTTCATGGTATTACATTTTTTTTAATAATACAACAGTAAAATAAAAAAAATATAACAACATTATACAACCCAGAAACACTCTAAATCCACAACACCATAAAAAATTACGATCAACCATGTTTTTTAAATTAAACAATTTAATTAAAAAACATCATACACTCATCAAAAAAAATATGTGCCTACACATTCATACATATCAGGAGTAATCGAATTCGATTATACTGTACAAAAATTGGCTCTGATACCAATTGTTGGAACCTAGGGTTACGGATTGCGCAGCGGAAGGTTTTAAAAAAAAAATTTATGCAATCATTAAACTAACCCATTTGTACAGTAATAATCGAATACATTAATAAAGTGGAGAAACTTTTTCATACCTACGTAGGAGGCTCCTTCACTTTTATACGAACTGCTCCTGATTTGAACCACGTGATCTTCCTCGCTATCTCCCGGAACTGGTAACAGCGTGTGGGCGCGTCACGATATTCAGGACCTGTATGGAGGAAGAAGAGAAGAACACACACATAAACCAAAACTAGAAGTGCAGCATATGTGGTCTCACCACACCTTAATTTTTTTTCTTCTTTTTGTTTGTTTTTTCTTTGCTGTGTGTTTTGTGATCCACGATCACTCAATTTCTCTTCTTTTTGTTTGTAGTGTCAATTGTCTCATTCTTTTTGTTTGTAGTGTCAATTGTCTCATTCAGTTATGCTCATTTTTGTTTAATTAAATATATATCTCATATATATTCAAAAACAACAAACCAAAATCTATTTGATTTTTAAAATTTTATAAAGATATCTCATATCTTTTTTTTTAAATAATTAAATATTTATTTTTGAATTCAAACATTTCAAATTCAATTTCAAATATTTAATTTAATAAAATAAAATAATCATATTATCTTATTTTATTCAAAATCAAATATCAACTAACACCCTCCATTTAGTGATTAACAACATAATTAAATAATCTTATTATTTAATTTATTTAATCACCATTATTCATTAATTAAATAATCCCATTATTCAATTAATTCCCGAATAAATACGTGTCACTTTCGTAACACAATTAATTGGACAATCCAATTAATTAACCATGACCCTTGTTACCTAAATCGATCGGGCTAGCAAGGGGACCTAATGGACCCACAGTATTTTGAGCTCCAATAATCCTTAGAAATTATTAATTAAACTCTTTAATTAATATTTCATAATTATTAACTTCGGTGTTATTCCACTAAAAACCCGAAGCTGCACTCTCTCAACTGTAGACGTTTTTACACAAACCAATAACTCTCGGTGTCCATCGATATAGCTATTACATATGGTATAATCCTCCACAAGTAGTTCATAATTAGAGCTGGGTCATAATGTCCGTTATACCCCTCTAATCATATCTTTCCATTAAGTACCATTGATTCTCTAATGAACAATAAATCCTACATTCCTTACGGAATTAGGAGAGCGCTCATATTGTTCAAGCCCCGAATCAACCCTTAAGGGAACTACCATCTACTTCTCACAAGAAGGAGTGGATTCCACTATTGTGTACAAACCTTCCCAGCCACAAGCCAAACCGCGATCCCAACATACGGAGTATATTGATCGGGAATGCAACTACGACCTCACCCATGGTATATCAAAGACCACGATCTAACCTGAAGGAGTCGATAAGACACTCAGGATTAAGATCACCCACATATAGCTATCATTAGTTGATATATATAAATCTCATCGTTAAACGGATCTTAGTGAGAGATTCATAAAGATCATGGCCCAGTCCTATATGATCACATCATACAAGGTGCCTCCATTCTCATATCTACATATGAATGATCCAGGATAGGATCACCGTACACTACGAAATGGACCGCAGCTGTAGATTAACCACAAATAAAGTACCTAGCTTTATTTGCTATCTACGGACTCTTTAAATTGCTCGTTTCAAACTGAATCCATCTATATATGACACTCATATACTCAGTTCGAAATTACATCCGGCAATTTTGGATGTTAAGTGCACATGTTATATAAAGTATGACACAAAATGAATGAATATACTACTTCTTTTATTTATGTTCAAATTATATTTACAAATTAAAAGCTTTAGGGCAAAAACCCCAACAACCTTTGGTACCGGGATCCTTCCTCCTAATATAGATGGATGTAAATAAGGAGAAGGACAAGAAGGATCAATAAGATATGAAATAACACTGTTTATTTAAAAAGAGTGTCAATATTATCGTTACAATTCAGACTCTCCTCACACTTAAATCTCTCTTCACTCTTACACAGGATGAAGGCAGAACCTCCGTTTATATCGATAAGTGGATATTTCCTTTTGATGATCGTCAATGGACTCTCACAGGCTTCGGAGAATTTCAAAAGGGAATTCTACAGGAGATATTCTTTTTGTTCTGGTGATGAAAAGAATCTCTCTCTCTAACTCCCAGTAGAAAAATCCTCCCTCACTCTTACCTTTCGGAGCTGTATATATAGTTCTCCCAAGATCCCCTCAAAATCCGGTCCTCTTTATGAGGATTATTGAGAGTCATATTTTAAGCGTTGAAAAGCATTGAATGGGGCCGAAGGCGCGGGATTTTATCACGTTAATTACTGTCGAATTCAAATTCTGATTAGGTTGACCATTTGGTCTCATTAATGGCGCTTTATAATGGCGATGAGTCACTTTCCATCTTCAGTGGAGCTTGGAGGGAAATTCTGACTCTGAACATTGGCTGAACAAGGTGCTGATGGATTGGAGCTTGTTCTATTTCTTGATGGAGGGGTGATGACCATCTTCATATTGCCTGGCAGATATGGTACTTGTCTTGGAGGGGATCCGGATATACATCGAGGTACTAGGTATCAGGTGGAAGTCAAGGCAGTACCAAGGTGGGTATCGAGGTACTAGATGCCTTGATTGATGTCGAGGTACTTAAGGGGTGTTGGGCGTGCAAGTTATTGTCGTGCCGGTCCTAAGTTGGTATTAGGAGCTTCAGTAGGGCGAGATATGTGCCTTCGTTAGCTCGCGGAGCTGACGCTCTATCTAGATAGATAGGTAGTCGAGGTCCCGACCTTGTCAAGTATCGGTTCCGTCTAGGTAGTGGTATCGCTCTCGCTGGTTACCAGGAATATCTGGATGAATCTTTCTAGGTAACTCCTTGTTGGAAAATTCTCCTTTGGTCCCTTGCCAGAAAACACTGTTAACAGGGATCAAACTGGATCATGCATCCTTCTGCTCCTGATTAGCCATCTTTTCTCCAGCCCCGCCAGTTAAAGCTTCTCCTTCTTTAGCACCAGATGGAACCTCGTCTGCTTCCTGGGTACCCACCATAACCAGAATCTCCACATGAGACAGATCGCCCTGAAGTTCCCCTGCTGCTGCTTGGTCAGAATTTCCTCCAACTTCCTTGGTCAAAGCAGCCTGACGCTCATCTACCTGGGCAGCGTCAAAGGATGAGATAGGCAAGGTAGACCCCCCATCATCAGTAACAGGATGATCCTCTACCTCCTTGATGAACTCTGACGAAGAAGCAGAAGGGGCAAAAACTCCTCATTCGGCTTGAGCTACTCCAGCTTCGGGAGCCTTTAATTGGGGATCTGCTCCAACCTTGCTTGGTGGAGGAAGGTAGATAGAACTCTGGTCTTCACCTCCTACCATTTCACTAGCCCCAGCAACCTGGGAAGGTCCAACCACATCGGAGGGCATTGCCCCAGCCTATTCAGTAGCCTTGGCCATAATTTCCTCATGGTTCCACCCCGCGATCACGCTCAGGTCGAACGGAGGAGGGAAGGCTAAAGCCACCTAGTAGCCAGCAAAGAACTAGCCATCCCTAAATACGGTGTCTACTTGAGCATCGAGGTTGGCCACACTATCACGAAGGGAATGAACCTCCTTATCCAGCTTCACTACTCTATCCTTCGCGATCTCCCTCTCCTCCTTGTGGCGATGGGACTGAGTATTTCAGTATCCGAGGCATGCTGCATTTGCTCCCTGTCAGCTTTTGCCATCCGGCTCCTTCTTAGCATTATCCAGAGACTAGTTCAAAGCTTCCACTTCTCTAGCACCCTTGGCAAGCTCCTTCATGGACCTCTCCAGCTCAATAGTAGCGCGTCTAACTTGCTCCAAGAGGGAGCTGACCTGCTGACTCAGTGCCACATTAAACTTAAACGCCTGCCAAGAATAAAATATTAGTCAGGATATCCCCAATACTTGACCGGGATAGGAGACTAAAATGAGATAGCTTATCTCAGCCAGAAGAGCAGACCCCCTTCTAATTAGAAGCTCAGTAGGCATGGCCGTCATGACATCCAAGCTCCCACCTGGGCAAGATGCAACAAAGTCGCCCAAGACTTCATCCTGGCTGCTATTCTTCGACCTCAATCGCGGCCTATCCCGAACCCCCCCGGCTAGCCATAGAAGGCTCAGAACTCTTCTCGACCGGGTTAGAGCGACCAGTAACCACAACGAGGGAGGCAGAGGGGGCTGAAGCATCAGCATCAGTAACAACTGCAACAATAACTGGCTCGATGGGTGACGTATCCTGCACCCGACGAGGAGTACCTCGGTACCTCCCCACTCTGGCTGTAAAAGGCTTTAACGACCTAGCCGAGATCGGAGGAGGGGGAGCCTATGATCCAGATACCCAGACTGGGGTCTTACCAGATCCAGCAGATATGCCAACCCCTGCATCAAGACCAGAACTAGGTGGAAGCCTGACAGGGGAAATTGAAGGGGAATCAACGGTATCACCAGCTTGGCCGAGCTCCACCTCAGGAACCGATGGAGATATTGCCAAAACTGTAAAGATAGCTAGAGTTAATATCTATAGAATCAATGAAGCAATATAGTATAAGCAAAGTCAGAGATTCCGTTACCTGGGAGAGCACGAAAAATTTGGAGGTAGCGATCAACCCTCTTTGCTTCAAAGGCCTCTGTGATAGGATATTCCATATTAATATAATTCCGGGCCATGATGGCCTTCAAGATCTTCTCCGATTAAGCGAAGAGCTTACTCTTCTCCAACGCGGGCTTCCTGCTAAAGCAAGTAGGAACCTTGAACCCAGTTCCTCCAATGTGGACCGAATTACCCCACTCGCCTCTAACGATGACCCACTCCTCCTTCTAGGAGTTATCCTTCTTCATGGCCCCTGCCACCATGAACTGCAGACTATTCTTGGCACGAGCATAAAATTGCCCGTTTGGACCTGGGGCGTTGGCTGCAATATGGAATACGTACCTAAGCTCGTCTGGCCCCGGCTCCCGGTCAATGTTATCTCTATCGCACTGCTCTCTCCACAGTACCAAGAACCCCACCAGGTGCCTCCAAAAACCCGACGTTAGTTGAAGAGGGGCAAGCTGTAGAGTATACAACGCCCTACGCAAGGTAGGATAGAAAGGTAGCCTGACTCCGATGTCGAAGGCCACCGTATGAATCGGTAGTTCACCAGGATTGGGAGTATACACATCATACCCAGATGGGGGAATGACAATCGAGATATCTTTAGAGATCTTAAAATCCCTTCACAAATGCCCCGCAGTATCCAAGGAGCTAGTCGAGTCGGGAATGCATCTATACTCGTAAGGAAGGGCGAGTACCCTCCCCAAAGTATCTATGACTTCGCATGCCCGGTCTCTACCTACCCCGATGATAGCTCCTATTTCTCCACTCGACTCTCAGTCAACATCAACCGGAGCATCAGGATTGTTCAAAAAGCCCATCCCGATTGCAACGTTACGGTTTGATCGTCGACGCTGAAAAGAAACGTCATCCCCGCTATCGCTGTTAAGGCGTGCCCTTTTTCTAGGGGCGAGGCTCCCACTGGCCACTGCATCACTGTCTAACAGCTGCTCAATACTGTCGCTGCCTTGTGAAGACATGTTCACAAATTCGAGGTTTAGTTACTCGAAAAAGGGAAAGTTTGAGTTTTGAAGATTGAAGCTAGGTTTTTCTTGAAACACTTGTTCGGGAAAGTTTGCTTAAGTGAACATAATGTGAAGAAGCCAGTTTTATATAGGGATAGTTACTTGTAATGGTTAGAGAAGGAAATCAATGTCGCAGGATAATCGGCGATGTGGAAGGAACGGTTTAGAGAAACGTGCGCCCCAAAAAATTTACTTTTTTGAATTTGGCCTACCCTGGTCAGCCATGTGGAAGACTCATTTAAATCAGCGTGCAAAGAGAAGATTCCCTCCTATAAGACGGTTGTGAAAAATTATCCAAGTGCTATCTATCCTGACTCCAACCCTGACCTAATACCGGTGTTCAAGTCAGGGGGGACTTTTGTTAACAGGGTTTTTTGGAAAGAGACCAAAGGAGAATTTTCCAACAAGGAGCTACCTAGGACGATTCATCCAGATATTCCAGGTAACCAGCGAAATCGGTACCACTACCTAGATGGAGCCGATACTTGACAAGGTCGGGACCTCGACTAACTATCTATGTAGATAGGATATTAGCTCCGCGAGCTAACGAAGGAATGTACCTAGTCCTACTGAAGCTCCTAATACCAACTTAAGACCAGCACGAAGATAAACTTGCACGACCAGCACCTCGTAAGCACCTCGATATCAATCAAGGCACCCAGTACCTCGATACCCACCTTGGTACTACCTCGACTTCCACCTGGTACGTAGTACCTCGATGTATATCCGGAGCCCCTCCAAGGCAGATACCTTACCTGCCAAGCAATAAAAGGAGATCGTGAAGACACAAGCACCATTCCATCAAGAAATAGAACAAGCTCCACCAAACTGATATACTAGCACCTCATTCTGCCAGAGTCCAGAATTTCCCTCCAAGCTCCACGAAGAAGGAAAGTTGACTCCATCGCCAAAATAAAGCGCCATTAATGAAACCTAATGGTCAACCAAATCAGAACTTGAATACGACAGCAATTAACGGGATTAAATCTCGCGCCTTCAGCCTCAGACAATGCCTTTCAACGCCTGAAGTAGGACTCTCAGTAATCCTCATTAATACGATCGGATTTTGAAGGGATTCTGGGAAGAACTACATATACGGTCTTGAAGGGTAAAGAACGGAAGGAGACTTTTTGAGTGTTTTTTTATCGCCTAAGAAAAAGAGATTTATGCCCGGTAGAATTTCCTCTGAAATTCTCGGAAGCCATTGAAAGTTCATTAACGATCATTGGGAGAACATATCCACTTATCGACATAAATGTTTTCTCCACTACCACTCTGTGTATAAGAATGAGAAACGAGAGAAGAATATATGCACTGTAATTCTGTCATAGTATAATTTTGGTCCTTTTTTGTTGTATTGTGCTAGCTTTAAATCTAGGACTATCTTATGTGTATATCGACATGATTTTGTTGATTGATAGTCGTTTCATATGCTAGGTCATTTTAATTGAAGATTTATTGAAATAACATATGAAAATACTACTCAAGCGTGTGTCTAAACAACCTAGAGGGGGTGAATGGGTTGTTAATTGATTATTACCATTTTATCGATTATGCAATATTAATAACAATTAACCCAGTAAAACAAACATGCAAAATCAAGTAAAGGTGCAGAAATATAAAGAACACTTGATTTTGACGTGGAAACCCTTCGACAAGGGAAAAACCACGGGCTATCCTTCTAGCCACAGACGATCACAGAAATCCACTATATAAATAAAAGATCACACCCTCAAGTGATACTCAGTCTCTCACTTTCGATAACCTCAGGCTATGGAAACTACCACTCACCACTCTTGGTTCAATCCCTAGTGATATCCCCTAATACACTACTCTTGGTGTCAGCACCTCCTACTCTACCCCGCGGGCCTTTTATAGTGGCACTTGATCAATGCTTGTCAACCACACCTTGGTTGCAAGACTTGAATGCTTGTGCAACTTCACCCCGAAGCCACAAGACTTTGACTCAATGAAGAGTATAGAAGTTTAAGTGTATATATGACAATATACTCAATGCAATAATGTGCAAGACCAAACACAAAATGCTTAACTAGATGTTGTAATGCAATTAAACAATCTAGTTATCAAACAATGCCTACATGCCCATAATTAAGGACTCAATTAGATGCAAAGGGATTCTAGCAACCTAATTGTCAAATAAAGTCCAACTAACACAAGTTGTCACAATATATAACAAGGGCAATAAATATGCAATCAACAAATGCAATCAATGAGGCATAAATATCAAGGTCTAGATGCAAGGCATGAAGACATAGCTAGAAGGGCAAAATGGTCCTAAATTCTAGCTATCACAAACAAACTCAATTAGTTGTGTAGAGAATTTCCAACAAACTAATTGTTACACAAAACACACATAAACATTCAATAAGCTTACTAGTTGATTAAAAGACAATATATCAACCAAGTCATCAATAAATCACAAATGAATGTTTATGACCTAGCTTTTAGGCAAAAATGACCTAATCAATTAAGCTATCAAAATACAAACCCAATCATGTTATCAATCAACACAATAATGCATTCAAAAATGATTTCTACAAATCCTATGCATTAAAAACGAAATCTTGGTCTTTAAGAACAATAATCAAAGATAAAAGTTTGTTCTTACTTACCAAGTCATGAATGATGAAGACCCATGGAAGATTGATGCCAATGGATGCATGGGTTTTGGGTTTGGAGAGTTAAAGAAGTTTGATTGAAGCTTTCTCTCTCTAAAATCTCTCTCTCTCTCTAGGGTTTGTTCTTGAGAGTCATTGATTGAATAAGATTAGAAAGTGATGAATATATAGTGTTTAGATGATAGCCCTATAAATTCCATGAATTGCCTTTAAAAAATGAGCCAAATCGGACTCCAAATGAGTGAGATATGGCCAAATTACGAAACATGGGTGGAACATTGTGCAGGGCCAAAAGTGATGGTCAAGCAGCACAACACCAGCACCACACCAATGCAACACCACTGGAGGACCGGCGCTTGATGAGCAGCGCAATAAGGGCGCTTGACGAGCAGCGCATAGGCACAACAGCACAACAGCTCGATATTCAAGCACTTCAAAACATGACCAAACGACATCGAAAAAAGTCGTATAATATACCGTTGGAAAGGTATAGAAGTCTACTTTCTAATCCAATTTACAGATTGATTTTTCGATGTCTGTATAAAAATATATGGTCATTTGAGTGACCAAAGGTCATAGACCGACAACAACAGAGTTGCCCTGTTGTGGTGGTCACTTTGGAGATTTCAAAACAAATCCAAACGGTCGTGAAATATTTCGAATAATATACTGTTGGAAAGGTATGGATGTCTAGTTTGTAAAGAAATTATCAAAACCCATTTTGAAGCTTTGTATAAAATGTTATGGTCACAAGACCATACAAAGGTCAGTTTTGAAAAACATTTAAATCATTGAAATCCACTCTATTGAAACTAGACACTTTACTCCAAACAACCAAACCAAAACAAGAGAAGAATGGGACCTTCTGAAATGGTCACTCAACGCGCTAAGACAAGCACACCATCGTGCAAGCGTGGACAAGACAAGCACACACACAAAGCCACACTTAAATCTAGAAATGAAGTGCGAGTGTGATTGTGAAAAGGATTCACACATATAAACAATAAAGAACACAAATGCAAGATGAACAAAACATGCATGAAGTGTGTGTGTGCACCTAAACTCTTCAAGAGACAAAGTCAAGTGAGTATACCTTTTGCTCTTGAAGTCATGGAGATGCTTGGAAGCTTGCCGACAAGGACCTAAGCCACCCATTACACAATCATCCCCAATGTAGTGTGGTTTGTCATGAAATAAGTCAATCATAAAATTGAGGTCCTTACAACATATTTGATTGATCATTTAGGACTTGATTGGATTTAATTGATTATCTTAAGAATCTAAGTTCTATTATTTTGCTAGAGATTCAATTTTGATTTTATCAAATTGATTTTAGCATTTTTCTGTGAATTGAACATAATCTAGATCTTTGTGTGTGTTAGGTGTTTCACATACTCTAGATTAATTGTTCATGTTATAAGTTCTAGATAAATTTGTTTTTGAGCTTTTGATGATAATTATCTAGTTCTTCATGTTTTGTGTCCAACCCACACATTTCATATGTACATGCATCATTGAGTGTGATTGCATTGTTTTTAGAATTGTAAACTAGAATACATATGATATGTGCATATTGATTCAATTCTAGTTTCCATAGGATATATTGATCATATATACTATGTTGTGTGAGTTTGCATCATTTGCACTTACTTAGATCATTTACCTTGCGAAAGGTTGGAAGCCTCATTTCTTAGAGTGAATCTGTGAATTAAGCATTGTAAGTCTTGGCTAGGATCGGGGTGATCCGGATAGCTAAGCAGTGGAAGTCACATGTTTAGAGAGGGGATCTTCAACTTGTGCAATCAGAAGTCTCGAATAAAGTCGGAGTGACTTGGATAATTGAGCATTGTAAGACTTAGCTAGGATCAGGGTGATCCGGATAGTTAAGCAGCAGAAGTCACATGTTTGGAGAGGGGATCTTCAACTTGTGCATGGAAGTCTCGACTAGAATTGGGGTGGTCCGAATAATTGAGCAAGTAGGCATCTCTTTCATTGTGTAGGGTTGAAGGATAGATTTCTAGGTGAAGTGGTCACTTGAGAGATTGTATCTTTTTATCTTACTAGTGAAAGGTGTTTTTCGGTGGTTATGGTATCAACCCGTGGATGTTTCCTCTTAGGAGATTTTACCACATAAAAACAATGTGTCAAATGTCTCTAACTCAAACTCTTTTATATTTGTATATGTGATTGATTGTATCTTGTTGTATGTGTATTGAATATAGTTGTAAACAAGATTCTTGACTAGTTTGAGTAGAAAACACATTGTTGATTCTATATTTGTCTCTTGTATCTTTTTAGTGTTTGAATATTGTATCTTGTGAAATTCTATATCAAGTTGTAAAATTCTACTTAGTGAATTTACATTGCAATATTCAAAGTACAACTTGTGGAATTTGCTTTGCATTGAATATACTTGTATATAAGATACATTGTTTCTTGTTTTCTATATGTGTTAAGTATATCACATACTTTCATATTTGTAAATGTATATTTGTAGACTAAGGATGGTGTATTGAGCATACATGTGTTAATTGTTTTATAATAACAACCATGTTAAAGGTTAATTTGTATGCTCACGAAGGTTTTGACAAAAGTCTCGAAAGAGTTTTTAAAAATAGAGAGTCAACCTATTCACCCCCCCCCCCCCCCTCTAGGTTGTTTAGTTCATAACCTTGTAGGAATTTCATCCAAGACGGTCCTTGTTCCTACCTATTGTGGTCGTGACGACATCGTCGACATCCGACCCAACTTCCTTTTGATTTTTTTTTTGTATTTAGCTTGAAGGAAGGGTTGGGCTCCCTGATTTGATCAATGAAGCATTCCTTCTCTTTTTCCTCTGTTGTATATGTCTGGCTAATCATGACCCCTTGGGTCGAATTCTGTTGCATGATTTTAATTTCGATGTATCATAAATTTGAGAAACAGTCCCAGCTGAAACTTGACTTAACCAATACTTGGTAACATGAGGAGGATTTAAATCGGATAAATACAAGAATACAACATGATAGGTGACTGGTAAAAGGTTACCAGGGTACTTGGTCAATTAGTCTCAGAGCGTTTTTCTAAGATACATTTATCAAGCCAAAAATGTCATACATTTTGGCCCTCATATCCTTTCCCTTTGTCTCGTTCTTGGGTTTTTTTATGAGTATTTATGGCTGTTTTGGTTGGTGTTGCAGGTATTAGGTGAAAAGGCATGAAGAGGGACAAAAAGGACAAATGGTGCAAAAATGTGGCGAAGAAGGCCATAGTGCACGGGTAGCACACACGTACACTACCCGTGCACCAGAAGATGAAATCGGAGAAGACCTCAGTGCACGAGTAACTGCACGGGTAACTGCACAGGTACTACCCGTGCCACTTGTGCACTCCACCAGAACAGGGAGCAGAGCCTCGGACAAGAGCCAACTGTACTGGTACAGCACGGGTCACTTACCCGTGCACATCGCACAAATCAGAAAGGAAAATGAAGATTGCACGGGTACTACATGGGTGCCTTACCCGTGTTATGCCTATGCTATACGTGCATCAGGCACGTCCACATCAGCATTCTGACCTATTTTTGGAGAAGCTATATAAGGCATCATATCTGATTTTTCAAAAACGACCATACACCCATTTCATTCATATTTTCTCTCTCTAAATCTCAAAACCCATTCTCTCCCAAAAAACCCATCCATTTACTTCACCACTTTACTACTCAAAAGGACATTGGAGGTGGAATCAATCTTGAAGAAAGAAGGTTCTACATGAGTTCCTTCTATCTCCCTCTTTTTTATCTTTTTATTTCATTTGTCATGGGTTTCTAAATCACATTAAGGGATTGATGTGATTCACATGTAAATATCGCCGACTGCTACTAAGAACCTAACAGAACTATGGGTATTCGTAATGAACTCAATTTCTTTAGTAATTCTATCTTATTTGTTCTATTCATTGGTCTTAATTGATTTCAATAGCAATTTTTATTTGATTGTACATGACTCTCTTTACAAGTTGTTTAAGAAAGTATAAGTGTAGAGAATTGGCATGCATGATGCTTAGTTCTCTTTAGCTCTCTTGAATAGAAGGATTTTACAAGAGTACATGACTCAAGTAAAATCCGGACTCATTAATCTCATATATAACTAATCCTTAACGGGTAACTAAAACTATACATGATAGGATTGGTTGCTTGTAATGGGTTAAACATCAACACTATACATCCTAGGTTGGTGAATTTTAACAAAGAGATTAGTCCCTTATTAGGTAGATGTTCATTCATTATACAACCACTTGTGGGTGCCCAATACTATACATGATGGGTTTGACACACATGAGTGGTAGATAATCAATCATATACATCCTAGGGTGGTTACAATAGTTTATGATCATTAATGTGAGTTCATTCTTTGCTCGTAGTTGCTAATTGAATCCATCAATTTCTTAATTCACATATCATCCATTTCTATCTTTTTAATTGGTGCAATTTAGTTAGTTTAAGCTTAGTTTAATCTTAGTTTAATTTCTCCTCAAAATCCATACCAAATTACTTTCCTTGCATTTTTCTTATCAAAGTAGTAGTCTAATCATAACTATTTCACGATCTCTGTGGAACGATACCCTTAACTGCCATATATTAGGTTTATTTGTATTAATGCATCTTGGGATCTTTAAATTTGTTTGGATTGCATTCACGACAAAATGCACGACCATACATCATCGACACTGATTACTCCATCTAAGAGGATCGAGATACCAGGTGTTCCTTTTCTAGGAACCCTAGCACTTAAGCAAAAATCTATGGTGAATACCGGTACCTAGCCTTCCTATTTCAAGGGATCTCGGCACTTAGTCGATAATACTGGCGAATCGTGGTACCTAGCCTTCCTATTTCAAGGAATCTAGGTACTTAGGCGAAAATGATCCTGGTAGGCAACATTGCCATCCAGATCCTTCCTGGCGGGGGGTGGTACCCGGCCAAGGAAGTATGAGGGCCATCTAGCTTATCCTGGTCTTGAGGAAGCGACGGGCAACCAGGGCCACAATCTTGTAACCTTGGTAAGGCAGGCAAATATGCTCTTACAAACCAGACCCTTCTTAGCTTGGGGTGGTGCCCGGCCAAGGTTTTGATCTATCAGGCATCTATGATCTTATGAACCAGATCCTTCCTGGAGGGCGGTGGTGCCCGGCCAAGCTAGCAGGAGTGCCATGTGGCCTTTCCTGGTCTTGAGGAAATCACTGTGAACTTTTCGTGGCGAATACTGGTGATAAAATGTAGACAAATGTAGATTGGAGAAATAATCTTCTTTATTAATAGATTAAATGGCGATACAATTATTTGTGGGGTATAAGTGATACTTGCTTTTTGTGTCGTTACCAAATTACGGATATCAAAAGATAATTATAAAGTTGTTCCTACACAATGTGCTCTAAATTTTTGAAAACGTAGTAAAGCGGTAAGGGAAAGGTATCGTCCACAGGAAGGTGTTATCCGTCGTTTTAGTGATTATTGAAAGCAATGTAAATGAGAAAATGGTAAGGGTGAGAATGGTGTGTGTGAAGTGTGAGAGAGAAATAACATGAAAAGAAACAAATAAAGAAAACATAAGAGAACATGGAGGGGTGAGCATGGTGATTAAAGTGATAAATATAAAAGGATGGTTAGGAGAGATGCAAGTAAGTGGATACATTTGGTACTCATGTCCACCAAAACATTCGCGCCACTTACAAGAACTAACATGCAAAGACACTCCTATATTGGGTTTAACCTAGCCTTAAGTACGACCTCTAAATATGGAAATGGGAGAGTCGACTAGTCCTCTAAAGCTACTCATCGAGGATGTATGGCATGAGCAACTACTAAGGATTGCGTTTAAGCACATAAAAGAGATAAACATAAGATCAACCACCGATCGCTACTCATATGTCACGTGTAAGCAACAACCAATGGAGGCATTAAGCATAAATGGACCCTCGAGCACTACTCGCCGAGGGTGTATCGTACGAGCAATGACCAAGAGTCGCGACCTCGAGTGCTACTTGCCGAGGGTGTATCGTATGAGCAATGCTCAAGGGTCGCATAAGCATGTAGGTTTGTAGAACCGAAACGCACAAAGGCATCATGTATACACTTCATGAATTCCACCCAAACAAACAAAAATACTCAATTCAATCCAAAACATGCATTTAGAATAATCCATCGACATATGAGCAATCATGGGATGCTTAATTAATCTACTCCTAAATTACATTAACCTACTCCTAATCCCAATCATGAACACATACCAATTTCTACTCTACATTCCATGAATGTAAAGACAAGAGCTATTCCTAACATGCATCAAGAGTTGGGTTGTCAATCCTACTTAATACAAGTCAAGTGTCTAGTTAAGTGCAGTTGAATGGGACAATACAAGAAGAAATCAAATACAAGTCAATTAAATAAATGGAACTAGTATTAGGGTTTAAATATTTCCCAAAATGGGGATACACATCAAATAAAGAAAATACAAGAGAAGAGTAGATAGAAGAAACCCAAGGTTGTCAATCCCGGATCTCTAAGCTCGGAGAGTGGCTTCATCTCGGATCTCCAAGCTCCATTTAAGCTCCTCCTCCTCATAGACAAGGTAGGGTGCTCTTTCCTCATGAATCTCCTCCAAAGATGGGTGGCTGCAAGTAGAGAGTGATGATGGGGAGGCTATCCATGGAGGAAAACCTCCATGGATGCCTTTGGAAGCTCCTCTCTCTCTTGATTTGGGGGAGAAGATGAAGTGTGTAATGGATGGATTAATTGAATGAATTGGGGATCAATGAATGCCTTGGTCTTGTGGCAAAGTGATGTATTTATATGTTTGAGAGGCTAGGGCACGAAATAGGCATGAAAGGACGACTTTGCCCTCCTTAAAATGGCAGAAAATCGTGACTTTTACCCAGCTGGAACGCGTAGTGCACGGGTAGGTTACCTGTGCTACACCCGTGCTATCTCTTCTGACTTTCTAGTCTAGGCATATGCACGGGTACGTGCACAGGTAGGGTACCTGGGCTATACTCGTGCACTGAGCTCTTTCTGATTTCCATCCTCGGTGCATGGGTCATATCTCGGGTAGTGCATGGGTAGGTTACCTGTGCACTATTGCCTTCAAGCATCCCTTTTTGCACCATTTGACTTGTTTTTCTCTGAAAAGTCATGATTTTCACCTCCAGCTATTGAATTTCGTTGAATGCCTATAATCACTACGAAACAAGCCATTAGACACCAAAACATGCTAGAAAACAAGCTCAAGGATATGGAATTAAGGGCCAAAATATATGATAATTTTGGCTCGATCAAACACCTCCAAACCAAACCTTTACTCATCCTCGAGCAAAAAAAAAAAAGACAAACAAAACACACAAGACAAAACAAACATAACTCAATCTAGAAATTTCCTAACACAAAAAAACATGCTGCAAAGCCAACATTAGAGAGATAAGCAAAAGGGAGTGGAAGTAAGGAATAAGTTCATGCAAAATGTTCTAAATAACTCTAAGGCACCACAAGGTGAAACTCGTTCGACATGAATCCCACTCATTAAGCGCCATTGCCTTGGAAACTACTCACTCTCACACCTCGAGCGTAATTCACTTCGATTCTAGGTTCTCACATGGGATCTCTCCTCTTTTTCCTCTCAGAACCTAGGTTCACACTCATGCAATATGTATGCAAATGAAGTTATGTATTGGAATCAAATGGTTGCATACATTTCATTGAAAATAAATGCTATTTTTAGTGAATAAGTCTCATGAAAGAATCAAGTGCCATGAACATAGAAAGAGCATGCCTCGACTCGTATTCCCAAACTAGACTTCCTAAAGGATCAACTAGGTCTTTCCCTTAGGTTGTAATGGGGCCATGGGGTTTAATGTGGTGAACAAAGAAATATGGAAAAATTATGAGTTCAAAGATCACCAATCATGCTTAAACATACTCACACACCCCATACTAAGCTCTATCAAAAATTAATTATAATATATCGACTAAGCATCCTTTTCATACGCATTTATGCTTTCACATTTAAGTACTCTAATTTCTTTGAGTACATTTACATTTACATTTACGCTTCAGGTGATCTGGAATTGAAGGCCAAAATATATGACAATTTTGGCTCGATCAACAAGCATCTGGTAGTATTTATCCGGGGTGATACTGGTAGATCCTTCCTCGAAATTTCTGCTCTTCTATAGGTAGAATATCTTCAGGTGATCTGCATTCCAGGTGTGATCAGTAGGACGTCCCTCTATATCTTCCAATTTGTAGGCTCCTCTTCGGATTACCATCCTAACCGGGTAGGGACCTTCCCAATTCGGGGCTAGTACTCTGTCTGACCTCTTCCGGGTGTTCTGGGTTACTTTCCTTTTATTCCTAGCTTTCTTGTTAAAGTATCGAGCAATCTGGCTGTTATCTATTGAGTACCAGCTTTTAATCACACTTAACAAAGAGGTGATCTGCTCCGAGTTCTGTAGCTACCCTCATCCTGACTAGCAAAACTTCATACTCGGCTTCATTATTGGTGGTATTGAACACGAATCTGAAGCAATGATAGCACTCGACTTTCTCAGGATCGGTTAGAACAATTCCTCCCCTGCTTCCTACCTGACTGGACGCTCCATCCGTATATACAACCTAAATCTCTCGATCGGCTGGCCAATCTGTAGATTCCTGCTTATTCTAGGGAATCAGATCCTAGCTCGGGGTGGTATTGGGAATGGGTTTTATGCTGAACTCAACCATGAAATCCGACAGAGCCTGGGCTTTGATGGTGGTTCTGGCCTTGTACCTGATATCATACTAGGTGAGCTCGAGGGCCCATATCACTGGTCTCCCTTGATATTTCTGGCTTTTGGAGAAATTGGTGAAAAGGCTGATCGATGATCACGGCGATTGAATGGGCTTGGAAGTAGGGGTGGAGCTTTCTAGCAGTGGTTACGAGTGTGAAGGTGAACTTTTCCAAGAGAGTGTAATTCTTCTCCGATTTGATTAGAGCGTGACTTACATAGTAGACGGGTCGCTGAACTCCATCTCTACATTCTTTGATCAGGGCCACGCTAACGGTAGTCTCGGACACTGCCAGGTACAATTGCAGCTTCTTGCCTGGTACCAGTTTGACTAGCAATGGTGGGCTAGCTAGGTACTCTTTTAGAGACTAGAAAGCTAGCTCGCTGTTTTTATCCCATTTCATATTTTTTTTCCCAGCTTGATAGCTTTGAATAAGGGAATGCATTTGTCAGTGTACCGCGATATGAAGCGGTTGAGGGCTGCTATCTGACCAGTTAAACCTTGAACCTGTTTCAGAAAGGTTAAATATTCCAGATCTAGGATGGCCTTAATCTTTTTCGGTTTGGCTTCTATTCCCCTTTCATGGACCATGAATCCAAGGAATTTTCCGGTCGCTACTCCGAAGGCACACTTAGCATGGTTCAACTACATCCGGGTTTCTCTAACTATCTGGCAGGTTTGGTGGTGGTGGTCCTGGTGCTGCTCAGCTCCCTAGGACTTGGTGATCATGTCATCAATGTACACCTCCATCGTCTTCCTTACCTGCTCTTTGAACAGTCGGTTGACCAAACGTTGGTAGGTAGCCCTAGCATTCTTAAGACCGAAGGGCATTACCTTGTAGCAATATAAGCCATGTCTAGTGATGAAACTGGTCTTATCCTGATTGATGGGGTTCATCATGATCTGATTATACCCCGAGAATGCATCCATGAAGCTCATGAGCTCGATACCTGCGGTTGAGTCTACAAGCTGGTCGATCTTTGGTAGCGGGAAACCGTCATTCAGGTAGGCACGGTTGAGGTCTGTGTAATCCATGAACATATGCCATTTCCCGTTTGCTTTGGTCACCGTGACCACGTTAACAATCCATTCTGGGTACCGAGACTCCCTGATGAATTTAGCTTTTAAAAGCTTATCAACTTCCTCTTAGACCAAGGCATTTCTCTCTGGGTTGAAATGCCTACGCTTCTGTTTGACCGGTTAACAGGTGGGATCAACTTCCAGTGTACAAGCAGCCAAGGTGACAAGAATTCCCAGCATCTCCTCGTGGCTCTAGGCAAATATGTCACTGTATTCCCGAAGGAGTTTTATCAAACCCTTCTTCACTCCTACTTCTAGTATTGCTCATATCTTGATCACCTTTGAAGGATAATCCCTCCTGTTTGGTTTTCCTTCCAAATCATCTATTGGAGACCACTGGCCCACCCTATATCTTCCTCTTCCCCATCTTTTGTAACTGGAACCTCTGCCTTAGGCTCCTCTTCTATTATCTCTATCTTGTTTTCACCATATAGGTCATCAGGGTTCTTTCCTGATAATTTCTGGTCCTGCATGATAGTTACATGTACACATTGCTTGGCAAATGCTGCTGGATTGGTAGACACCGCGTAACACTTGCGTCCTGCCTACTGGTCTCCCCTTACCTCGCCTACCTTGTCCCTTATCAGGAATTTTAGGACGTTGTGGCAGATCGATAAGATGCCTTTAATGGCAGATAGAAAGGGCCTTCCGAGGATTGCGTTGTAGGCAGAAGGGGTGTCAACCACAATGAAGTCTGTCATAAGGTTCTAATGGAGTGGTGTTGTCCCTACTATCACATGTAGGATCATTGATCTTGATGGCATTAGTAAGTCCCCAGTGAAACCATATAGCGGGGTGGTACAGCTATTGTAGCAGGGATTTTTCAAGTTGAACTGTTCTAGTGCACCCTTAAAAAGGATGTCAACGCTGCTACCAGTATCAATGAGGACACGGTGAACCAGGCAATTGACTATTTACACAGTGATGACCATGGGATCATCATGAGGCTGAATCGTGTTGTACATGTCATCCTCAGTGCAGATAATCTGAGCTAAAGGAGGAGATCTCGGTGATACCCTGGTTACCGTGAGGACATCTTGACCCATATCTAGTTTGGGCACCTTCCTAGCGTGGTTCTTCCTAGAATTGTTAGAGGTTCCTGCCAAGGTGGGACCTCCGTTGATTGTAGGGACTATGTGGATCTACTCTATCAAATCATTTCCTTTTCCTTTCCTCTTCTCCTCTACTGCTCTAATATCTGCTTGTACCTTCTTTCCAGTCTGGATGTTGTCTTGCACCTGTTGTAGAAACTCTACCAGGCAACCTCCTCTTACCAGTGCCTCAATCTGGTTAAGTAGGTTGTAGCATTTCGAGGTGTTATATCCCACATCCTCATGGAAGTCACAGTACTTGTAGCGATTCTACAAATCAACTGGTGTCTTCATCGGACCAGGCTTCCTGAGCAACCCCTTGTCACGTATAGCGAGGTAGATGGTTTCGCAAGATGCATTGAGTGAGGTCTATTGAGTGTACATCTCCTCTTCTCTAGCTATCTAGGCTACCTTCCTTAGCGGAGGTGTTGCTTTAGAAGGGGTACGTCTTGCTGGGTACCGCTCCCGTTAAGGCGGGTGTGGTGGTGGCCGGTATATAGACCGATTGAGAGGTCTGTTCTGGCTCTGCAGGATCGGTGCGGGCTTGGGTGCCTCTTTCTTTTGGCGCTTGATAGTCATCAGGTCATCATGCTCCATCTTGACTCTGAGTTGTTCATCTATCTCCACCTGTTCAAGGGCTCTATTATAGGCCTCCTAGTACGTCTCTGGTGGAAGCTTCGTAAAGGAACGAAAAAATCTGCTAGCCCACAGGTTCCTTCTAAAATTGGTCGGGGTCTCTTTTTCGGTGAAGACCCACATCTAGATTACTTCTTTATGGAATATCTCCACGTAGGCTCTGAGTGGTTCACCCCACTCCTGGATCACGTACTAAAGGTGGATGGGGTCCTTGGGACGAGGCTTGATGCCCTAGAATTAAGAGCAGAAGTCGGTGGTCAGTTTGGTAAAAGAGTCTACTCTACCTGCCGGTAACTTTCTGAACCACGTCTTGGCGTAGTTGGTCAGCGTGGTTGGAAACATCCTGCACATAGCGGCTCGGGTAGTGTTCTGGACCTACATCTGTTGAATGAAGCTCTCTAGGTGACTCAAGGGATCTTCTGACCCAGAGTACTTGTCAGTTGGCATTTTGAACTTAGGAGGTAGTTCTTCCCCCCTAATCCTCCTAGAGTATGGAGCATTCATTTCTCCCAAGGGATCCTTCTTGCTTCCTCTATACTTTCTCTTCTTCAGCTCTTGGATCTCCTTTGACATCCTGGCTACCTGGTCCCGAAGGCGCTTGTTACCAGTGTTCCTGGAATCAACCTCGGAGTCCTCATTGTCCGACTCCTCTGATGCTACTGAGGTGTCGTTCTGGTCCTCTCCATGGGAAGAGTTTTTTCGGGTGCTTCTCTTATTATTAGTGCTGCCTCCTGCCACTAGTCGAGGTTGCCTAGAAATAACTACCGGCTGGACCGGGTGATAACATTCCCTAGGTGAGAAGTCGATGGCGGACTTCACCTGTCGGGGTCGATAGCCCGCTGGTTGGCCTAGAACAGGGGGCTTGGGCCCAAGCCTGTCATGGACCTGTGGAGTTAGAGGTATGGGTCCTAGCTTGTCTTGGACTAATGTTGGAGATAGTGGTCCCAATCTGTCGAAGGTTGGTGCCCTGAGTCCTGGTCGGCTGGTACTTCCCCTGGTATCGGGTACTTAATCGTGCCTAAATTGTTGTATATTTCGGCCCTCATTCCTATTCCTTTGTCTCGTTCTTGTGTGTATTTTCTATATGTTTTATGTCTAATAAGCTAGTTGGTGCTAATTGCAGGCAATAGATGTAATTTTGGTGTTAGAAGCTAATTGCGGTGGTTCCGGCAGAAAAGAGGCAAAAGGAAAGACAAAGGATCATAAGCAGCTCTACAGTGCGGGTCAAGTGCGAGTCGCAACCGCACTCCAACCGCACTCCTTCCCACAGCCGGGACCTGAATCATGAAGGAAAGATAAAGTGCGAGTCAAGTGCGGGTCATCCAACCGCACTCCACCCGAACTGTTGCTCAAGACAGAGACTTGGATTTGCACCTGAAGTTAAAGTGCGGGTAGAGTGCGGGTCATCCAACCGCACTCCACTCGCACTATTGCCAAAGCCAGAGAAGCTGATTCGTACTTGACAGATAAAGTGCGGGTCAAGACAGAGTTGGATTCATTAAAGTACGGGTCAGCCAACCGCACTCCACCCGCACTACACCCGCACTATGCGAACGACAGCTTCTGTTTTCAAGCTTAAGTGACCTATTTTTCCATCCCCTATAAATAGAAAAGCAATGAACCAAAGGACTCCATATCTCCCAACACTTGTATTTTGTATTTTCTTTACTTAGTCTAAGCTATAAACACATCTCCCTATCATCCAAACCATCTCTACTCAATCAAAGGCAACTAGGAGACTTGGATTCAAGCTTCAAGGAAGGAGATCAATCTTCAAGGGTTTTCTCTTTACACTCTCTCTTATTTTATTTGTTTGTAATAGAACATAAGTAGCTAAAATACCCCACTATGGGGTTGATGTTATTTGTTTGATGGATATTTGGGCTTTGTAAATAAACTATATGTGTTATATTTATTCTATCTATATGTTTTATTCCATTGCTTGAATTGATTTCCATTATTGATTTGCTTGGATACAACCTCTTGGCATGATTGATTTGGATTACTTGAGTAGGCAATGAGGTTGTCTAATGCTCAATTGAATGGAAGGTTTTCAGAAATCCGGCTCTACAACCATGCCCTTAATCTAATCTTGAATTAGTGGCTTTCACTATACACTCTAGGTTAGCCACTTGTGAGAGAATTTGAAGCCTCCACTATACACCCTAGGTTGGCTACTTTAGTGATTTTACGAGAACTAACCTTCGAGTAGAATTCGGTTGATAACCTCGAGCCTCATCCAATCTCAAACGGGTGGCCTTCACTATACACCCTAGGTCGGCCACTTGTGAGGGAATTGGAAGCCATCACTATACACCCTAGGATGGCTACATTAGTAATAGGTTGAGCCATAGCTAGATAGATGAGCATTCATGGAAAAAGTCCCGATTGAGTAACTAGCCATTATTGGTTGCTTATGAGGGATTAATCGCTAGTAGGAGGTCTTCGCTATACACCCTAGGTTGACCGCTTGCTAGAGATATATACCAACAATATACACCTTAGGTTGGTTACATTTGTCAAAACGTGCTTAATTGAGAGTTTGTTGCAATTGCCCCAATATTCACTTACGAGTCCATCAACTATGTAGTTCCATCATCATACATTCATCACTCCATTTTCATCCCATTTTATTTGCTTTCATAGTTTAGTTTATATTATATTTTCATTCACCATCACTTTTACTGTTATGCATACTAGTTATATTAATCCTAATCTTATCACCGCTACCCCGATCTTAGTGGACGACACCCGTGGACGACACCCGTGCTTACCGCTTTACTCGTATTTATACTTGTGAACGCATCGCATAGGTTTTATAAATTGTTTTGACGGACGGTTTTCTGACGTTAAAAACCTTCTCATCAACCCTCTACAGCCATTTGGAGGCGGATACCCTCTATGAAGGCTGTAACTTGTTGGTCTAGATTGGCTGATGAAGCGACTGGGACCTGGGGGTAGCGCGGGTGATGGCAACAGGTGCCGGAGCAGGGTTGCGATTCTTTGGCCCCTTTCCTTGCTTCTTACTTTTCCAGGTTGAAGTGTTAGATTGGTGTCCTGATGGATCAGGCTGCTCCTAGGAGGATCAGAGCCTCATTCTGGTAATGCTGTAGAAACGAGACTCATAGGCTTTCTTTTAGGGGTGTGGAAACTTCCCACAGACAGCGCCAAAAAGTGTTAACGGGAAATTCACTCGAGGAGTAGAATTCCAATTAACACCCTCGTTCGCTACTGGTATGTGGCAGCGGGGTAGGTACCTTTGGTACCGGGATCTCCCTTATAGGAGAGTAAGGAATAAACCCTCGAATAAGAGAAATCCAATGAAAGAATGGTATATATGGAGATAATACGGATGGTACTATTTTTTTGATCAAAGAATTGTTTACAAGAAGAATGGTTTTAATAACAGTATGATAGTATCACTCTCTTTTTTCTTTCTACACAAATTGGCGATGGCGAAATCGTGCATGTTTCTAAACCTCTTACTGACTTCAGAAAACTTAAAAGAACGTTTCAGAAAAAAAAATCTACCCATATTCTCGTCCTTCATGACCGTATTCATAGACCCCCAATATTCCTGAGAATTCGGTCATATTAATGTGGATTATTTGGAGTCCTTCTTTAGGCATTAAAAGACAATGAGTGAGGCTAAAGGCACGGGATTTGATCCCTTCAATTATTGTAGCATTTAAACTCTGATTTAGTTGACGGTTCGGTCTCATTTATGGCGCTTTAAGTGGCGAAGAAGTCAACTCTCCTCTCTTACATTGCTTGGAGAAAGGTACTGACTCTATATCACGATGGTGAGGTACACCAGTGCATCGGTCTTTTCTTGTTGGTGTAGTTCTGGTTCTAGCACGCTGGTGACATTTTTTCCGTTGGGAGGGTAAGATGCCTGTCTTAATCGAATTCTGAGATGATGTCGAGATACTTGGGTACCGAGTAGATGTCGTGGTACCTAGGTGTCGGGCTGGAGGCACTGGGTACACGAGAGGTACCGAATACGTGATATCATGGTACCGGTTTTACTCGGTATCAGGAACAAGGAACACAGCGTGGTACCTGTTCTCCTGGGCTTGTAGTTTTGGTGTTTTGTCTAGATAGATAGGTAGACAAAGCAATCGCGGTTTCTGGTTCTACCAGATATCGATTCTTCCAAGGTTGCGGTATCTATGCTGCTGGGTACCTGGGAGCTAGGAGTGGTTCTTACCTGTTAGTAACTTGGTGGAAAATTCTCCTTTAGACCCCTGCCAGAAAAGGCTATTAACAATGTCATTGCCACATTTTCTCTTTGTTACACTTATTTTGTCAAAATCACAGTATCAGAGAGATTTCGCCCCCGTTGCGCCGTTTTTGGCTCCCATATACCTATAAGCTCTATTTTATAGCATACTAGTATAAGGCTCTGATCCCCCCAAGGGCAGCCCGACCCATAAAGGCACCAATTAGTCGCTTCAACTTGAAAAGGCCATAAGCGAGGGAAAGGATCGAAGCATCGAAACCCAGCAACAGTACCTCTTTCGACCGCGAGGGCAACGCCCCAAGTCCCAGCTGTTCTAGGAGCTGGCCCGACCATCTTGTAACATTCGTGGAAAGTGTCCACCTGCATTTGATAGTGGAAGGAATCACGCCTCAATTCAAGGTACCAGTACCAGGGCTGAATCCACCAGACCAGGTACCTGGATACCGACCTTCGACAGACTCAGGCTACCACTCCCGGTTCCAGACCGGCCTATAAACTTCCAACCACGGTGAGTCAGATCTGTGTTCGATATCCCACCTAGAGAGCCTCCCCCTCAGCCAGGCCAGTAGCGGAGTTGAGGGTAGAAAAAATTGTAGCTATCTACCAGAGTAGGATTGCTCGATACTTCAACAAGAGGGTCAAAAACCAAAACTTCAAGGAAAAGGATTTAGTCCTTCGAAAAGTTACCCAGAATACCAGAAAAAGATCCGACGGGGTACTAGCCCCAAACTGGGAAGAACCATGCCTGATTAAGATGGTCATCCAAAGTGGAGCCTACAATCTGGAGGACATGGAGGATCACCCCATTGATCACACCTAGAATGCAGATCATCTCAAGAGATTCTACCCGTGAAGGCTCCTAAATCAAGGTCCACCACCGATCGATACCACCTTGCACTTGTACCCCCATGATTTTGTATCGTCTAATGAATAATAAATAAAGAAGTATTTCTTTCTCCTCCTTCAAATTACAGTTCGATTATGTTTTCGCCTATAATCGCCAAGGATGCTCAGTCTATGATCGCCTTGAGACCAGGAAAGCCACATGGCATTCCTGATGCCTTAGACAGGACCCACCTCTCTCTAGGAAGGGTCCGGTACATAAATGGCATAGTTGCTTACCAGACCAAAGATGCGAAGTTGTTACCCTGGTTGCCTATCGCAATCCTCAAGACCAGGATAACCAAAGGGCACTCTTGATACCTTAGATCGAACTCAATCTCTCCAGGAAGGGGTCTAGTACATAAATGGCATAGTTGCCTACCAGACCAAGGATGCGAAGTTGTGGCCATGGTTGCCCGTTGCAGTCCTCAAGATCAGGTCAGCCAAATGTCACTCCTAATGCATTGGACGGAACCCAATCTCTCCAGGAAGGGTCTGTTAGGATTATGCTCAATGGCAAGAGTGTAATATTGTAATTGACAATCTTCTCATATTAATAAAGTGAATTCTGATTCTTATAATTACTATAGCATTTATTATTATAATTGTCAAGGTAAATAATCATAAGGTCAAAAGACTATGAGACATGAAGAATTGTTCATACATCCGGATATGTATGAGGTAGACACAATTCTTTAGTTAGTCTTGAATAACGTTCACAACTTAAGTTAAAGGTTGGGAACCTCTATCTTGTTAAAGTTGTAGAATTCTTTTACTAGCATTTGAGTGGGATCAAATGAATATGATGAGTCTAAAATCATCGAAAGGTTTTCGAGTAAAAGAATCTAGTGCACTAGGTGCATTGAACTGGATCACAACGAAATACTTTATCTAGAACCGTCACTAGATATAAGTCTTTTCATTAAAGAGGACAATCGGAGAGTCTATCTTAATCTTGAGATAAATGATGCACTTATGGTTGCAAGTGTTATCATTAGAGCTATCAATGAGTACGATTATATAGCATAGTCTATCCTCGATAGTTTGGTGGTATACATTTGTTAATCGATAGAGGACTTCATTTATAGATATGGACATCGTGGCTCCATTTATTAAATGAGAGTATAATATCATCATATGGATGTTTTGAGGTATTGGATATTAAATCTCAACGTTGGGTTTTCAATAATGATTATTGAAAACGTGGCTTCTGGACAAGTCAAAGTATCCAAGTTCGAAATGTGGTCATATGAGGAAATATGGTAACTTGGAGAGCTATAGGCGGTCTATGAGCTCTTGGCGATTACTGATATTATTCACGAGGATACACCATCTCCTATAAGATTGTCTAGGGTATGAATGAGAAACATCTCCTTATTCTATCTTTATTTAAGAGTTCAATTTTAGCTCTTTAGTGGAATGAGTTAAAATTAATAGATTGGACCTAAGTGAATCATTTGTTAATTGTGATTAGGTTGTGTCTATTGAAGCTTAAATTTAGATAGCCCGCCAAGATCCCTAATCCACACGTATTTGCATGGATCACTTGATATATTCTACCGGGCCGATTTAAGGGTCCATCTAGAATTGTTTTTAATATATCAAGAATATAATATGTCTATTATTTAATTAATGGGTTGCACTATTATATTAATATATTAAAAGGAGACATGTGGGCTTGTTTCTTTTAGTAAGAATGGGTCTGGTTCACATGTGGGCTTTTAATTAAAGTCCAATGGATTAAATGAAATAAGAAAATAATATATGGCCCATTTATATAAGTGGGGCGGCAAGGTGTATATATTAACCTAATATATTATTTTGTTTCATTGTTTTAATTAAATAAGAATTAGTTAATTTATTAATTAATTGTTTAATTAAGAAACAAATCTTTTTCTGATCAGGAAATATATTTCCTAAAGTTATACTATTGGTAGTAGTATATTAAAAGTAAAAGACTTGTTTAATAAGAAAATAAATAATTAATTTTATTTATTTAATCAAATAAGAAGTCTTTTTATTTAGTCAATAAAAGAATAAAAATATCTATGAGTTGGATTAGGTTTTGAAGTCTAAAGGTTGATGGAAATTAGGGTGCAACACAAACTCTTTTTGGTATGTGATTTGCGGCAACCCTAGTCCATTTAGAGGACGATTTCGGCATCCTAAATAGAAGAGGAAGCAAAATTTCGGCCACCTATATAATACCACATATAGAATTCGGCCACCATAGTTGATTGAATGATTCAATTTTTCTTCTTCTTCTCAATTCATAGAAAAGGATAATTTTTATTCTACTAAACATAAAAGAGAGAAGAGATTTTTCTTTGATAGTACACTGATTGCTTGTTCATCAATAAGCTTGTGTGTACAACATCGAATTAGGTTCACGTGAGTTTCGATCATTAGATTGAAAACTCAAAAGTGACCGGAATAATTTTTGTCTTCTTTTGATTGTTTTGTGACTAATAAAAGAAAAAGAAAACTTTGTTCATCCATTCTCAGGTTTGCAATTCAAAGAAAAAGGGAGACCACGCTCCTAGGTGATTCACGTACGTATTCGGATTGGAAGATCTCGCGGTACTGTTCACGATCACTGTTCACGCGAGTATTGTTCACGATCACTGTTCACGCGGGTACTGTTCACAATCACTGTTCACGCGGGTACTGTTCACGGGCATCGGAAAAGATTTTGCGGATTACCAATCGACGTAAGTCAATCGGATCACGCGTCAAGAGGTATTTAACTCTAACCGTATATATTTGAGTTTAATTAATTAAAAGGTTAAGGTTCAACTTTGAGAAAAATTTTAAAACCATACGAAATCTATTTTTCGTTTCTTCCGCTGCGTTTTATATCGATTTTTCCGTACAGGGTCTGGTACATAAATGGTATAGTTGTCTACCATACCAAGGATGCTAAGTTGTGGCCCTGGTTTCCCGCCGCAGTCCTCAAGACCAGGACAGCCAAATGGCACTCCTGATGCCTTTGACGGAACTCAATCTCTCCAAGAATGGTCTGGTACATAAATGGCATAGTTGCCTACCAGACCAGGGATGCGAAGTTGTTGCCCTGGTTACCCGTCGTAGTCCTCAAGACCAGGACAGCCAAATGGCACTCCTGATGCCCTTGACGGAACCCAATTTCTCCAAGAAAAAGCATGGTACATAAATGGCATAGTCGCCTACCAGGATATTTTCGACTAAGTACCAGGATTCCTAAAGCAGGAATGCCAGGTACCGTGATTTGTTAGTGTGTTCTCACCTAAGTACCGGAATCCGCGAAATAGGAAGACCCGGTGCCCAGATTCGCCTATGTGTTTTTACTTAAGTACCAGGATTCTCAGAGCAAGAATGCTGGGTACCATGATCCCTCATATGGAAAAGCTAGTCAATAAGGTGCTACTCAAAGAGCCTACCAAAATTTCACCACCCAAGTATCAGGAATTCCGGAGAAAGAGTACCAAGAGATCTTGATACTGGTTATCTGTTGGTCTCATGTTCGTCCTTAACAATTTAGGGGATTGCCATTACCATATAGTTTTTAAGTCAGGTACATGCAGGGGACTGGTTCTCAAATCAGGGTTATACATCTTTTACAACCTCAACATAATGCAGGATGTCAACAGGATACCACTATCGAAATTAATCAGGAATCTGACAAAAAAAGAGAGGAAATCTACTATTGATCAACCAGGGAGCCTGACACGCAAGAGACAATTCTAAAATATATATGAGCGTGTTTGTTTATCCGCAAGTGCACGGATCATTTGACGATCGTGTAGCAGTAAGTACAGTTCGTTCCCACAAGGAGGTATGGTACCTTTAAGCTAGTTCTAGGTCTTAGATAATATATACAATCTATTTACACTAATTACATACAAGAAAAGTAAAATCGTGGTTGTGATCGGAAATCTTCGAAACTGAAATCAACTAAACTAATAGCAAGGTTTGAAAATTGAAAAAAACTAAACTAAATCAAGCAAGGATTTTGATATTGGATTAAAACTAAATCAAAGAGCAAAGCAATTTTAAACTACAATTAAACTACACTAAAACCCTTACAACTAAATCAACCTAAATCCAATTAACTACAACTAAGTTAAACAATCAATTTAACTAATCAAAGCAAATAAAATCAACCAACTACAAAACTTGTAAATAAAAGCTCAACTAAACTAATACATCAACTAACTATATATATATATATATATATCAATAATATAAATACAACAAAACCCCAACAAGTTCTTAGTTACAAACTTTAATAGAAATCAAAGAGAACAATAAAGAGAATGAAACAACCTTGAAGGTCTTTAAGAATTCCAACTCCATCTTCAACTCCTAGAGATCTAAGAGTGCAACAAAGGTGGCTTAGTGAGATAATTGTGTGAGAGAGTGTTTGTGTGTTGGATGTTGAGGGAGATTATCTAAAAAACTCTTAAAACTATCAGGGGATTTCTTCACAAAAAGATTGGGTTTTTTTAAGGTAACAAGAGGGTGGTATATATTCAGTGGAAAATGTTGGGCATGAAATGGGTGTAAAATGACGATTTTTCCCTTGGTTGAAAATGGGAATTCTGCTAGCTCGAACAGAAATCTACGAGTTAGAACTCACAGTTCGAAGTAGCAGACACCTCTAAAAGAGCTGGTGCTGCAAGATGGTGCTAGCAGATGAAGTTTGAAGCTTTGGCCTTCAATGGTGGAAAGGTGGCAGAGAGAAAACAGTTGTGTTAGACACTTGAATGGGTGGCATTCTAACCGAGGAGAGTGCGCCGGCGATCTGGGGGGAGAAACACGGGAAAACTGGCCGGAAACGGGCTAGAAAAGGTCGGGTTGAAGTCGGGTCTGAACCGGGTCATGCGCGGGTCGGATCAGCTGCGGGTCGGGTCGACTGGAGGTTGAAGACTATGATGACGTCACACTGACTCGAGCAGAAGCACAAAACGCACCATTTCATTAAATAACATGGCAGCTGTGCTGTACTTTGGTTAGCAAATTACAATATGGTCCCTTGTACTCTCCAGTATCAATATTGCATTTCGGCAACCAAGGTATGAAATCTTCCTCTAATTTCGTTACCTATCACTCTAATCTCAATTATCAACCTTTCATCAACAATTTTTTCCCTCTTTTGCATGAACTTCATTGTTCAAAGATGGGCCACGATTTTGTGCCCTTTACCCTTGTTAATTTTGAACTGTTTATTGAATACCTATGAGGATTGAATGATGGGTTGTTGTCTAATTATACATGTGAAGTGTTTATTGTTAATTTAACTATCTATTGCAATTGGATGTTCAAATTCCGAATTTAGGGTTTATATGATTGAATGGAATTTCTATACATGGGTTAGAGCCATATTATTGTGAGTTAGGTCGATGATGTGCTGTGGGTGTGAAGTACGTGCGATGATTGTGATTCTGCATGCGCTGGTATATGGGAACGAGTTAAAGTGCGGGTCCAGTACGGGCCAGTCACCCGCACTTAACCCGCACTCTATCAGTCTGGCAGAAAATTCATTCTTTTAAATTGTTTCATCATAACCTCATGGTTCCTTGATATGAGCATTCCCTTAAAACTATTGTTTATTGTGCAAATGTCATGAAGAACCAGGCACTCTACTAGGCAAGGCAGTCAGGTTTCCGAGCGAAAACCGAGGAGGGGACCTCAGGTTCTACAACCATGGGTCAAGCATCCAGAGTTTGAGGATCGCTTGGAGTATTTTAGGGAACTAGACGCTGTGGTTGAAAGAGGGATAGCAGTAGGAGAGCTAGCGGCCACCTCGATACCTCAAGTAGTTGAAACGAGGGGATGTGAAACTTTTGTTAGCCCCCCTCCTATGTTTTACAGAAGCGTGGTGGAGGAATTCTATGCAGGAATGATACCAGATACTTTTCAGCGATCATCCTCCATTTTGGTCTAAGGGGTGGAGGTCCGAATGACTATCACGGACATCAACAAATACTATCTGACGGAGTTCCCAGTTGATCCAGAGGCAGTCAGAAGACTACGACAGGGGGTAACTTGGAATGATTTCTTTGTGACACAGAATGTGGAGTTTGCCAACCAGTTGGTGATCCATCCAATGGACTTCTCGGTGGCACCAGATCATCGGATGAAGCACACCAACTTGAAGAGGGAGTTAGGTTTTTGGCATGTGTTCGTCTCTCATTCCCCGATTCCCAGGAAGCACATCACTTCAGTAAATTTCAATGTAGCAATGATCCTTTATTGTATACTTCAGAATCAATTGGTCGACATTGAATTTCTGGTCAAGAGAGAGATACTTGAACTGGGAGGTGTCAAGTAGACAAGCAACCACTCATCTTCTCTAGTCCAATCACTGCATTTTGCAGAGAGGCAGGGGTGGATTTTGGGTCTGATCCCTTTGAATGTGGTTTGGGGCCTGTTGGGCGGTTCACATGGAATGAGCAATTGAGAGAACGAAACCCCTCTGGTATCAGAGTCAGAACAGGGAGAAAGAAATCTGCTCAAGGGGGAAGCACAAGCAGACAAGCTGAAGACGTTATAGAACCATCGGAGTTGGAACCGGTTTATTTAGAATACAGTGATTACAGTCAGATGCCCTCACCTCCGCAGGACACTTCTGGGGAGATCCCTTGGCAGACCTTGCTTGCGGGATTAGAGAACCTTAAGACTGAGGTCGTAAAGAACCGAAAGCAGATTGCTGAGAGTAGAGCAGAATCCAGTGAGTATTATACTGACATTTGGGGCAATCTCACCGACATAAGGGAGGCACTCAGTCTCCTAGTTTATCTAAGGAAGAAGAAGAGGCCCGTTACTTTCTCACCACCTTCAGGAGGCCTAGCCATTCACTCACATGTGACCGAGCTCCGAGCTGCAGTGGAGATATCCAAGAAGGAACATGAAGATAGGATCAGAGCAGAACTTGACCCCAAGGGGAAAGGGATATCCAGTGAACCAGAGAAGGAGTTTTCAGACGACGTTTAGCCATCCGTTTCCTTTATGTTTATTGCTATTAATTTAGGACTATTTTGTTTTATTTCTTTTATTTGTAGTTTCCTTTGACAGCATGGAGATTTTGGTTTTATTTCGCATTTGATTTTCTTTTAGTAGAGTTGTTGTGTGTTTAAGCTAGGTTGTGCATCTTTTGGGAAGCACACGACAACACGCACAGACAACGAACTAGCTTCCTTCTAAAGGGAGTTTCTACCTTCGATTTTGTACTTCATTGCTTTAAATTTTGATGAATGCGAATTTAGATTTTGTTAATATGAATAAGCAAGGTTGAAGCATATTGATCATATACTTGGGGTGTTGAATCCTCATTCCGCAAATTATTGTGATTATGCTTGTTATTGGTTGCGCTTTATGCATGTTCATAATTTTCAAGTCGTCTATGGTGTTTCACCTCCGTTAGAACATACCTTGTGAATTCCAACAATGGGGACATTGTTGAGTTTTGGTTTGGAGGTGTGTTACGCGTTGTAGTCTTGTAGTGTCCAATTTTTCAATTTTGTCACTTGTCCAATTTTCAAACTGTAAGCAGTATGGGTATGATGCCTCTAGCGTGTACTTTTGGCGAGTTCTTTGTATGTGCTCTGACCTTGTGACATAGTTTGGTGCTACTTGAGGGTTCGCTTGCACCGCCATGGGGTCGTCCTACCCCGTTGGTGTTAAGTAGTGGGGACTCAATGTTCCCATGCCTAGTTCTAATAGTGGAGATACCCATGAGATCACAAACACAAACGTTAAAGTGTGTATTTTGAGTGTATTATTGATTATTCTTAAACATGCCTCTCGTCATTTATGTCATGTGCCATAGGACTTGCATATCATTTTGTGAAGTGTGTGATGGATGCTTTCATTCCCTTTTTAGATGGTTGTGGAGGTGATATTAGGGAATGTGTGTGCACTGAATTACCTTTACTAGCCTAAACACGTTCATACCATATTGTGTGCTCCAAAGCCAAGCTTGAGGCCAAACACTTACTCTTTTATTTTATACCACATTCAATCATATACCTAATAGCCTAACACATGCCTACCCTTGTACTAATCATGTTAGGATGTGAAATGGTGGTGATGAAAGGAATTAAGCACTAAATGGTCAAATAGCGGGTAAAATGAAATAATTGTTGAAAATATGCAAGGAAAGGGCTAAGAATTGTACTTGTGTGCCATAAGTGCCCAAGAAAGAGAAATTGTACAACTCAAAACGGAGTACAGCATCGTGATTGCGAAATTGTAAAACTCAAAGGGAAATTGTACTTGTGTGCCATAATTGTGATTGTGTTATGCTAAATACGCTCAAAGCGAAGTACAACATTGAAGGCATGAATGTGGATTAAACGATTGCCTAGAGGTTTGCGTATGAGTGATAAAAGACCATTGTATGGGTGTAGGGATATATTCTAGCATGATTGGTGAGTTTGAACTCCAAATGTTTCTATTCTTTGTGTAACCTCATTAAACCCCATAGCCACACTATAACTGGTGGAAAAGCCCTATTTGATCCATATAAAGTCTAGTTTGGGAATGTCGGTTGAAGCAAGATCTTTCACGTCCATGGCATAGTGATTCTTTCCTAGGATAGTTCATTGCTTAAATTTTGTGCAGAATTCATCTTTGCATACTCGTTTGTGTGGAACTTAGGACTCTGTGAGGAAACAAAAGAGAGAATCCATGCGAGCTTTAGAATTGAAGCGAATCATGCTCAAGGTATGGGAGTAAGTTGTCCCTAATTCATGAATGCCTTTAGGTGTGGGATTCGTGTTCGTATGAGCCTCCCTTTGGTGTCTCCAAATTGCTCTTGATCTTGTGCATATGTTTTTCTCCTCTCTATCACACCTATGTGTATCATATCACACATTGGACTTGCGGCATGGTTGAATTATTGTTTAGATGTCTAAGATTTACCTTCAGTTGGCGTTTGATTGTTTTAGATTATGTTTGCTCGAGGACGAGCAAAGGTTTGGTTTGGGGGTGTTTGATCGTTCCAAATATGCAGTATATTTAGGCCATCAAATCTGTATCTTGTGTTCTGTTTTCGTGCTTTTTGGTATCTCTAATGGGTTGTTATGTGCGTAATTGTAGGAAATGGTGCAATGATGGGTTTGGAAGCATGTTACGGTGGTTTCAGCAGAAAAGGGGAGAAAGGAAAGACAAAGGATCAGAAGCAGCTCTACAGTGCGGATCAAGTGTGGGTCGAAACCGCACTCCAACCGCACTCATTCCAATAGCCGGGACTTGATGCTGAAAAAGAGTTAAAGTGCGGGTACAGTGCGGGTCATCCAACTGCACTCCACCCACACTATTGCCAAAACCAGAGAAGCTGATTTTCACCTGACGTTAAAGTGTGAGTATAGTGCGAGTAGAGTGCACGTACAGTGCAGGTCATCCAACCGCACTCCACCCGCACTGTCGCCAAAACTAGAGAAGCTAACTTGCACCTGACATTAAAGTGCGGGTCAAGTGAGGGTAATCCAACCGCACTACACCCGCACTGTTGCTTAAGACAGAGGAGTGGATTTACACCTGACATTAGAGTGCGCGTATTGTACGGGTAAAGTGCGGGTAATCCAACCGCACTCCATCCGTACTATTTCCCAGATCCGAGAATTGAAGATAAAGACAACACATATAGTGCGGGTACAGTGCGGGTAATTCACCCGCACTCCACCCGCACTTCTCGTGTGCCAGTTTGTTTTCTGAAGTTTAAGTGATCTATTTTTGTATATTGTATAAATAGAATAGTTGGAGAACGTTTTAGAGATCCTTTGACCGAGATTTTCAGAGGTTTTACACACTTAGATCTAGAGTCTCTCTCTCTCTCACACACTTACATTCTCTACTCAACTTCAAGGAAGGTAAGAGATTGAAGCAACTTCAAGGAAGGAGATGTTCTCCAAGGGTTCTTTCTTTTTCCTTTCTCTTATTTTCCTAGTTGTAATGAGTAGCTAAATCCCCTCTAAGGGGTTGATGGAGTAGTTAGTTGGATATAGGGCATATACATAAACTTGATTTTATATTTATATTCATGTCTATCTTTCATTGTTCTATTCTTGTTATGAATGGTTATCATTGATTTCTTGTTTAGATACATCCTCTTAGCAAGATCTCTTTGGATTATGTATAAGTCTTGCATCTAGATATACATCCTATTTAGTTGTTTCTTGCTCTAATGAATGGACGGAACATCATGAATTCTGACTCTCAAACCGCGGTCTTAATCTAACCTCGATCGAGTTTCCGGTACTATACATCCTAGGTTGGAGCCCGTGAGAGGATTAGAAGTCATCACTATACATCCTAGGTTTACTACGTTTACAATTGGTTGAGTCATTGATAGGTAGACGAGCTTCATTTTCAGAATCCGATGAACAACCAACACTATACATCCTAGGTTGGTGGTTTACGACAGATTAATTCCTAATAGGTGGTCCTCATTATACATCCTAGTTGACCACTTTCTAGGGATAAATAACCGACTCTATACATCCTAGGTCGGTTACCTTTGAATAGACGTGCCTATTTATAGGTTGTTGCATTGCCCAGTATTGACTTTCGAATCCGTTAACTCCTTAGTTCCCATCATCATTTTATCCTTCATCTCATTTTCCTTTCCTCTAGTTTGCATTTTTAAGTTAGTGTTAGTAGTAGGATAATTCACCATCTACATCTTCATCATTTTATGTTTCGTTTAATATATATATATATATATATACATTAACATTACTATAGCCATGACTAATTTTAGCTAGCTCCGCTCCCTGTGGACGACACCCCAATTGCTACCATACGTGTGTTTTTCCAAACCAATTTAGGCTTCGTGAGGTTTTTACAATTATTGTTGATGAATTGATCTTTTTAAAACGACACGAAAACCGTTCGTCAATTATGTTCAAAGAACTTACAGTTTGATGTCTTTGCTATGAATTTTCAGTTATTTATCGGAGTTTGTGTTTTTTTGGTATACACCTTTCAACATTCTAAGTACTCGATTATGAATGAAAGATAATATTTCCTTGACACAATATCTCAAGCATCATCTGCCAGTTTCGTTTCAATAGACATCTACCAAAATGTTATCTTTAATTCATAAAAAGGCAAAACAGATGCCTTGAACAAACATAAAATATACATATACATAAACAAACACAAACAACCTTTCAAAGATATTTTCCCACTCTTTCTCCAATAACAAAAACAATAAGGTATATGACCAGCATAACTCTTTTTGTTTGAATGGGTTCGGTGTAAAGAACCTTATCTTATCTTCTTTAGTACCAGAAGTATCAATCGAATGTTTTTCACGCTGAATGGCATGGCTTCAGATAGCTTCATATGCTTCATCCACAGTATTCAATTTCTGGTAAGAAGCACTCGTAAATTCATCAACTTGTTGATGGCATTCAGGCCAAGAGTCGAACACACCAGTTTTCCTGCCTTTGAAAACAGCATACACCGAATTATTCACCATTTCATACAACATACTGAATATATGTATAAAAAACAAGTAACTAACAAACCAAAAATGCAATGTTTTATAATGACAAAACAACAAACTAAATCCAGCAGCTTTCCAATTTTGCAGATAACCAAACAAAATTAACTAAACAAAATTAACTAAATCTAGCGTACACCATTTTTTTCGCACATCACTTCTAAACAAAATGAAATAACAAAAACCAGTTATGGTTAATAGGGCATAGAAGTCTTTCGAAAGAAATCAGAGATAGAATCTATACTTTCTTGTAACTATGATTTCTTTCGAAAACCTCTATGCCCATTGAACTCATTTTCGAACTAAGATCATAAATGAATTATAAATCAAAAACTAAACTGTTAACTGAAAAATCACTCTGGGAGCGAAATCTCAATTAACACCCTCGACCCACTACCCCGAAGGCCACAGCGGGTGTAGGTACTTTATACCGTGGTTCTGGTAAGGTGAAAGCTAGATAGATGTCATGGTAGGAGAACAATCATCCCTCCATATGGTGCAGTATGCTGGTACCCGATCTTGGTATCTGATCCTGGTACCTAGTCACCTCTCTATGTGCCTTTAATAGTCCCCCGACCTATATAATGAGCCAGGAGAGGTACATGAGAGGTAGAACCAGCATGGTCAGTGCCTAGCATGCATACATGCATTCATAACAAGGAGATAGATGGAAGAATGATAACTTTTTTAGTAGTGGTGGACTGACCTAAGAGGAAAAAGCATCACGATTGATCACATGCTGAAAAAACCCCCAAGCAGTATCCATAGGAAGGGAGAAAGACCCTTCTTTATATTTATATATCTCGAGAGGTGCTCCGGAAAGCTTACATCAGTACAAACTGAGACCTGATAGGTCATAGTTGGAGGGGTACCACTTGGTACCGATACATATCTGGAGAAAATTAATAAGCATAATAGTCGATATAATGGTGGGAGATGTCGAACTGTATTTTTGGTGGAGAAATTGATGAAATCTGGGATATGGGACATCTTGGAGACATGGAGATGTTTGAGGGCTGTTGGAGAATGTTGGAACCCTTGAGATGGAGAAATTCGAGAGAGCTGGTGACAAAGTCAGAACCAGAGCTAGTGAACTATGTTTATTGTTCGAACCCCCTTCTTGGAGAGAACTTCGTCATATTTATATGTTCTGATTCTTGTTGCCCACTCCACTAATTAATTCGCAATTAAAGGAACGTTGACCTGACATTAATGGAGTTGAATATTCTCTCATTAATGGCGTTGGGAATGGCCATTAAAGAGTTGACTGATCTTCTCATTAATGGGGCTGATTATCTCCATTAATAGAGTTGACTGATTCCTTCATTAATGGCGTTATAAATAACCATTAAAGAGTTGACTGATCTTCTCATTAATGGGGTTGAATATCTCCATTAATAAAGTTGACTGATTCCCTCATTAATGGTGTTGTGAATGGCCATTAAAGAGTTGACTGATCTTCTCATTAATGGGGCTGATTATCTCCATTAATAGAGTTGACTGATTCCCTCATTAATGGCGTTATGAATGGCCATTAAAGAGTTGACTGATCTTCTCATTAATGGGGCTGATTATCTCCATTAATAGAGTTGCCTTATTCCCTCATTAATGGCGTTGTGAATGGCCATTAATGAGGTCAGATGGTGTTGTATGCTTCTTCCCTTCAGGCAAGATACTATAGTGTACCAGCCCCTTCTCGCTGGTGTGGCACTTGTTTTGGCATGCTAGTGGCTTCGTGGCGACATTCTTCCTGCTCGGTGAGTAGGATACCTGTCTACGGTGGATTCCGGGTTGATGTCAAGGTACTGGGTACCAAGCATATATCGAGGTATTCGGGCACCAAGTAGATGTTGAGGTACCTTGGGGTACTGGATACATGTCACGGTACCTAGGTGGCGGGTAGGAGGCACCAGGTATATGCGAGGTACTGGGTGCATGGTATCGTGGTACCAGCTTCACCAGGTGTCGGGGTAGATTTACCTGCTCTTCCTGGTTCATATTTCTGGAGCCTCATCTAGATAGACAGACATTCGAGGTTCTGGCCCTACTAGGTATCGCTTTTTCCAAGGTAGCGGTATTGTTCCTGCGGGGTACCTGGGAGCCGGGAATGGTCCCTACCAGGTGGTTACTTAGTTTAAAATTCTTCTTTGGACCCCTGCCAAAAAACCATGTTATCAGAAGTCCCTCCTGACTTCAATCACTTGCTCTACACGTATGCAGCGTTTCAATATTCGACGGAGTGTGGATATGATCCCGCGTTCCTTCTTGTCGTGATTCCTCGTAGAGGTCGTCAAGTATGGCGTTTACTGTTTCGTAGAGCGAGGTAGATCCATGCCCTAGTCTTGGTACTAGGAGCTTGGTTTGACCTTTCTATATCCCTTGGAGCTTAAAAGTGGCCACTATAGGCGCTCTTCGGTGGTAGCGGGGCTTCGACGAGCTTCCTCCAATTTATCTAGTTAGGTCTGAATCTTCCCTCAGTGATATAGAGCAATACTGTAATACGAGCTAGGTGCCTAATAGGCTCTCTCTGAGCTTGGAGAGAATGGCGGGCTTCTGGGGAGGTTGCAAGGTAATCTTGACCTTGGGGAGCCTGGATCGTCATGCGTCTAGCAGTCCCTGAATTCTTGCACTTCGGTGTTAGGAGCTCGATCTGATCTTGTCGGGCTCCATATTTGATGTTTCCAGAGGTCGACGACCTTTCTTCGCTTCTGCGGGGTGGCTCCACAGCTCGACCCCGGGACCCGCTGTTCCATGGTGGGTAATCTTGGGCCTGGATTCGGGCTAGGAGGGTGGAGAATTTCACGTTGGTTCCTAGCCAAAATTATCTATTAACATTTATTAGTATATTTCTTCATTTGCATATCCTTTTTACTTTAATAACATTTCCAAGGTCTACGGATAAGATGAATGGCTTCATAGTGCACTGCGATATACATTGGATTGATAACTATGTGATGGGTCCAATTTCCTTTGCATGTACTGAAGACAAATATAGTAAATTGTTGGAAACAATTTGTCACCGGATCTGGGTTAGCAGCAATATATTCCATATCAAGATAAGTTTAGACCTTATAATGGCGAAAGGGAGTTGTACATTATCCATTATGAGTGATCTGGTGTATCCTGTTTGCTTTCTCATAATCAATCCTCCTGGACTTAAATTAAAGTCGAATTCGTAGAAAGATCTGTACCGCCAAAGGCAGCTGAAAATGTATTTCAAACTCCGATGAAGTCAAAAAATACAACAATCCACTCATGTATACCGTCAGCTTTTAAACCCTCCAGTAATTCAGAATCCCCAATTGGTACTCCATATTTCAAGTCAGTGAGTGGTAGCAGCCAGTCGTACTGGCCTTCCCCCGGATTTACATCGGGCGAGAAAGATCAAGGGACTTCAGCATCGACCAATAAGCATGCAGAGGCTTTGGTGGATAATTCTGATAGTTTTGAAACCTCCGATACATAGGATGAGGATGAGTGTAGCAGTGACAGACAAGCGTCGACAGACTGTAGAGAAGCAGAAACATATGGAGCACCTAACAGTTCTACACCCTCTATGACGACACGGTGGACAATACCGGGGTCAGAACTGTACTCAATTCAACCCTTTAGATCAAAAGGATTGTTTGAAGACAATGGAAATGTAGGATCAAAACCCTATTATCAGAAGTCCCCCCTACTTGAAACGAGAAAATGCTCTCAACATTCTTGGCTTAGGCAAATCAGGGTACCTGGCATTCCTGATCAAGGGATACTGGTACTTAAGCGAAACGATGCATTCAGATCTGGGTACCTGGCATTGCTGTTCCTGGAATCCTGGTACATATGCAAAAGTTATGGTGGATCATAGTACCTAGCCTTCCTGTTTCAAGGAACCTCGGTACCTAGGCAAAAATGCTGACGAATCAAAGTTAGGCAAAAATACTGGCGAATCATGGTACCTATTCTTCCATTTTTCAGGTATTTGGGTACAGAGGCGAAAACAATCCTGGAAGGCAACTATACCATCAAGATCCTCCTTGGCGAGGGCGGTACCCGTCCAAGGCAGCAGGAGGGCCATTTAGCTGTCCTGGTCTTGAGGCAAACATATTGGCGAAAACGGGTACCTTACATTCCTTTTCTCAGAATCTTGGTACTCTGGCAAAAACAAGGCGAACACATTGGCAGATCTAGGTACCTCGCATTCCTTTCTAGGAATCTTGGTACTCTGGCGAAAACAAGGCAAACACATTGGCGGATCTAGGTACCTCGCATTCATTTCTAGGAATCTTAGTACTCTGGCGAAAACAAGGCGAACACATTGGCGGATCTAGGTACCTCGCATTCCTTTCTCTTGGCTTTGGTGAATCTGGGTAACTGGTATTCCTGTTTAGGGGATCCTAGTACTTTGTCTATAATATTGGCGAATCGTGGTACCTAGCCTTCCATTTTTCAAGAATCTGGGTACATAGGCGAAAACGATCCCGGTAGGCAACTATGCCATCCAAATCCTTCCTGGAGGGGGGTGGTGCCCGACCAAGGCAGCAAGAGGAACATTTGGTTGTCCTAGTCTTGAGGTGAAAACACATAGGTGAACATATTGGAGAAAATGGGTAACTTACATTCTTGTTCTAGGAATCCTGGTACTCTTGCGAGCACATGGTGAACATATTGGAGAATCTGGGTACCTCGCATTCCTGTTCCAGGAATCTTGGTACTTTGGTGAACATATGGCGAACATTCTTGCGAAACTGGGTACCTCGCATTCCTATTCTAGGAATCTTGGTACCTTAGCGAACACATGGCGAACATTCTGGCAATAAGATCCTAGTAGGCAACTAAGGCCACTTTAGCACCAAGTCTTTCTTAGCGGGGGGTAGTGCCCGGCCAAGGCCTTGATCTGGCAAGCAACTATGCTCTTACTATCCAAACCATTCTCAATGGGGGGTGGTGCCCAGCCGAGGTTTGATCCGTCGGGCAACTATGCTATTACGTACCGGATCCTTCCTAACGGGAGGTGGTGCCCGGCCAGGGAAGTAGGAATGCCATGTGGCTTTTCCTGGTCTTGAGGAGATCCTCCTAGATGGATTAAACCAGTCCAGGGCATCAGAAGAGCTATCTAGCTATCCCAATCTTTAAGGTGATCCTCCTGGAGGGATTGACCCGGTCCAGGGTATCAGGATAGCTATCTTGCTATCCAGGTCTTTAAGGCGATCCTCTTGGAGGGATTGACCCGGTCCATGGTATCAGAAGAGCTATCTATCTATCCTGATCTTTAATGCGATCCTTCTGGAGGGATTAATCTGGTCCAGGGCATCAGGCATTTTGGTGCAAGGAATCCTGGTCTTTAACTGATGGTTCTGGTAGGCAACTAAGGCCACTTCAGCACTAGGTCTTTCTTGGCTGAGGGTCGTGCCCGACCAAGGTATCAGGAATGTTATGTGGATATCCTGATTTCGATCATAGGTGAAAGGCGATCATATGAGAACTACCAAGGCGATTGTAGGAGAAATACCAAGACGATCATACTCAAGGTGGTACAACTCCAGGCGATACTGATCAATGCTCACCCGGCAGGCTTCATTAGTAAAACCTTCTGAGGTGATCAGCGTTCCGGGTATAAGTAATAGAGTGACGTTCCGCAAAGGAGCTTTTATCGTGGACTGATCATTATGAGAACTCTTTCCATGTTGAGGTCACTACCACTCCCATATGAATACTATGGACAATGGTGAGCTTGTAGCCCCCAAGTGATGTAGTTGGTTCAGGGACCTACTTGGAGTAGATGAGCATTTTTAACAATCATAATGGCGTTCAAGACTTTGCTTGAACTAACCTGGACCTCGGTAGCTTGCTGGGGGCGCTGGGTAGCCCAGTATAAAAAATCAGGAACCCCTAATCTTGCAGCTGTGATCTAGGTAGATCACATGGGCGTTGTGAAAGGCCCAATAAGATAAGTGAGGAACTTCTGATCTTGCAGTAGTGTTGCTGCTCCAGAGGCTTACTTAGACATGTAGAAGGCCTCAGTAATGTGCAAAGCCTCTGAGCTCTACCTGAGCGGATCGGGACATAGGTGGCTCACTAGGGCGTTGAAGGGCCTGGTACAAGAGGTAGGGAGCCACCTGCATGATACTGGTCCAGAGGCATGCGTGGGATCCTAGAAGTCCCCAGCAACTGAAATGTAGCTCTAGACCTTGGAATGAATCGGGACACAGTGGCTCACTTGGGCGTTGACTAGCCCGGTAAAAGAAGTGAGGAGCCACTGGGTCATGCAGCTAGGCTACTGCTCCAGAGGCATGCTTAGGCATGTAGGAGGCCTCAGCAATGTGGGAAACCTCTAAGTTCTACCCGAACGGATCGGGACATAGGTGGTTCGCTAAGGCGTTGAGTGGCCCAGTAAGAGAGGTAAGGAGCCATCAGTGTGGTACTGGTCCAGAGGCATGGTTGGGATCGTAGAAGTCCACAGCAACTGATATATGTCTCTGGACCTTCCTGGAATTAATAGGGACACAGTGGCTCACTTGGGCGTTGACCGGCCCAGTAAGAGAGGTAAGGAGCCATCAGTGTGGTACTGGTCCAAAGGCATGCTTGGGATCCTAGAAGTCCACAGCAACTGATAAATGTCTCTGGACCTTCCTGGAATGAATAGGGACACAGTGGCTCACTTGGGCGTTGACCGGCCTGGTATAAGAAGTGACGAGCAAACGGGTCATGCAGCGGGTTGATGCTCTAGAGGCTTGCTAAGGTATGTAGGAGGCCTCGGCAATGTGGGAAGCCTTTGGACTCTCTCCGAATGAATCGGGACATAGGTGGCTCGCTAGGGCGTTGAATGGCCCGGTACGAAAGGTAAGGAGCCACCGGTATGATACTGGTCCAGAAGCATGCTTGGGATTCTACAAATCCCCAGCAACTGAAATATGGCTCTAGACCATCCTGGAATGAATCGGGACACAGTGGCTCACTTGGGCATTGAACGACCAGGTATAATAATTTAGGAGCCATTGGGCCATGCAGCAGGGCTGCTGCTCCAGAGGCTTGCTTAGGCATGTAGGATGCCATAGCAATATGGGAAGCCTCTGAGCTCTCCCCAAACGGATCGGGACATCGGTGGCTCTCTAGGGCGTTGATGGACCTAGTATAAGAGGTAAGAAGCCACCGGAATGGTACTGATCTAGAGGCATGCTTGGGATCCTAGAAGTCTCCAGCAACTGAAATGTGGCTCTGGACCGTCCTGGAATGAATCGGGACACAGTGGCTCACTTGGGCCTTGACCGGCCAGGTGCAAGGAGTGAGGAGCCACTAGGCCTCTACCGGATGCGCTGCTCCTATGATCATATTGTTGAGTTGGCTTCTCGGGTACATACGTTGACCTGCTACCTTGGAGCTTTTGAAGAGTCGATCTGGTGACATGAGGGGATTTGCATGAACAGGTGCAAATCCGATAGATCGCAGTGGATCTGCTGCATAAGAGATCTGCTGAGAGCAGAGCAAATCTTCTGTAAGAAAGCATGAGAGGTACAACTCTACCGCATATGAGCTCTAAATGTACCGGAACAGATCTATTGTAGAGGATATCGTAGCGGATCTGCTGCATAAGAGATCTGCTGATACCTGAGTAAACCCTCTGTAAAGAAGCTGGAGAGGTGCAACTCTACTGTATAAAAGCTCTAGATGTACCAGAGCAAATCTACTGTAGAGGAGATCGAGGCAGATCTACTGCATAGGAGATCGTAGAAGATCTAATGCATAGGAGATCTGCTGATAATGGAACAAACCCTCTATATGGTAGCAAGAGCGGTGCAACTCTGCTACATAAGAGCTCTAGAAGTACCAGATCGGATCTGCAGTAGAGGAGCTTCGTAAGTATATGAGAATGTTTATTGCATAGGAGCAGCATGGTAGACCGGTTCAGCCAGGAATCCCACGTACCATATTTGTCAATAGTAGAAAGTCGAGCATGCATGTAGAGATAAGGATGCTCATGTACGTGGAAGCCACATTGGTGAGTTTCCCACAGACGGCGCCAAAAAGTGTTTACTGAAAAATCACTCGGGGAGCGAAATCTCAATTAACACCCTCGACCCGCTACCCCGGAGGCCGCAGCGGGTGTAGGTACTTTGTACCATGGTTTTGGTAAGGTGAAAGAGAGATAGATGCCATGGTAGGAGAACAATCATCCCTCCATCTGGTGCAGTAGGCTGGTACCCGATCTTGGTATCTGATCCGGGTACTTAGTCACCTCTCTAGGTGCCTTTAATAGTCCCCCGACCTAGGTAATGAGCCAGGAGAGGTACATGAGAGGTAAGGTCAGCATGGTCGGTGCCTAGCACGTATACATGCATTCATAACAAGGAGATAGATGGAAGAATGACAACTCTTTTAGTAGTGGTGGACTGACCTAGGGGGAAAAAGCATCACGATTGATCACATGCTGAAAAACCCCCAAGCAGTATCCATAGGAAGGGAGAAAGACCCTTCTTTATATTTATATATCTCGAGAGGTGCTCCGGAGAGCTTACATCAGTACAAACTGAGACCTGATAGGTCATAGTTGGAGGGGTACCACTTGGTACCGATACATATCTGGAGAAAATTAATGTGCATAATAGTCGATACAATGGTGGGAGATGTCGAACTGTATTTCTGGTGGAGAAATGGATGAAATCTGGGATCGGAGACATCTTGGAGACATGGATGTAGGGAAAAACTGCTTAAAACCGCAGCGGAAGGCGAAAAAATAATTTTCGTATAGTTTAAAATTTTTCTAAAGATTTGAACCTTAACCCTTTAATTAATTAAACTCAAATATACGGTTAGAGTTAAATACCTCTTGTCGCGTGATCCGATTGACTTACGTCGATGATAATCCGTAAGATCTTCAATCCTAGCACGTACGTGAATCACCTAGGAGCGTGGTCTCCCTTTTTCTTTGAATTGCTTACCTTAGAATGGATGTATGGAATTTCTGATCTTGATCTTCAATAGTAAAACACCAAGAGCCTAAAAAAATAGTTCCGGTCACTTTTGAATTCACAATCAATATGATTGAAACTCGCGTAACCCTAAATCGAAAGTGTGCACAAAACCTTTTGATGTTAAAGGCTTGTAAGTGCACTATCAAATGAGAACTTATTTTCTTTTTCTCTCTTGGCCGAAAATCTATGTGTATAGAGTAGGATTTTTTTTTTCTTTTCAAAACAAACAAAAAATCTCTCTCTATTTTGCTTCTTCTAGGTGGCCGAAAATTCATAACCTTATATTTATAGGTTGGTCGAATTTTCTCCTTCACCAAGTAGGGTTGGCCGAATTCATTGAATAGGAAATCTAAGGTTGGTTAATTTCCTTACTTGAAAAGGAATTGTCCTTTTCCCTAATTCCTATCAATTCAAGAATCCTAACCCTTGTAGGACTAGTGGTGGCTGAATTCTTTGTATAATAAGGAGTGTATGTGGACTTAATTCTTACCGCATTAGGACTCATATCACTTAAAAGAATTCCAACCCTAATCCAACACATAGTATCTAATTTACTGATCAGGAAAAGATTTTGATTTAAACTATTAATTAATTAAATAATTAATTAATTCCCATTTAATCAAAACAATAAAATAAAATAATATCTTGGACTATTTTATTTAGCCTTGCCGCCCACACCATGTATATATGGGCACAATATTATTTTTCTTATTTTATTTAATCCATTAGACTTTAAATAAAAGCCCACATGTAAACCAGACTTATTCTTACTAAAAGAAACAAGCCTACATGTCTCATTTTAATATATTAATATAATAGTGCAGCCCATTAAATAAATAATAGACATATTATATTCTTAATATATTAAATGCAATTCTAGATGGACCCATAAATTGGTCCGGTAGAATATATCAAGTGATCCATGCAAGTACGTGTGGATTGTGGATCTTGGCGGACTATCTAAATTTAAGCTTCAATAGACATAACCTAATCACAATCAACAAATGATTCACTTAGGTCCGATCTATTAATTTTAACTCATTCCACTAAAGAGCTAAAATTGAACTCTTAAATAAAGATAGAATAAGGAGATGTTTCTCATTCATACCCTAGACAATCTTATAGGAGATGGTGTATCCTCGTGAATAATATCAGTAATCGCCAAGAGCTCATAGACTGCCTATAGCTCTCCAAGTTACCATATTTCCTCATATGACCACATTTTGAACTTGGATATTTTGACTTGTCCAGAAGCCATGTCTTCAATAATCATTATTGAAAACTCAACGTTGAGATTTAGTATCCAATACCTCAAAACATCCATATGATGATATTATACTCTCATTTAATAAATGGAGCCACGATGTCCATATCTATAAATGAAGTCATCTATCGATTAACAAATGAATACCACCAAACTATCGAGGATAGACTATGCTATATAATCGTACTCATTGATAGCTCAAATGATAACACTTGCAACCATAAGTCCATCATTTATTTCAGGATTTAGATAGACTCTCTGATTGTCCTGATAATGAAAAGACTTATATCTAGTGACGGTTCTAGATAAAGTATTTCATTGTGATCCAGTTCAATGCACCCAGTGCACTAGATTCTTTTACTCGAAAACCTTTCGATGATTTTAGACTCATCATAACTCATTTGATCCCACTCAAATGCTAGTAAAAGAATTCTACAACTTTATCAAGATAGAGGTGCCCAACCTTTAACTTAAGTTATGAACGTTATTCAAGACTAACTAAAGAATTGTGTCTACCTCATACATATCCAGATGTACAAACAATTCTTCATATCTCATAGTCTTTTGACCTTATGATTATTTACCTTGACAATTATAATTATAAATGCTATAAGATTTTGCAGAATCAGAAATCACTTTATTTATATGAAAAGATTGTCAATTACAATATTACACTCTTGCTATTAAGCATAATCCTAACAATGGAGATGTTGGAGGGCTGTTGGAGAATGTTGGAACCCTTGAGATGGAGAAATTCGAGAGAGTTGGTGACAAAGTCAGAACCAGAGCTGGTGAACCTGTGTTTATTGTTCGAACCCCCTTCTTGAAGAGAACTTGGTCATATTTATATGTTCTGATTTTTGTTGCCCACTCCACTAATTAATTCGCAATTAAAGGAATGTTGACCTGGCATTAATGGAGTTGAATATTCTCTCCTTAATGGCGTTGGGAATGGCCATTAAAGAGTTGACTGATCTTCTCATTAATGGGGCTGATTATCTCCATTAATAGAGTTGACTGGTTCCTTCATTAATTGCGTTGTGATTGGCCATTAAAGAGTTGACTGATCTTCTCATTAACGAGGCTGATTATCTCCATTAATAGAGTTGACTGATTCCCTCATTAATGGCGTTGTGAATGACCATTAAAGAGTTGACTGATCTTCTCATTAATGGGGCTGATTATCTCCGTTAATAGAGTTGACTGATTCCCTCATTAATGGCGTTGTGAATGGCCATTAATGAGGTCAGATGGTGTTGCATGCTTCTTCCCTTCAGGCAAGATACTCTGGTGTACCAGCCCCTTCTCGCTGGCGTGGCGCTTGTTCTAGCATGCTAGTGGCTTCGTGGCGACATTCTTCCTGCTCGGCGAGTAGGATACCTGTCTATGGTGGATTCCGGGTTGATGTCAAGGTACTGGGTACCAGGCATATATCGAGGTATTTGGGCACCAAGTAGATGTTGAGATACCCCGGGGTACTGGATACATGTCGTGGTACCTAGGTGGCAGGTAGGAGGCACCGGGTATATGCGAGGTACTGGGTGCATGGTATCGTGGTACCAGCTTCACCAGGTGTCGGGGTAGATTTACCTGCTCTTCCTGGTTCATATTTCTGGTGCCTCATCTAGATAGACAGACAGTCGAGGTTCTGGCCCTACCTGGTATCGATTCTTCCAAGGTAGCGGTATCGATCCTGCGGGGTACCTGGGAGCAGGGAATGGTCCCTACCAGGTGTTTACTTGGTGGAAAATTTTTCTTTGGACCCCTGCCAAAAAACCTTGTTAATAGAAACAAAATGAAGTAAGCTTATCTGAAAAAATTGAAGATATCGTGAAAAAAAACCTGTGAGGGGCGTGGGCGTTGTTCGTGAGGATTGAAAGAAATAAATCAGATGTGTAGAAGAGAAGATTAAGATGTGTAGAAGATGAAGATGAATTACCTAATAACCCCATGGAGTTGTAGGATCCAGTTGTAGTCCACTTTCCTTTTTTTAGTGGGATCCAGCTGTGTTCCGCAAACTTTCAAAAATGCAATGTTTTTGAAGCCCAAAAACATTATAGTTGAGGCCCTGAAATCGGGATTGAAGCCCAGAATCACTATACAGGGCTTAGATGGTATCCTTTTCCATTTCATTTTATTTTTTCGACAATTTAAATTTTTTGTTTCCAAATGTACGTCATTTGTTAAACAACATGTGGCAACACACTAGAACTTCGATACCTACAAAAATGCAATCTAGTATGGGAAGCCTTAGTCACCCAATATGTAGTAATCTAAAGTAATAGTGCAAATGTCATAAACTATTATGCCAAATTAGAAGTGTTACTAACCAATTGTAATGGACTTGGTCAAGGAGTATTTTTGTGACTGTCTGATGCTAAAAAAACACTCTATAAAGTTGCCCACCTATGTCCCATCCACTTTGGACCGTCTCGATCCAGAAGAAAATTAAGGGACCCACATCATCGGATGCACAAACAAAAAACATTCAGGTCCTGGAATAATTTGTGAAGCCCGGAAATAAAAATGACTAGTGGGATCCATCTGGGTTCAATAGCTGGACCGCAAGCCTAGAAAAAGCTCGGATTAAGCCTAGAATCCCATAAATATAAGTGAAAGCCCACCTGTTGGATTACATAATAACCCCATGGAGTTATGGGATCCAGCGTTGGTCCACTTTCATTCGTTAGTGGGATCTAGCTATGGTCCACAAACTTCCAAAAATGCAATGTTTTTGAAGCCCAGAAACATTACAGTTGAGGCCCTAGAATCGGGATTGAAGCCCAGAATCACTATACAAGGCTTAGATGATATCCATTTCCATTTAATTTTATTATTTTGACAATTTTAAAAAAATTTCGGATTGTACGGCATTTGTTACACAACATGTGGCAACACACTAGAACTTCGATACCACAAAAAATGCAATCTAGTATGGGAAGCCTTAGTCATACAATATGTAGTAATCTAAAGTAATGGTGCAAATGTTATAAACTACCATGCCAAATTAGAAGTGTTACTAACCAATTGTAATGGACTTGGTCAAGGGGTATTTTGGTGACCGTGTGATGCTCCCGAAAAACTCTATAAAGTTGCCCACCTATGTCCCATCCACTTTGGACCTTCTCGATCAGGAAGAAAATTAAGGGACCCACATCATCGGATACACAAACAAAAGACATTCAAAGCCTGGAATAATTTGTGAAGCCCGGAAATAAAAAGGACTAGTGGGAACCATTTGGGTTCAATAGTTGGACCACAAGCCCAGATAAAGCCCTGATTAAGCCTAGAAGCCCATAAATATAAGTGAAAGCCCACCTATTGATTGCTATCTCACGCCCGAGTCAAGCATTCTTAATTTTTTTTTCTTTTTTCTTTATTTCTCTCTCTCTTTCTCTCTCTCTCTCTCTCTCTCTCTCTCTGTTCTTCCTCACGACCAGATATGCAGGTAAGTGTTCTTCTTCATGACCAGTTATGTTCTACCATATATTTTATGTTTATGTTGTGTTGTTGAAAGCTCTTTTATGTTTATGTTTATTTTATTTTGTTCATTTTCAGAATTACTTATGGTTGTCCATAACCCTAGGTTTTTTGTCATGTTGAATCAGGAGAGAAAGCTGAACCCTAGAGTGTTCTTTGACCTCAACATCAGCGGCCATCCGGCGGGTAGACTTGTGATAGAGCTTTTCGCCAACAGCACCCCCATAACAGTGGAGAATTTTCAGGCTTTCTGCATCGACGAGAAGGGAATAAGTAGGAACGGGAAGCCACTCCACTAGAAGGGAACAATCTTCCACCACGTGAATCCTAGGTCCGTGTTCAAGGGAGGAGACTTGACTGAAGGAAATGGACTAGAACGTGAGTCCATCTACTGCGATAGTTTCACCGACGAAAACTTTGTACACAAGCACACCGGTCCTGGGATCCTCTCCATGGCTAATACATGCCCAGACACCAACGACTCCCTATTTCTCATATGTAACATAAAGACCGAGTAGCTCGATGGCACCAATGTCGTCTTCTGTCAGGTCATCGAGGGATTTGATGTCATAAAGGCTGTCGAGAAGGTCGGTTCCATTTCCGGTTGACATCCAAGCCTGTAATGGTCTCCAATTGCGGTTAATTGTCTTGATCTATTGGCTTTGGTGGTTGTAGAGTTTGATTGTTTTTATTTCAGAAGTGTTTATGCCACTTGGAATGGATTATGTTGGCCGCCTTATATTTGTTTTTGTATTACATATTGGTTATGCCACTTGGAATGGATTATGCTATTTGTATTCATTTTTGTATTAGATATTGGTTATGCCCCTTGTATTTGTTTTTGTAGTAGATATTGGTTATGCTACTTGGAATGGATTATGCTACTTGTATTTGTTTCCTCGTTTTTATATGTCAGCTACGGGATCCAAACAAAAGACATTCAAGCCTTGGACTAATTTTTAAAGCCCGGGATTAACAATTTCGTACAGATAAAAATCCTGGGATTCGAAACAAAAACAATTTATTTCATTCGCTCCACCAAAATAAAACACAACTAACCATGATGCCATTAACACTAAAACAACTAGTCTCCAAAAAATAATCATGGGCTCCAAAACAAAACAATTCATTTCATTCGCCCCTCACCAAAATAAAACATAACCAACCATGATGTTATCAACACTAAAACAACTGGGCTCTAAAACATAAAATCCTGGGCTTCAAAACAAAACAAAACAATTTGTTAATAGCCTTTTTACGGCAGGGGTCCAAAGAAGAATTTTCCACCAAGTTACTATCAAGTAGGAATCATTCCCAGCTCCCAGGTACCTAGCAGCAACGATACCGCGACCTCGAAAGAATCGATACCTGGTAGGGCTAGAACTGCGACTGCCTTGACCACCTGTCTACCTAGATGAAGCGCCAGAACTACGAGCCTAGAAGAATAGGTACCACACTGTGGTTTTTGCTCCTGATACAAGGTAAGACCGGTACCACGATACCACGTACCCAATATCTCACATATGCCCGGTACCTCCTACCTAACACCTAAGTACCGCGACATATACCTGGTACCCCAGTTCCTCAACGTCAACCCAGAATCCGCCCAAGACAGGTACTGTGACGTCTACTTGGTACCCAAGTACCTCGACATCAGCCCAAAATCGAACCAAGATAGGCATCCAACCTGCCCAGCGAAAAGAATGTCGCCGTAAAGATACCAGCATTCTAGAATAAACGCCACACCAACAAGAGAATACCGGTACACCAGTGTACCACGCCAACGGGATACATAGTCATAATTCTCCTCCAAGCAACATGGGAGGGAAAAGTTGACTTCTTCACCATTTAAAACGCCATAAATGAGACCAAACGGTCAACCGAATCAAAGTTTAAATGCTACAATAATTGGAGGGATCAAATCCCGCGTCTTTAGCGTCACTCAACGTCTTTCAATGCCTAAAAAAGGACTCCAAATATTTTTAAATAAAGAAACAAGATTCTCAGGAATAAAGGGGGTCCATAAATACGGCCACGAAGGACGATATGGGGAGATTTTTGATGAATTTAGCTTATGAAAACAGTGAGAGGTGAAAGAACCATCACCGAGAGAATTCTAGAAACTTATCGACACGAATGAGTAATCCATCACCATTCCGTGTAAAGAGAGAAAAGAGAGTGTATTATCATATTTGTAGAGATGAATATTCAATAAACAGTGCCTATCTTAATTCACGTTCATCTTCTTCTTTACATACTTCTTTCATTGTGATTTTCTTCTCTCACTCTCTAGTGTAAGAAATCTCGGTACTGAAGGTACCTACCCTACTGCCACCAACTGGTAGTGGTTGAGGGTGCTAACTGGAATATTACTCCCTGAGTGGATTTTCCTGCTAACACTTTTTGGCACCGTCTGTGGGGAATTTCCACACCCTTTAATACAAAACCTGTGAATCTGATCTTTTGCAGAATATTAACATGAGACTCCAATCCTCTCAGGGTCAGCCCGATCCTTTAGGGCACCAATCTATCGCTTCAACCCGGAAGGTTAAGAAGCAAAAGAAGGGAGCGAAGAGTCCCAACCCTGCTCGAGCGCTTGCAGCTATTGCGCGGGCTACCCCCTAGATCCCTCCCGCCCCGGTAGCCAACCAGACCAACCTAGACCAACATGTCTCAGCCATCATATAGGGTATCCACCTCCGAATGATTGCAGATAGTAGTACCCCCCCCTCCCCCAGTTCTCAGTACCAGATGCTATGGGAGATACCAGTCTGCAAGGTACCATGATACATGCCTTTGACATGTTGGGCCCTCCACCTCTAGTACAGATCCGCGACAAGCTCATGCCTATGCCCTCAGCTCCAAATCGACCTCCAAACTATCGACCTCTGCAAGTGAAGTCTGCCTTCGACATTCCACCTGGGGAGCATCACCATTCGGTCCAACCAGAAGCTTCAAGTGGCAACCTCGGTCAGCGGTAGGAGGTACCACCCACAATAGAAGAAGCGCATGCACCCCCCCCAATGAGATAATTGGGACGAAGCCTCAATAGCGTCGGAGGGGTCTGACAATGAAGACTCCAAGGTAAAGTCCAAAAATGGTGGTAACAAGCGCCTCTAGGACTAGGTAGCCAGAATGGCAAAAGAGATCAAGGAGTTGAAGAAGGGTAATCACCGGGAGAACCGGAAGGATCCCCTAGGAGAACCGGAAGGATCCCCTAGGAGAGATGAATGCTCCATTCTCTAGAAGAATCAGAGAGGCAGAGCTACCTCATAAGTTCAAAATGCCAACCGACAAGTACTCCGGGACAGAGAACCCTATGAGTCACCTGGAGAGTTTCGTTCAACAGATGAAGGTCCAGAACGCTGCCCATGCCGTTATGTGCAGGATGTTCCCAATCACGCTAACTGACTATGCCAAGACATGGTTCAGAAAGTTACCAGCGGGTAGTGTTGACTCCTTCACCAAGTTGACCATCGATTTTTGTGTTCAATTCCAAGGCATCAAACATCATCCCAAAGATCCTATTCACCTATAATACCTAATCCAAGAGCGGGGTGAATCGCTCAGAGCCTACATGGAGAGGTTCTTTAAGGGAGTAATCCAGATGGGGGTCTTCGTTGAGAAGGAGACCCTGGCCAATTTCAAAAGAAACTTGAGGGCCGGCAGACTGTTCCTGTCTTTTGCAAAACATCCACCAGAGACATACTAGGAGGCCTATGACAGTGCCCTTGAACATGTGGAGATAGACGAACAGCTCATGGTCAAAATGGAGCATGATGATCTGAGGACTGCCAAACGCCCAAAGAAGGAGGCGTCTAAGCCTGCACCGGTACAGAAGGGCCTAAACAGACCTCCCAACCGATCTACGTACCGGCCACCACCTTACCTGCCTCAGTCAGAGCGGTAACCAATCAAGAGGACCCCTCCTAGAGTTACACCTCCATAGAGGGAAGTAGCACGGATAGCCAAGGAGGAGGAAGGATACTCTTATTACACCCATTTCAATGCATCTCGTGAGACTATCTACCTAGCCATCTGTGACAATGGGCTACTCAGGAAACCTAACCTGATTCAAGCGCCAGCCGATCAGCGAAATTGCTTCAAATACTGTGATTTCCATGAGGATGTGGGGCACAACACCTCAGAATGCTAAAGCTTACTCAACCAAATTAAGGCAATGGTAAGAAGAGGATGCCTAGTAGAATTCCTTCAACAGGTGCGAGATAGCATCCATACTGGGAAGGATGTATAGGCAGATATTAAAGCGGTATCGGAGAAGAGGAGAGCAAAAGGGAAGGATCTGATGGAACAGATCCATATAGTCCACACTATAAGCGGAGGTACCACTCTAGCCGGAACATCCAACAATTCCAGGAAGAATCACGCTAGGAAAGTGCCCCGGCTAGATGCAGGCCAAGATGTCCTCAAGATCGTCAAAGGATCACCAAGATCTCCTCATTCATCACATATCATTTTTACTGAGGATGACGTATACAACACAGTTTACCCTCATGATGACCCCATGGTTGTCACCGTGCAGATAGCATACTGTTTGGTCTACAATGTCTTAATCGATACTGGTAGTAGCGTCGTTATCCTCATCAAAGGCGCCCTGGAATAGTTCAGCCTAAAAAATCCTTGCTACAACAGCTGCACCACCCGCTATATGGGTTCACTAGGGACTCACTGATACCAACAGGATCCATGATCCTACCTGTGATAGTGGGGACAATGGCACTCCATCAGAACCTCAAAGCAGACTTCGTCGTGGTTAACACCCCGTCTGCTTGTAATTCCATCCTTGGAGGGCCTTTCCTATTTGCTATCAAGGGTGTCTTATCAATCTACCACAACATCCTAAAATTCCCGGTAGGGGACAAGGTATACGAGGTACGGGGAGACCAGCAGGCAGCGCGCAAATGCTACGCGGTGTCTACCAACCCAACCGCATTTGCCAAATAATGTGCACAAGTAACTACCATGCACGCCTATGAATTACGATGAGAGAGCCCTAAGGACCTAGATATTGAAGAAAAGATAGAGGCAATAGAAGATGAGCCCAAGGTAGAGGTTCCAGCTACAGACGACATGGAAGAGGAAGACAGATGGTGGGCCAGTGGTCGCCCTGTAGATGATTTAGAAGAAACACCCATATGGGAGGATGATCCTTCAAAGGTGGTCAATGTAGGAGCATCGCTGGAAGAAAGGCCTGATGAAACTCTTTCAGGAGTACAACGACATCTTCGCTTGGAGCCATGAGGAGATGCCGGGAATTCTCGTCACCTTGTACATTAATATCAAGCCCTAGAAAAAGATTTCAAGCGCTGTACAGCAATAAAAAGCACTGTAAAGGGACAACATTAATATCAAGGGCCTGGGAAAAGGATTTCAAGCATTGTGCAACAATAAAAAGCACTGTAAAGGGACATCATTAATATCAAGCCCTGAAAATGGATTTCAAGCCTTATAAAATAATAGAAAGCACTGTAAAGGGATTTCAAGCCCTGTACAAAAATGTCAAGCCCTAGAAATGAATTTCAAGCCCCGAATTGGATTTTAAGCCTTAGATTTGGACTTTCAAGTCTAATACTAAATATCAAGCACTGTACAACAATAAAAAGAGTTGTAAAGGGACAACATTAATATCAAGCATTGAAGGGATTTCAAGCACTGTAAAGGGACATCATTAATATACATCCATAGAAATGGATTTTAAGCCCTGTAAAGCAATAGAAAGCACTGTAAAGGGATTTTAAGCCCTGTACGAAAAGATCAAGCCCTGTACGAAAAGATCAAGCCCTAGAAATGAATCTCAAGCCGCGAATTGGATTTCAAGCCCTGGATTTAGACTTTCAACCCCTGCACGAAATAAATTTCAACCAACCCTATACATCTATCTCAACAGGGCGGTCGGGGGATCGACTGACAAACCAACATAACATGAAAATGCAATAAGCCCCATCCCATAAAACATTGCACGGAACATCTCCCAAACAAACCTTACACAAACATACATGGAACCTCAGCCAAACAAACATGGAACATCTTCAGAAAGGAAAAATCCTCAGATGACTTTAAACATAAACGAAACAAAAAATGCACAAAATCAATGCTGAATAAATGTCATATCAAAAGTAGTCTACTTGCTCAAACAATGCCTACCTCTCTGTTTGCGAGAAACAACAAACATTCGTTTTCATCTCTATCTCGTCACAGTTTCGTCTCATCTGGTTCTCAAAAAACACCTTCTTCTTTATCTCTATCTCGTCTACTCTGAAACGCAACTCTTGTCTTCTCCCTTCTTCTACTTTTCTCGATCTCTTCTTCTTCAAACACAACTATGGTTTGATTTTTATCTACGTTCAGAGCTTCTGATTTTGATTTTCATTTGGGGGTTAGGGCAATTTGGTCATTATAAGGACCTCTATTTTATGATTGGCTTATTTCATGACAAACCACACCACATTGGGGATGATTTTGTAATGGGTAGCTTAGGTCCTCGTTGGCAAGCTTCCAAGCATCTCCATGACTTCAAGTGCAAAAGGTATACTCACCTGACTTTGTCTCTTAAAGAGTTTAGGAGCGCACACACACACACACACACACACACACACACACACACACACACACACAAACTTCATGCATGCTTTGTTCATCTTGCATTTGTGTATTAATTGTTTATATGTGTGCATCCATTTCACAATCACAATTGCATTTCATTTCTAGATTTAAGTGTGGTTTTGTGTAGTGTTCGCACTTGCACGATGGTGTGCTTGTATTAGCGCTTTGAGTTACCATTCAAGAAGGTCTCATTCTTCTCTTGTTTTGGTCTTTGGTCACATGGCCTTTTCTATGAGTTTGGGCATTCTTGTTGTTGTTCAAATCTGACCTTTGGTCACTCATTTGAACATAAATATTTCTACAATTATCCAAATCATGTTTTGTTAATTGGAGTAGAAAGTAAACTTTCATACCTTTCCAATGGTATATTATACGAAAGGTTTGGATTTCGTTTGGTTATGTTTTGAGCCCCTTGTATTTAGGGTCTCTCTGTTTGCACTGGTTGTGCATAGGTCTATTACCCGTGCAGTACCCATGCACTGAGGTTGAGTGCTTTGGGTTTGCAAGATTGCACAAGTTGAGCACGAGTCTCTTCGTGCTCAACATGTGCAGTTACCCGTGCAATGATGAATGATGCACTCAGATTTGTCAACTACACGGGTTGTGCACGGGTCCCTTACCCGTGCAGTTACCCATGCACTGGGCAATTTTTTTCAAAACGACACAGTTTCATTTAGCCCTATTGTAAGGACCTCGATTTTATGATTGGCTTATTTCATGACAAACCACCACATTGGGGATGATTGTGTAATGGGTAGCTTAGGTCCGTATTGGCAAGCTTCCAAGCATCTCCATGACTTCAAGAGCAAAAGGTATATTCACTTGACTTTGTCTCTTAAAGAGTTTAGGTGCACACACACACTTCATGAATGTTTTGTTTATCTTGCATTTGTGTTCTTTATTATTTGTATAAGTGTGCATCCTTTTCTAAAACACTCCTAGCTTACATTGTGCTTAGTTGATAACATGGTTGACATGTTAAGTGTGCTTCATTGTGTGCATATCACTCACTTCACACTTGCACAACATTCATGTAAGATTGACTTTTGTCTTGAGTGTTAAAAAGGGATTTTTCCCTTTGGCGCGGCCTAGACCGCTCGGCAGGCCTTGCTTGCACCGCGGCGCACGGAGCGGTAGTCTCCAGTGCGTCATGCGCGACGTGGACCGCGACCTGTGCACTTGCACGAACAGCGGTCCCAACTGCGGTGTAGTCCAGACGGTGCACTGCTGTATGTACCGCGGTCTGGACACTTACCTGTGCCGCGGTCTAGCAAGCGGTTTTGACGGGATTCTGGTTCCCAAGTTCAAAACGATGTAGTTTGATCTAGGGCTTCATATATATTCTTCCTCTTCTCTTCTTGGCCGACCAAGAGCTCAGAAAATCATTTCTAGAGAGAGGTTAGAGCTCTTAGAGAGAGAAAGCTTCAAGAAAGCTTCTTTGACTCTCCAAACCCAAAACCCATCTCCATATTGCATCATTCAACATCATTTGAGCATGGGTCTTCATTGTTTCATGACTAGGTAAGCAAGAACTTCTTTGAATATCATTTATTGTTCTTCTTATTCTAGATTAGGTATTTATTGCATGATTAAATACCTAAACTCTACTTATTGCATATATTTATGAGTCTCTATAACATGATTGGGTTTGTTTGTGATAGCTTAATTGATTAGGTCATTTTTGCCTAAAAGCTAGGTCATAAATATTCATGTGTGATTAATTGACAACTAGGTTGAGAAATTGTGTTTTAATAAACTAGTTAATGTTCATGAATATTTGATTGTGTTTGTTTGTGATAGCTTGCATTATTAGGTCATATATGCCTAAATAGCTAATCCATAAATATTCATGTATGCTTAATTGATGATTAGGTTGACTTTGTGCATCTAGTCAAGTTTATGAATGTTTATGTGAATTTAATTGACAATTAGTTTGTTAGAATTTCTCTACAACTAATTGAGACCTCATGTGTGTACATGTAGGCATTATTTGATAACTAGGATGTTGTATTGCATTATCTACATCTAGTTAAGCATTGTATGTTTGGTCTAACATATATTGTGTTGAGCATTCATTGATTGTTCACTTAGACCCTATACTCTTCATTGAGTCAAAGTCTTGTGGCTTCGGGGTGAAGTTGCACAAGCATTGTAGTCTTGCAACCAAGTTGTGGTTGGCAAGCATTGGTCAAGAATTCATTGTAAAAGGCCTGCGGGTAGAGTAGGAGGTGCTCACGCCGATAGTAGTGTATCAGTGGATATCACTAGGGATTGAACCAAGAGTGGCGAGTGGTAGTGTCCATAGCCTGAGGTTATCTAGAGTGAGAGTCCGAGCATCACTTGAGGGTGTAACATTTTACTCATATAGTGGATTTGAGGATCGTGTGTGGCTAGAAGGATAGCCCGTGGTTTTTCCCTTGTTGAAGGGTTTCCACGTAAAAATCAAGTGTTATTTATTATTCCGCACTTTACACTTGATTTTGTATGTTTGTTTATGTTAGGTTATATTATTAATATTGACTAATCGAAAAGTTGGTAATAATCGATTAACAACCCATTCACCCCCCCCTCTAGGTTGTAGACACACGTTAAGAGCTGTATTTTCACCTATTATATATGTTCTCTCTTCTTCCTCACTTCATTCTAAGAGCTCAAAAATCAGAAAATAGTGAGAGAAAAGCTCCCCTAAAGAGAGAAAGCTTCAAGCTTTGTTCCTTGACCCTCCAAACCCCAAAACCCATCTTCATCTTGCATTTCTAGCATCATTCAAGCACGGGTCTTCATTAATGTCTTTACTTGGTAAGTAGAACTAACATCCTTGCTTATTTATTGTTCTAGCTTATCAAGACATGTCATTCATTGCTTAGGTTAGCATATCTTCATATTTATTGCATATCAATTGAAGTTGTGACATGTTTGGGGTTTGTTTGTGATAGCTAGAATTTAAGACCATTTTGCCCTTCTAGCTAAGTCTCTATGCTTTGCATTTAGACATTATTGTGTATGCCTCATTGATTGCATTTGTTGATTGCATATTTATTGCCCTTGTTATTGTTGTGACAACTTGTGTTGGTTGGACTTTATTTGACAATTAGGTTGCTAGAATTCTTTGCATCTAATTCAGTCCTTATGTATGGGCATGTAGGCATTATTTGATAGCTAGGTTGTTAATTTACATTATAACATCTAGTTAAGCAATTTGTGTGTGGTCTTACACATTATTGCATTTGTGCATCCATTGATTGTTCACTTAGACCTAATACTCTTCATTGAGTCAAAGTATTATGGCTTTTATGTGAAGTTGCACAAGAAATTAAAGTCTTGCAACCAAGGGTAGGTTGGCAAGCATTTGTCAAGTGCCACTGTAAAAGGCCCGAGGGGTAGAGTAGGAGATGCTCACGGCAAGAGTAGTGGATTATGGGATATCACTAGGGATTGAACCAAGAGTGGCGAGTGGTAGTGTCTATAGCCTGAGGTTGTCGAGAGTGAGAGTCTAAGTATCACTTGAGGGAGCAACTATCTATTCATAAAGTGGATTTCTGTGATCGTGTGTGGCTAGAAAGATAGCCCATGATTTTTCCCTTGTTGAAGGGTTTCCACATAAAAATCAAATGTTCTTTATATTTCCGCACTTGACACTTGATATTTGTTTGTTTGTTTATGGGATGAATTTTTAATATTGACTAATCAAGAAAAATTGATAATTAACTTGATTAAAACCTATACACCCCTCCTCCCTCTCCTTCCCTCCCCTCTAGGTTGTTCGACACACGCTTAGAGTGTATTTTCAGTCATTTTCCTTAATGGGCGTTTCCCTTTTAGGGCAATTTGGTAATGTCCCCTTCAAAGGGTTTCATATTTTAAATCTCACTTAAAAGGGTAAGCAGGAATTTCATGCCCGATAGAGGACAACAATGCAAGAAAAACAAGATGGAGACATTTTTGCTCTTTCAAACATAGAAAGAGACATTTCCTTCCATTTCCACCAAAAGCTATGAATACAAAATCCTAATACACAATGCATGTTTATAACATTCAGCATTGAAATGTTTGATGTTGAGATTTTCAACAAATAGACTATACCTGTGGAGTGATACTAGCAGAGTGACGTGATCCCATGGTCTATACCCAATTAATCAACACAATTTGCAATCAAGCACAATTAACACACAAAAACCCTAAAATCAAAAGAAACCCACAAATCCACAAATTCATCTTTTCCTTTCTTCCACGCCGCTGTGTTTCATGCTGGTGATTCGAATCCAAACCGATTAGGGTAGTCTCTCGCTCGTCTCTTCGATGGGTTCGTCACTCTGGTCAAGGTTGAGTCTTGCTCGTCTCTCGTCGCGACCTCTCTCCATCGTCTTTCGAGTCGAGGTTGGAGTCGGGGTTAGGGTCGGTACTTGGTTGTCTCTTCATCGGGGTCGTCTCTTGGTCGTGGATGTCTAGTCTTTTTTTTTCTGTCTATTTGAAAGATTGAAAGAAACTTTCATATATGTTTTACTTTTTGGTTTTTAAATTTTCTTTTGTTTTTTTAATTCATTTTGACTGAAGGGCACTTTTGTCCCAATAGTGGATGTTTTGGTAGAAACAATAAAAATGTTAATCTTGGGTAAATTTAATAATCCCCCTAATTTTATGGTTACTTTTAAATTTTACCCACATATATAAACCTTTTAGACAGATTACCAATAATATTTTTTCCAAAACTGAAAATACTAAAAATATTATTCCGAAATTTATTTAAATAATTTTATAGAAACAATTGCATCGAAACTGATATCATCGCTCCATCACCATCACTTTTACATCGTAAACAAATTATAAAAATGTTATTTTATCATAAATTAACTTAATAAGAGTACGTACGTTATAAAATTAAAAAATAAAATTAAAGTAATAACATTATCCGAATTAAAAAAAATGATCACGAAGTTGTTCCGATATTTTGAAGTTACGAGACAAACAGTGACCTCCGTGAATCACACAATGAGTAAGACATAAGCAGTAGTAACAAACTTAGTCGAAGGGTAAAATGGTCTTTTAAAAAGTTTAATAAAAATATTAGCTTAGGACACGTGAAAGCGAAGGTAGAGAGAGAGAGAATATAATGTAATATTAGAAAAAATGTTTGCAAGGTACAAAAAGCATAATATTAAGGGCAAATTACACTGAACTTCTTGAGGTTTTGACAAGTTACACATAGATGGATAAGTTTCTTTATTATACACTAACACCCCCAAAGTTTAAATTTGACTTTAAGAATATCTAAAATGCCCCTAGTTATATTATTTTACACTTTATTTTTTTTACCTTTTAATCAAACACTTTATAAACTTTATTAAAATAAAAAAAATTAAATAAAAGATATGATTCATTAAATAAATAAATAGTTTAAATAAATAAATAGTTTTTTTAAAAATAAATTAATTAATAATTTTAAAAATAATTAAATAAATGAATAGTTGTTAATAGCCAAAATTGGCTAAGGACCAAAGGGAAATTTTCCACTTACTAGACCTGGTTCCATACCCGAAAGTTTCACCTAAAGACCTCTATATCCAGAGCCAAGCTACGATTCCGCCCCAGGCACAAGGGCGGGCTCCAGAAACATCTGGGATAAAGCCCGGACCCGAGAACTTCCACCAGGAGACCTCTCTATCCAGAGCCGAACTGCGATACCACCCCAAGAACAAGGGCGAGCTCCGGAAACATGCAAGATAGAACCCGGAATGATCTGGCTTAGCCCGCATCATCAAAACTAGAAGCTCCCCGAAGTCAAGGTCATCTTGCAAATGCTCAAGAAACCCGTCTGTACCTCGATTGACACAGAAGAATGTCCCTAAAAGGCCACGAGGTGAGTGGAAGCCACACCTAGCTTCAAAAAGGTCAGTCAAGGCCATGTCTAGCTTCGGAAAAGTCAAGAGAAGCCAGATCTGGCTCCAAGCTTGATGAAACTTCTCAGACATCAAGGTCGAAATACTAAACAACCTCCCTGGTTGATGCATCATACAATATTCGTCATGTCCCACGAATCCTATAAGGATCGAACCTCCCTGGTTGATGCATCACACCATATCCCACGACTCCTGTAAGGATCGAACCTCCCTAGTTGATGCATCACACCATATCGTCACATCTCACGACCTCTATAAGGATCATACCTGGAAACGTTATCTACATGCAGAACAAGTAATAAAATTCAAAAAGGAAACAAATTGATCTCCACCACGATACTCTCAATTCGGGCGTCAATCCAAAAGTCAAATGATTTAACGCAAGAAATCCCGCCCGATAAGGAAGAGACTGAGACAATCACTGAGACAATCAAGGGAGAATCAGTCTGTTGACCTACAAACCATGTATAAATAGAAAAGAAAAGAAACGAAAAAAGGGAGACTACTATTCGACAGGCATACGACTAGCAATCGACCATTTACCAAAGGAAGTTGAGAGAAACGAGAGAAAAATCTTTGTACTCGTGTACCATGCATGTCAAATAAAAATGTTCTTGTTTATTTATCACTAGATAAATCATTGTCACATATATAAATAATTTCGGCCACCACCTATGTGGTAGTGGTCTCGAGGGCGTTAACAGAGATTTCTCATCCCGAGTAAAATTCCCGTTAACACTTTCTGGCGCCGTCTGTGGGAAACGAAATCCTACACTCAACTAACCAATCGTTTGTATTTATATTTTCATTGTTTTATAGGAACTATGAGGCTCCGCTCCTCCCAAGGCCAGCACAGAGTCCTGGAGCAATCCCCGGCGAGGCCAACCCGAAAGGCTCCAGGAAGGGGGAGAAAGTCTGGATATAGTAGTCAAGCTCCGATCCAGACAACCAATACACGGACTGCAGGCCACCCCATAGTGAGCCAGGCAGCGCTCGACCAACAAGCGGCGGCCTTCGTAGAATCCATCCGCGTTCGCCTCCTCGCTGAAGGCATCACAGTCCAGCCTACCAACCTGAATGATCAGGGAGAGCCGAGTAGGCTCGGAGCTAGACCACCTACTTTCGATCGCCTAGGTCCTCCTCCTCCAGAGCCGGCTCGAGATAGATCGGGGCCCCAACGTTCGATCCGGGATAGGCTGGGACCCATGCCCCCAGCTCCTAAAAGACTTTCACAATATCAACCCCGGCTAATCAAGTCTGCCGCGGATGTTTTTACCCGGAAGCCGCGAGGGCTATCTCATCCAACTACATCTAGGAGAACTACCCGGGCCCTAGAGGAGGAAAGCCGACAAACTCCCCGAATGGATCATGTCCAGGAGGAAGACCGGATAGAAATTGCCAGTTCATCAGAAAGGTTCTACAGTGAGGAATCAGAGGCTAACTCGAAGAGACCTGGAAAAAAGCGACTGAGGGATCAGCTGGTAAAGCTACAAAAGGAGGTCCAGCAGATAAGGAAGGGAAAGAGTAAGGAAGACAAAAAGAATCCCCTGAGCGAGATGAACGCTCCCTTCACTAGGAGGATCCGGGAAGCAGAGCTCCCCCCAAAATTTAAAATGCCAGCAGATAAGTTCTCTGGAACGGAAGATCATCTAAGCCATTCAGAGAGCTTCGTTCAACAGATGGAGGTCCAGAACACTACCAGAGCAGCCATGTGTAGGATGTTTCCAACAACCTTGACCGACTATGCGAAAACCTGGTTTAGGAAACTGCCTGTTGGTAGCGTGGATTCTTTCACAAAATTGTCAACCGATTTTTTCTCACAATTCCAGGGAGTTAAACCTCGCCCGAAAGATCCCATACACCTCCAATATGTGATCCAGAAACGGAGTGAAACTCTTCGATCATACATGGAGCAGTTTCACAAGGAGGTCATACAAATGAGAGTTTTCACCGAAAAAGAAACCCTCGCCAACTTCAGGCGAAACCTCTGGGCAGGAAAGCTTTTCTGTTCTTTCGCCTAAAAGACCTCCCGAGACTTACTAGGAGGCCTATGATCGGGCTCTTGAGCAGGTCGAGATCGACGAACAACTCAAGGTCAAGATAGAGCATGACGACATGAGAACGGTAAAACGTTTGAAGAAAGAAGCCCCCAAATTTGAGCCGGTGTAGAGAGCTCAGAATAAGCCACCCAACAGGTCGACCTATCTCCCCCCTGCTCCTCCGCATAGGCAAGAAAGATATCCAGCAAAACGAACCCTTCCCCTGGCTTCCCCGCCTCCCAGGACCGTGGCTCCAGTAATACAAGGGGAAAAAGGGTTTGACCACTATACCCCATTGAATGCATCCAGGGAAATGGTCTACCTTGCCATACGGGATAAAGGGTTGCTCCAAAAGCCCGCTCCCATGAAGGCCGCAGCCGACAAGAGAAACCGGTACAAGTACTGCGACTTTCACGAAGACGTGGGCCACAACACTTCGGAATGCTATAACTTGCGCAAACAGATTGAGGCCCTGATAAGGGGAGGATGCCTGATTGAATTTTTACAACAGGTCAGAGATAATATCAGAACTGGAAGGGAAGTACAAGCTGAAATCCGCGAGGACGCAGAAAAGAGGAAAGGGGAGCAGGCTGACTTAATGCAACAGATCCAGGTGATACACACTATCAGCGGGGGTCCTACCTTGGCCAGCATTTCTAATAACTCCCGGAAAAACCACGCAAGAAAGGTTCCCCGCCTTGGAGAGAGCCGGGGGATCTTCAAAATCAGCCAGAGCCCGACAGAGCCCGCCCAGTCAGCTCAGATCGTGTTCACCGAAGCAGATGTCTTCAACACTGTGCAACCTCATGATGATCCTATGGTCATCACGATACAGATCGCCAACTGTCTGGTCCTTCGCGTGCTTGTGGATACAGAAAGCAGTGTCGATATCCTCTTCAAAGATACCCTGGAAAAACTGAACCTGAAGCAACATTGCTACAACAGCTGTACCACTCCACTTTACGGTTTCACTGGGGACTCGATCATACCAGTCGGGTCAATGATCCTCCCAGTAATCATCGGGGTCACCCCGCTCCAACAGAACGTAATGACCGACTTTGTTGTGGTGGACACCCCATCGGCCTACAACGCCATCTTAGGGAGACCTTTCCTGTCCTCTCTCAAGGGAGTCTTGTCCATATACCATAACGTTTTGAAATTCCCGGTTGGAACCAAGGTAGGAGAGGTACGCGGAGACCAGCAGGCAGCCAGGAAATGCTACGCAGTATCTGCCAATCCTACAGCCCTAGCAAAGCGGTGTGTACAGGTGACAGTAATCCAAGAAGACATGGACACATCCCAGATAATCCAGGAGGAGAAGGAGCCCGCAGAACATATTGGGCATCCGGAGGATGAACCTATCATGCCCTACGAGGATGAAAGGGGTAAGGAATGGGCCAGCGGGCAGCCCGTGGATAAACTAGAAGAGATATCTGTCAGGACTGACGATCCCTCCAAGACCGTCAAGGTCGGAGCCGCCCCTTGATCCAGAAGTAAAAAGAGGATTGATTGATCTTCTCAGGGAATTCAGCGACATCTTCGCCTGGAACCATAATGAAATGCCTGGAATCCCGGCATCGTTGGCCACCCACCGGCTAGCAGTAGATCCAACGGTCAAGCCCGTCAAGCAGAAGAGGCGTCATTTCAACACTGATAGGAACGCGGTGGTACAGGAAGAGGTTGATGAATTGATCAAAGCGGGGTTCATCAGAGAGGTACGTTACCCCGAATGGATCGCCAACGTAGTCATGGTCACGAAGGCGAATGGAAATTGGCGTATGTGTGTCAACTACACCGACCTCAACCGGGCTTGTCCGAATGACAGTTTTCCTTTGCCAAAGATCGACCAGCTGGTTGACTCCACATCCGGAAATAAACTTTTGAGTTTTATGGACGCGTTCTTAGGATACAACCAAATTAAAATGCACCCGACTGACCAAGATAAGACCAGTTTCATTACCGGGCAGGGCTTATACTACTACAAGGTGATGCCGTTTGGTTTGAAGAATGCAGGGGCCACATACCTGGTTAACAAATTGTTCAAGCCGGAGATAGGGAGGACGATGGAAGTATATATCGACGACATGATCACGAAATCCCCAACCACAAAGGGACATCAGGAAGACCTTCGCAAAACCTTCCTCATACTGAGGGAAAACCAGATGCGTTTGAACCCCTCCAAATGTGCTTTTGAGGTAACGGCAGGAAAGTTCCTGGGCTTCATGGTTCATGAGAGAGGTATCGAAGCCAATCCAGAAAAAATCAAAGTTATCCTGGACTTGGAATCCCCGACCTCGCTCAAGCAAGTACAGATCCTGACTGGACGGGTGGCAGCACTCAACAGGTTTATCTTTCGCTCCACCGATAAATGCCTTCCTTTCTTCAAGGCCATCAAACAAGGGAAGAACATGAAATGGAGCCAGGAGAGCGAGCGTGCGTTTCAAGCTTTGAAGGAATACCTAACAAGCCCCCCTTTGTTAGTCAAGCCGGTTCTCAGAGATGAGCTGCAGATTTACCTGGCTGTATCAGAAACTGCAGTAAGCGGGGCTTTGGCCAAGGATTGTAGCGACGGTTTTCAAAGACCCATGTACTATGTGAGTCATGCCCTAACCAAATCAGAAAGGAACTACGCTCTCCTGGAGAAGCTCGCTTATGCTCTGGTGATCTCAGCGAGGAAACTCCGTCCCTATTTTCAAGCTCACACAATAGCAGTGGTAATAGACCAACCCCTCCGTCAATTCTTGCAAAGCCCAGATGTGTCAGGAAGGTTAGTTTTATGGGCACTAGAGCTCACTCAGTTCGACTTAAAGTATAAGCCCCGGACTACGATTAAGGCACAGGCTTTAGCCGACTTCGTGGCAGAATTCTCAGCGATCCCAGATCCAGTTGATCCCTCAGTATCAAACGAGGACCCTGAGAAGATATCTGAGGTCGAAAATTGGCCAGAGGGCAGCAAGCCATGCATCCTCTTTTCAGACGGAGCATCCGGACGAGCTGGGGGAGGAGCTGGCACAATTTTGATAGATCCGGAGGGAACTGAATTCTGTCACTGTTTCAGATTCGAGTTTAAAGCTACCAACAACGAAGCGGAATATGAAGCCCTCCTAGCCGGGATGAAGGTAGCCATCGAGCTAAAGGCCGACTACCTGCAGGTCAAGAGCGATTCGTTGCTTGTTGTAAACCAGGTGACTGGGGTCTACCAGGCAAAAGGAGATAATATGGTGGCCTACTTAAATCTAGCTCGGTTGCTGAAAAGCAAATTTAAGGGACTTAAGATCAATCAGGTGCCTCGACACCAAAACCATCGCGCAGATGTTCTGGCTAAGATAGCGGCGAACGGAGGCCAATCCCTACCAAGGGGAATTCCCCTCCAAGTAATCACCCAGCCAAGCATAGCCCTAAATGGAGAAATTTGTTCCCTGGATCGCCTACCTTGCTGGATGGACCCAATTGTCACCTATCTCCTTGAAGGAGAGCTTCCTGAAGAGCCCAACCAAGCCTGAAGAGTTAAAAGACTCTCAGTTCAATACTGTATGGTGGACAGATACCTCTACAGGAGGGGCAGATCCCTCCCCTTACTTAGGTGCTTGCATCCTGATGATGCTAAGTGGGCATTGAGAGAGGTCCATTCTGGGGATTGTGGGAACCACATAGGTGGGGAAGCTCTAGCCTATCATGTGCTTTGTATGGGGTACTATTAGCCGACCATCCATCAAGATGCAAAGAGTTTTGTGCAATCCTGCGAACCTTGTCAAAGAACCTCAAACTTGAGCCACCAACCACCCGAGCGACTGTCGTCCCTCAGCTCACCTTACCCCTTTGCCATGTGGGGAATCGACCTAATTGGGCCACTTCCTACCGCTCAAGGACAGATGAAACATGCTATCGTGGCTATTGACTACTTCACCAGATGGGTCGAGGCAAGACCTCTAGCTCGAATATCAGAAAAGAATACAACCAAGTTCATCAAGACTAACGTGGTATGTAGGTTGGGGACCCCTCTCATCATTGTAGGCGACCTAGGGAAGCAATTCGACAACGCCCGATTCAAAGACTTCTGCCAGGGGTTGGGGATCGACCTCAGGTTCGCTTCAGTGGCTCATCCCCAAACTAACGGGCTGGTGGAATCCACCAACAAGACAATCAAGAAACTTCTGAAGAAGAAGCTTCAGCAAAGGAAAGGTAAATGGGCCGAAGAGCTACCAGAAGTCCTTTGGGCATACCGGACTACCAAAAAGACAGCTACTGGAGAAACGCCTTACTCTCTGGCCTTCGGGGTTGAAGCAGTCCTCCCCATCGAGCATAAACTGACCTCGTTCAGGGTACAACACTTTGAGCCCGAAAGTAACGAAGTCAAGCTCCGGGCTAGTCTAGACCTCTTAGAAGAAAAGCAAGACCGGGTAGCAGAGAAAGTGGCGATCTACCAGAGCAGGATCGGTAGATACTTCAACCAAAAGGTTAAAGCCCGAAAATTCAAGGAAGGAGATCTGGTACTTAGGAAAGTAACACTGAATACTCGGAAAAGGTCGGATGGAGTCTTAAGTCCAAATTGGGAAGGGCCATATTTGATAAAGCTAATTGTTCGCAATGGAGCTTACAAACTCGAAGACATGGACGGACGACCCATCAATCACACTTGGAATGCAGACCATTTAAAGAAATTCTACCCTTGAAAGGAGTTCTCAAGCAGACTATCCCCATTTAGTTTTTATAACAGGTCCTAATAAAGATGTACTACATCTCAATCATCAATAAAGCCATTTTCCTTTTCTCTTCCATCTTTGTCTCCAACTATGTTCTACGTTAGTGACTATAAACTTGAATGGGAATTCGACATAAACCTCTCAAGACCAGGAAATAGCTCGATAGCCTTCCTGATGCCTTGGTCGGGCTACCACCCCCAAGAAGGATCTGAGTGTAAGAGCATAGTTGCCTTCCAGATCTCGAGACTAGGAAATAGCTCGATAGCCCTCCTGATGCCTTGGTCGGGCTACCACCCCCAGGAAGGATCTGAGTGTAAGAGCATAGTTGCCTTCCAGATCTCGAGACCAGGAAATAGCTCGATAGCCCTCCTGATGCCTTGGTTGGGCTACCACCCCCAAGAAGGATCTGAGTGTAAGAGCATAGTTGCCTTCCAGATCTCGAGACCATGAAATAGTTCGATAGCCCTCCTGATGCCTTGGTCGGGCTACCACCCCCAAGAAGGATCTGAGTGTAAGAGCATAGTTGCCTTCCATATCTCGAGACCAGGAAATAGCTCGATAGCCCTCCTGATGCCTTGGTCGGGCTACCACCCCCAAGAAGGATCTGAGTGTAAGAACATAGTTGCCTTCCAGATCTCGAGACCAGGAAATAGCTCGATAGCCCTCCTGATGCCTTGGTCAGGCTACCACCCCCAAGAAGGATCTGAGTGTAAGAGCATAGTTGCCTTCCAGATCTCGAGACCAGGAAATAGCTCGATAGCCCTCCTGATGCCTTGGTCGGGCTACCACCCCCAAGAAGGATCTGAATGTAAGAGCATAATTGCCTTCCAGATCTCGAGCCCAAGAAATAGTTCGATAGCACTCCTGATGCCTTGGTCGGGCTACTACCCCCAAGAAGGATCTGAGTGTAAAGTCATAGTTGCCCGCCGGATCTCAAAGACTAGGAAATAGCTAAGTAGCATTCCTGATGTCTTGGTTGGGTTATCACCCCATGTATATAATGTTTGCTTTCGTGTGCAGGATCAAAATCATCATAATTGCCTACACGAATCTTAATTGATGCTACCGATGCTACTCTTGATACCATTCAAGACCAGAAGCAGAATAAAGTTCTCAAAGAGGCGAGTCAATTTATCATAAGGACAAAGAGAGCCTATCCCCCGAAAGGCTACATCCAAATGGGGAGCCCAACCCCCGAATTCGGGCTACAAAAAGAAGAAGGAAAAATAAGAAAAACTGACAATGGCAAAGCAGGGTGCCTACCCCCTTTTCTGGGCAATCAAAAACACGTTGTCCGCTTCAAGCTGTGGGGCTATCATGGCCCCCCTCCGCTGGCCCTCCTCCTCCCTGCTGATCCCCAGCATCAACCCTCTCAACAGGTAGCTGTCCATCTGGGTTATCCCCGCCGACCGCTCCTCCGTTTAGAGGCTCTATCGGATGATCAGCTGGCTCTTCCTCCAAAACTTCATTGATCACATCCATAACTTCAGGAGGAATAGCCGCGTCGAGAAGAGCTGCCAAGGGCCCCATCTAGCTCCTATCGACCTCCATCTCTGTTAAAGCTGGATCATCAGATGGGCTCCTAACCTCTTCACCAGCTCCCGATTGGTCCTCCTCGGATCAAGAGGACATCACTTTGCTGGACCATTCCCCAGGACCTGAGGGGATAAATGAAGGAAGATGGAATGAGGGATCTGACTGAGTGGGCTGCATCCCAATTCCTGCCGGGCTAGAAGGGACCACCTTGTCACCTTCAGGACCAGATAACTCAGCAGCTTTGAGCATTATTTCCTGTCTGTCCCAGCCCGCAATAGACGACAAATCAAAAGGAGGAGGAAGAGCTTCCGCGGCCTGAAAGGAAGCATAAAAATACCCATCGCTGAAGGAGGTCTCCGTATCAGCTTGCAGCTTGGCCACCTGAGTAATCAGAGACTGGTTCTCAAGGTCCAGCTTCCTAGCCTCAGATCTCCAGGAGTCTCGCTGCCTAGCCCGCCGGAGAGATTGAAGACGCTCCTGATCGAAATATTGCTTCATCCTCTCATGATCGTAGGGAAGCTCGGCCATCTCGAGCTTAATTTTGCCCTGGCTGGAAGTCACCTCTTCTACTAGAGACCGAGCCTGCTTGTGCAGTTCCCCAGCCTTCTCGGCTTCAGCTTCGGCTTTTACAGCTCGATCACGGAGAAGGGCTACCTGCTGGCCCATCGCGACATTGACCTTAAAGGCCTACAAATATAAAACCCGAGTTAGAAACTGAACGAGTTAAAAAAAAGAGTGTGAAGGACATACAATTACCTCAGCCAAGATAGCAGACCCTTTGGTTATAAGGACGTCCACAGGTATAGAAGCCATCTTAGAGATCCCGCCACCCGGACAGGATGCTATGAACTGCTCCAAGACCTCATCCTGCCCTATCGAGTTCGACCGAGGCCGGGAACGGTCGGAAAGAGCCTTCGCGACACCTTTCCCAGGAACGACATCTTTCCGAGAAACCTCCGAGGCTTTGGTTGTTGGAAGCGCAGCTGAATCAGATGTTTGAGTCAAAGGCGTAGCAACTTTAGCAGCCATGGCTGAGAAAGCAGAAACAGTCGGACCAACTACCTGGGGAGCTTTACCCAAAGCCCAGAAAGCCCGCGAGGCAAGAGTGGCCATCTTAGACCCAGCCGGAGAGATAGAAGAAGCCAAGGCAGGCTCGACCCCAGAAGAGGGAATAGAACTCTACCTTGAGGAGAGCGCGAGACGTGTCGGGTGGCTGGCTCCACGACAAAGACTGTGAATAAACAGATAAAAAAAAGTTAGAATCAAGCTAAGTAATAAGAAGAAGCGACACAAGGATACTTATGAGGAATAGCGTCTGAAATCCGTAGATATGTGTTCACCCTACGAGGGTCAAAAGTTTCAGCGGTAGGGAACATCGAATTCATGTAATTCCGGGCTAGAATAGCCTTTAAGACGGCTTTGGACTCGGCAGGCAGAGAGTCTCGGTCCCAGGAGGGCTTGTCACTGAAAGCCGTAGGAACCTCGAATTCATGCCCTCCGATGAAAATCGAGCTCCCCAGTCATCCCAAACCAGGATCCATTCTTCTTTCCATATGGGATCCTTCTTCGAAGCACCAGGAACGATGAAATTGAGCTTGTTCTTGGCCTTGGCGTAGAACTGACCCCGAGGAGCCCCAGACAAGCTCCCAATCTGAAAACGATACGCCAGCTCCTCCGCACCTGGTTCCCTTGTCACTTTACTCATCTGGCATTGCTCCCTCCATAACACAAGGAAGCCAACCAAATGCCTCCAGAAGCCCGACGTTAACTGAAGGGGAGCGAGCTGGATGGCGTTTAGAGCCCGCCGAAGGGTCGGATGGAGAGGAAGCCTAACCCCGTTCTCAAGAGCGGCCACATGGATCGGAAGCACACCTTTAGGGGGGTTGAAAAACTCGAAGTTCTTGAGAGGCACCGAGATGGATACACTGTCAGGGATGCCAAACTTTGACCTCAAGCGGTCGATCGATACCGGGTCAACGGTGGAATTAGGGATGACCCGAAAATCGTAGGGAGGGAGCCTCTCCCCAAAGGGACCAGGAGCCGAGACCCGACGCTCCCCCGCAGCGCCGCCGGTCGTTTCTTTGTCGGAATCATCATCAACATTATCTAAAGGGTGGTCGGGATGATTGGAGAACCCAGTCCCGATAGATACGTTTCTATTGGATCGCCGACGTTGTGATGTGGGCGGGGAATCATCACCGTCAGAACTCCTCCTAGCCCGCTTCCCCAGACTAAGACTGACGACCTCCTCGCCGTCGAATATGGAATCATTTGAATCACGACTGTGTTTTGACATTATAGAAGACGAAGACTGAAGAAAGAATAGAAGACGAAGAATGAAGAAAGAAGCAAGCTTGGGAAAAAAACTGTGGAAATATTTCTCAACAAAAGGTTCTTTTCGCTCAAGAAGATGTGAGGAAGACGAGGAGGAAAACAGGCATATATATAGGCAGGAAGGCAACAGCTCAAGTTACCAGGATACTCGTTTGGTAACGGCAAAAATTGACTCGGTAAAGTAACCGGGTTAAACTCTAAAGCGAGCTAATCATCTCATGCCACATCATTTATGCAGTTAAGAGGAAGATCTCCCCAAGATCCTGGTAACGGTAAAAAATCTCGGGGACTGCCGTAACGTGATCAAATTAATTCGAAGATAAAATAGTCAGTTCACAACACGTCACTCAAATGAAGAAATTTCCAAAAATTTCAGTAACGGTAAAAAAGGAAGATTTCCCAAATAAAGTGAGAATCTGACCTCAACCCCGAGCTCGACGTCTGGTGTTCAAGTCAGAGGGGAAAGTTTCACCTAAAGACCTCTATATCCAGAGCCAAGCTACGATGCCGCCCTAGGCACAAGGGCGGGCTCCAGAAACATCTGGGATAAAGCCCGGACCCGAGAACTTCCACCAGGAGACCTCTCTATCCAGAGCCGAACTGCGATACCACCCCAAGAACAAGGGCGAGCTCTAGAAACATGCAAGATAGAACCCGGAATGATCGGGCTTAGCCCGCATCATCAAAACTAGAAGCTCCCCGAAGTCAAGGTCATCTTGCAAATGCTCAAGAAACCCGTCTGTACCTCGATTGACACAGAAGAATGTCCCTAGAAGGCCGTGAGGTGAGTCGAAGCCACACCCAGCTTCAAAAAGGTCAGTCAAGGCCACGTCTAGCTTCGGAAAAGTCAAGAGAAGCCAGATCTGGCTCCAAGCTGGATGAAACTTCTTAGACATCAAGGTCGAAATACTAAACAACCTCCCTGGCTGATGCATCATACCATATTCGTCATGTCCCACGACTCCTATAAGGATCGAACCTCCCTGGTTGATGCATCACACCATATCCCACGACTCCTGTAAGGATCGAACCTCCCTGGTTGATGCATCACACCATATCGTCACATCCCACGACCTCTATAAGGATCATACCTGGAAACGTTATCTACATGCAGAACAAGTAATAAAATCCAAAAAGGAAACAAATTGATCTCCACCACGATACTCTCAATTCGGGCGTCAATCCAAAAGTCAAATGATTTAACGCAAGAAATCCCGCCCGATAAGGAAGAGACTGAGACAATCACTGAGACAATCAAGGGAGAATCAGTCTGTTGACCTATAAACCATGTATAAATAGAAAAGAAAAGAAACGAAAAAAGGGAGACTACTATTCGACAGGCATACGACTAGCAATCGACCATTTACCCAAAGGAAGTTGAGAGAAACGAGAGAAAAATCTTTGTACTCGTGTACCATGCATGTCAAATAAAAATGTTCTTGTTTATTTATCACTAGATAAATCATTGTCACATATATAAATAATTTCGGCCACCACCTACGTGGTAGTGGTCTCGAGGGCGTTAACAGAGATTTCTCATCCAGAGTAAAATTCCCGTTAACAATAGTTTTTAAAAATAAAATAAATAAATAGTTTTAAAAAATAAAATAAATAATTAGTTTACAAATATAAATAAATAGTTTTAAAATATAAATAAATAAGTGAAAAACTTAAAAACATTAAATTTTTTAAGGATATCCATTAATAGGGATAAGAAAAACTATAAATATCTAAACTTTTACTGTAAAGATGATGGTGAGAGAAGCTTCAAGGTTGCCAACACTCCTTAGATATTTAGAGCTTATATTGTCCCTATTAATGGATATTCTTTAAAAAATTAATGTTTTTAATTTTTTTTCACTCATTTTTTCGACTATTTATTTATTTAAAACTATTTATTTATTTGATTTTTAAAAACCTTTTTTATTTAATGTTTTAAATTATTTATTTACTTAATTTAAAAAAAATATTTATTTAATTAATTTTTTAAAACTATTTCTTTATTTAAGTTTTAAAACTATTTGTTTATTTAATTTTTAAAAACTATTTATTTATTTAATGAATCATATTTTTTATTTAGTTTTTTTATTTTTATTTAAGTTTATAAAGTTTTTGGTTGAAAGGTAAAACAAAAATAAAGTGTAAAATAATATAACTAGGGGCATTTTAGGTATTTTTAAAGTCAAATTTAAGTTTTGGGGGTGTTAGTGTATAATAAAGACACCTTTCCATCTAAGTGTAACTTGTCAAAACCTCAAGGGGTTCATCGTAATTTGCCATAATATTAATGCGTTTCGTATTTTTGTTCATCAAACCAAAACAGCCAACCAGAAAGAGAAAAAGAGAGAGAGAGAGAGAGAGAGTTTCAATGGCGCACACTGAAACCTGAAACCGTCGTCTCGTTAGGTGAAGCCGAGCTGAATTTCTTGAGAGAGAGAGAGCGAAGAAGACGAAGATGATGAGCTGGAAAAGAGTGTTGAAGTCCGTACAGGCAGTCGCTGCGCATAGCCTTCTCTTCACTTTCACGAGTTTGCTTGTTCTCAAGCTCGATCACGTTGTTTCTTACTCTTGGTGGTCGGTCACTTCAATCTCTCTCTCTCTCTCTCTATCTCTTTGTGTTGTTTGCTTTTAATTTGATTTAATTTTGATTCAACTGGAATTTTAGCTTTTTGTTTGTGTTTTAAGCGGTTAAATTTCAATCGAATTGATTCGTTTTACATCTGCAAGATTAAACATGATCTCTGTGGTTGTACTTTTAGGGTATTAATGAATTCGAGAGGTTCAATTGCTTAGTTTTACCTCAATATTAGACTTTATTTGTTCTTAGGATTATAAGTTGGTGGAATTTTTATTTGATTTGAAGAAACGAGTCTATTGGCACCATATGCAAGCTTGGACAAAGAGAGACAATTTTTCTTTTAATACTTTATTGAGTAAATGAAATAGACTGTTTATATGAAGACTGCGAATTTTATTTATGCAATAGGTACGTATTTAGCACTTGAAATAGCAAAACAAGTGAGAGTAATGAAGAAAAATACTTGGAATTTGGGGTTCTATTCTATGAAAAATCAACTAAGTGAGAATTATTTTAAGCAGATTTGCCTTGATTGGATTAGTCTTATTTAATATTCCAAACAGAATTAGAAGAAAAAAGATATTGCTATTTTCTTAGAACATGAGACATTGGAATATAATTAAGTCCATATAAACTAAGCATTTACAAACTTTTGGTCTTAACATAATTTTTCTCAATCTAAATAGAAAAGGGTTTTTTTGTTTTTTTTTTGTTTAGGTTATGTGTAATTATGGTGACGTTTGTCATGTCTCGAATATTCGGTTAAAAGACATTTGGAGTTCGCGAAAAAGGATACTCCGATGACAAATGACATTATATACAACAACGTTAAGTATTTGGGGTCCCGTAAACGAGAGAAGAGATTAACTTTCAGGCTTTTATATGACAGTTAATATAAGCTTGGATCCATACTTGATGCTGCTAATGAACTTTATAACCAAGTTGCTTAATATTTAGGCCACAAATGTGACCACTGTTACTTGTTCCGCCTACTGTTGTTACTAGGGTCTTTTAAGGTTATTTGGTGGTAGGATAAGATATAGTGTAAGCAACACGAGAGAGATATCCTAACGTGATAATGGAAGATTTGGGTGTATTTCGGTGTAACCTCAATTGTAGTCTCCTAAGTCCTAATTGTTGTAGAATTTTTTGTTTTAATCTCCACATTGTTGGGTATAATAATTTTTCTATCTTTGATGATTTTTGTTTTAACTGCTTGCAATCTGAAAAGGGAAAAAAAGGATAAAAAGATTTTGGCTTTAATTGCTGCTATATGTGTTCATGTTGATGTGCAGGATAATATTTTTCCCGGTTTGGATATTTCATGCGGTTGTTGCCCGAGGAAGATTCTCTTTACCTGCCCCTTCGGTTCCATATAATCGTAACGTATGTTTATATCTTTCTCTACTATTGGGCACAATTTAAAGAAGTCATTATTAGTTTCAATCTGATTTTTGTAATTACTAATAGGTATTTCTCATTATAATTTCAAATCCCTTAGCAAGTTTTATTAATACAATTTCTCTTTCTTGAACAGTGGGCACCTTGCCATGCCATTGTTGCAACACCATTGCTCATTGCATTTGAACTGCTTCTTTGTATATATCTTGAGAGTATATATGGTATGTATGAAGACCTTGTCGTTATTGTCTCTATATTTTGATTCTTTCTTGTTTCCTTATTTTCTTTTTCTTTTTTGGTTTAACTTATGCATGGGAATTTTATCAAGAAATTGCATAGTTGGTTGGCAATGTTTGCTCTTTTAATAAAATCCATGCTAGTTGGTCATTGATACATGGATCTATTTCAATTTAAGGTTTTCTTGATGGATAATGACTGTGTTCAAGGCTTAAACTTTGCTACTTCTATTGATATTTTTTCTTTCACAGTTCAAGGTTTTCCGGCTGTCAACCTGAAAATTGTCTTTCTTCCTCTGTTGGCATTTGAAATAACTATTTTAATAGAGAATTTCAGGTATGTTCTCTAGCTTAAACATTATCTTTTATTCTACCAAATTCATGTACTAGTACATACCAAATCTTAGTTGAGTGGGTTGTGCACCTCCTTCTCCTCCATTTTAGTGATGGGGGTTCGAGTTTGACATCGCTCTTAAAAAAAAAAAACAAGTGTGGGGAGACCTCTCCCCGGTTGTGGGAGTAGCTAGCCGAGATGTGCTTGTAGTGGTCGATCTGGGCAGGTTCCGGCAGAACCCTAACCTAGTTGGTGCCAGCCCAAAACTAAAAAAAAAAAATAGATCATTGTCAGGCAGTTAACATATAAATTCCTGTGCTGAATTAGTTTAAGAAAAAAATGTCAAATTATTTGACGTTCCTCACATTTATATGTTATTTTCTTTTTATATTGTGAACCAAATGAAATGCTGATTTATCGAAGCATAGTGTTAAATTACCTTGCTATGTGTAAGCTTGTCCTGAGTTTCTTCCCTTTTATATTTCAACTTTATTTTTTTCCCTCCTGAAACTAAACCTTTTTGAGACCATGAATGACATTTTGGCCTTTTTAATGCATAATGTGTTGAATCCTGCTTGTCTGCATCTTATTATGTTCACACCCTTTCACTTTTTCCCTTTACAAAATCTGGTAGATTCAGGGCTTGTTGTAGGAAAGAGTATTTGTTTTCTCTGATTAGGATTACTCGTGGCACATTGTCATCTTATATGTAGAGAGTGAATATTGGTTGTTGTAAAGTGTAATTGCACCAGATATTTGGTTGATTTATTACTTGACAAATTTAAGATTATGTTCAGGATACCAAACTTGATGATGTTGTGACATTGTGATAGGTTCAAACTGCCATCTTCTGTATTTAACACAATCAAACCACCATTAACACTATAACAACACTTTTTTGTTGATGTATTATCATCAACATAACATCATCATCATCATCATCATTATTCATTACCAAGCGTCCATGCCACCACATGTTGTCATTACTGCTGTTTCCACAGTCACAATTCACACACTAGCATCACCTAGCCAATGATCCATTTTCAACTTGCCATCACTCCTATTTCCACCATATCAAGGTATTATAATGTCAATTCTGAAAAATATATATATATATTTTTTCGATTATTCAAAAAGAAAAATGATACTACAAAATTATTATTATTTTTTAATTTATTAGAAACAAAACAAAAATACATATTGGAAAACTAATTGTTTACAATGTAACCAAACACTGCCTTGTCAATTTTTCTTTTTTCTACTTTTTGGTTTCTATTAGTGGCACATCTTGTTGAAATAGATTAAGGTTACATTTGGTAGAGCTTCTTCAAGTAGATCTATTAGCGGTAGATCTTTTTAAAAGTAGATCTTTTAGGGTAGAGTTTTTAAAGGAAAGTTGATGGTCGTTTGGTTGTCAATTAAAAAAGCTCTTTTAAATGATAAGACTACCAAAATACTTTTAAAAAAATATCAAATGACAAGGTTATATTAGACATTTTAATGTTATTAAAAAAAGCTCAAAAAGGTCTACTTGGAAAAGCTTTAGATTTGTGCTTCTCCCGATAGACCTCAAACATTTTTTTTTAATCATCCAAAAGCTCTACTGAGTAACAAACAACCGACACAATTTTTTTGAAAAGAGCTTAGAAGCTCTTCCAAACGGGCACTAAGTAAAGCGGACCCGTCTCTAGTAGTTTAAACTTTTCTAACACTTTATGCCAAAGTAGTAGGCGTCGTTTTTAAACTACAATACCTTCCCAATACTATATTGATAATTTGATACATCCATGTATGTGGCATGTGTTGAAAAACTAGGTTTTGTGTATAATAATTCTCGTTTCTATTGAAAGATTTTCATCTAGGTTGAATTTCAACTTTACATATATGGTGAAAGCTACATATAAAAGAAAAAAATATAATTTTCTACAAAATAGGAAAGATATTTACTTAAACAAAACTATTTACAACACAATCAACTATCTGTTAATTGCATTACAATGATCACTAGTGCATATTAGGCCGCTGTCAATCTTTCCTTTGATAAAATGTCAATCCACTACCACATGTTTTATTCTATCATATTGAACCGGATTATGAGAAATACTAATGGCAACCTTGTCACAATATTGTTTCATTGGTCTATCAAAAACTCTAAGTTCTTGCAATAACATTTTTAACCATAGAAGTCCACAAACCCCTTGAGCCATTACCTTGAATTCAGCTTTTGCACTTGATCATATTGAGACAGATTGCTTTTTGCTTGTCCAAGTAACTAGATTTCCTCCCACAAAGGTACAATAACTCAGCCTTCTATCAATAATCAATTTTAGAACCAGCCCAATTTTCATTAGCATAAGCCTCTATATGGAGATGATCATTTTTTGAACACAATATCCCTCTACCCGATGTGGTTTAAGATGCTTTAGAATCCTATTGACAACCTTCATATGGCATTCCATTCCAAAGGAGCATGCATGAACCGACTTACCACACTCACACAACATAAGCTATATCGGATCTAGTATGAGACCAGTAGGAGTACGTTTGGTACACATTAAGTAGAGCTTTTAGTAGTAGATCTTTTAGAAGTAAAGTTCTTATAAGCGAAACTTTTGAATATAAGTTTTGGATTCTTTCGTAGTCGATTAAAAAAAAGCTTTTTTGAGCATGTAAATCATTTGGTTTGTTTAATTTTAAAGGAGCTTTTATATAGTTAATTCATTAGAAATGATATTTAAGAATTTGGGTTGAATAGGTTTGTTAAGATTTTTAATTGGAAATAATACAATGTAATTAATAAAATATAATAAGGATAGTTATGACATTTTAAAGATTAAAAAAAAAGCTCAAAAAGAGATTTTTAGAGAAGCCCAAAATTTGAGTTTTTCTTGTTAGTCGTACAACATTTTTATTAAATCGTCTAAAAGCTTTATTGGGTTGGCAACCAAACGACATGAAAACACTTGAAAAAAGCTGTTGGGATTAAAAAAAGTCTTTTAGCCAGTAAAGAAGCTCTTCTAAACGTATACTAAAACAATTTTCGCACTAGGCATTAGATATTGAAGCGTGGTGTATCCTAGATCGGAACCATACTCAGATACCATGTTGAAAATCTAGGTTTTGTGAATAATAATTCTCATTCTATTGAAAGATTTTTAACTATACATATACGGTGAAAGCAACACCGAAAAGGGAAAAAAAATTACCTACTAAATAGAAAATATATTTACTTAAAGAAAACTGTACAGCACATATTCAACTTAGCTAGAAAAGGAAATGACAGAAAAAAGAAGTACATAAATCAAATCACTAATTTTTAGAATCGTGTAGATTCCAACGGCATGCTTAAGGGAGACATTTATGAGGGTCAGTATTGGATAATGAATCACACTTTTTAACTCAAGCTTTTGGGGCGAAAATGGGTTCACACTTTAGTGTTCTTTAGGTTTATTTTTTGATTCTGAAGTGTGAAGACATACTTGGTCATTTTGGATCTTAAACTTTCATGAAATGACTATTGTAGTTTTATAGCTGCTACAATAAATGCTTAAAACTTCAAATGGTGTTTCTTCCATCATTGATATCCAAAACTATTTTGTTCTGCTTTATTTGCAATTCATTACTTCGAGTCCTGGGTTAATCTATTATGCAGGATTTATGACTGAATATAATTTCTTGTTCAGAATGTGTAGGGCTCTTATGCCAGGAGATGAAGAAAGCATGGATGATGAAGCAATATGGGAGGCACTGCCTGTAAGTTTTGTTATTCTATAACATAAAAAAGAATCTCTCTCTCAAATTAGCCCCATACTGGATTTATTCATACCAAAAAAAAAAAAGGAAAAGAAAAAGAAAAAAAGAGAGAGGGAAAGAACAAAAGAAAAAGTAATCCTCATGATAATTGGATGTCATACACCTGCACATTGCTTTTCAAAAACTATACTGGAACTCGTAATATACATGCTTTTGCAACTTGTGGATTTTAAATAGTTGAAATGGTTTACTGCTTGGTTAGGATGATTCTTTGGTCACTGTGGGAGTTAGAAGGAGTGCAAAATTGATTTGCTGTGTATTATATTTGTCTTCTTTGTCCCTAATGTTTCAGGGACTAGATACTGTTAGGTTCTTTTTGCATTTGAAGATTTTACATATGCATTAAGTTGGAAACTATTTATAGAAATTGTGTTTGATTTTTCATGATTTGGATTTATTCTACAATCACTGTGTCACAGGGGACTTTTGTTTGTTTAAGGAAAATGCAGCATAAGTTACTGCAAGATATTTCGTATTTATAGCAACCTAATTTTAAACAAGCATTATGATTATAAACTAGGGCTCTTTTCGAGATAATGGTTTGAAAAAATCTTGGTTTAATTCTGGATGATTCATTAGATTATATCAATATATCTTAAGTCACTGATATAGGACATCTGATCATTTTGTTTGCAGCACTTCTGGGTTGCCATTTCCATGGTCTTCTTTGTGGCGGCTACTGTGTTCACCCTCTTAAAGCTATGTGGTAATTTATTTAACCCCATTAGGTTTTACACATAATTGTAAGGAATTGTTCTCAAATTAGTGAAGCATGCAATATATTTTCTCTAGCTTCATTTTATACAGTTTTATAATTCACCACAATACTCTTGCCCATCTTATTTTTCAAACATCAAAATTTTGATAGATTCAAATATCTATTTTTGTTTTTGGCTTGCCTGAAATTCTCTTCTTGCACAATTTTACTTTCAATAGTAATGGAAACATAACCATTACATGTATAGAAAACCAGTTTTCGAGTATATGATGTGTTCCTTCATAGATCTCAGAATAGCTTCTTTTGGAAGTTGGCCGAGTGACTGTGATTGAACCACAATTAAGAATGTATTCTTTGATAGATCTCAGAATGGCTTCTTTTGCAAAATAGTATCGAACGAGCCTTAAATTAAAAGTTCTTGTTTTTCTATGGGAGCTTTTGCCAGTCATTCCAGTCTTGTTAATTATGCAGTGTACTTATATCATTACAATATAACCGCCAAAATGTCCATGTTTAATTTGGTGAATCAAATGTTTACTCATACCCACATTTCCTAATTCTTTTATGTTATAATGTCTTGCTTAATTCAAAATTTTATTGTACGAACTGTTGCAGGTTATGTAGGTGCCCTTGGGTGGTGGGACCTATTTATAAATTTTGGGTACGATCTTCTATGCTTCTTATATCATCTCTTCATCATTTTGTAATTTTATGGGGCCGTTACCTTAATTAGTGCCACATAAAGTTTTCTCCATGGGTTTTGAATGATCATAGGAGTGATGGGTTTGAACAATTGTCAATGCAGCATTGCAGAATGTTTTGCATTTCTTGTTTGTACAAAGTGGTCTAATCGTGTAATTCATCGAAGTAATCGGACAAGACAAGCTGGTTCTTCTTCTATGAGTATTAGATATCTTGATTGGAACAGTGGCTTGGTCGTTTCTCCAGAGGACGATCAGAATCAAGATAGAATGTGTGGCCTGTCAGACATTGGTGGCCACATTATGAAAGTTCCAGTTATAGGATTTCAAGTCCTCCTTTGTATGCGCTTAGAGGTACATATGAACTGTTGATTGTGGTCATGGCTGCTGCTTGGTACATCTCATTGACAGATCTGTATTTCAGGGAACTCCTGCTGGTGCTAGAAATATACCACTTCCGATCCTTTTCTCTCCTCTTTTCCTTCTGCAAGGTGCTGGTGTCATATTTGCTACATCTAGGTTAGCTGAGAAAATAGTACTCTTACTACAAAGTGGAGCTGGCACTGGATTGTATTTTGCATTTTCTTCAAGGGCTCATGATTGCTTGGGGTTTTTGCACCATGGTTCCAGGTAATGACTTTTTCTTCCATTAGAAGAAAATTTTCAATACAAAAGATGTTTTACTAATTTACTTACTAAAACAATGTCCGTCGTTGTGATGTTGTATGTCGTGAGACTAATATTTTCTGCATTTGTTCCTATCAAAAACATGTTTTCTGCATTTGTACAACAGGTTATTGGGTTGGTGGTCAATTGACGAAGGGAGTCGTGAAGAACAGGCCCGACTTGTCCATGAGAGTGCTTCTGGGTCAGTGTAGATTTTTATTCTTTCTTCATAATTTATAGGAGATGCTTAAATTTTATGTGATTTTTCTTTTTGGTTTGTGTGCACACCTCTGTTGCTTATGATTGTACAACATGTTTTTAAAGAAGACATATGCTTAGAAACAAAGAACATTGTATTAAGCATGACTGAATTAACAAAAATGGAAACAATGGAAGCAAACTCTTTCATTCTAGGAAATCATTTGCTTAAATTTAAAGCGAAGGAGATATGAAATCTGTGTTTGGGATTGCTTTTGCTTGAGAAATAAGATTTCTCACTTATTTCTCAAGTTTTGATCAAATAGGTGTTTGGTGAACTTCCTAAAAACAACTTATTTTACAATTTGCTCCTTCAATAGGTAGCTTTTGAGAAGTTGGTTGGGGGTTGTTTTTTGAAGCAGAAACTAGCTTATTGCTTATGCAATGTCCAGAATACCCCCGCTATTTTAATAAAAGACGATATTACCCTTATATTTAATAATATAATAAAAAAACTTAAAACTAAAAATATGAAAATATAAAATAAATAAAAAACCGATCGGAATTGGTGGCCACTGCACCGGAGTTGGAGGCCGGAGGAGATCCCTCCCCGACCACCACCTTCGCCGACGCCGCCTCGCCTCCCGCGCTGCTGCGGCCTCCGTGCGACAAGACACCATCAGCTCCATGTCGCCGACCTCGCCAAGCTGACCATCCTCGCCTCCGCCAGCGGTGGATTCTAGTTCCTAGTGAAAAGCGTCGCCGGTGTTCGACTGCGGAATTGAGCGTCGCCGGTTCTGTGGTGGATCGGTCCACCTCCTGCGGGTCTACGCGAAGTTGAACGTGCGGTGGATAGGCATAGGGCGGCGGCGGGTAGGGTTTCGAAGTCCGGGTCGGGTATATGTTTTGGGCCTCTGGTCTTCAATGAATCCATTCCTGCAAAGCTATTTGGAAAGCCCAAAATTGCTTAACAGTATAAACACATTAAAATAATGCCTATTTTTGTCTTTTCATAAAATAAATATTCCACAATTTTAAAAGCAAAGCAATTTTAAAATTTAGTTTACCAAACACCTATCCACTTTTTTGTTAAGCTAATTATTTCTAAAGTTAAGCTACGAGTGGATTTTTTTTTAGCAAAGCAATCCCAAACATGGCTGAAGATTGCCACAGGAAATCTGTTTCTGCTTTAAAAAAGGTTTAAGAACTCGACACCTTGTTTGATGTTCACATGCAACATAATTAATAGTGTGGCATATATGTTCAGTTGGTTCTAATTGCATACACTAATCTTAGTTTGGTTCTTAACAGTGAAAAATCATTGATTTCACATTTGCGGCTTTTTCTTACTGAAATAGCCTCATATTGCTGTAGCTGTTGAATAACATCTTTAGAGCCTCTGTCATGTTCGTTCCTAAAAGAGTTCCATTGGAATCACTTGTAATTAAAAAAATAAAAAAGGAAGAAAGTCTGATCTTTGTGTTTTGGGTTTTCAACCATGCAGGTACAACACTTTCTGTGGTTATCCACCAGAAATAGTGAAGAAAATGCCTAAAAGGGATCTCGCCGAGGAGGTGATTATTTACACTGTCGTGTTGCCTTCATATTCTTTGTAGTAGATTATTTATGTATCCCTATTTTCTATTTTGGTGGCCTTCATTATAGTTTTGGGTGTTAATTTCACTCTCTATATGTCCATTTTGTCGAATATATATTTGTATAGAAATTATCAAGTGCAGGATCCTGCACAAAATATTCGTGTGATTTCATCGATTCCAATCGGTTGGAATCAATGCAAAAAAAAAATTACACTGATTCCCGGTTGGAATCAGTGAAACCGCATGAAAAATTCGTACAGGATCCCGCACTAGAAAGTTAATATATATTTGTAGGTACCAAAATTTTTAAAATACTGCTGCTGCCTGCATTTATGTTTTCTGTTATGATTTTCACTTCATCTCAGGTGTGGAGACTTCAAGCAGCTCTTGGCGAGCAGACAGAAATCACAAAATATAGCCAGCAAGAGTTTGAAAGACTTCAAAACGTAATAATTCTGACTTTGATTGTTGATTTCACTAGTTTGGATATGTGCCTTAAAAATAATAAAAGCTCCAAAGTTCTTGAGACCATTGCTTTAAGTACAATGTTTGTCATGCTTTATTGTAAGGCATGTTTCAATGGTTAATGTGCGTTCTTGAGATCTTATAATTTTCTTGAGAGTGTGTTGTCTCTACCCCTGAATGATTTCTTCATAAATTCTGCAGGAAAAAGTGTTATGTAGAGTATGCTTCGAAGGTGAAATCAGTGTTGTCTTACTTCCATGCAGGCATCGCATTCTTTGTAGGTATGGTCTTTTATCTCGATGAAACTAAAATTCTCAACATCTCTATGCAGTCCGATCAATATGTTTATTTACCTTTTTCTCTTTTATGAGGACATGCTGATTAGTTTTTAATGTACTGCAGCATCTGCTGTGGGAAGTGTAAAAAATGCCCGATCTGCCGTGTCTCTATCGAGGAGCGGTTACCTGTATATGATGTTTAATTCTAACGGTCAGCCGTCTTTTATTCCTGAAAGTTAGGAGCGCATGGAGATGAGAAAAATAACTTGAACAGGGAAAATGCTTTTACAGTTTTCGCTGAATCTTTGACACCAGTCAATGGTACTTGTTTAATTTCACGTAAGCTAACAATAGGATAAGTAGAGAGATAGTTGTTATGTTGATATAAAGTTGTTGGGTTTTCATTTTTTTCTTCTCTTTCTCTTTCTTTCTTGACATTTATATATATATATATATATATATATATGTACAATTTTTCTATTGTCAATTCATCCTGATATAAAATATATCAGGACGAAGAATGTGGATCATTAGATTTACATACTTTGACTCAAAATATATACACTTGTCAAAACTTCTCTATAATTTGTGATCCACATTCTTCGTCATGATATATTTATATCAGGACGAACTGACAGTAGAAAGATTATATATATATATATATGTATATATATATATATATATTCTGTTTTCGTTTTCTGAAATTGTAAATATATATATATAGCTTTGAAGTATTGTCACTCGAGGTTTTAAGTGGTTTCCTTGGCCTGTCCAATAGTAGCACTCTTATTACATGTGCAGAAGTTTGAAGAAGTTAAAGTTACATTGTGCAAAAGATCTGTTTCTTGGTGATGGTTAGTCTCTCCTTCCTTGATTCTTCCCCAAAATTATGTTGATTTACGGATTAATACTCTGTTAATCCGAGTTGAATAAGAGTTCATCTGAGTTTTAAGTAAATTTGTAACTCTTGGTCACTGTTATGATTTGTTTATTTTGTTATAGGGGCTAGTGATAATTCGAAAAAGCTTTCGGAGATTTGATCAAATTTAGAAAAACAATCTTATAGTTTTTGAATTATAGGTAAAAACCCTCTACCATTAGTTAAAAATCCATTTTTTTTATCAAATTTGAAACTATGATGAGATTTAGTTTCAAAATTGATCAAACTTCGAGCTATGAAATCCTTCCTTGGTCATATTATTATTTACCTATATAAGTCTTATTTTTGTTAAGCAAAAATCTCAAGGTTAAATCAATTGAGAATTCCTTTTACTTTTTTGTGTTCCTTAGTATGCAAAAAAAGAAACGAACGAAGAAACAAAATTTTAGAAACTACACATGTAATTAGATAAGCAGAATTACATGATTGCAACACCTGACTATGAATCATGTGATGCAGCATATTCAAACTAACTTAGATGAAAATGAATAACGATTTGAATCCACGACTTCAACGTGTGAGTGTGAGAGACGTGTGAGTGTGAGAGACTTGCTACCGAAGCCACCTCCATCTCAAATTTTGTCGCTGGCAACTAGTTTTTAGACACCCTTTTAACATCTTAAATAAAATTCTTAGAAGAAATAAATTTCTCTACTGTTACAGCACACTTCAATTTTAGAAAGGTTCAATTTTAGAAATTTATTTATGAAAATCCGAAAAATGATGGTCATGTGCAGGTGGCAATGGCCACCAATGCTTCTTGATTGGTAGGTGGCATGATAATGCTGCCATTGTTGTTGCCTGAAGCTTGCTTGAACGGTTTTGGATTCTCAACTAGGTTTCTGACAAAGTCATTGAAGCACTCATCAATGGTCATAAAACGAGCATCTGGGTACAGGGAGCTCAGATCAACATCCTCAGGCTCTTCTATGGAGAAATTTATTTGGCACCCCTTTATGAAAATGTCGTGAGTGAATGAGGCAACAATGCTTTCTGGAATTCGCATCTCTGCCCAAAAAACGACGACAATAAATAATGGTTTTAAAAAGAGTATAATTCTCTAGTTGAGTCTGATCCTGAAATTTTTCATCTGATTTGACTAATGGCTAGATAATGACCCATTAAAAAGATATGGTTAACTTGAATTTGTTAGTTTGATCGGTCGTGTCAAATTAGTGATCGATCTGTTTAACTTGAACTTGAGTTAGGATATATATGTTAAGTGAAACAAATCAAACCTCTAGCTGCATGAAGAAGATCATCTTCAGTGATGGTGACTCGAGGGAGAGTTCGGCCAATCTTCTGCTCCCACAAAGAAGCAAGCTCATTTATGTTGAGGAAATTGCTTGGTGGTCGAAAATGGACTGATTTGTTCATTGTTCGTATATCGTCCATTGACTTTATTGTGAATTTCCCAATATCAGTACCCGCCACAAAGTATGCTGCATGTGTTGTATGTCACACATTTCATCAAATTAAGGCATCATCATCAATCACCAAATATTGACATCACCACTAAATCACATAAAATCAGTCAAATTCATATAACGTTTCTCTGATTGAATGATTGACATTTATGATCAAATTACATTGGATGATATATGGTTTTAATACTAACTCTTAAAAAAAAATACTTTTATGATTTTATTATAAGCTTGTGGTATATTTTAACGATAACGATATTGGTCTGATTAACATTAACTTTTCAAATATATAGCATCGATCACAATTTATTCAAGTGACAGGGACATTTTCATGTTTAAACTCCACAACTTTTACATTCAAATTTTAATAAATTTATGGAATCAATCTTCTCATGTAAGACCCTAATTATATACTTTAACAAGGTATATGTAGTCAAAATGGCATTGCCAGTACAATAGTGGGTGATGACGAAAAATGAGAAATGTTAGGTAGGCTGTGATCCCCCACATGGTGGGGAAGGTAAAGGGGTCTCCACTTTGAAGATGATCACATGATCAAATACAAGTCTGTGCGAGGGTTGAATTAAAGTTGAAACAACAATTGGATGATTATTTGTAGCCAATAGCCATATTCATCCATGTGTTTTTTTTTCTTTTTTAAGTTCTTTCAATTTTTCAATCATGCTATACTCTTCTACTCTCTACCGGCTTCTCTTCGTCCTTCCTTCTAAGTGTAAGCAGCCAGTTTTGGGCTACCTATTTTAGTACTAAACGAAGAAGTCTCCTACGCTTACTACGAAACTCGTATAAGATAAAATTTGAATTATTTATCACAAATATGGAAAAAGAAGAAGCATATGCACCACTCAACCAAAAGTGGATGTATGTTTAAGAAGATTGGTTGACCCTAGTAAAAATTATCATTTCCCATAGAAAACGAGCATACTTTTATATATATATATATATATATATATATATATATATATATATATATGTATATATATTTTTGGTTTCCCTTATTTATTTATTTATGTTTACTAATTAGTTGTAAGCATATAATTTATAGTTTCTTGTATTAAAAATCCCTGTCTACCAAATACCGGCCACTCATGTCTTCTCTCCCTCCTTTACGTCAACACAACATGATCTATGAATTAAATTTTTTAAAGACATACAAATGCATGTGGACTCGTGAATATTGAGCATCAATATAGTAAAGCACCCGCACACTAAGATGTGACCGGACTCATGATAAAATTGTTTTCACTAATAAAAATCAAATATGAGAGAGTTTTGATGTAGTTTCCTTTATATAACAAATATAAGTGTTACTAAAACATATTTAAACTCCAGATATTTTATGTTTAATTTCACAAACCTAATCCAGTGCTACCATCGACTAATGTTGCTCGATAATAAAAAACATTTATTTTTGCTCGATAATAAAAAACATTTATTTAATCCTATAATAATGTGTTAAATTCAAGTCTACCACCGACTGTCTTCTAAAGAGATTTATTAGTACTCTATTCACTATAAGTCATATAAAACATATCACAATTAATTGCTTCGCATACAAAATTTGAAAAATGACCAAAAAAAAAAAGAAAAGAAAAGAAAGTAGAAAAATACCTTTGACGGTGCCATCACCGTAGATGTGGAAGCGATCTAAGGGTGGGAGGACATCAGCAGGGTGGGTGTTGTCATGGTAGGGCCAGGCAGCAATAGAGTTGCAGCAAATGTAAGTGTAGGGGATCCCAACCTTTTCAATTGCTCTTCTCACTTTTCTCTTCTCATTGTACATGGTCAGACCAGGCTCCACCGGGTCTGCTCTATCTATGTCATGTCCAAATTCTGATGCCAGAAACCTCTGCATGCATTTTGTATATTATTTATTTATTTTAGTACCCAATATTTCAACTTACTGGTCTCGGTCACAATAAAATACTTACATAGGACAGTCTCATTGCCACGTGGTGAGACCGTGCAATTAATGGTTTTAGCTTACCTTAACGGTTCCAACAGCTTTAACCGCCTGGACAAGAATAAGCTGGTCGAGAATGTTTTTTCCACCAACAGCAGATATCACAATTTTGATTTTCCGTTCCCTTAAAACCTTCTCCACTAAATCCCTGTCGTCCATTGAACCCTGCACATATATATTGCCATCATTATCATTCACATTTAGTGGCGGATCCAGAAATATAAAAATAAAAAAAATTTAGAGGGACCAAAATGAAAAAAAATTAAACTTAAAGATAATTTTATAATTACATAAAGTTTTTAATATAAAATTATTATAAAAAATATATATATTTGAGGGAGAGGGGCCATTATATATATATGACCTATATAACTGCTTACAAATTTTCAGGAACGAACTATCTCCGTGGAATTTCAAACATTTGAAATCTACTAAATGAAAAATTCATCTAAAAGTTTGAAATTTTGCTTTTCAGTAAATTTTTAATACGAGTTAATTACCTGATCAGCCCTTTGTAGTAAAATAAGCAAATAATACACACAAAAAGAAACGGAGGAAGAGTTGTTATTTTGTCACATACATGTAGGATAATGGCTCCTTTTTCTTGGAAGGAGTTGATAATGGTGGCCTTGAAATGGCTAGTAAGACCGGAGCGGATGAGGAGGTAAGTGGGACGGCCAGAGTCAAGGCAGGCGTCGGTAATGAAGCGGCCAATGAAGCCGGTAGAACCGATGATCAAGACAGGACCGTCCACCGAGACGTGTGGAGATGGACCGATGATCATGTTGGCTGCAGACTCGTTCACCATATTATTATTTTTTTCTCAAAAAGTGGCTAGAGAGTGAGGAGGGGCTTGAGGTTCATGGGTTTTTAATAGAAGGGAAAGCAAAATGTACAGTTACGTAGTGAGTAGGCGCGTGCGTGCATGCATGCATGTTAGCTGAGAAGGTTAGGTGGTTTGTTGGGTTTCTAAGTGTGTAGGGTTTTGCTGGGTTGATAGATCACGTACTATATAGGGTGTTAGGTAGACGATCGAAGAATTACTTTCAAGTGTTGTATGTGTTTGATTTTAATTCCAATTTAATAAGTAATATTTTTTCCTTTCATTATTAATAGTCCATAGAGATAGACTTTTGACCTCATGACCTTATGTCCTTATGTACGTTGGTTTCTGATTGGAATTGTATCATGAGATGATATATTGACATGTGATTATGTGTTAGGACTTTAGACTCATTATGAACAAGTTCACTTATATAATTTGACGTACGAACGAAATATAGATAGTTAGATAAAAATCTAGCTAACTACTTCATCTAGCTACCCCGCAAAAATACTTTTAATTTTTTCATGATTGTCTTATTGTGCCAACTGATCACATCAAGTTTTGTGATCTAATAAGTTTTGTTATTGCATTCCCAAGTACGGATTTGGGTCATCTCTTTACCTCATATAATCTTATGACACATAATCATGTTAATGAATGTGTGGTTAAAATGTGATTGGTTTCCATAATTACTTTATTAACAACCAATCAAATGCTTTAAAAAGGTAAGGAAAAATATTTGGTAAGGAGAGGATCCAGATCCCTCAAGTACATGCTGATATATTATGTAAAAATTATTCATTTATCAAACCGCTCTCTTTGAATGAGATAAGGTTTGTCCGGTAGTATATCTCTCACACTTACACCTTCAGTTAGTGGGTTCTGAATCCTTTCCATTAAAAAAAACCAAAAATTTATGTAATACTTAAAAAAAAAAAAAATCAAACTACTCCCTCTTTCCACTATTTTTTATTATATAATTTTATTTGGTGCCAATTTTGATTTTGTTTAGTGCTTATTTTGGTGAATATTAGTGGAAACTAATGTATATTTTTTAATTGAAATGGATCCATTCGGACTTTTTTTTTTGGACCAATTAAATCTATAGACTTGAGTCTTTGACTATCCATTTTAAACTAGACGATGGCCTTGTTTGGCTAAGCTTTTAGAGAGTTTAAAAGCTCTTTTGGAGCTCAAAAATAATTTTCAGACCTGTTTAAATGTTTCATTATAAGAGTTTATCAAGATTATAAGCTCTTTTAACAAAAACCAAGCCCAACTGACTTGGTCCGCAAGAGCTTTTAGAAAAAACAAGGAAGCTGAAATGAGGTTTAATGAAACTTTTATAATGACATATTTACCCTTATAGTTATAAATAACAAATCAATAATTCCAATTGTATCCTATCTCAAGGCTCTAACACATGCAAATTCGATTTTCCCATTTTCAGATAAACCTTATATAAGCCCCAGAGTCGCGCAGCGGAAGAGATTTCAAAACTTTTTAAAAAATATATTTATAAGCGATTTTGAAAACCATGTACGATATATAAGAATAAATAATATGTAGGATTCGTAATCATACCTCAAGGCTAACTCCTTCGTTCTTTAACTTCTTGATGTTGCTTTCCGATTTGTACCACCAGATCTTCCTCGCTATCTCCCAGGTTCCGGTAACTGCGTGTGGGCACGTCACGGGCTTCAAGAGGTTGTATAGAGATTGAAGAAACAACACAAAACAACTCTTACTTTGTGTATATGGAATTCGGCCACACTTGAATAAGAAAGGACAAAAAACAAATAATCATTTTTTTTTGTTTTTTTTGTTTCAATGTTGTTGTGGCCGCACCCTTCGTTTTTGTTTCTTTCTTACTTCTTGTTTTTTCATTTGTGTGGCCGCACCCTTTCTTGTTTCTTCTTTTTTGTGTATACTTGATTCACATTCAGTACATACTTATGTTCCAGTGATATATCTTTATATATTTAAAACAAGATACCAATCCTTTTCAAAATATATCTATATATATTTAAAATAAGATAATAAGTATTTTAGTGACCAAGTTAGTATGGATTCCAAGTCCCACATAACCCTAGTTCACTAAGACTTGAATACTTGATCTAGTTAGGAAATAAAATAATCTTATTATTTTATCATTTGTCTCAGTCATGGTTCGAACCTGTGACCTCTATAAAATGTTTAATACAATTAATAATTATAATATAAATAATCACATTATTTAATTTAATTAATTATTAATCCATTAATTAAAAAATCACATTATTTAATTAATTGCCTGAATAAAATCATTGTTACTTTCGTAACATAATTAATTGGACCATCCAATTAATTTAACGTGACCTTTGTTACCATCAACGTTCCGGGCTAGCAAGGAGACCTAATGAACCCACAGTCTTAAGCTCCAATAATACTTAAAAAATATTAATTAAACTCTTTAATTAATATTTTATGATTATTAACCTCGGAGTTACTCCACTATAAACCCGAGGATGCACTATCGCGGCTGTAGATGTATTACACAAACCAATATTACAGTTTTCCATCGATATAGCTATTGCATACGGTATGATCCTCTACATGTAGTTCATAATTAGAGCTAGGTCATAAAGTCCGTTATACCTATCTAATTATATCTTTTCCATTAAGTGCTATTGATTCTCTAATGAACAATAAATCCTAACTTCCTTTACGGAAGAAGGAGAGCGCTCATATTGTTCAAGCCCCGAATCAATCCTTAAGGGAACTACTATCTACTTCTCACAAAAAGGAGTTGATTCCCCTATTGTGTACAGACCTTCCCAGCCACAAGCCAAACCGCGATTCCAACAAACAAAGTTATTGACCGGAAATGCAACTTCGATCTCACCCATGGTATATCAAAAACCACGATCTAACCTGAAGGAGTCGATAAGACACTCATGATTAAGATAACCCATATATAGCCATCATTTGTCGATATATATGAATCTCATCATGTAATGGATCTTGGTGAGAGATTCATATAGATCATAACCCAGTCCTATATGATCACATCATACAAGGTGCCTTCATTCTCATATCACCATATGAATAGTCAAGGATAAGACCACCGTACATTACGGAATGGACCACAGCTATAGATTAACCACAAATAAAGTACTCAGCTCTTTTGCTATCCACAGACTCTTTAGATTGCTCATCTTAAACTGAATTCCTCTGTATATGACACTCATGTACTCAGTTAGAGATTACATCCGGCAATCTTGGATGTTAAGTACACATGATATAAATGTATGAGACAGATTAATAGAATTAATAAACTACTTCTTTTATTAATGTTTCATTCACATTTACAAATTACAAGTTTTAGGGCATAAAACCCAACAATCTCCCACTTGCACTAAAGCAGTTGAGACATATCTTGTAACCCTAGACCCTCCAGGTGACCTTCAAACACTTTAGTCATTAAGGTCTTCGTAAATGGATCAACATGATTGTCCAGCGACACTATCTTGGTCACGGTTATATCCCCTCTCTGCACTATCTCTCTAATGAGATGATATTTCTTTTCTATATGATTCCTTCTCTTGTGGCTTCTTGGTTCTTTGAAATTAGCTACAGTACCACTGTTATCACAATAAAGTGTGATGGACTTATCCAGATCTGGAACAACTTCTAGATCAGTCAAGAACTTACGGAGCCAGACAACCTCTTTAGCTGCTTCATAAGCTGCTACATACTCGGCTTCCATGGTGGAGACAGCAATACATGATTACTTAACACTCCTTTATACTATGGCTCCACCACCAAGGGTAAAAACAGATCCAGACATGGATTTCTTAGAATCCCTGTCTGACCGAAAATCAGAGTCTATATATCCTAACCGGATCAAATCCTGCCCGGAATATACTAGTAGATAGTTCCTCGTTCTCCGAAGATACTTGAGAATGACCTTTACATCAACCCAATAATCCAATCCTAGGTTGGATTGAAACCTACTGGCTACTACCACTACGAAGCATAGTTGCCATCCAGATCTCGAGACCAGGAAATAGCTAGACAGCCCTCCTGATGCCTTGGTCGGGCTACAACCCCCAAGAAGGGTCTGAGTGTAAGAGCATAGTTACCATCCAGATCTCGAGACCAGGAAATAGCTAGACAGCCCTCCTGATGCCTTGGTCGGGCTACCACCCCCAAGAGGGGTCTGAGTGTAAGAGCATAGTTGCCATCCAGATCTCGAGACCAGGAAATAGCTAGACAGCCCTCCTGATGCCTCGATCGGGATATCTCCCCCAGAAAGGATTCAAATATGAATAATTGTTTCGTTTACAGGGTTGAAGTTGCCCCGATAAAGATCTCCTACATTGCCGATTTACAATTAAGTAAATTAGGTAAAGGGGTCATCATGGACGAGATTAGGAATAAAGCAAGGAGTTCTCAGTCAAGTCGGAAGCTCATAATCAAGATTAGTGGAGGCAAGTATGAAGGAAGCCATATCATATTTTCATTAACGATGAGGGAGCCTATCCCCTAATGAGGCTACATTCAATAAGCAAAGAGCCTAACCCCCGGTTTCGGGCTACAAAAAAAAAATTTAAGATCGACTAAACTGAACGTGAGTAAAACGAGGTGCCCACCCCCTTTTTCTGGGCAATCGAAGTAAAGTCATGAATGGATTGCATTAAGCTCCAACACCCTCCTGATTCCCTCATGCTGCTCCTCCTTCATGATGATCCTCACCCCCAGATCCTCCTACTGTTGGTTGCCTGTTTTGGTCGCCATCGCTAGTTACATCTTCCTCTAGAAGTTCCTCGATGGCCTACTGCCCAGCTAGGTCCTCTTCCAAGACCTCATTGACCACCGCCATAACCTCAAGAGGGATGGCCGCATAAAGAAGGGCAGCCATGTTCTAGAGGGTTCTTTCAGGCGGTCTCTTAACCCCTCCTGGGCTTCTAGTTGACCTCCCTCGGACTGCGCGGGCAGTGTAGGGAAAAATCGATATAAAACGCAGCGGAAGAAACGAAAAATAGATTTCGTATGGTTTTAAAATTTTTCTCAAAGATGAACCTTAACCTTTTAATTAATTAAACTCAAATATATACGGTTAGAGTTAAATACCTCTTGACGCGTGATCCGATTGACTTACGTCGATTGGTAATCCATAAAATCTTTTCCGATACCCGTGAACAGTACCTGCGTGAACAGTGATCGTGAATAGTACCGTGAGATCTTCCAATCCGAACACGTACGTGAATCAGCTAGGAGCGTGGTCTCCCTTTTTCTTTGAATTGCAAACCTGAGAATGGATGAACAAAGTTTTCTTTTTCTTTTGTTAGTCACAAAACAATCAAAAGAAGACAAAAATTATTCCGGTCACTTTTGAGTTCTCAATCTAATGATCGAAACTCGCGTGAACCTAATTCGATGTTGTACACACAAGCTTATTGATGAACAAGCAATCAGTGTACTATCAAAGAATAATCTCTTCTCTCTTTTATGTTTAGTAGAATAAAAATTATCCTTTTCTATGAATTGAGAAGAAGAAGAAAAATTGAATCATTCAATCAACTATGGTGGCCGAATTCTATATGTGGTATTATATAGGTGGCCAAAATTTTGCTTTATCTTCTATTTAGGATTGCCGAAATCTTCCTCTAAATGGACTAGGGTTGCCGCAAATCACATACCAAAAAGAGTTTTTGTTGCACCCTAATTTCCATCAACCTTTAGACTTCAAAACCTAATCCAACTCATAGATATTTTTATTCTTTTATTGACTAAATAAAAAGACTTCTTATTTGATTAAATAAATAAAATTAATTATTTATTTCTTATCAAACAAGTCTTTTACTTTTAATATACTACTACCAATAGTATAACTTTAGGAAATATATTTCCTGATCAGAAAAAGATTTGTTTCTTAATGAAACAATTAATTAATAAATTAACTAATTCTTATTTAATTAAAACAATGAAACAAAATAATATATTAGGTTAATATATACACCTTGCCGCCCCACTTATATAAATGGGCCATATATTATTTTCTTATTTCATTTAATCCATTGGACTTTAAATAAAAGCCCACATGTGAACCATACCCATTCTTACTAAAAGAAACAAGCCCACATGTCTCCTTTTAATATATTAATATAATAGTGCAGCCCATTAATTAAATAATAGACATATTATATTCTCGATATATTAAAAACAATTCTAGATGGACCCTTAAATCGGCCCGGTAGAATATATCAAGTGATCCATGCAAATACGTGTGGATTGGGGATCTTGGCGGGCTATCTAAATTTAAGCTTCAATAGACACAACCTAATCACAATCAACAAATGATTCACTTATGTCCAATCTATTAATTTTAACTCATTCCACTAAAGAGCTAAAATTGAACTCTTAAATAAAGATAGAATAAGGAGATGTTTCTCATTCATACCCTAGACAATCTTATAGGAGATGGTGTATCCTCGTGAATAATATCAGTAATCGCCAAGAGCTCATAGACTGCCTATAGCTCTCCAAGTTACCATATTTCCTCATATGACCACATTTCGAACTTGGATACTTTGACTTGTCCAGAAGCCATGTTTTCAATAATCATTATTGAAAACTCAACGTTGAGATTTAATATCCAATACCTCAAAACATCCATATGATGATATTATACTCTCATTTAATAAATGGAGCCACGATGTCCATATCTATAAATGAAGTCCTCTATCGATTAACAAATGTATACCACCAAACTATCGAGGATAGACTATGCTATATAATCATACTCATTGATAGCTCTAATGATAACACTTGCAACCATAAGTCCATCATTTATCTCAGGATTAAGATAGACTCTCCGATTGTCCTCTTTAATGAAAAGACTTATATCTAGTGACGGTTCTAGATAAAGTATTTCATTGTGATCCAGTTCAATGCACCTAGTGCACTAGATTCTTTTACTCGAAAACCTTTCGATGATTTTAGACTCATCATATTCATTTGATCCCACTCAAATGCTAGTAAAAGAATTCTAAAACTTTAACAAGATAGAGGTGCCCAACCTTTGACTTAAGTTATGAACGTTATTCAAGACTAACTAAAGAATTGTGTCTTCCTCATACATATCCGGATGTATGAAAAATTCTTCATGTCTCATAGTCTTTTGACCTTATGATTATTTACCTTGACAATTATAATAATAAATGCTATAAGTAATTGTAAGAATCAGAATTCACTTTATTAATATGAGAAGATTGTCAATTACAATATTACACTCTTGCCATTGAGCATAATCCTAACAGGCAGAACCTCACTTGAGGATTCTCCAGGGGCTGAGATGAAGAAGATGGAATGAGGAAATGAAGGATCTGCCTGGACAGGTTGCTTCCCAGTTCAAGCCTGGCTAGAAGGAACCACTTCATCACCTTCAAGGTGAGACATTTCTGCGGCCCTGGCTAATATCTCCTCTCTATCCTAACCTGTGATAGTCGATAGGTCAAAGGGAGGAGGGAGAGCTTCCACAACCTTGAAGGAGGCATATAAATATCCATCGCTGAAAGAGGCATTCGCTTCAACTTGCAGCTTAGCCATCTGAGCATGTAGATCCTGGTTCTCGAGGTCTAACTTCTTGGCCTCGACTTTCCAGGAATCCATCTGCCTAGCCCATCGTTTGGATTGAAGGATTTCTTGGTCAAAGGATAGCTTTATGCTCTCATAATCGCAGCAGAGCTCAGATAGCTAATCCTCTATTGCTTTTTGACTAGAGGTCATCTTCTGTACTAGCGTCTGAGCTCGAGCAAGTAATCCCATGGCCTTCTTAGCTTCGGCCTCAGCCTTCATGGCCTGATCACGGAGGAGGGCTACCTGATGACCCATAGCTATGTTTAACTTGAAGGCCTACAAGAAGTAAAGCCAAGGTTAGGAAACGATCAAGCGAGCAGTTGGAGAAAAAGTATAAAGGAAAAATAATCACATCAACCAAGACAGCGGACCCATTGGTGAGCAGAACGTCGACGAGCATTGAAGCCATTCTGGAGAGCCCACCACCCGGACAAGACGCTATGAATTGCTCCAAGACTTCGTCCTGCCTTGCCGAGCTCGACTGATGACGGGAGCAGGCAGGAGGAATCTTTGCAACGCCAGCCTCGGGGTCTTCTGAAGCTCGAGGAGTTGGAAGCTCTGAAACATAGGGTGGGTTAACCGTGGGAGCAGCAGCAGTAGTAGCAATGACAGCAGATGGGGCAGAGGCAGATCTATCAGCAGCCTGGGAAGCAGAGGCTCCCCTGTATAATGCCCTGGAAGCCCCGATGTGAAATTAGCCATCCTAGACCCAGCCGGGGAAAGGGACAGAGCAAAAGCAGTCACGGTTCCGACAGAAATAGCCAGCCCTTCCCTCTCCGAAGCAACAAAAGAAACCCCTCGCATCAATCTGGCAGAGGAGAGAAGGGTGCGAGCTTGCTGGGGTTGCTAGGCTTCGCGAGAAGCTGGTTCAACGACAGAAACTGTTAAAGAAAAAGAAAAAAAAGAAAAAAAAGGGAAAACGTCATGACGGAGCTAATCAACAAAACAAAGCAAGACAACTCAGTGTTACTTACGAGGAGTAGCATCAGAAATCCACAGATATTTATTCACCCTGCGAGAATCGAAGGAATCAGCGGTTGGAAACTTTAGGTTCAAGTAATTCCTCGAAAGGATAGCCTTCAAAATAGTTTCAGACTCGGTTGGCAGGGAATCCCGATCCCACGACGGCTTATAACTGAAAATTGTGGGGACCGCGGACTCGTGCCAGCCAATGAAGATCGAGCTTCCCTAGTCACCCCTTGCCAAGATCCACTCTTCCTTCCAGGCTGGATCCTTCCTCGAGGCACCGGGAATGATGAAGTTTAGCTTGTTCTTAGCTTTCACATAGAACTGACCTCGAGGGGCACCGGATAGGCTTCCAATCTGAAAGAGGTAAGCCAAGCTCCTCTGCTATGGGCTCCCTGGTCACCTAGCTCAGCTTGCACTGTTCCCTCCATAGCACGAGAAAGCCGATCAGATGCCTCCAGAAGCCGGGCGTCAGCTGGAGAGGAGCCAGTTGAAGGGCGTTGAGAGCCCGTCGAAGGGTAGAATGGAGGGGAAGCCTAACCCCATTCTCGAGAGCTGCCATGTGAATTGGAAGCATGCCTTTGGGAGGACTGAAGACGTTATAATCTTTGGGAGGAACCGAGATAGAAATACTATCAGGGATGCCGTACTTGGACCTCAGACGATCGATTAAAGACGGGTCGATGGAAGAACCGGGAATAACCTTAAAGTCGTAGGGAGGAAGCCTCTCCAAAGGAGGACCGGCTACCGCAGCCTGCCCTCCAGCAACATCATCCCTGTTCTCTCCGTCAGAGTCTTCAATGACCAAATCCAGAGGGCAATCAGGTTGGTAAGAGAACTCGGTTCTAATTGCCACGTTTCTATTTGACCGCAGTCGTTACAGATTCGGAGGAGAGTCATCGCTGTCGAAGTTCTTTCGTGCCTATTTTCCGTGGGCAAGACTGGCTACCTCTTCGACATCGATAATGGAATCGACAGAGTCATGGCTGGTTTTCAACATGATAGAGTAAGGTTTGCAAAGCCAATGAAAGGAAGAGGAACTTTCCTTTGCAGGAAATTTGAAAGAAGGAAAAAGTATGAGGAAGGTGGTAACACAACCAGGTTTAAATATGAATGGATAGAGCAATAACGTCAGTAACACAAAAGCGAAATCTTCGGTGGGATTGCCTTGAATCACGAATGGCCGTAACGCAGCAGGATTATTTTGGGAATACACCGGTCTACACTCACCACGTCACTTGGGCAATTAATGAGAATATTCCCACCAAGAATCTGGGTAACTGGTAATGGAGGGAAAATTTCCCAATTAGAATATGGAATCTGACTCGAACCCCGAAACCTAATCATCGGTGTTCAAGTCAGAGGGGACTTCTGTTAATAGCCAAATTTGGCTTGGGACCAAAGGGAGATTCTCCACCTTCCTAGCCCAAAGTCCAGTCCCAGGATTACCCACCATGGAACTGCGGGTCCCGGGGTCGAGCTGCGGAGCCACCCCGTAAAAGCGAGGAAAGGACATCGAGCTCTGGAAACACCCGAGATGAAGCCTGACACAGTCAGGTCGAGCCCGTAACACCAAAGCAAGAATTTAGGGAGAGCCAGATGCATGCCGATCTAAGCTCCCCGAACCCAAGATTACCACATAGCTTCCCTAGAAGCCCGCCATTCCCTCCAAGCTCAGGGAGGAACCTATTAGGCATCAAACCCATACTGCAATATTTCTCCATCTCATCGAGGGAAGTTTCGGGCCAATTTGGATAAGTAGGAGGAAACTCGTCGAAGTCCGTTGCCACTGAAGAACGCCCATATAGAGCATTTAAAGCTCTAAGGAACCTGGGAAAGTAGGACCAAGCTCCCAGTACCCAGACCAGGGCATGAATCTACCTCGCTCTAAGAAACAGTAAACTCCATACTCGACGACCTCTATGAGGAGTAGCACTATGAAGGTACATGAGATCACATTTGTAACATTGAAACATTACGTGTAGAACAAGTGATTGAATCCAGAAAGGAAACAAACTCATCTCCGCCTAAGATATTATTGAATCTGTTATTAATCCAAAGTCAATGACTTTTAAATGAAAGATCCCACCCGATAAGGAGGGAGAGGATTGAGAGAATCAAGGCAGGAGAATTTGTGAATTTAAACTATCAAGACTATGAATAAATAGAGGATTTCGGTCTTCAAACAAAGGGGGACTACTTTTCGACAGGCATAAGATTGCCACCCTATTGTACCCCAGAGTGATTGAGGGCATTTGAGAGATGTTTATACGTTATACGCGATTGATAATACAAGCTGCTATATTCTCTTTCACCTCATGTTAGCATTAGTTTCAAGATCCATCACCATTCGAATAACTAAGTACCATAGGTACCTACCCCGGCCATCATCTATGTGGTAGTGGTCTCGAGGGTGTTAATTGAGATTTCTCACATCGAGTGAATTTTCCGTTAACAATAAATTTAATTAAAACCTTGTGAGTGTAACCCACCATTTCAGATATCTTAAGCTTAACTTGAGAATTGCGGCCTTTGGGTCGGTCAATCCCAAAATACACTCAAAAATCCTATCCATTAGAAAGTCAACCTTGGTATTGATTCTCATGGAGACTCTCCTTAGGGAGGACGAAAACAAAGCCATCTCGAGGCCCCAGTTGAATCTCACGGTGTTGAACTAATGATGGAGACTACGGGATATAATGTCATATATACCTCTCCCACTCATTATTTCAGAATTACGGTTCTCAATCAATGCACCTAGATATTACTAAGATTAAACGGCTAATTTCAATCTAAATGTCTAGGGAATATGAAACAAATTATTAGAATCTTATTCTAATAACAAAAAACTCATCCCATTTTTAACAAATTAAAAATCTAGTTCATTATTTAAATTCTAATATATGTAAACAATTTTACTTAGACTAGAATTTTTTAATGTGATTTGCCAAGTTTTAACTATTAGAACTAATCACATTATTAGGTCCAATTATATTAGGGACTTTAATCTAATTAAACCTAATATTAAGTGCATGACCTAACTAATCTAACTAATTAAACGATTTATTAATGAGAATTACCAAGTTTTTACTGTAAAAACTAATCTCATTATTAATAGTCAATTATGTGATTTGCCAATTTTTAATAATATAAAAAAAACACATAATGTGAATGGCTATTATGCATGTATGATATTTAATAAAATGCATGTGTAGGCACTACTAATCTATATGGCATGCATGTGTATCTATGGCAATGCGTTAATTATCACATAATAAAAGCATATATGAATTGACCGAGTACGATGAGTTTATCTAACTTAAACAAAATTTCTAATTACAAAAATTATCCAAGGCATTCCTTGGTCTTCTTATAATTCCAGAATCTTCAAGTCTAATCTTCTACATCTTCCAGGCCCAAAATCAAGTTCAACTTGATTTATTTTAATGGATCCATCATATGGATTAAATCCCTTAAACCCAAGTGTTACTCTAACACTTTTTGGAGGCCCGGAATTTCCCAAAATTGGCTTAAAACATGCTCGCATACATGCAGCCCTAGCGCTTGCGAACGTGCAGCCCTAACGCATTACGTGCGTGGTCGCGTTCGCTTGCATGGACCGCGTTGCAGCGCTGCCGCTTGCGCAAAAGGCAGCCTTGCGCTGAACGTTGTAACCTTGCACTTTGGCATGGGTGACAGCAGCTCAAACGCATGACAATTTCATGCTGTAGCATTGTGTTGCACCACACTTGCACATTGCATTGCATGATAGCTGCCCAAAATTGAATTAAAGATCAATTTCATGTTGTCACAGTGCATCACACAAATGCATCACAATATTAAAAATTGAAGAGGTTGCAAAGTGCATCGCGCAACAACTTGCACACAACTGTTGAAAAAAAGAAGTCAATATGCAACACTTGCGCATGTTGCACATCTGTTGCGCATGGTCCGCGCGGCTGCTGTGCTATGTCTTCCGGATCGTTGTTCTTTGTTGTTTTACATCAATAAAAATAATAACAACAGAACAAATATATATATATATATATATATATACAACCCGGAATTAATATTACATCAGAAAAAAAATAACATATAATATCCAAAACCCTAAAACCCACCGTACCATACAATTAACGATCAATCATGATTTTAAAAAAACAAATTTAAAACATCATACATATAATAGATTATGCCTAAACATATATACAAGCAATTAATCAAAAAACAAAAAAGAATGATTTATTCGAATATATCGTACTAGGGTTTTGATACCAATTGAAGGTTTCTATTCCCAATCTCATAGGTGTGTGCCCGGTTCCAACTCTTTGGGGTGACACCCACAAATACCTATCAGAGCACTCCTCTAAGAAGCCCCGGGGCGGAGAGCCACGCTTCGTCACATGATCACGCATGAGATTTCCAAGAGATTAGCCAGTCGCTACTGCCTTTGTTCTGTTACCAATTGTAAGCCCCAAAGTCGCTCAGCGGAAGGGATTTCAAAACTTTCAAAAAAATAATTATAAGCGACTTTGAAAATCGTGTACGATATAAAAGAATAAATAATATGTAGGATTCGTAATCATACCTCAAGACTAACTCCTCCATTCTTTAACTTCTTGATGTTCCTTTTCGATTTGTACCACCAGATCTTCCTCGCTATCTCCCAGGTTCTGGTAACTGCGTGTGGGTACGTCACGGGCTTCAGGAGGTTGTATGAAGGTTGAAGAAACAACACAAAGCAACTCTTGCTTTGTGTATATGGAATTCGGCCACACTTGAATAAGAAAGGACGAAAAACAAATAATCAATTTTTTTTGTTTTTTTTTGTTTCAATGTTGTTATGCTTGCACCCTTTTTTGGTTTCTTTCTTACTTCTTGTTTTTTCTTTCGTGTTGCCGCATCACCTTTCATGTTTTTTCATTTGTGTGGCCCCACCCTTTCTTGTTTCTTCTTTTTTTGTGTATACTTGATTCACAATCAGTACATACTTATGTTCCCATAATATATCTTTATATATTTAAAACAAGATACCAATCCTTTTCCAAATATATCTATATATATTTAAAATAAGATAATAAGTGTTTTAGTGACCAAGTTAGTATAGGATTCTAAATCCCACATAACTCTAGTTCACTAGGACTTGAACACTTGACCTAGTTGGGAAATAAAATAATCTTCTTATTTTATCATATGTCTCAGCCATGGTTCGAACATGTGACCTCCTTACAATGTTTAATTCAATTAATAATTATTAATATAATTAAATAATCATATTATTTAATTTAATTAATTATTAATCCATTAATTAAATAATCACAATATTTAATTAATTGCCTGAATAAAATCCTTGTTACTTTCATAACATAATTAATTGAACCATCCAATTAATTAACCGTGACCTTTGTTACTATCAACGTTTCGGGCTAGCAAGGGGACCTAATGGACCCACAGTCTTGAGCTCCAATAATCCTTAGAAAATATTAATTAAACTCTTTAAATAATATTTCGTGATTATTAACCTCGGAGTTACTCCACTATAAACCCGAGGCTGCAATCTCGCCACTGTTGATTTATTACATAAACCAAAATTACAGTTGTCCATCGATATAACTATTGCATACAGTATGATCCTCCACAAGTAGTTCATAATTAGAGTTAGGTCATAAAGTCTGTTATACCCCTCTAATTATATATTTTCCATTAAGCACAATTGATTCTCTAATGAACAATAAATCGTAACTTCCTTTACGGAAGAAGGAGAGCGCTCATATTGTTCAAGCCCTGAATCAACCCTTAAGGGAACTGCTATCTACTTCTCATAAGAAGGAGTGGATTCCACGATTGTGTATAGACCTTCCCAGCCACAAGCCAAACCACAATTCCAACATACAAAGTTATTGACCGGGAATGCAAGTTCGATCTCACCCATGGTAAATCAAAAACCATGATCTAACCTGAAAAGAGTTGATAAGACACTCAGGATTAATATCACCCATATATAGCCATCATTTGTCGATCTCATAATGTAACGGAACTTGGTGAGAGATTCATATATATCGTGGCCCAGTCCTATATGATCACATCATATAAGGTACATCCATTCTCATATCACCATATGAATATTATAGGATAAGGCCACCGTACATTATTGAATAGACTGCAGCTTGTAGATTAACCACAAATAAAGTACCCAGCTTCTATTTGCTATCCACGAACTCTTTAGGTTGCTCATCTAAAACTGAATTCCTCTGTATATGACACTCGTATACTCAATTAAAGATTACATCCGGCAATCTTGGATGTTAAGTACACATGATATAAATGCATGAAACAGATTTATAGAATGAATAAGCTAATTCTTTTATTAATGTTTCATTCATATTTACAAATTACAAGCTTTAGGGCATAAACCCCAACACCTTAATTGTGATTTTTATCTAAAATCTCCTCAAATCCTTTCTATGTTTTGAGTTTTTAAAACAATCAACCAAATTTTCATGGAAACCCACCAACTCTTGCTCTGTAAACTACACCATTGATATAATTTCGAAGAACTAAGCATAACCGCTTGTCTTTTGCACTAAAAAAATCCATTCAACCAAGTAAGTATTCGATGATCATCACTGCTTCTAGTTTTTATAGTTTATCTTGTTTGACTGAATGCCTGTATTTGGAAAGTTGGATTTAAAGTGCAATAATTGAGTTTGTTGATTATTTTTTTTTATGTTAGTATTGTTTTACAGAATAACAACATTGTTTTTCTGTTAGTATTGAAATTCTTACAAAGTTATGAACTAAACAACCTGAGGGGTGAATAGGTTGACACTCTATTTTTAAAACTCTTTCAAGACTTTTGTCAAACACTTGGTGAGCATGTAAATTAACCCTTAATATGATTGTTATTAGATAACAACTAACACATGTAGGGTGGTGAATAGGTTGACACTCTATTTTTAAAACTCTTTCAAGAGTTTTGTCAAACACTTGGTGAGCGTATAAATTAACCCTTAATATGATTATTATTAGATATCAACTAACACATGTAGGCTCAATTCACCACCCTTAGTCTACAAACATAAACTCATAAATGTGAAAGAATGTGATACACTTAACACATACACAAAACAAGAGACAATGTATCTCATATACAAATATATTTAATGCAAAGCAAAATCCACATGTTGTACTTTGAATATTACAATGTAAATTCACTAATTAGAACCTTACAATTTTTTTTTAACGACAATTTATTGATAAGTATGGGAAACCAAACAACTAGGAAACAAGCAAAACAAGCCCGCCAAGAAAAACAGAGGCAGACAAAAGCAGCCACAAGTTGTAGAACTTTACAACTTGAAATAGAATTTCACAAGATACAATGTTCAAACACTATAAAAGATACAAGAGACAAATATTGATTCAATAAAGTGTTTGCAACTCAAGTTTATCAAGAATCTTATTTACAAAGATATTCAATATAGATTCAACAAGATATAAACATCACAAAACACAAATATAAGAGAGTTTGAGATAGTGACATTTGACACGTTATTTTTATGTGGTAAACCTCTGAAGAGGTAACATCCAAGGGTTGATTTCACAACCACCGGCAACACCACTTTTCACTAGTTGGATAAAAGTAGACCCTTAAAAGTGACCAATCCTCTTGATTGTCTATATCCTATTGGATATCCCTTTTACCCTACCTACGGGCCTTTTACTAATGAAAGACTTTCCTCTTTCTACCCAAGACACTTCATATGTCTCTAGAAAGTTCCTTGCTCAACTTTTCGGATCTCTCTGATCCAAGTCAAGACTTCCTTGCTCAAGTTAGAACTTCACATTTCAACAAGAGACTTCATACCTTTGTAAGACTTCGTGCCATTGTAAGGCTTCCTAACGTGATCAAATGTATGTAAATGCATACATATGTAACATAGAATATATGATCAAGATATCATATGAAAACTAGAAATGATCAATGAGCACACAATGTATGTTTTTCTAGTTTATAATCCAAACAGTTGGCATCACATAAAATGATGCAAATCACATATGAAATGTATGGATTAAGTACACTTCATGAAGAACTAGACATATGCATGAAAGATCACAAAACAAGGTTGCCTATTTCTTTATGCATGAACAAAAACCTAGAAAATGCAATCTAATCAAATTGCACTTAAATCCTAGATATTATTCATGCAAACTAAAGCTTGAAACAAAACATATTCATTAAGCACATGTTCAAGACTTTAGAACTAAAATGAAAATTGCTTGAATATAAAATATGTTCAATAAGATTCTCTACCAAATATTTAGAGCACATATTCACAAAATAGTCAATTTAAACTCAAAGGCTCTAAATATAAAATTAAATGTGCTAATCTTAAATATATTCAACTAAAAGAACCTAGCACATGTGAAGGATATCAATCATCAAGATAAAATTAATTAAAACACAAATATCCCTAGAATATAAGCTAGTCACGATACAATTCCCAAATATGTGAAATTTTAGATTTAAGAAAACCTAAATTACATTCAAGTCTCTAATTAGACAAATCTAGCTTATAATTGAAGATCTATCTCATAAAAACATTTTTTTAAGTCACATACACTAAAATAGGAAGAAGACCTAAGGTATTTGAACATTTAAAAGCTTAGAAATCAAAGGATAAACAAATACCTTGTCTGTTCAGCCACGAAATTGATGATAGACACCAAAGATACTTGAACAATTTACTTTCAAATCACTTGTAGAACATAGAAGACTTCAAGACGATTCTCTCACTTTTTGAATCACTCAATTTCGTTGAGAAATGAGTGAGATATGATGATTTGAAGTTGAGAGAAAAAACTAAATGTTTTTTTGCACAATTTCATTTTCAATTTGAAAAATGAGAGGATATTTAAAAGAGAAATGGAGGGAGATGATGTGGCAAAGGAGGGGGCCACGACTGGCCACATGAGCTACGCCACCTAAGCTTCTTGTAGAGGCGTGTGGCCTCCACAGGAGAAGAGGGCCTCCCTTCCCATGGGGCCCACACGCCTTCACAAGAAAAGGGGCAAAGTGGCACTTTGCCACTTCCCTCTTCCCTTGCGCTCCTCTCGCGTTCTTCGACCGTTCTTCGACCATCAAACTCAGAATTCTAATCCGTTTACGGATTATGAACTCTAACTCTCTTACAGACATAGACGTCTATGAAACTTTGATCAAAAACTAGGAATTTGACTCGATACACATGGAAGAAAACCATGCACGATAAACACACGGAAAGTTTCGTAACTTCCAACTTGAAACTCGAAAACTTATGAATGAGTAACATAAACGACCATAACTCAATAAGGAACAATATGAGACCATATTCAAGTCTGATACCAATAAAACACAAACAAACAAATACAAGAACACACAAGTATGTCATTTCCTAGAGATAGTCCTAGAACATGCATTTTTACAACAATTGTCAATTTAAATCTAATACATGAGCATACAATAATATGTGTGTGTGTGTATGTGTTATACCAATTGAGCACAACGATACAGGGACACAAAAATTATGTAATATGTGTGTGTGCCTAAACGCTTTGCAAGAGGAATGATGTCTAGATATACATTTGATGTGCAACAAAGCTTGTTCCTCTTGAAGACTTCTCTTTTCTTGATGAGTTGTCATTCTTCTTTGAAGATTGAATTATCATGAACCTTGAAATAAAACTAAGTGTATCTAAACTAACATAGGGGGTGAATAGATTTTAATTGATTAATTACCAACTTTTCAACTTAATCAATATTAACATACCCCATATTAGCAAGCACTCAATTAACAATAAAATGCGGGAAACAATAAAAACACACGAGTTGTTTTACATGAGAAACCCTCCAACCGGGAAAAACTCACGGGCTATCGTTCTAGCATTACATGGTCCTTAAATCTACTATATGTAATAATGTTTACAACCTAGGTTGACCTCAAGTCACACCATTCTAGGAACGTAACACACTACTACTACCCGCAGGTCTTTTATAGTGATCTTTGACCAAGAGCTTGTGCACTAATCCACTTAGTCACAAGGCTTAACCATCCATGAAGAGATAAACAACCTATATGAATATGAAAAGATATTCTAACATGCAATTAATTCTAGGCTACACTAAATGCTTATCTAGGAATTCAAGATGGCAATTAAACACAATCCTAGATATCAGTATCTAAATGCAAAGTAAGAAGATTTAGCTAGAGGGCAAAATGATCCTAAATGCTAGCTATCAATGAACAAGTGATCTCAACCAACACAAAGTGACTCAAACATATTCAAAACCACATAAAGCAGATAGTCATGCATTTAATCAAAAAATAGATGCTAATCCTAGGCAACACATGAACACAACGAATGAAACGAAAGTTCTAGGGCATGTTCAAATTACCTAGTCAATGAAAGCAAGAAGATCTCATGATGAGATGACGCTTGAATGATGCTAGATGATCATGGGTTGGTGTTTAGTTAAATAAAGATGAGTTATTGGGAGTCTCTCTCACTTAAAGAACACTAGATATATCAAAATATGATTTTTGGCTATTAAAAATGAAGTAGAGAGAAGAGAATATATATATATATATATATGAGGTCAAAATCAAAACGACATCGTTTTGAAAAAAAATGGCCTTGATCGTTGTACAACCGCTGTACGCAGGGCGGTTGTACATCGATTTGCTTAGGAAACTTAGGCTAGAAACCGTTAAAGAGGCGACTATGATTTTATCAAAAATTGTATAACTTTTCTATTATTTTTTATATTGTAATTTTTTAATTTGAATAAAAGATAGGTTAATAATTCATTCATAATAATTATCTATTAACTCATGATAACCGGATAAAATCTTTTTACTTAATTATTGTGATTTTAAATTTAAAATAATTTCAAAATCCAAGATTTTATGTTAATATATATATATATATATATATATGTTAATAAACTCTTTGTGATCTGAAACAAAAACAAAAATAAAACCATTCAAAAAAAAAGTGAAAAAAATAATACAAAAATAGGAGCCGATCTGCTCTTGAAGGAGTAGATCGGCAACACTAAGAAGAAAATAAGATGAAGAGAAGAAGAAGGAGAAGATGAAGCAAAGTAGATCGGAGAAGATGGAAAAGATGAGATGACGAAAGGAAGAAGATATGAAGAAGATGAGATGAAGAGAAGAAGAGAAGAAAAGATGACGAAGAGAAGATGAGATGATGAAAGAGATGACGAAGACGGTCTGGAAAAGAGGAAAAGAAGAATAAAAAACATTAAAAAAAATTTCAAAAAAACAAATATATATATAAAACAAAACGAAAAAAAAAATGAAAACAAAAACAAGTATTTTGTGTTTTTCAAATATTTCACTGTTAACACTGGTTTTGTTTTTCATTTTTTTTGAAATAAAATGAAAAACGGTTAACGAACGTGAATTCGAAATCGTTTTTGAAAAACAAAAATGAAAACGAAAATAGACTGAAAAACAGTTGTAGGACGGGGCCTAAGTTTTTATTTTTTTTTTCAACTATCTATTTTGTTTTTGGGAAGAGATGTTTCTTTAAAAAACAAATTAATTAAAAATAATATATCATTTAAAAAAAAGAATAATATTATTATATTAATTAATTAATAAAAATCTAACTTTAAAGGCAATTTGGACATTTAAGATTGTATGACCACTCAACGGTTAAGACGAACGGTCAATGCAACGGTCAAGAGTACTTTTTTGGTCTTATTGCAATTTTACCAAACATTAGGGTACTTTATTACAATTTGCTAAAAAAAATCAAATTCCAGCAATCTTTTATTATTATATTATTATTATTTGTTTGCACAATGCTTTAATAACTTTTTATTATTGTTATTTTTTGTTTGTACAAAGATTTAATAATTTTATTTTTGAAATATTATATTAATTTAGGGTTTTTTTTGAAGAGGGAAATAACTTGAACCCGTAAACTCGTGGTACATGTGTGATGAACTTACCATCGGACCAACCTCTCGTCAATTAATAATTTTTTTATTGAATGTTGTTAACTTGTTTTATCATAAAGTGACGTGTACGTGAGCAAGTGATATCTCTATTTAGGCGGGAAGGAATTGTGTTTCAACATTCAAATAAAATTTAATTTTATAATATTCTGAATTCCGATCGCCGACACTACAGCTGTAGTGCTGTACAAATATTCAAATATAATTAGACATATGGAGTCATATAGAGTTGACCAAGTCAAGATACACTTGAAAACTGCATATATATGTTAAGGCACCAACATCACATCTGTGTATGGACAAAGGATACTTCCATGCATTTGGGCAAGTGCAAGGTATAAAAGGAGAATCAAAGCATCCAAGAAAATCACAACACATGAAAAATACTCCATCTGAACAATGTAGATTCCCGTGGCACTAATGAAAGAGACGTGTAAATAGATGATGACTTGTTTTTACACTATTTATCCAGTGTATGTTGTCATTTTTTAATAGATTTAAAACCACTATGATAAATAGAATCCTAAAGTTGTTATAAGTTAAGGGACCAACATGACATCGGTAGGACACATGATCCATTTGGGTAAGTGCAGGATATTAATGGGAGAATCAAAGCATCCAAAAATCACATGAAAAAATACTCCATTGTTGTGGGACAATGTGGATTTTAGGATATATATATATATATATATATATATATATATATATATATATATTTAACATTCCATATATTAAATTAAAAAACACTTTATTCAAAAAAATAATTCAATTTAAATATACACTTCAAATTTAACATGATCTACAAATAAAGATTAAAACTCAAAGTTTAACTTAGAAACAATTAAAATTCACACATAAACTTAACTTTAATATAACAAAATATCTAAATTTAATAAATCTTAAATTCAAACCTAAAATACAATTAGGAAAAAACGAATGGGGAGATTAAGGTTTTGTTTTTCATTTTATCTTTTTAATATTTCAAAAAATTATTATATAAATATTGGGTTAAAAGGAGCTGGTTGTAGCAAAATGGTGGATTCATACCTGACTGTTGGGAACAGTTTTGACACGAAAACACATGTCTAATATACACTGCAAACAAATAATGTCTCAACATAGAAAATAAGATGGAGAGAAACATCGAATTACACATCATAATCTTTTTACATGGAAACCTAAAACAGAAAAAAAAAACCATGGCTGTCAAGACGACGAGAAAAAATTATCAACTATGTAGAAAATCGTTACGACTATACAGTACACAATCAATAGTATATCTCAAACCCCTAACCCCAATTACCACCAAACGTTACTGAGCCCCAAGCTCACAACCGAGCTCTCAACCAAGCTCTAAGCGCATATCTTTCTATAGGCCCCCTGAGTGTTTTCCGAACATCTCCTAGGTGTCCTCTAAATATCCACCAGATCTTTTCCCAGATATCCCTTGGATCTCTCCCTAGATCTCTCCCTAAACATTCTCTAGATTTCCTGCCGGATATTCCCTGGATCTCCCATTGGGTCTCCCTCGGATATCCACTGGGTCTCCCGCCTCTAGATATCCCTTCCCTCTGGATCTCCCTGGGATCTCACTCCTCAGATTCACCTACTTTCTGAATTTTCAGGTGTCTCTCAAATGTATCATGAAAGAGAGTATTTATAGGGTGAGGAAACTTGGAGCCAAAGACAATACTTGGAGCCAAAGTAATTCCAAGACTTTTCCAGCAAGAAAACCAATGCAAACATGCTCCCACACGCCTTCCAAAAGCTTCATGCATCTCGAAATTGTCTTTCACACCTCACACATACCAATCAGACCCGTCTAAACCATTTCTGCTCAGTTGAATTCCATCTAGATCACATGAGAATACGAGCCAATTTCCAACACTGACTTGATTACCCGGTCAGATAAATTTTTTTGACCCAGCCTCTATCCGTAACCTGTTTGAATCATTCTAAACCCGCCTAAAACAGACCGAGAACCTAAGAGTTAGGGGTTGGTTAGATATTTTTGTCATCCCTATCCGACAAAATGTAATTGGGCATTCTCACCACTTCAGCGGTTAACGTCCCACCAAGTATTTCATATTTCAGGCTTTGCGTCTTAATTTTTGTTTGTTTGTCTTATAACATAAATACATTGAAAAACTTAAAATTTATATAAGGGATATTATGATTTTAGTCCATCTAGTTTGCGTTAATCTGGGTTTGGTCCACTAGTTTTTGAAATTACTTGAAAACAAACAGAATGCCATTGTCAGAGGGTTCAATGACCAAAATACCCTTAGAAAAAGCTGTTTGTTTGAAAAAGACAATATTACCCTGAATTTTGTCTCATATGGGAAAAGGTAAAAAATTTGTATTGAAAAAATAAACAGAATTAAAAAAAAATTAAAAGAACCGTCTTATATATTTTTGGACATTTTTTTTCTACTTGTTTTCTTAACAAAAACTAAATTTTTAAAATAATAAATTGAAAAATCAAAATAATAAATTGATTTTTTTTTTAAAAAAGTTGAGACCCAATTCAATCCATGGTGATCTCTGACCGCTTCTCCATGGATCTGAACACTTCCCATCTTCTTGCTTCAATTCCACCACAACAACCAAAATATCAACTCACACCACCAAACGAATTCACAACAACAGCTCATCTCAAGTTCTCAACAACAAATTCCCCGCAACCAAGATGATTCATCAATACAACACAAAACCTAGATTCATCTCCACCAAATCAACACAAAACCAAAATCCCTGCAACATCACCATTCTCTCACACCCAAAAAAACAAAAAAAAAATCAGAACAAATCATCACCATCAATTAGAAGCCTAGAAAAATCGAACACTCCCACCATAAATTAGAAACGCATAAGTTTTTCTTTCTTCTTTCTTCTTCTACAAACCAATCAATCACCATTTTTTCTGGAAAAAAAAATATAATACATCTTCAATCAAACACCATCAATTCCAAACACCAATTTTCTTCAATCTTCAATCCGAAAAGAAGAGGGAAAAATAAAGAATAAAATTCATTGAATGATGAAATTCATCCATTTAACAAAAATTGAAAAAAAAAAAAACCACCTGATTCATCTAGCAAATTTGAATCCAGACCGCATCACACCGCCACCACACCACCAACATCATCAATTGCAGATATGGGTTCACTAGTGCCAAACCAGTGCAGATCTGGGTTCACCAGTGCCACCACCACACCGCCAAACCACCCACCACGCTCCACCACCCAAACACCGTCAAATCCAACCCCAGTCGACGGCCAAACAAAACTCAAACCCAAACACGGCCGCCGGCCTACCCCTCCTCTACCTCCATCAACCACCACCCAAACCATTCCATCCAAACAACCACACCTAAAAAAAGATAACATAGGGAGAGAGAGCGAGAAGAGAGGGAGAGAATGAGATGAATCGGGGAAAGAGAGAGAGAGAGAAAATGAGAAAGAGATGAATCGAGGAGAGAGAGAGAGAGAGGCGGTGAGAGTGAGGGAGTGAGAAAGAGATTTTTACAATTTTTAAAATTTCATATATTTTTTAATTTTTAAAATTTTTACTTTATTAAATACCATGTTTACCCTTGTTTATGAAAAGCTTCTAGAAGCTTTCATCACATTTCCCATAATGCCGTTGTTGACCTAACGGAAGTCAACAAAAATCTGACGGAATTGGATAGTAGGGACTCGAATATGTATTGTCAAAGAACTAATGGATTGAACTTAGTAATTTTAAAAACTAGTGGACCAAACCCAGATTAACACAAACTAGAGGGACTAAAATCATAATACAATCTGACTTCTCTAAATTAATATGATCTGTTGCACAATAATTTATTAATTAGAGGAGGTTAATAATTTTTAGAACATCTGCTGAAAAAAAATATTTCATGTATATTTGCTAATGCCACTACTCATACTTCTAGGTAGTTAGAAAGTCTTCATCATGCTAATTTAGTCTTATATATTTATTGTTTGTAAATTATTAATGAGCTTGTTATACATCTCAAACAAAAAATTAAGTGCAAGGATGTTACAGATCTCAATTAAAAATTAAATGTAAGGAATATGAGAAGAGAAGACCAAAATCAAGAAAAAGTTAAATCTATGAAATCTGAAAAAGTGAAAGTTTGTTCTAAACTTTATCTTCCCCAATTATACATAGTCATTTCTTCCCAAAATGAAACCTTCGTGTTCACTCAACAATACTTAAAGACTTGAAATTTGTTTGCACAAAGCAAGGCATTCCTCCATCACACAGTCTGCCCTTACCAAATTCCCCCATTTGTCTAACAAAGATAAAATTAGGTGCCCTTCACTCATATATTTCTCTTCTTGACCTTTCAAATCTCACCCATGTTGTAACTTAGAAGGTACTCTGAGGTATACAGTTCGAGTTCAGAACAACTGGGAAGAAACAGACTACTATAGATAAACGGTTCTTTAAGGAACGTGATTCTGCTAATTAATTCTTGTTTGATCTTTTGTATTAATTATTAGATAGCAGAAATATTAAATTAAGCATATAGAACGCGGTCGGTTTCATGAAAATTTATTTATTGTCAGAGGTTATTAATTATTGGAGTATTAATTTAGAGAGGTTTGACTTGACGGACCAGGATCCTCTCCTTACCTCACCTTTTTCTTCACCTTTTTAATGCATGTGATTGGTAGTTGATAAAATGTCAATCACATCTTAACCATTTATTTATTGCAATGCTTATGTGTCATGGGATTAAGTGAGGTGATGAGAGAATCCAAGTCCTTGACTTTATGCCTTTATATAATTTCGACTACATGTACACCAATTGATTCCAAAATTTCCTCTACGTATCTCACTATTTTTTTGTTGGAAACAATAAAAAAAAAATTACCCTTTACTCAGTCAGATGTATGATAACAATCTTCTTTCTAACACCAAAACCAAATAACCAATCACTGTCTTATAGGTTCACTTCACGCCTCACACGATACTGCCAAATTGCTCCCCCAAATTTAGATTATGGTGATGGAACGTGACTTTTCTAAATGGACTCTATAAAACATAGATTTCAAAAATACCTTTGTACTGACCGAGAATTTTTAGAACGAAAAAAATCAATTTTGATTTGTAATTACAATAATTACAGAAAATTGTTACGTGAATCTACACACAAATTAGAAATTAAACCAAATTCCTACCGAAAAAATGAACTTAATTACCCATTCAAACCTAAGGAATTAAGTTTCATTTCCTAATTCTTTTAATTCCAATAGAAGTTGATTTCCTTACATTTTTATTACAGATTAATAAACACACACTTAAAATGATGTCTTAGTAAATCAATAATGTTATTTTACCTAAATTTGATGTCCAAATGATGTGAATCCTTGATTTCTGTGCATTAGAATTGAATGATTGAAATCATTGGGTTTTAATGATGCAACATTATTTGAACTCTAAATTTGGACACCAAATTTAGAGAAAGTAGCACTACTCTTAGTAAATATAGTGAATCGATTTCATGGTTCAAGTTCACAATCTAAGTAAATAGTTCTTCGGGGGGGGGGGGGGGGGGGTGTGGGGGGGGGGGGGAGATAAAAATTAGCCCTTAGAAACATTAGAGATTTGTTTTTAATCACGTAAAAAAAATTTAACCGTTTATAACCACGTTTTTTGGCAATTACCGAAATCCCCCATATAAAAACACTCTCCAAACCCTCTCTCCTCTCTTCTCTCTCATTTTTTCCATCTCCTCTCTTCCCTCTTGTCTCTCTGTCTCTCTCTCTCTCATCTCACATCGGCGGTTTTGCCGGAGACAACACTACTTGGGCATGCACCGCTGGTGCTAGTGCTGCCCAAGCGAAGTCGCCTAGGCATCGCGAGCCCAAGCGTTGCTGCGCCTGGGCAGCACACAGCAATTGACATTGGAGAGGCCTTTCCTGGCAGCTCTATCGTTTGGAGACGGAGGAAAAAAGAACCCTATGCATGAAATTACCAAAACATCCCTTTAAGAGTGTATTTCAGTAAATTGCTTTTTAGTGGGAGGTTTCAATAATTTTTTGTATATATATATTTTTTGAAAAAGAAAAAACAAGGTTCCATGTTTTTCCCAATGTTTCACGTTTTCATGTTTTTCTCCCAATTTTCATGTTTTCACATTATACTTCAAGGTTAGATGTGAAATCTCCAAGTTTCACGTATCTCCCAGAAAAAAAATAAAACAAAGTTGTGGGGCTGTTTACATAATTTTAGTTATGGATTGAAAATAAATTTTAAAATATAATGATAAACCGTTAAACTGTGGTATGTGTTTAAAAATAAATTTTGCATATTTATATGGCTATATTTAGCAATTCTTACAATAGTTTTTGGGTGCTTGTGTTGCAAATAAAGTTTTTAGTAGGGATGACAATGGATTGGATTGGGGATGGATACCCCAATATCTATCCACGTATCCATTTGAGATATATATCTCCATCCCCAACTCTATATGAGCGGGGCGGATTCGGATAATATCCGAATTGAGGTAAAGATATCTATCACCGCTCCGTCTATATCTGTATCAGATGAAAAAAATGTAAAGTTTTATAGTTTTCAAGAGAAATATGTATCTAACATTTGTAACGGTTAGACATGACGCCGGTGGGAAACCCGAACCGGAACCAATTTTTCCGGTTCCGGTTTCGGTTCGAACCGGACTGTTCCACCTTATTATTTTTTTAAAAAATGTTTTTTTTAATTTTTAAAAAAAATCCAGATCTGAGATTCAATCTCAGATCATCACCTTCCTTCATATCTCTCTCTCTCTCTCTCTCTCACACACACACACACACACTCACACACACACAAATCAACTATCAACCCCAAATCACCCATAACCCACTCACCCACCCGGCCACCGCCCATCACCGGTCCAACATCTTCTTCTTTCGGAGGTTTGGAGACAGCGTCGGCCATCATCATCAGCGTCGATCATCTTTTCCTTTCTTCTTCTTTCTTCTTCTTTCTTCTTCTTTCTTCTTCGTTATCCTCAGTTTCTTCTTCTTTATTTATTCTTCATTCTTCTACTTCATGCTTGGAGCCTTGGATCAAATGAGATAGATGCGATTGGGGGTGGATTGTGTGGGTGTTTGAGTTTGGACTGGTTTGATTGGGTTTGTGGTGGTGGTGTGTGCGTTTGAGTTTGGATTGGATGAATATTGGTTTGATTGGTCATTGGTGGTTTACTGGTGTGTGTGTGTGTGTGTGTGTGTGTGTGTGTGTGTGTATGTGTGTGTGTGTGTGTGTGTGTATCAGTGTATAATATTGTGATGGTGTACTGATGTGTGGTGTGTGGGGTGTGTATCAGTTTATAATATTGTGATGAAAACTGATAAAGGTAATTAGGAATTGGGATTTGGGAATTTGGAGTTGGGTCACGTGGGTGGGTAGGTGTAGCAGTGTAGGGAGGTGATTGGGTTATTTTTATTTAAAAAAATGGGAACCAGACAGGAACAATTGGAACCAGAACCTCTTAAGTGAGGTTTCGGTTTCGGTTTCGGTTCCAGTTCCAATCCCCCTAGAACCGGAACCGGAACCGGAACCGTCGGTTCTGAACCCGAACCCGAACCGGCGTCATGTCTAGTAATGGTACATCCATTAAAGTTCAAATAACATAAATTCAACAAACGAAAAAATCAAATCACATAAAACTTCACAATTTAATTTCTCCAACAACTTAATAAAAAAACCATAAATATTCTCATTCTTCCATCACCATGTGACAATTAGGGCATCATGCTTATTTTAGAAATCTATCTTTTAGGGTTTTGATGATAAAAAAAGTTAATAACTTATATAATTAGAATTAATAATTACATAATCAAAGCTATAATGGATCTGGATGGGGATGAATATCCATAGACGATATCCATCCCCTTCCTTGAAAATAAAATAGATATTAAGATGGTATCCATCCCCGGTATGTTCCTGAAATAATAGTATACATCCCATTTTTAAATGGAGCGAATTCTTACGGATATTCATATCCATGGATAATTTGCCATCCCTAGTTTTGAGGCTATTAATGACTAAGGGGCTGTTTGTTTTTTTCGCTATAAAACTTATTGCCTCTTATATCTTAAATTAAGATAAATTAGTTTGTTTGTTTTTCCAGCTTATATTTTATTTTAAGACATATATGTCTTATAGAAAAAGTAAAATTTTTTGACTTTTATCTTATTAAAAAAAATGTTATATTAGAGTTTTTTGGTAAATTTCCATAAATATCCTATAACAATTCATATATTTACAATTTTATCCGCACATAAAAAAACCCTAAAAATCAATTTTCCAAAAATTCCCAATTTTGAAGAAATCCTAACACAATCTAATCAATTTTACATTTGTAATAAGTCATCCAAAATGAAAAAAACAAACATGTCATAGTATCTTAATTTGTAAGACTTATCCATATATCTAAGAAAGTAAGGTTTTATAAGACTTTAGATAAAAGAACAAACAGCCCCCTAAATGTATCAACCTAAAGATTACATCATCTCTAAGCAGAGATGATAGTGCACCTTCCTTCCATAGTGAGGCCATAGTCCCACCATACGCAATTTACAAGCATGAGTAGGAGTTTTCTACTGATTTGTGGGGGTAGTTATCAGAACCGTATATGTATTACTTGATCTTGACCGGTACCGGCAGCTCTATTATAATAGTTATATATATATTAAATTTCTTGTCCCCTCCCAATTGTATTATGGTCCTTCTGTCTTCAACTTATATTAGTATAACTATTTTCGAGGCCAGAAGGGTGTATATAATTTTTTTACTGGCATTAACTTTAGTTATCTATCTGTTTTAATATATATATATATATATATATACATACAGTATTTCTATTGTCAGTTCAAAATGATATAAGATATATCAGTTCCTTGCTTTTGGGTCATTAGATTTAATTGATGCTTTAACAAGTGCTTGCAACCAAGTCAAATCATTTAAATCCAATGAGCCACATGCAATGAACTGATATATCTTATATATCAGTTCGAACTGATAATAGAAAAATTGTATATATATAAACATAAATCATAAAATATGTTTGAAAATAATCTAAGTGTGTCTAAACTAACCTGGGGGGGGGTGGGTTAGGGTGAATGGGTTTTAATTGATTAGTTACCAATCTTTCGACTGAATAAGTATTAACAACTTTACCCCATATTAGCAAGCAATCAATCAATAGCAAATTTGCGGAAAATAATAAAAACACAAAGATTGATTTACTTGAGAAACCCTCCAACTGTGCAAAACTCACGAGCTATCATTCTAGCCACACACGGTCCTCAAATCCACTATTTAAATGAAAGTTTACAACCTAGGTTGACCTCTAGTCATACCATTCTTGTTCACTAACCCTTTCACTCTACCCAATGGGCCTTTAATAGTGATTCTAGACCATTTGCTTGTACATTAATCCACTTAGTCACAATGCTTAACAATCCATGAAGAGATAAAACAATCTATGTGAATATATGTCAATACTCTAATATGCAATTAATGCTAGGCTACACTAAATGCTTATCTAGTAATTCAAGATGGCAACAAACAACAATCCTAGATATCAAAGTCTAAATGCAAAGCAAGGAGATTTAGCTAGAAGGCAAAATGGTCCTAAATGCTAGCTTCAATGAAATACTAACCTCAACCAACACAAAAAGACTCAAGCATATTGAAAAACAATATTAAGTAAAGAGTCATGCATTTAATCAACAAAATAAATGTTAATCCTAGGCAAATATGAACACAAGGAATGAAATAAAAGTTCTAGGGCATGTTCAAATTACCTAGTCAACGAAAGTAAGAAGAACCCATGATGAGATGATGCTTGAATGATGCTAGATGCTCATGGGAATGTGTTTAGTTAAGTAAAGATTGGTTCTTGGGAGTCTCTCTCTTGTGAAAAACACTTAGTCTCTCAAAAATAGGATTTTGGACTCTTAAAACAAACTAGAGAGAACACAATGCATATATATATATGAGGTCAAATCAAAATTGCATCTTTTTGAAAATATTGCACTGACTGATGTACACTCATTGTACGTACAGTAGCTGTACAGCGGGTCACCTAAGAATTGAAGAACAAAACCCAGAAAACCTTTATACGAACAGCAGGTTACCAACGACCACATTCTGGACACAAAACGCTGTACAAACGAACAGTGAGATAAGGGCAACATACCAGCGGAGACATATAGACCAAAATCGCTGTTCACACGCTGTACGTAGGGCAAGTGAACAGCGATACACCAGCGGATAAAAATCCAATCAGGTGCCCGCTGTACAAACGACGAGTGTACAGCGGTGACGTGGCAAATGCATAATGCCACTAATAGCCGCTGTTCGAACAACGCATCAATGGCGAGTGAACAATGACCCTGACTTAAAATGCAACCTAATGCCTAAAATGACATGCCAATGAAATACACAAGATGCAAGGAATTAAAGCATGCATGAAGAGAGTTATAACATGAGAATGCACCTAAAAGAAACACACAAAGTATAAGAATATATGAGAGTGCATGAGATGTGTGTGTGTGCAACTAGATCTCTTCAAAGAATTAAGCACAAGTGATATACCTTTGAAGTGCTCTTGATCTTGAGGTCTTGAGAATGCCTGACTACCCTTACAATTTGCCCCAATGTGATTTGTCAACGAAAAAGCCAATCATAAAATTGAGAAACTTACAATCTCTCCCTTTGGCTATTTCGTGACAAAAACCACCACTCACAATTCATCATCACAAATAATAAAAAAAATAGAGGTCAACAAAAGTTATTTTACAATACAAAGAGATACCTAAATTCTAGATCTTCAAGTCTTCGATCTCTTGTAGAATATGCAACCCTACAAAACAAGATAACTACACTTTCCAAGACAAGTGTATGTGAGGTGATCAAGTGAAATAGAAGAATACATGCATTTGCAATAAAGAAACCAAGCAACATGCAATGAAGTACCATGTAAATGCCCATTTGCAATAAAGAAACCAAGCAACATGCAATGAAGTGTTATGCAAATGCTCCCCCTAAATGGGTTACTCCCCCTCAAGGCATAATTCTCCCCTAATATGCAACACCCTAATATGCAACTCCCCTAATATGCAACTCCCATAACTACCAACACACTACTCCCCATTTTTGTCATGAGATAGGCAAAGGAGTATCCCTAACGGGTCACTTTAGCAAAGAGAGTTAGTGGCACACATGACATTAGCATAATCATACACAAGAGTTTTATGCAACTTAATTAATTAAGAGAGAATTAAGGAGTTTTATTTTAAAAGGAATGTGTGAGATTGTTGCTTTGGAAGCAAGACATATCATATCAAGGTTCAATCATGGTATTTGGCAAAGCAAATAACAAAAGAGTTTCCAAATGAATTCAAACCAATTTGTACCATTTTGTCATAAGTAAACAAGATATAGTGATTCAAAGTTTTTTAACACACACAAGCAACTATATCAATCCTTAAGGGCCAAACAAGACATGGATATAAAATCCGTATTGATTGAATGGATATGTAATCATTATTGGTTGTTGTCTTGTTCAAACCATTAAGAAGAGAAACAAGACTCACTTTGGATGAAACATCCTTATTGATTGAATGGATACAAGATCCTTATTGAGTGAAGTCTTGTCAATTGCATTCACACACATTTGCATTCAAGTTTAAGTAATTCAAGGATACCATGCATATCAATTTAAGCATGTCATTAGTCAAGTTCACATGTCATGGAGATAAATTATAGGTCATTCAAAATGTACTTCCCAATCAATTCTCGTAGTCCAAAAATGCATGTTTGAACATAAGAGTGACATGGATAGCAAACAAAGCAAAGGCACACTTATTGAATAAAAGCAACATATAAGAATATATGTTCAACCAAAATTGTCAAGCAATTAATGAAGAAGCATACAGTTGATCAAATGTTTTACTTAAATCAACATGCAAAGTCGTTATCTTTGCTATGCAAATGCTCCCCCTAAATGGGTTACTCCCCCTCAACATATAATTCTCCCATAATATGCAACTCCCCTAAACTACCAAAACAAACATACTACTCCCCCTTTTTGTCATAAGATAGGCAAAGGAGTATCCCGGACCGGGCACTTTAGCAAAGAGAGTTATTGGCACACATGATATTTGCATAATCAAATACAAAAACTTTATGCAACTTAATTAATTAAGAGACAATCAAGGATAATTATTTTAAGAAAAAATGTGTGAAATTGTTGCTTTGGATGCAAGACATATAACATCAAAGTTCAAGCAATGGTATTTGGCAAAGCAAACATCAAAAGAGTTTCCAAAGGAATTTAAACCAATTTACACCATGTTGTCATAAGCAAACAAGATATATTGATTCAAAAACTTTTAACACACACAAGCAACTATATCAATCCTATAGCAAGATATGGGTCATTCAAGTGTACTTTCCAATCAATTTTCTTAGTCCAAAATGCATTATTGAACATTAAGGTGACATGGATTACAAACAAAGCAAAGGTGCACACTTATTGAATGAAAACAACATATATTGAGTAAGTCAAAAGACACAACTCTATAAGTAGGAATCTGTTAAATACTCAGGATTAAGATCGTTCCATATATGACCATCTATTTGATAAATGGGAATACCTTGTTTCGAGACGGAGATTAATAAAGATTCCAATTTATCGTGTCCATGTCTTGTACAATCTTATTATACAAATCACCTTCATTCTAATGTCACAACATCAACAGTTCGGATAAAACTGTTCCATTCTTAATGGGAATGAACCGTACTAGTAATTTTAATTAATTAAAGATCCCAACTTTAATTATCAATTACATATAATTAAAATTATTATATTAAACATAATCTTCACGTATATAACAACTTATATACTGTGTTTAATATTACATTTAATAATCATGGAATTTTATGTTATTAATACAATAATAATAACATTAATTGTACACAAATATAAAATGAAATATCAATCTAATTATTAATTCAGCATAAAGATTAACAACATTCACTGTTGTGGCACCGTTGTTGGTGCAATGTGACTTATCACAGCAGTGTGGTTCTAGTAGGTCACCGCTGTTACGACCGATGTGAGAGATACAACGGTACAAACAACGGTCTTGGGCTGTGTTGTTTTTCGATCCAATGTGTGACCTTTGTGTGACCGTTGTGTGACAGATGTGACCCTCCACAGCGGTACGCATAGCGGTAGTGCCCTGTTTTGTCAAAACGGTGTCATTTCATCTAGGGGTTTATATATATATATATATCCTTTCCCCTTCTTTGGTTTTTTTAGAGTTTCCGAATTAATTTAAAAACTCCATCTTTAAAGCTCAAGAGTGACTTGCAAGGAAAGTTAGCAAGATACAATTTTTATTAACCAAAACCCAAACACCTATCCTTCATTCATGAATCAAGCATCATCTAGCTTCATCTAGGATGTGTTTAAGCATGAGTCCGCATCAAAATATTTGACTTGGTAAGTAGAACACAATCTTCATTCATTCTTGTGTTCTTGCTTAACAAGAAATCTCTTGTTTGCATCTAGTTTAAGATTTTAAATACAAGTTGAGATTTTTGTGATGATTGTTGGGTTGTTGTATTATGATACATATTGCATCTAGGTGTGCTTTTTTTTCATATAACTAAGTCATATGTATGTCATATAACAACATGATATCTAAGATTGTTTGAGTCCGTCATTCATGATTAGATAAGCGTTAAATGTGTTGACCTAGCATTTATACATTTAGAATATTCTCATATTCACATTAGATTGCATATCTCTTCTCTTATGAGTTAAGTCTTGTATGTACCATTGGTAGTATACAAGCAAGAGCCTAAGATCACTATCAAAGGCCCACGGGTAGCAAAAGCGGATTAGCAACCGTATATGTGTGATGTGGTCAACCTACGTTATAATCGATTTTGTAAATAGAGGATTTGTGGGCTCGATTGGCTAGCATTAGCTAATCCCGTGGTTTTTACCTTGTCGAAGATTTTCCACGTAAAATCAAGTGTCATTTAAATTCCGCATTTTACTTGATTCTGTTGTATGTTTGTTTTGGGGCAATTATTTGAGATTAATATTGATTAACCATGTCGACATGAGAATCATTGGCCATTAATTATTTTCTTAAAAATCACTAATAGAATTTGAAACAAAATGAAAGGTCTTTATGTATATATTCATTGAACTCCTTCAAATTAATGATCCACTTATTTAATATGTTAATATTAATAATCCATCCATTTAATTGAAATAAAATGAAAGGTCATATTCTATCTATACATTGAATCCATTCGAATTAATAATCCACCTATTTTAGAATCATCTCACACAGGCTTTAATTCTGGATTTGTTCATTGTTTTCTCTATTATTTATTAATAATTATTTAACCTAACATAATTAGATTGACAATTACATTGTATTGGCTCTTGAGCTTATCCAAACAATTCTTTTATATATATATATATATATATATATATATATATAAAAAGACATTCATGCAAGATGTGGTTATGTAGAGAAACAAAATGCTACCCATTAATATTCTCATACACACTTCTACCAAAGGGGTCTTTTTATTCTCTATTGCATTTAATTTTTTTACAGGTTTTTTTTTGTAAGTTTAGGTTAATGATTTTGCATGTCCAATTGTTTTTTTTATGATGCAGATGGATCCCAAGTTTTTGACGAACCAAAGGTATGCCTCTCTCTCTCTCTCTCTCTCTCTCTCTCTCTATATATATATATATATATATATTATTGCACACATTTCATACTCAACATGGCTATATTTGTAAAATCAATGTGTTTGCACAATAATTCATTTATCGGTTTTGTTTATTTTCATCAAATTTAATCTATTCGTGGTTTTTTTTAATAATCTTTATGTGGTTCTAATTATGAAATTTAACATTGTTTCTGATTAAAGGATATAACGATATAGGTCTTCAAGTTCATGTAAGAGTATAGAAGAGTAGATAATGCATTCTAATTTAAAGGATTTAAATTGTATAAAGAGAGGAAATTTTTTTTTAAGAAGATTTATGCTTAAAGTTCATAATTCTTCTTCTTTTATTGTTTTTTGTTTTTTGTTTTTATACGATTTTTTTGTGAAGTTTTAATTATAAAAGTATCTTCAATCAGACTAGTGTTTCTAGAAGCTAGTTTTGCTTGCTGAACAAACCATTTTTCAGGCACCACTTACATGGTGTCCTACCTATTTGCATAAATTTGTTTCTAGCATGAGTTTTTTCTATTATTTTGCATGTTGAACATATGTAAGCCAGTTGTGGTCTGTTATTATCAAGAATACGAAATTAAGTTTTGCACAATCTTCTCTGACCAATTGAAATTTTATGTTTGATTGATATTGTCCTTATTGAAAATCCTTTATTTATTTTTATATTACCATGGATATCAAGACCATACAAGCAAGCAAAGTTTGAAATCATATTAGGGGAAGGAGTGAGTAAACTGGATAGTATTGCAATTTTGAAGTATTACTACTAAGTATGAAATCATATTTGTTTTAGCTCTAAAGAACTTGCAAATATGCATCTTTGATTGTGCTAAGATGATAGATGTAGTTATCAAGAATACAACTTGGTATAGTTATAGAGCTCTAACTTGCTGCATGTTGTTATGAAGATTAATCTTTGACTATCAATTGTAATAATATATATATATATATATATATATATATATATTGTTAACAGTTATTTTTGGCAGGGGTCCAAAGAAGAATTTTCCATTTGGCAGGTACCTGGTAGGACCTAGATCGGGACCGATACCTAGATACCGGGGATGCTGGACACCATGAACCTGAAAGAAGTCAGTACCACGTCTCACAGTCTACAAGGTACCAAGCAAGGCTATACCATGATACCTCCTACCTGGTTCCTAGGTATCACGATACCTCCTACCTGGTACCTAGGTACCGCGACATTTACCAGGCACCCAAGTGTCGCGATATCATTCCAAGATCTAACCAGAATGTATATCCTACCCACCAAGTAAGAAGAATGGAACCAGGAAGATGTACCAACATGCTAGAACAAACGCCACACCAGCGAGCACTCTGGTACACCAGTGTACCATACCACCGGGATACAGAGTCAGAATTCTCCTTCAAGCAATGTAAAAGAGAAAGTTGACCTCTCTAGTAATAATGGAGATAATCAACACCATTAATAAGGGAATCAGTCAACTCCATTAATGGCAATTCACAACGCCATTAATGAGGGAGTCAACTTCATTAATGAAGATAATCAGACTCCATTAATGAGAAGATATTCAACTCCATTAATGAGAAAACTTTCAACTCCATCAATGGGAAGATATTCAACTCCATCAATGAGAAGATATTCAACTTCATTAATGAGAAGATATTCAACTCATTATTGTCGATAAACCAATGGAGTGGGCAACAAGGATGAACAGACATAAATATAACAAGTCACTCTCCAAGAAAGAGGGTCGATTCCCCAATATTTCTCTAGTCGGACATTTCTCCAACATGGGGTTCGAACGATAGACACACTCGAACATCCCTTCAGTATCTCCATATCTCTAACAGCTCTCCAACATCTTCATGTCTCCGATCCCAAATTTTGCCCACCTCTCCACTAGGAATATGAGTTCGCCATCGCCTGGAGTGTAAAAGGGACCCTGCCCGAATTCCCTCTACACCACCATTGTATCGACTGCTATGTATGTCAGTTTTTGCCATGAATGTACCGGTACCAAATGGTACCCCTCTAACTGTGACCTACCAGGACTCAGTTTGTATTAATGTAAGCTCTCCGGAGCACCTCTCGTAATATATAAATATAAAGAAGGGTCTTTCTCCTTCCTATGGATACTGCCTAGGGGTTTTTCAGCATGTTATCAATCGTGATGCTTTTTCCCCCTAGGTCAGTCCACCACTACTAAAAGAGTTGTCATTCTCCCATCTATCTCCTTGTTATGAATGCATGTATGCGTGCTAGGCACGGACCATGCTGGCCTTAGCTCTCATGTACCTCTCTTGGCTCATTATCTAGGTCGGGGGAATATTGAAGGTATCTAGAGAGGTGACTAGGTACCAGGATCAGATACCAAGACCGGGTACCAGCCTACTACACCAGATGAGAGGGATGATTATTCTCCTACCATGGAATCTATCTCGCTTTCACCTTACCAGAACAACGGTACGAAGTACCTACCCCCTGCTGTGACCTCCGGGGTAGCGGGTTGAGGGTGTTAACTAAAATTTTGCTCCTCGAGTGGATTTTTCCGTTAACATATATATATATATGTTTATTGTAAAAGACAGCGAAATGTTTCAAAATGATGTTTTTATATTTGTTTCATGTTTAATAATGTTAACAGTAAAAAATAGCCAATAAATCAAGGAATTACTTTTCCCGATGTACCGCAGCAGGAGCAGAACCGGTCCCATTAAGAGCCGGTCCACCAAAGACCATCTCGGTCCCTGGCTAATCAGGCCTAGCATAAGGAAACTCTGCCCCCAAACTTCTATCATAGTCAGTATCAGAATTCCCTGTACAACCAAGACCGACCAGCTTGCTGTGACTGCCTGGCCTGTCCCGATCATAGCTCGGGGAGCAATCCACTGAGGGAGACAAATTGACGAGAAGAAATGACATCATGAAGCCCCACACAATCCTAAGGAACTAGGATGCCCTAAACCTTAAAGAACGTTTTAGAATCGCTACCAAGACTGCTAGAGGATTAATCTAGAGCTGATGCAAGCCCTAGAAGGTGAACTAGCTCGACTAAAGAAGAAACCCTTGTAGAGAGTAATTGGTAGTTCGGTAATAAATTCGAGTAGTTATCAAAGGAAGGGGAGGGCGAGAATCGAATGCCTAGATTGTGTTCCATCGCCCAACACCGACAGTTTGATGGGGGTCCAACTCAACCCTACCCGATGTCAACTCCAGCCATCACTAAAGAGGAATCTGAGTTCCAACAGGCAGAATGGATGGAAAAATCTCCTAGGCAAAGAAGGGAAATGGTGGGAGAAAATGCCTGACAGATGCAACGTGAGAGATGATGGCACTGTCCTCCAGCGCGCCTCACTTCTGAAAGGCACATCTCCAGCTAGCTCAAGCACCTCCAACCTGTTAGAATTAGGGAAAACGCCACGTAATCGCCTATAAAGGCCTACATGGACAGTATGGCATAGTTAGGACCATCTTGACCCTCCGAGGCGTGTGTCGCTCTTGTGACCAATACAAAAAGAAGGTGGAGATTTCCTAACAGCTATCTAGCCTAAAAGAGGTGTCTCTCACTACCCATTTGACATCCTAGTTAGCACTAGGGCGAGGCTAGAGCAATCATGACCCATCAGGTTAGGCTAGAAGCCGGGTGTCATTTGCATTGGGGCAAACTGGAAAGCAAACAAAGCGTGTCTAAAAGTAAGGTAGAGCCGGAGCTGAAGACCACAGCTGAAGGCTGATACATGTATGGACAGCTGGCATTAAGATGGCGAATAAGCTTCAAAATCCTTGGTTGGAAGCAAGAGTATGATCTCTTTGGGAAGGCCGTAATCGCGGGGGACTACATATAATGTCTCATTGGTTTTTATGGAAGCGGGGATGCAGCGGAACCCCTCCAGGATGGTAGGTATTGGTCTTATCGCCACAAAGACCACCTTTGTTTCGACCACCCTCAATCTAGATCGTTTCCTTGTCCTGCTCCTCGCCACCGCCGGTCCCCTATTTGTCTAATACTTAGAGTGGATAAGTAGTAGAGTTGGTGAACCCGACCCCCACAGAAAGATTCCTTCCAGAGTGGTGGGGTGGAATGAACCCCTGGACATTGGGTAGTTATTCCTTTTCCTGCCTCTCAGAGGCATGCTAGAAATCTCCGGCGAGCTTTCAGTTTAGGGTAGTCATGAACCTCTCTATTACTAGAATCATCAAACATTGCGAAGATGAAAGAGAAGTGTGTGGGGAGAACTTAGAAGAATCAAAATGAAAATCGTATAGAAAATGGAAGAGAGAAGCTGTGAAGGAAATCTGAGAAGTTTGAGAAAATATTCTGGGGTAAACAGGTCCCATATTTATAGGGGGAGAGGTACACACCAACTAGGATAGATCTGATCTGTCGAAGAAATCAAACAGCCCAGAACTCTTCACTGGCCACTTTTATAAGACACCAAAAAGCTACGTAAAGCAGACCTATTGTGTAAAGGTTCACCCTATGTATGACACGTGGTGCATAATGATGACGTAAAAACCGCCACTCCCCCACGTGTATCGGAATTTACACTCCAATTCACAGCAGTTACTGTGGAATTTATGGTGGGATATTTCGGTCTTGCTGTAGCAATAAAGAGGAATTAAAGGGGTATAAGTGAGATTGGACCAGAAATAATCCATCATATGGCTATAAGACCAAGCCTCCAGCGCTTCGAGGGCACTCTCAGCATTCAAGGCTAGGGGGCTACTGTTAACCGTAAAAAATGGCCAAGAAATCAATCAAGGAAGTACTTTTCCCAGTGTATCGTAGCAGGACCAGGACCTGACCCAAAAAGAGCCGGTCTACCAAAGACCATCTCGGTCTCAGGCTAATCAGGCATAGCGTGAGGACACTCTGCCCCATAACTTCGATCACAGTAAATATCGGGATTTCGGTATAACCAGGACCGATAGCGCGCTGTGACGGCCCGACCCTATATAATCTTAAAGAACCTGAATGCCCTAAACCTGGAAAAATGTTCTAAAATCGCCATCAGGACCACTAGAGGATCAGTCAAGGGCTGATGCAAGCCTTAGAAGGTGAAACAACTGGACTAAAGTTGGTTATTAGATTCTAGCAGTTATCAAAGGAAGGGAAGGGCGAGAATAGACGGCCCAGATTGCGCTCCACCGCCTAGCACCTACTGTCTGATAAAGGTCTAGCTTAGCCCTACCTGATGTGAACTCTAGCCATCACCAAAGAGAAACCTGAGTTCCAGCAAGTTGAATGGATGCAAAAAGCTCCTAAGCAAAGCAGGGAAATGGTAGAAGAAAGTGCTTAACAAATGCAGCGTGACAAATACTGACACTATCCCCCAGTGTGCCACACTTGTGAAAGCGACATCTCCAAGCAGCTTAATCATCCCTAACTGGTTAGAATAGGGGAAAACACCATGTAATCACCTATGAAGCATCTATATGTACAGTAAGGCATAAATGGGATCATCCTGATCCTCCGGGGCGTGTGCCGCGCCTGTACCTGATACAAAATAACGATGTAGATTTCCTAACAGATATCCTGCCTGAAAGAGGAGTCTCTTACCTACCCATTGACCTCATAGTTAGCACTAGAGTGCAACTAGAACATTCACGACCCTTCGGGGCATGTGCCACTGTGGGCCGGGTGCAAAGAAGCGGTGAGGATCATGCCAAGGACTCCCACATAGGAAGATCCTTCTCACCTACCACGTCTAGGGCACCCTATAAATACCCCAACTCAATAAGAGTTAAGTGATGGAAAATTTATGGAGAATAAGAGCATTATCCAACTATAGAATGACTTGTCTTAGGTAAGAGACTTTCATTATGTTATCTCCTACTATAGAACAACCGGTTTCATTAGTTAAAACCCTTATTGTATCAAGATCGAGAGGGAGAGAGAGGGAGATAGAGTTTCCCTCTAATGAGAAGTGTAATCTACTAAGATTGATAAATGAGAATTGTGATTCGCATTCCTTTTTTTGTGTACATGACTAGTTCCTAAACCCCACTAAACTACCACACTGATACATAATCACCATCCTTTAGCATCGTGATCGGTTCTGTCACTACTGGTTCCATCACACTTGGGAACTGGTTCGGGTTGAAGCCTGATACCGCCTGGTCCCCCCTTTTAGCCAAGCAATCTTGCTAAACTCACCTAAGATCGGTCCTAGTACCTTGCCATCGACTGCGACCTAGCTCATCAGTCCATACCCAGACCCTTCTGATCGTGGAGCATTGCCCTATCTGGTCTAAGTGTTGTCCAAAAAGCCAACATGGATTTTACAGATAACAAATTGTTTTTTTTCTTATAATTTTATTACATAATATATTTTAAATAATTTGTTTAAACAAAGTTTGTGCATCGGGCTTGTAACTAGTATTTTTAATACTTAGAGTTGTTAAATTATATATAAACAAATAGGTACATTGAACTATGGTTCTAAATGTCCATACAGTTAAAAAATTATGTAATTTTTTATTAAGCCTAAAACTGTATTAAACCGAATCGGAAATAGCAAGTTTGAGTTAAAGGGACTCACCCTATTGAGATGAGTCAATTCGATGAAAAAAAAATGAAAATCAAGTTTAAATGAGTCATGGACAATTTCGACTGTAAACCGAACCGATCTGACTCGTGCCCACCATGAGGCATGGGGAAAATGTGGGTGGGGGTACCCCTTCCCCCCATACCTAGAGGTATCAAACAGGTCGAGCCAGAGCCGCCCGACCCATCTAAAAAATTTCCATGTGGGTTTGAGGATCGTGCTTTACTCGACCCTTAACATTAAGGGTCATGTCTTATACAAATTTTTAAGCAATGTCCATCCTAAGGCCCAAACCCTTTTGAGGCCCAGCCCTTTACGAGCCTTACGGGACGGCTCCTAAAAACATATTTTTTAAATCACAAAAATAAATTCCTATGGTTTGAAAGGAATAAATTTTTAATAAGATACAAAAGTCAAATGAATGAAACTACTCAGTGGGCTTGACAGGCTTCAGACTATAAGTCCAATCCAGCCTACAAGGCCAACAGTCCTAAAATAAATGTCCAAGTCTACCCTCTCAACTGAGCATGGGCCAAGCCAGGGCCCTCAATGTAGCGGGCTAGGCCAAGTGGGCTTGTACGAAAACGTGTAAAACCCGCAACGGTTATGGGCCAGCCCGGACCTTTTGACACATCTACCCATACTCCATAAAACCCCATTTAGGGGGAATGTGGGATGGGGCTTTTGGGGAGATGTTCCTCCACCCCCATCCATTTTCCCAATTTTCCCAATCCTTAATTCGAAATTCGAACTTTGGAATCCAGAAATCCCCAATCTTTCTTTTCATCCCATTTTCCCTACTTTTCTCATTTGAGTTAAAATTGAAAATAATTATACAAATTAAATTAAATAATAATCGAAAATAAATAATTGGTTTGATTTATTTCCAGTTTGGCATTGTTTTTGAAAAGTTAAAATCAACTTATTTTATAATTTTGACATAAAATGATGTTTGGTAAAATTTCCAAAAAGTGATTAATTGATAATCAGGCAAGTTTTGATGGTGATTTTGAGAAGTAGGTGAGGGTTACTTTTTGAAAGTGATTATGGAATAATCAGTTGATTGTGATTTTTGGATTATGGAAAAAGCCACACGTCCAACAACGTTAATGCGATTAATAACAATGTTGTAAAGCGAGAAAGTGATAATTGAGCATGTAAAACATAAAATTTTACATGGAAAACCCAAAAAGGGAAAAACCCACGGTTGCCGGAGACGGCGAGAATACGGTTTCACTATGTAAAGATGAATTACACACTAAATCTCTCTTACACTCTTGCTACTATATGTGTTTTCACGTGTGTATATAATGGAATTTAAGGATCTATTTATACATGCATAGAACCCCAATTCTTGGTGTACACGTAAGGAAAGTTGACGAGATTTAGTATGACTTAGATTTGTTGGAGTCATTTTTATCCTCTTTCCTATTTTGCATACTCTGCGCATTTAATGAATTAGATTCCCCATTTAATTTGGACTCCAATATCTGTTAACGGAAATTTTACTCGGGATGAGAAATCTCTGTTAACGCCCTCGAGACCACTACCACGTAGGTGGTGGCTAAAATTATTCATATATGTGACAATGGTTTATCTAGTGACAAATAAACAAGAACATTTTTATTTATCATGCATGGTACACGAGTACAAAGATTTTTCTCTCTTTTCTCTCAACTCTCTTTGGTAAATGGTCAATTGCTAGTCGTATGCATGTCGAATAGTAGTCTCTTTTTTTCGTTTCTTTTCTTTTCTATTTATACATGGTTTGTAGGTCAACAGACTGATTCTCCCTTTATTGTCTCAGTCTCTTCCTTATCGGGCGGGATTTCTTGCGTTAAATCATTTGACTTTTAGATTGACGTCCTAATTGAGAGTATTGTGGTAGAGATCAGCTTGTTTCCTTTTGGATTTCATTACTTATTCTGCATGTAGATAACGCTTCCAGGTACGATTTAATTCATTCCTCGTATCCTTTCAGTACGATCCTTATAGGAGTCGTGGGACATGACGATATGGTATGATACATCAACCAGGGAGGTTGTTTAGTATTTCGACCTCGATGTCTGAGAAGTTTTATCCAGCTTGGAGCCAGATCTGGCTTCTCTTGACTTTTTCAAAGCTAGACGTGGCCTTTACTGACCTTTTTGAAGCTAGGTGTGGCTTCGACTGACCTCGCGGCCTTCTAGGGACATTCTTCTTTGTCAATCGAGGTACAGACGGGTTTCTTGAGCATTTGCAAGATGACCTTGACTTCAGGGAGCTTCTAGTTTAGATGATGCGGGCTAAGCCCAATCATTCCGGGCTCTATCCTGGATGTTTTCGGAGCCCGCCCTTGTTCTTAGGGTGGTATCGCAGTTCGGCTCTGGATAGAGAGGTCTCCTAGTGGAAGTTCTCGGGTTCGGGCTTTATCCCAGATGTTTCTGGAGCCCGCCCTTATGCCTGGGGCGGCATCGTAGCTTGGCTCTGGATATAGAGGTCTTTAGGTGAAACTTTAGAGTATGGAACCAGGTCTAGGAAGTGGAAAATTTCCCTTTGGTCCTTAGCCAATTTTGGCTATTAACAGAAGTCCCCTCTAACTTGAACACCAGACGTCGAGCTCGGGGTTGAGGTCAGATTCTCACTTTATTTGGGAAATCTTCCTTTTTTACCGTTACTGGAATTTTGGGAAATTTCTTCATTTGAGTGACCTGTTGTGAACCGACTATTTTATCTTCGAATTAATCTTATCACGTTACGGCAGTCCCCGAGATTTTTTACCGTTACCAGGATCTTGGGGAGATCTTCCTCTTAACTGCGTAAATGATGTGGCATGAGACGATTAGCTCGCTTTAGAGTTTAATCCGATTACGTTACCGAGTCAATTTTTTACCGTTACCAAACGAGTATCCTGGTAACTTGAGCTGTTGCCCTCCTGCCTATATATATGCCTATTTTCCTCCTCGTCTTCGTCACATATTCTCGAGCTAGAAGAACCTTTTGTTGAGAAATATTTCCACAGTTTTTTGCCCAAAGCTTGCTTCTTTCTTCATTCTTCGTCTTCTATTCTTTCTTCATTCTTCGTCTTATATAATGTCGAAACACAATCGTGATTCAAATGATTCCATATTCGACGGCGAGGAGGTCGTCAGTCTTAGTCAGGGGAAGCGGGCTAGGAGGAGTTCTGACGGTGATGATTCCCCGTCCACATCACAACGTCGGCGATCCAGTAGGAACGTATCTATCGGGACTGGGTTCTCCAATCATCCCGACCACCCTTTAGATATTGTTGATGATGATTCTGACAAAGAAATGACCGGCAGCGCTGCAGGGGAGCTCAGGTCTCGGCTCCTGGTCCCTTTGGGGAGAGGCTCCCTCCCTATGATTTCCGGGTCATCCCTGATACCACCGTTGACCCGGTGTCGATCGACCGCTTGAGGTCAAAGTTTGGCATCCCCGACAGTGTATCCATCTCAGTGCCTCCCAAGAACTTCGAGTTTTTCAACCCCCCTAAAGGTGTGCTTCCGATCCATGTGGCCGCTCTTGAGAACGGGGTCAGGCTTCCCCTCCATCCGACCCTTCGGCGGGCTCTAAACGCCATCCAGCTCGCTCATCTTCAGTTAACGTCGGGCTTCTGGAGGCATTTGATTGGCTTCCTTGTGTTATGGAGGGAGCAATACCAGATGAGTAAAGCGACAAGGGAGCCAGGTGCGGAGGAGCTGGCGTATCTTTTTCAGATTGGGAGCTTGTCTGGGGCTCCTCGGGGTCAGTTCTACGCCAAGGCCAAGAACAAGCTAAATTTCATCGTTCCTGGTGCTTCGAAGAACGATCCCGCATGGAAAGAAGAATGGATCATGGCGGGGGATGACTGGGGGAGCTCGATTTTCATCGGAGGGCATGAATTCGAGGTTCCTACGGCTTTCAGTGACAAGCCCTCCTGGGACCGGGACTCCCTACCTGCCGAGTTTGAAGCCGTCTTAAAGGCTATTCTAGCCCAAAATTACTTGAATCCGATGTTCCCTACCGCTGAAGCTTTTGACCCTCGTAGGGTGAACAAATATCTACGGATTTCAGACGCTATTTCTCGTAAGTATCCTTGTGTCAGTTTTTTCTTATTACTTAGCTTGATTCTAACAATTTTTTTTATCTGTTTATTCACAGTCTTTATCGTGGAGCCAGCCACCCGACACGTCTCGCGCTCTCCTTAAGGTGGAGCTTCTCTTCACTCTTCGAGGGTCGAGCCTGCCCTGGCTTCTTCTGTCTCTCCGGCTGGGTCTAAGATGGCCACTCTTGCCTCGCAGGCTTTTCGGGCTTTGGGTAAAGCTCCCCAGGTGGTTGGCCCGACTGTTTATGCCCCCTCAGCCATGGCTGCTAAAGTCACTATCCCTTCGACTTAAACATCTGATTCAGCTGTGCTTCCAACAACCAAAGCCTCAGAGGTTTCTGGGAAAGATGTCGTTCCGGGGAAAGGTGTCGCGAAGGCTCCTTCCAACCGTTACCCAGCCTTAGTCGAGCTCGACAGGGCAGGATGAGGTCTTGGAGCAGTTCATAGCATCCTGTCCGGGTGGCGGGATCTCCAAGATGGCTTCTATGCCTGTGGACGTCATTATAACCAAGAGGTCTGCTATCTTGGCTGAGGTAATTGTATGTCCTTCACGCCTTTTTTTTTTGTTAACTCGTTCAGTTTCTAACTTGGGTTTTATATTTGTAGGCCTTTAAGGTCAATGTCGCGATGGGCCAGCAGGTAGCCCTTCTCCGTTATCGAGCTGCAAAAGCCGAAGCTGAAGCCGAGAAGGCCGGGGAACTGCTCAAGCAGGCTCGGTCTCTAGTGGAAGAGGTGACTTCCAGCCAGGGCAAAATTGAGCTCGAGATGGCCGAGCTCGAGATGGCAGGGCTCAAGCGATCATGAGAGGATGAAGCAATCTTTCGATCAGAAGTGTCTTCAATCTCTCCGGCGGGCTAGGCAGCGAGACTTCTGGAGATCTGAGGCTAGGAAGCTGGACCTTGAGAACCGGTCTCTGATTACTCAGGTGGCCAAGCTGCAAACTGATACGGAGACCTCCTTCAGCGATGGGTATTTTTATGCTTCCTTTCAGGCCACGGAAGCTCTTCCTCCTCCTTTTGATTTGTCGTCTATTGCGAGCTGGGACAGACAGGAAATAATGCTCAAAGCTGCTGAGTTATCTCATCCTGAAGGTGACAAGATGGTCCCTTCTAGCCCAACAGGAACTGGAATGCAGCCCACTCAGTCAGATCCCTCCTTCCATCTTCCTTCCTTTATCCCCTCAGGTCCTGGGGAATCGTCCAGCAAAGTGATGTCCTCTCGATCCGAGGAGGACCAATCGGGAGCTGGTGAAGAGGTTAGGAGCCCATCTGATGATCTAGCTTTAACAGAGATGGAGGTCGACAGGAGCCAGATGGGGCCCTTGGCTGCTCTTCTCGACCCGGCAATTCCTCCTGAAGTTATGGATGTGATCAATGAAGTTTTAGAGGAAGAGCCAGCTGATCATCCGATAGAGCCTCTAAACAGAGGAGCGGTCGGTGAGGATAACCCAGATGGACAGCTACCTGTTGAGGAGGTTGATGCTGAGGATCAACAGGAAGGAGGAGGGCCAGCGGAGGGGAGCCATGATAACCCCACAGCTTGAAGCAGACGACTTGTTTTTGATTGCACGGAAAAGGGGGTGGGCACCCTGCTTTGCCATTGTCAGTTTTTCTTATTTTTCCTTCTTCTTTTTGTAGCCCGAATTCCGGGGTTGGGCTCCCCATTTGGATGTAGCCTTATCGGGGGATAGGCTCCCTTTGTCCTTAATGATAAATTGACTCACCTCTTTGAGAACTTTATTCTGCTTCTGGTCTTGAATGGTATCCAGAGTAGCATCAGTAGCATCAATTAAGATTCGTGTAGGCAATTATGATGATTTTGATCCTGCACACGAAAGCAAACATTATATACATGAGGTGATAACCCAACCAAGACATCAGGAATGCTACTTAGCTATTTCTTAGTCTTTGAGATCCGGCGGGCAACTATGCCTTTACACTCAGATCCTTCTTGGGGGTAGTAGCCCGACCAAGGCATCGGGAGGGCTATCGAGCTATTTCCTGTTCTTGAGATCTGGAAGGCAACTATGCTCTTACACTCAGATCTTTCTTGGGGGTGGTAGCCCGACCAAGGCATCAGGAGGGCTATCGAGCTATTTCCTGGTCTCGAGATCTGGAAGGCAACTATGCTCTTACACTCAGATTCTTCTTGGGGGTGGTAGCCCGACCAAGGCATTAGGAGGGCTATCGAGCTATTCCCTGGTCTCGAGATCTGGAAGGCAACTATCTCAGATTCTTCTTGGGGGTGGTAGCCCGACCAAGGCATCAGGAGGGCTATCGAGCTATTTCCTGGTCTCGAGATCTGGAAGGCAACTATGCTTTTACACTCAGATCCTTCTTGGGGGTGGTAGCCAGACCAAGGCATTAGGAGGGCTATCGAGCTATTTCCTGGTCTCGAGAGGTTTATGTCGAATTCCCATTCAAGTGTATAGTCACTAACGTTGAACATAGTTGGAGACAAAGATGGAAGAGAAAAGGAAAATGACTTTATTGATGATTGAGATGTAGTACATCTTTATTAGGACCTGTAATGAAAACTAAGTGGGGGTAGTCTGCTTGAGAACTCCTTTCAAGGGTAGAATTTCTTCAAATGGTCTGCATTCCAAGTGTGATTGATGGGTCGTCCGTCCATGTCTTTGAGTTTGTAAGCTCTATTGCGAACAATTAGCTTTATCAAATATGGCCCTTCCCAATTTGGACTTAAGACTCCATCCGACCTTTTTTGAGTATTCAGTGTTACTTTCCTAAGTACCAGATCCCCTTCCTTGAATTTTCGGGCTCTAACCTTTTGGTTGAAGTATCTAGCGATCCTGCTTGGTAGATCGCCACTTTCTCTGCTACCCGGTCTTGCTTTTCTTCTAAGAGGTCTAGACTAGCCCGGAGCTTGACTTCGTTACTTTCGGGCTCAAAGTGCTGTACCCTGAACGAGGTCAATTTATGCTCGATGGAGAGGACTGCTTCAACCCCGAAGGCTATAGAGTAAGGCGTTTCTCCTGTAGCTATTCTTTTGGTAGTCCGGTATGCCCAAAGGACTTCTGGTAGCTCTTCGGCCCATTTACCTTTCCTCTGCTGAAGCTTCTTCTTCAGAAGTTTCTTGATTGTCTTGTTGGTGGATTCCACCAGCCCGTTAGTTTGGGGATGAGCCACTGAAGCGAACCTGAGGTCGATCCCCAACCCCTGGCAGAAGTCTTTGAATCGGGTGTTGTCGAATTTCTTTCCTAGGTCAGCTACAATGATGGGAGGGGTTCCGAACCTGCATACCACGTTAGTCTTGATGAACTTGGTTGTATTCTTTTCTGATATTCGAGCTAGAGGGCATGCCTCGACCCATCTTGTGAAGTAGTCAATAGCCACGATAGCATGTTTCATCTGTCCTGGAGCGGTAAGGAAGTGGCCCAATTAGGTCGATTCCCCACAGGGCAAAGGGGTAAGGTGAGCTGAGGGACGACAGTTGCTCGGGTGGCTGGTGGCTGGTGGCTCAAGTTTGAGGTTCTTTGATAAGGTTAGCAGGATTGCACAAAACTCTTTGCATTTTGATGGATGGTCGGCCAATAGTACCCCATACGAAGCACCTAATAGGCTAGAGCTTCCCCACCTGTGTGGTTCCCACAATCCCCAGAATGGACCTCTCTCAATGCCCACTTAGCATCATCGGGATGCAAGCACCTAAGTAAGGGGAGGGATCTGCCCCTCCTGTAGAGGTATCCGTCCACCATACAGTATCGAACTGAGAGTCTCTTAACTCTTCGGGCTTGGTTGGGCTCTTCAGGAAGCTCTCCTTCAAGGAGATAGGTGACAATTGGGTCCATCCAGCAAGGTAGGCGATCCAGGGAACAAATTTCTCCATTTGTGGCTATGCTTGGCTGGGTGATTACTTGGAGGGGAATTCCCCTTGGTAGGGATTGACCTCCGTTCGCCACTATCTTAGCCAGAGCATCTGTGCGACGGTTTTGGTGTCGAGGCACCTGATCAATCTTGAGTCCCTTAAATTTGCTTTTTAGCGACCGAGCTAGATTTAAGTAGGCCACAATATTATCTCCCTTTGCCTGGTAGACCCCAGTCACCTGGTTTACAACAAGCAACGAATCGCTCTTGACCTGCAGGTAGTCGGCCTTTAGCTCGATGGCTACCTTCATCCCGGCTAGGAGGGCTTCATATTCCGCTTTGTTGTTGGTAGCTTTAAACTCGAATCTGAAAGAGTGATAAAATTCAGTCCCCTCCTGGATCTATCAAAACTATGCCAACTCCTCCCCCAACTCATCCGGATGCTCCGTCTGAAAAGAGGATCCATGGCTTGCAGCCCTCCGGCCAATTTTCGGCCTCGGATATCTTCTCAGGGTCCTCGTTCGATACTGAGGGATCAACTGGATCTGGGATCGCTGAGAATTCTGCTATGAAGTCGGCTAAAGCCTGTGCCTTAGTCGTAGTCCGGGGCTTATACTTTAAGTCGAACTGAGTGAGCTCTAGTGCCCATAAAACTAACCTTCCTGACACATCTGGTCTTTGCAAGAATTGATGGAGGGGTTGGTTTGTTACCACTGCTATTGTGTGAGCTTGAAAATAGGGACGGAGTTTCCTCGCTATGATCACCAGAGCATAAGCGAGCTTCTCCAGGAGAGCGTAGTTCCTTTCTGATTTGGTCAAGGCATGACTCACATAGTATATGGGTCTTTGAAAACCGTCGCTATAATCCTTGGCCAAAGCCCCGCTTACTGCAGTTTCTGATACAGCCAGGTAAATCTGCAGCTCATCTCCGAGAACCGGCTTGACTGACAAAAGGGGGCTTGTTAGGTATTCCTTCAAAGCTTGAAATGCCTGCTCGCTCTTCTGGCTCCATTTCATGTTCTTTCATTGTTTAATGGCCTTGAAGAAAGGAAGGCATTTATCGGTGGAGCGAGAGATAAACCTGTTGAGTTCTTCCACCCGTCCAGTCAGGATCTGTACTTGCTTGAGCGAGGTCGGGGATTCCAAGTCCAGGATAGCTTTGATTTTTTCTGGGTTGGCTTCGATACCTCTCTCATGAACCATGAAGCCCAGGAACTTTCCTGCCGTTTCCCCAAAAGCACATTTGGAGGGGTTCAAACGCATCTGGTTTTCTGATGGTGTAAATCGTGTTATTAAAAACTATACTCACAAGTGCACGAATCGTGAAGATAAGCACAACAGCAAGTAAGGTTCGTTCCCACGAAGAAAAGAGATTTATTAATTAAAACTAATTCTAATTAAAGTTAAATTAAAGCAACCAAAAGATTTGTTGAGATTTGAATTAAACTAAATTAAATTAAGAAAGTAATTAAAAAGAATGGTGTTTGTGATCAATGGAAAGAAAACACTAGGTCATCAATGATCCCCAATTATGAACACTCGATATATGGAATTAATTTGTAAACAAGATTCAATCAATTCTAGGGTTCATTCTTTGTCTTTAATGTGACTATTACCGTATGGGCATGGAATGAGTCACGTGCTCCCAACCACTATTCACCCTTGGTCTATGGTGTGAACAGTGATCGGAAACCCTTTAAGCGCAAGAATTAAGAACCAAATTCTATACTTTGCTTGGCCTATGCTAAAGATAAAATTCATTCATTATAAAGAGCATTAATCAAGATTAGGTTTGGTCTATACTCTAACCCTAATTCTCAGATAGTCTTAACCCTAAAATCATGCCAAATAGTTATTCACCCTTGGTCTATGGTGTGAATAAATATTAAAACTAATGAGGATCAAGCAATTAAGAACAATGAATAAATCAATAATTTTAATTGATGAAATAATAATTAATCCATCTATGAGCATTCACAAAAGGTTCACATTGATTCCCTAGTTATGGGATTAGTTACACATATTGAAAATAAAAAGAGAAGAGAAAGAAAAGATAAAACCCATTAAGATCTTCCATGATGAATTCTCCTTCGTCTTCTAATCTTCAATGTGTAAAGATTGTCTCAGTGATTGTCTCAGTCTCTTCCTTATCGGGCGGGATTTCTTGCGTTAAATCATTTGACTTTTAGATTGACGTCCGAATTGAGAGTATCGTGGTAGAGATCAACTTGTTTCCTTTTGGATTTCATTACTTATTCTGCATGTAGAAACGCTTCCAGGTACGATTTAATTCATTCCTCGTATCCTTTCAGTACGATCCTTATAGGAGTCGTGGGACATGACGATATGGTATGATGCATCAACCAGGGAGGTTGTTTAGTATTTTGACCTTGATGTCTGAGAAGTTTTATCCAGCTTGGAGCCAGATCTGGCTTCTCTTGACTTTTCCGAAGCTAGTCGTGGCCTTGACTGACCTTTTTGAAGCTAGGTGTGGCTTCGACTGACCTCGCGGCCTTCTAGGGACATTTTTCTGTGTCAATCGAGGTACAGACGGGTTTCTTGAGCATTTGCAAGATAACCTTGACTTCGGGGAGCTTCTAGTTTTGATGATGCGGGCTAAGCCCGATCATTCCGGGCTCTATCCTGGATGTTTCCGGAGCCCTCCCTTGTTCTTGGGGTGGTATCGCAGTTCGGCTCTGGACAGAGAGGTCTCCTGGTGGAAGTTCTCGGGTCCGGGCTTTATCCCAGATGTTTCTGGAGCCCGCTCTTGTGCCTGGGGCGGCATCGTAGCTTGGCTCTGGATATAGAGGTCTTTAGGTGAAACTTTCGGGTATGGAACCAGGTCTAGGAAGTGGAAAATTTCCCTTTGGTCCGTAGCCAATTTTGGCTATTAACAATATCTTTAAGGAAGTTTGCTTCCTCTTTGAAGTGAACTTCATAGTTTCTTGTTTGACTAAGATTCTTTCTCTTCGTATTTGAATCGTGGTTAATTTGGAGTTAATGTCTTCCACACATCATTGGCCGACCAGTTATCTAACCCGACCAAGTCTTCTCATCCTGATCGGTCACTCAATCCGACAAGTGTATCTTTAATCCGATCAGTTGTTTAGCACGGCCAGGTTTTTCTATCCGATCGATTAGTTAAACCTGATCAGGTTATCTCTACCCGATCGATCTAACGAAGCAGGCCAGATCTCCCTGGAACCAAGGGTTGAGTATTGGTCAACTATAATTGGTTTCATCTGGCTGACTTTGGTGACATGGCTTACATGATCACTGCTTTCTTTGGTAATGATGCAAACCTGTCAGTTTATTAGATTTTACCTATAACATAATCTAATTCAGAATTTAATGAATCTTTTAAAATATCTTTATTATCCTTATGAAATCAAATTAAAATCATTTATATACTTTATTTCATCTTAAAATTAAATATTCTAATTTAATATTGATTTGATTTATAAAGTCTTTTTAAAATATTTTTATTGTTCTTACAGATTATTTTCTAATTTAAATATTCTACATAAATATTGATTTAATATATATAATTAATGGAAAAAAATGAAATAAGGTTATAAAATCATGCCTATTTTAGTCGTTATAACTAATTTCAACACTTTTGAAATAAAAATACCAAATATATGTATACTCTTTTGAGCAAACAGTAGTTTTAAAAGTACAATTAACCATCTTTTCAAAAAAAAAGGTACAGTTAACTAAACATCTGCCGTTTAACTTCATAGTTGATTATTTCTTCAATACAACTAACATTGATTATTATAAAAGGGGATAATTTCACTAAAGTCCCTACTTTTTGGTGAAATGTCATATTTTTAAATGTCTTTAACATATTAGCAACTGTAGTCCCTTGTTTTTTCAAAATACATCACTTTAGTCCTTATGTTAGTCAAAGGTTAGTCAAACTTAACGGAAGTAGGGTTATTTTAGTCTTTTCCATAATAACAGATTATTAACATATAACAATAAAATTAGCCCAAAAAAAACAACAAAATAAGAATTTTTTTTTCAAGACAACAAAATAAGATATTATATTATTGGATAAGATTTTGTTTTTTTATAAAAGATAAGAATTTTTTATCTTCATCTCTTCAGCTTCTCCAGCACCACTCTCTCTCTCTCTCTCTCTCTCTCTCTCTCTAAATGAAAACCCAGAGATCCAAACAATCTCATATTTGCTTAGACAAAATAAGAAATAGTTTTTTAAAAAAACAATAAAATAAGATATTATATTATTAGATAAGATTTTGTTTTTTTGATGAAAGATAATAATTTTTGATCTTCATCTCTTCGGCTTCTCCAACACCACTATCTCTCTCTCTCTCTTAATGAAATACCATAAACTCAAACAATCTCAGAGTTGCTTAGAAAGCTTTACTAAATTTTACATCTGAGAGTTGTGTGTTTTAAGTAGTTAATTTAAGTAAAAAAACAACTAAATATAATATCTCTCCCATCTCTGTCTCTCTCTTTTTCATTCTCTGTAAAAGAAAAAAATCTTGAATTGTTGACTGTTGGAGTTTGGTTATTTTAGTTGGATTCAGATTTCGTTTATGTTATTGTTCGATGTTAAAATTAATGGAAAAAAACTGGATGATATCGTTGTAAGGGAAGAGATCCTTCTTCTATAGGGAATTTTTCTTGTGAAAAATGATGGCCATGGAGATCCAATGGACCTCCATCGAAGGAGGCGACGGTGACCCCTCGGCTGGATCTTCATCGCTCAGCAACGGAGGTCCATCACAGATCTTTGTCGTTGGAGTGGAGATCCAGATGATCTCCATCGTCCCCTGTTCTCCATAGGTTTAAGCATTGTGATCTAATGGATCCATCGATTTCTTTTTTTCATTATTTTTTACTGCTTTTTAATTTTTTTCTATTATCCTTTAATTTTGTTTTCTATTTTTAAAATGATAACTTTTTTTATTATCCGTTAATTCTTTTTGTTTTTAAAATTGTAAATGTGTTTTTAAAAAATAATTTTCTATTATCCATACATTTTTGTTTTTTTAAGATCTTAATAAATTTTTATTTCAAAAAAATGATCTTAATAAATTTTGTGTATCTCTCAAAACTAATTGTGTTAATTTAATTTTATAAACCATTTAAATATTATTTATTTATTTTTGATAGATAAATATTATTTATTTTTGAATTAATCATTTTAATTTTAAAATCTTGAAATTATTTGATTTAAAAAAAAAAGTAAAGATGTCATAACTAATAACTAATAAAACAATCTTTCAAGGGTAAAATTGACATTTTAAGCTTGTATTATATAATAACGAGGGCAGATTCATACTTTTATGAATATAGTCAAAATTGACTGTTATTTTTTTGGTCAAAGGACTAAAGTGATGTATTTTGGAAAAACAAAGGACTAAAGTTGCTAATGTATTAAAAACGTTTAAATAGGTGACATTTCACCCAAAAAAATATATGGACTTTAGTGAAATTACCCTTTATAGAAGTTACAGCAATATCAAATCGACCCTTAATTCAAGCGGTTGCAGTGGGGTGATGTGGTTACTGTGGTGTAACTAGAGTTAGCGTTAGAGTTAAAATTAGGGTTAGATATTAGGAAAAAAATTTAAAATTAAATATTTGTATTAAAAAAATTTAATGATCCCCCACCCCAATTTAAATGGGTGATTCATCCCACCTCACCCATCTGGGTGAAATTTCTCCCCAAATCCCTGTTTAACCCCGGTTTTATGCTATATGGCATCACTAAACGAAATTAAGGGGGGTGCATTGGTTTATGATTTTATTAGACAATTTTGGGGAGTAAAAATCTGTTAGTATTGGATTGAAACTTTTTAACAGGTTACATAAGTCTGGTGGTATTCGATTATAACTTTTAAGATTTTTTTAAAATCTTGTGGTATATGATTCAAATTTTTAAGAGGCATCAAATTGTTTGGTGGTATTGGATTGAGATCAAGATTTGTAGGATTTCAAGACAAAATAGATTATCCTGACTTTTTAGTGATTTATATAAATAGCTAGAGCCCGAAATTGTATTGCACTTCCTCACAATACTTTTCAGACTTTCCAAGGCTTTCTTCTTCTTCTTTCTCATCTTGGTGGAGAAGCTCATTTTAACTCAAATCCCTAGCAAGTCCCTAGTTTCTACTTTAAAACCCTACTCATTACTCACTTTCAAGTATCAACAACAACAAACAGAAAGACAACAATGGATCAATTTGATGCTACCAGTGTGTTGTTCGACAAAGTCAAGAGTATGGACTCCGAAAATGCCTCCAAAATCATGGCTTACATTCTGATACAGGACTTTAAAGAGGGAAATCTGGTGTGATTGGCTTTCTGTCCCGAAACCCTTTTACAGTCACTAGTATTCAAAGCTAGAATTCAATTGGGACTTTCTTTAAACATCATGTCTACAACTACACCCACCACCAACCACCACTCAGTGTTTCCTCACATGTCGCCTAGAGTCTCTAACAATGGTGGTTTTGTTGATTTTGAACAGAACTTGTCTTTTTTGGACCCAAAGGTGAGTCCTTTTCTTTCTTATGATAATATACATTCTGGGTCGTGTTTGGTCCCTGGTATTTCACATCTCAACAATGGTGGTGGTGGTGATATTGGGAGTAATAGTAGAAACAATTTTGGTGTTGGTGGTGGTGATTTCGTTGATGAGTTTCAATTCAATGAGTATCTATCTTTTCTAAACGAGACTTTTAAAAATGACGAATTTAAAGTGTGATTGTAAATAGTCTCAAGTACGAAACTCAGATGCAATTTCTAGTGATAATGTGATATCAGAGGCTTCTATCACATTTTATTCTTTTTCTTTGTTCAAATTATTATGTTCCTCTTTTTTGATGAGAACTCATGTCAAATTTTGATGGAAATTGAACTCTTTCTTACTATGATTGTTTATTTAAGTTAGGTGCATATTAAGTTAGGTGCATATTACATCAGAGCTGCATGTGTTCATGATTCAAACTAGACAAGAACATGTTATTTCTCTTTAATTTGATTTGAGTTCAAAGACCAAAAATCCATTGGTAGAATATCAATTATCCAAAACATGCAAGAGTTAGAAGCTAAAAGTTTAAAATTGAGAAGGCAAAATACTCGAGTAGTAGGAAGAAACGAGTTGTCAATTGACTGACTTGTCATCTTCTAACTTTCTGGCATTTGGGTGAGCATAAACACTGCCAATAACTCCTCATCAAAAACCGTAGACACAGAACTGAACCCATCATTCAGTTCGTTGAACTGATTTAGATGCTTTTTAAAGCTCTGACATTCTGTCATCTTTAGATTTGACAGTTTCTTGACAAGATGGACCTTTCTTGCCACAGAAGACTATTCATATAGATTTGACAGAGTCTTCATAAGATCTTTGGTAGTCTGCTAATCCTTTACATTAAAAGCGACCTACTTAGTCAAACTGAGAGGAATTGCTCACAATGCTCTCCGGTTTATGAGTTCCCAATCATCTTTATCCATGCTCTTCGACATCCGCTTCAGTAACCAATCTGCATCGGTCATACTCTCCGGTTTCTCTTTTATCGGCCATTACAGGTCCTTCTGGTACAAATAATATTCCATCTGCATCTTTCAGAAGCTGAAAAATGTCCCTTCGAATTTCTCAATCATGTACGTATCCTTCTCTGATTCCATCTTTTCTAGATGAAATCGATGACCTCAAGAAAACCTAGATTTGTGTTAAACCTAATCTGTCCCAATCGGGCTCTGATACCATTTGTTGTAAGAAGAATATCGCACACACAAATCCAAACACACATGCAGATAAAATGAAAGCAATAAGAAGAAAAAGACGACACCAAAGATTTTACGTGGTAGCAATTTGCCTACATCCACAAAGCACACCGCACTTAATCCACTACTTTCAGAGTTGATTACAATCTATATATCTCTCTTATAGTCTCCCTACAATTTCTCTCTCACTCTCTCACGCAATTTTTCGCATACACTAATTACAATGATAAATACTATTAATTATATAGGAGTACTAGGGTTGGCCAAATCCTAATTGGGAGTCTATTTTCTCTTTCCTATATTCCTCTTTTCTTCTCGCACAAGATTTCTTGTTCTTGCTCGAGTTTCGCTGTAAGAACCTCTATTTTGTGATTGGCTTATTTCATGACATACCACATTGGGGATGATTTTTTCAATGGGTAGCTTAGGTTTCGTTGGTAAGATTCCAAGCATCTCCGTGACTTCAAGAGTAAGTGCAAGAGCAAGAGCAAGAGCAAAAGGTAATTCACTTGACTTGATTCTTAAAGAGATTAGGTGCATACAAACACTTCATGCATTCTCATATTACTTTGCATTTGTGTTTCCATGATTGTGTGCATTTATGTCTCAACTCACACTCGCACTTCATTGTTATATTTAAGTGTGGTTGTTGTGTATTTAGTTTCCTGATTGTTGTTCGGAAACTTCCGAGCTTGCACGATTGTGCGCTTGAGTCTTTAGCGTGAAGTATTTTGTTTCTCGATGGTTGTTCGAAAACATCCATGCTTGCACGATGGTGTGCTTGTCTTAGCGCGATTTGTGACCATAGAGAGGTTCCATTTTTCCTCTCTTGGATTGGTATTTGGTTACATGGTCTTATACCATGAGTTTGTGGGATTTTGTTATTGACCAATTCTGACCTTGCCAGGATTATGCTCAATAGCAAGAGTGTAATATTGTAATTGACAATCTTTTCATATTAATAAAGTGATTTCTGGTTTTACAAAATCTTATAGCATTTATATATATAATTGTCAAAGTAAATAATCATAAGGTAAAAAGACTATGAGAAAGGAAGAATTGTTCGTACATCTGGATATGTATGAGGTAGACACAATTCTTTAGTTAGTCTTGAATAACGTTCACAACTTAAGTTAAAGGTTGGGCACCTTTATCTTGATAAAGTTGTAGAATTCTTTTGCTGGCATTTGAGTGGGATCAAATGAGTTATGATGAGTCTAAAATCATCGAAAAGGTCTTCGAGTAAAAGAATCTAGTGCACTGGGTGCATTGAACATGATCACAATGAAATACTTTATCTAGAAAATACTGCTAGCTTCTTGGTAGTTGCTAGAAAATATTGTATAAAATAGTGCGGTTTTTTTCTTGTGTAAAAATTATTGTAGTGAATTAAAAAAATAAAATAAAATAATAATACTGCAGTAATTTATTGTGTGAAATCTGCTGTAATACATTCAAGTTTCGAAGATTCGAAGAGTTAAAGAATTAGAAGCGGAATAGGAAGCAACCAGAACAAGCTTGGTACCGTGCACACCATGGCAACAAGCGTGCGTGCACGTTAGCGCGTAGCTACGCTTGTTGGGTGCATGGGCTATGTACGGCAGCCCCTTATGTGTCATGGGCTGCGCATGACAGTCCTTTGGGCATAATGGGCTGCGCATGGTGGCCCTTTATGGACCCAAGGGGTGTACACGCCCAAAGGTGGCAGCCGAGGGGGTGAGGAAGTGGATGATGGCCGCTTGAAGACTTGTTCGCCAAGAAAGAATATTTTGTATTCCAAACAAATGTAATTTACTTGCTTTTCTAGGATGGACAAAAATTGTAGCTATTTATATTTCCATAAATATTACAATATTTGTTGTTGTATGATAACATGTCATATAGAATATGAGTGCCACTCATATATCTCTTTTGGTATGAATATGCATTGAATGATTTAGGTATCTAATTGGCATCTAGATAACTTGGTAAAATCATTCTAGGGAATTTAATCACATGCCTTAAATAATTGAGTGGGAGAAGGTATGTCAGAACACCTATGGCCTCAAAGGTTAGTTGAGCTTTATTATTTATTGGTAATCCCCCCGAGGGGCGTCCATAAATGGAATTTAGCAAAATACTTCCTTGCAAGGATAGACTAGAGAATTAACTTAAACGAAATCTACTCCAAGAGGAGGGATTTTCGTGAGAGAAAATTGAGGGTCGATATCTTGGTAACACACTCAATGTGATTTGATTAATATCCTCCCGAGAGTTCTTGTTAATAAAATTGCAAGGCTAAAATTGAAAACGCTGGTTGTTATGTTAACAATTAGGTGGGACCTAGTCCAACTGGTAAATGGTACGTACTCCCAGAGGAGGCGTAACGTTTATGGGTGTTGGATCACCGTTGAACTTTTATGATTGAATTATTTATTTAATTCAAGATAAATATTTAAAAAGTGTTTTATCATGATTATTTGCTCATATATAATTTTGTTTTATTCAGAAATCATGACTCCATCACTTATGAACATCCTGAAAGGTAACACTTTAACTGGAGATAATTATGTCACATGGAAAAGGAAAATTGAGTTGTTGCTGCAAAGTGAAAAGCATAAGTTTTTTCTGACTACTCCTAAACCACCCCTTCCTAATAATGAATCTAATATTATGTAAAGAGATGAGTATGAACAATGGAAGACTTCAGATGATATGGCCAAATGTTACATTATGGCCACTATCTCCGACGTGTTGCAACAACAGCATGAATGAATGGAGTCTGCTGCTGATATAATGATGTCTCTTGAAGAGATGTTTGCTATGAGGTCTAGGTCGACCTGGACAGCCTGTGAAAGATCACATGATGAAAGTCATAGTACATCTCAATGTTGCAGAACTTAATAGTGCTGAGATAGATAGTGAGATGAAAATTGACATGATTGTCAACTCACTATCAGATTCCTTTGATCAGTTCAAGTTGGACTACACCTTGAACAATAAGGAATACACCTTGCAAGGCCTGATGCAAGATGTTCAAAGCGCTGAAAAGATCCTTGTGAAAAACAAAGGTCAAGAGATTCATTCGGTTGGTAAAGTTGCTACTGTTAAGACCCGTCAAAAGGTCAAGAAACAACAGAAGAAAAATCAACTTGGGCCTACCAAGAAGGAAACCAAGAAAGTTACCAAGATCAAAGGGAAATGCTTCCTTTGTGGTGAAAAGGGACATTGGAAAAGAAATTGCTCGAAGTCCCAGAATAAGAAGGAAAAATGTAATATTAATTATCTTGAAACATGCTTTCTGGCAGATTCTACAGATTCTTGGATCATAGACTCTGGAGCCACTAATCATGTTTGTTATTCCTTACATGGGCTACAAGAAAGGAGAAGGCTGAATAAAGATGAAATCAACTTGCGCTTGGACAACAGAACGTTAGTGCCTGCAAGTGCAGTGGGAGATATTATAGTTATTTTAGATTCTAGTAGGCATTTAGATTTAATAGACGTTTATTATGTACCTCAATTCAGGAGGAATTTAATTTCAGTTTCTTGTTTAAATAAATTTGGATATTCGGTTACTTTTAATAAAGCTTTTATTATTAGTAAGAATGATAAAATTATTTGCAAATGTACATTGGAAAACGGTCTATTCATTTTGCATAGAAATATCTCTCACTCGTTAGACACAGAATTAACGGAACCTAATCATAAAAGAGTAAAATTATCAAAAGATGAAACCTACCTTTGGCATTTACGCCTAGGTCATATTAACCTTAATAGGATTAAAAGATTGGTATGTGACGGACCTTTAAGTGACTTAAAGGTTGATGGTCTACCAACTTGTGAATCTTATTTGGAAGGTAAAATGACCAAAAGGCCGTTAACAACCAAAGGTGCAAGAGCCACTAAATGTTTAGGATTAATACACACTGATGTATGTGGTCCAATGAGCATTCAGGCTAGAGGTGGATATGAGTACTTCATCACCTTCACAGATGATTACTTGAGATTTGGCTATCTGTATCTCATGAGACATAAGTCGGATGCTTTTGACATGTTCAAAGCATTCAAGGTTGAAGTAGAAAATCAACTTGAGAAACACATAAAAATCTTGAGATCTGATATGGTGGAGAATATCTATCTGGTGAGTTTCAGCAATATCTTATTGATGGGATAGTTTCTCAGTTTTCTGCACCAGGTACACCTCAACAAAATGAGGTGGACAGAAAGGAGAAATAGAACTCTTTTAGACATGGTTAGGTCAATGTTGAGTTATTCAACGCTTCCTATTTCTTTTTGAGGATATGCTCTACAAACTGCAATATACATTCTAAACGCTGTACCATCTAAGTCGGTTCCTGAAACACCATATGAGTTGTGGACTAGGCGAAATCCTAGTTTACAACACTTGAGGATATTTAGTTGTCCTACACATGTGTTAAAATGAAAGACATAAAAGATGGAGTCCCGTTGGGAAACATGTATATTTGTACGGTATCCAAAAGGAACTAAAGAATATTATTTCTATAGTCCTTCAAATCTAAAAGTATTTGTTTCGACAAATGCTTCATTTCTAGAGAAGGAATATATGAATAATTTTATGCCCAAAAGTAGAATTGTCCTGAATGAGATGTCAGGAGATACAATTCCACAAGAGGTTTTACAACCTAGCCCAATTGTAAGTTCCACTCCAACACAAAATCAACAACCTACCATTCCTCGTTGTAGTGGGAGGGTTAGTAAACAACCCGAGAGATACATCGGTCTGGGAGAATTAGTGGAGAATCTCCCGGATGACGATGATCCTTACACTTATATGGAAGCAATGAAGGACGTTGATTGTCGTCATTGGCAAAAGGCAATGCAATCTGAGATTGAATCCATGTTCGATAACAAAGTCTCGTCCCTTGTTGACTTGCCTAAAGGGATAAAACCCATTGGGTGCAAGTGGGTATACAAGAGGAAAAGATGTATGGATGGAAAGGTGGAAACTTTTAAAGCTAGATTGGTAGCTAAAGGTTACACACAGAAAGAAAGTATCGATTATGAGGAAACCTTCTCTCCTGTGGCCATGCTTAAATCCATTAGGATACTCTTAACCATTGCAGCATCTTTAGATCTAGAGATTTGGCAAATGGACATCAAGACAGCTTTCCTTAATGGAAATCTTGACGAAAGCATCTTTATGATGCAACCAGAAGGATTCATTGAAAAGGGCCAAATGGAAAAGGTATGCAAGTTGTAGAAATCCATATATGGATTAAAACAGGCATCCAAATCCTGGAACATAAGGTTCGATCAAGCTGTGAAAGGTTTTGGATTTATTCAGAATCCTGACGAACCTTGTGTATATAAAAGGATAAAAGGCGACAAGTTAGTTTTCCTAATTCTTTATGTTGATGATATACTACTCATTGGAAACGATGTAGGTGTATTGACATCAGTAAAAGAATGGTTAGCAAAACAATTTGATACGAAGGACTTATGATAAGCTAGTTTTATTCTAGGTATCCAAGTAATAAGGGATAGAAAGAATAAAACAATTGCATTATCCCAAGCTTTATACATAGACAAAATATCATCTAGGTTTTCCATGCAGTATTCTAAGAAAGGTATGTTACCTTTCCGACATGGAATCAAACTTTCTAAGGAACAAGTTCCTAAGAATCAGCATGAAGTGCAATTCATGAGTAGAGTTCCATATGCCTTGGCAGTTAGAAGTCTCATGTATGCAATGCTCTGCACTAGACCAGACATTTGTTTTGCTGTTGGTATAGTTAGCAGGCTTCAATCGAAACCTGGTCCTGATCACTGCACGGCAGTCAAGCATATTTTCAAGTATCTCAAGAGAACAAGAGATTATATGCTTGCATACTCTGGAGGGGGATTAATTCCAATTGGGTATACAGATTCTGATTTCCAGTCTGATTCTGACTCCAGAAAATCCACATCAGGATCGGTGTTTACTATAGGAGGAGGAGCAGTCATATGGAGGAGTATCAAGCAATCATGTATTGCTGATTCCACCATGGAAGTTGAGTATGTTGCTGCATGCGAAGCTGCCAAAGAGGCTGTTTGGCTCCGCCAATTCTTGATTTACTTGGAAATAGTTCCTAATGCGAATAAGCAGATAACTATTTATTGTGATAACAGTGGAGCAGTGGTTAATTCGAGAGAACCAAGAAGTCATAAGAGAGGTAAACACATTGAAAGGAAGTATCATCTTTTAAGGGAGATTGTGCATAGGGGTGACATGACAATTATCAAAATTGTGTCATCAGAAAATCTAGCGGATCCTTTCACAAAGGCTCTACCTCAGAAGAGTTTTGATAGGCACCTAGATAACATGGGAATGAGATATATGACACACTTGCTATAGTGCAAGTGGGAGATTGTTAGGATTATGCTCAATAGCAAGAGTGTAATATTGTAATTGACAATATTTTCATATTAATAAAGTGATTTCTGGTTTTACCAAATCTTATAGCATTTATAATTATAATTGTCAAAGTAAATAATCATAAGGTCAAAAGACTATGAGAAATGAAGAATTGTTCATACATCTGGATATGTATTAGGTAGACACAATTCTTTAGTTAGTCTTGAATAATGTTCACAACTTAAGTTAAAGGTTAGGCACCTTTATCTTGATAAAGTTGTAGAATTCTTTTGCTGGCATTTGAGTGGGATCAAATGAGTTATGATGAGTCTAAAATCATCGAAAGGGTCTTCGAGTAAAAGAATCTAGTGCACTGGGTGCATTGAACAGGATCACAATGAAATACTTTATTTAGAACCGTCAGTAGATACAAGTCTTTTCATTATGAGGACAATCAGAGAGTCTATCTTAATCCTGAGATAAATGATGGACTTATGATTGCAAGTGTTATCATTTGAGCTATCAATGAGTACGATTATATAGCATAGTCTATCCTCGATAGTTTGGTGGTATTCATTTGTTAATCGGTAGAGGACTTCATTTATAGATATGGACATCGTGGCTCAGTTTATTGAATGAGAGTATAATATTATCATATGGATTTTTTGAGGTATTGGATATTAAACTCAACGTTGAGTTTTCGATAATGTCTATGAGTTTCAATCATAACGATTGTGAATTCAAAAGTGACCGGAATGATCTTTCTAGGTTCTTGGAGTTTTTGTGATTAACGATTAGGAAAGAAGATTTCAGATTTCCATTCTCAGGTACGCAATTCAAAGAATAGGGAGACCACGCTCCTAGGTGATTCACGTTCGTGATCGGATTGGAAAATCTTGCGGATTACCATCGATACTAAGTCAATCGGATCACGCGACAAGAGGTATGATATCTTTTGAATATATGTATGTTTAATTAATTAAAGGGTTAAGGTTCAAATATTGGAAATTTTTTTAAACTATACTAAATTCGTTTTTAGTCACGCTTCCGCTGCGTTTTCGTATTTTTCCCTACAGACCTTTGGTCACTCTTTTGACCATAACTATTTCTACAGACATTTAAATTTATTTTGGTATATTAGAGTAGAAAGTAGACATCCATACCTTTCCAACGATATAACATACGAAATGTTTTGATGTCGTTTGGTCTTGTTTCAGGTCGCTCGAATTCGGAGCTGTTGCATTGTCAACTTTTGTATACCACAGATAGATGCGACTTTTGAAGTGACTTCCATTCAAGTCACTTGCAAAGTCACTTTTTGACCCCCTGTCCTGAGATAAATGTAACTTCAGAAGTAACTTCCATCCAAGTCACCTAGCAAGTTGTTTTTTGATGCTAGAAATCAGTTTTTCTTCCACAACGACGTAGTTTCAATTAGGGCTTCTATATAACCATCTCTTTCTCATTTTCTTCACTAAGAGCAATGAAAAGTAAACCCTAGAGAGAAATATTGAGTGGTTCTAGAGAGAGAAAGCTTCAAGCTTTGTTCTTTGACTCTCCAAACTCAAAACCCATCTTTATCTTGCATCATTCAACATCATTTGAGCATGGGTCTTCTTGGTTTCATGACTAGGTCTTCATTGAACATCATTTATTGTTCTTCTTACTCTATATTAGGTATTTATTGCTTGATTAAATACCTTGACTCTCTTTATTGCATATATTTATGAGTCTTGATAACATGATTGGGTTTGTTTGTGATAGCTAGAATTTAAGACCAGGAGCGTCCAAAAAGATTTTGCAAATATCAAAAAAAAGAAATACTGAATTAATTGGTAAATCATATTTTTTTATAAAATTTTTCATTAAAAGGATATACATAAAAACATTTCTAGCTATTGTCAATATTCAAAGAATCAATGCAATTTTTTTTGAATCACCAAAAAAATCCAAATTATTGAGAAAAATATCCACAATAATGAAACAAATCAGGAAATAATTAATAAAACAAGTAAAAATGGTATTGCCCTTCTAGCTAAGTCTTTATGCATTGCATCTAGACTTTAATATTTAGGCCACATTAATTGTATTTCTTGATTGCATATTTATTGCCCTTGTTATATGTTGTGACAACTTCTGTTGGTTGGACTTTATTTGACAATTAGGTTGTTAGATTTTATCTTTACATCTAATTGAGTTCTTATGTATGGGCATGTAGGCATTGTTTGATAGCTATGTTGTTAAATTGCATTATAACATCTAATTAAGCATTTTGTGTGTGGTCTTACACATTATTGCATTTGAGCATATTGTCATATATTCACTTAAACCTTTATACTCTTTATGGAGTCAAAGTCTTGTGGCTTCTAGGTGAAGGTGCACAACAAGTGAAGTCTTGCAACTAAGGGTAGGTTGGCAAGCATTGGTCAAGTGCCACTATAAAAGGCCTACGGGTAGAGTAGGAGGTACTCACGCCAAGAGTTGTGGATCAAGGGATATCACTAGGGATTGAACCAAGAGTGGCAAGTGGTAGGTATCCATAGCCTGAGGTTGTTGAGAGAGAGTCCATGTATCACTTGAGGATGTAATCTTTTATTCATATAGTGGATTTCTGTGACCGTGTATGGCTAGAAGGATAGCCCGTGAGTTTTGCCTAGTTGGAGGGTTTCTCACGTAAATCAATTCAACTTGTCTTTATCGTTTTGCGCACTTTATTATTATCATTGAATGTTTGTTTGTTTGAGTTAATTATGCTTAATATTGATTAATCGAAAATGTTGGTAATAATCGATTAACAACCCATTCACCCCCCCTCTAGGTTGTATTAGACACACTTTGTGTATTTTCATCCGCCAAACCGCTATAGGTACCGCTTTCTGCAGTACAGTGTTTCCCATAACGGAAATCTCTGGAATTGCATTGTTGTCGAATTGCACAACACTATGCACAACAAAAATCTCTGGTGACGGACTATTGTCTCACCGCTGTGTAATTGCACAGCACAAAAGCGCTACGCAAAATAGCTCCCTAGACTGCTGTCAAAGGCATAGCGGTTTTAGACAGCGTTATTTGCTTCTTCTTTGTTCTTTGACCTTTTTTTTAATCTTCACAAACTCCAACAGTTATTCCATATTGTTAAGAGTAAATTTGGCAATGCACAGCCCGCCACTTGAATGCCACTTGAAGCATGACACATGATACACATCAATCTAGTATGACAATTACGTTAGATGACATGTTTTGAGTGAATGGACTCAACTAATCGACAGTATACCCATGTAAGATTTTATAGTTCCTAAATCCTAATGGGCAGATAACTTGCTTTCAATTCTAGTAGTTTCACCTTATAGTTGTGCCTAATTCTTTCTACGAAACTTTCATGAGAAGCAAATGCAAATGTCTAAGCAATTTCTATACATTCTCATAAATTCATACAAATAGTTGGACAATGGACAACTATGCCCCTTACACCAACATCATCATGAGGTTGTGGGTTCAAAGAGTTTTGGATGAATCGGTCCGGCTTTCCAAGTTAGAATAAACTAACATCCAATTTAAGGAATACAATCTAACATTTTCACTAATTGAGATCATGAGAGTCTAATTTATACAAACAAAATTAAAAATAAAAAGATAATAACCTAATTAGATGGAAACTATCGAGTGATTTGACTTCGATCCAATTTTATTTTAAATTCACATTTATCTACTCATATATTCAAATAAAAAAAATAAATTCGTGCACTTAAGATTAGTTAACTTGTAGTTATCCTCGGTCTCAATGTTTTCTATTTGAAATTTACGTCACAATTTGATTTTTGAATTTATTGATGTTGATTTCTAGACGAGCTAGTTAACAGTGACATGAATTTTTGAATTTCTGAACGAGCAAGTCATCAGTTTTCTCTTTCCCGATGTCTGCTTATACATGTGTAGGATGCCTCAACAAATGTAGGAGGCCTCTAGGCTCCCCTCGAAAGGATCAGGACTTCATTGTCTCACAAGAGAGGAGCCACCAACATGATACTGGTCAAGAGGCATGCCTGGGGTCATAAAAGTCCCTAGCAACTGAAATAAGGCTCTGGACCTTTCTCGTACTAATCGAAACCGCAATGGCTCACTTTGGCATTAACCGGCCTGGTACAAAAATTGAGAAGCCACTATCTTTACAGTGGTGCAGCTGCTCCAGAGGCTTGCTTAAGTGAGAAGAAGGCCTCCGTAAATATGGGAAGCCTTTGGGCTCTCCTCAAACAGATCAAGACTTTAGTGGCATACTAGGGCGTTGAAGGGCCCGGTATAAAAAGAGAGGAGCAACCAATATGACACTGATCCAGAGGCATGCTTGGGGTCCTAAAAGTCCCTAGCAACTGAAATGAGGCTCTAGACCCTTCTAGAATGAATCGGAACCGTAGTGGCTCAATAGGGAGTTGACCGACCAGGTACAAAAAGTGAGGAGCCACTGGTCTTGCAGTGGTGTTGCTCCTCTAGAGGCTTACTTAGGCAAGTAGGAAGTCTCTACAAATGTGGGAAGCCTCTGAGCTCTCTTTGAACGGATCAGGACTTCAATGGCTCAATAGGCGTTGAGATACCCTGTACAAAAAGAGAGGAGCCACATGCATGATGCTGATCCAAAGGCATACTTGGGATCCTAAGAGTCCCCTGTAATTGAATTGAGGCTCTAGACCCTCTTCGAACAAATCAGTATCACAGTGACTCACTTTGGCGTTGACCGACCCGGTACAAAAGGTGAGGAGCAACTAGTCTTCTACTGGTTCTGCTGCCCCCACGACCACACAATTGAGTCGGCTTTTTAAGTACATGTGTAGATTTGTTGCCTAAGACCTTTAGAAGATCGGATCTGGTGTCATGATGGGATCCATATGTATTGGTACAAATATGATGGATCTGCTGGATAAGAGCTCTAGTGGTACCAGAGCTAATCTGCTACAAAGAAGCATGACAGGTACAACTCTACTACATAGAAGCTTTAAAAGTACCGGAGCAAGTCTGATGTAGATGAGCCCTCCAGGTGCAGAGCTACTGTAGTAGAGCTCCACAAGTATATGAGCAGATTTGCTTCACATGGGCAGCATAGGAAACATGCTCCACTTGGAGTCCCACACATCATATTTGCTCCACAACAAACAAAAGTCGTCAAATGACAAAGTGAGCACCACACATGGTGTTGGGGTTTATGCCCTAAAAATGTAATTTGTAAATGGATTTATGAAATAAATAAAAAGAAAAGTTCAATTCATTCTTGTTGTGCTGTTTATTATATAACGTGTGCATTTATTAACATTCTAGATTGCAGGATGTAATCTCGAACTGTGTATATGAGTGTCATATACGGATGGATACAGTAAGAGACGTGCATTCTAAATAGTCCATATACAGCAAATAAAGCTGGATATTTTATTTGTGGTTAATCTATAGCTGCGGTCCATTCCGTAATGCATGGTGATTCCATCCTGAATCATTCATTAGAGATATGGGAAATGAGGCACCTTGTATGATTTGATCATATAGGACTGGGCCATGATCTATATGAATCTCTCACCAAGATCCGTTTACTGATGAGATTCATATATATCAACTAATGACGGCTATATGTGGGTGATCTTAATCCTAAGTGTCTTATCGACTCTTTCAGGTTAGATTGTGGTCTTTGATATACCATGGGTGAGATCGGATGCAGTTCCTGATCAATATGCTCTGTATCTTGGGATTACGGTTTGGGTTGTGGGTGGCTTGGTATCTGATCCTGGTACCTAGTCACCTCTCTGGGTGCCTTCAAAATTTTCACGACCTAGATAATGAGCCAGGAGAGGTACATGAGAGCTAGGACCAGCATGGTCGGTGCCTAACGCGCATACATGCATTCATAAAAAGGAGATAGATGGGAGAATGACAACTTTCTTAGTAGTGGTGGACTGACCTAGCGGGAAAAAGCATCACGATTGATCACATGCTGAAAAACCCCCAGGTAGTATCGATTGGAAGGGAGAAAGACTCTTCTTTATATTTATATATCTCGGGAGGTGCTCCGGAGAGCTTACATTAATACAAACTGAGTCCTAGTAGGTCATAGTTAGAGGGGTACCATTTGGTACCGGTACATTCATGGCAAAAACTGACATACATAGCAGTCGATACAATGGTGGTATAAAGGAAATTCGGGCAGGGTCCCTTTTACACTCCAGGCGATGGCGAACTCATATTCCTAGTGGAGAAGTGGGCAAAATCTGGGATCAGAGACCTCTTGGAGATATGGAGATGTATGAGAGCTGTTGGAGAATGTTGGAGAGAATGTCAGGAAGTCGAATATGAGAGCTGTTGGAGAATGTTGGAGAGAATGTCGGAGAGAATGTCAGGAAGTCGAAATGATAGGGAATGGACCTTTTTCTTGGAGAGTGACTTGTTATATTTATGTCTGTTCATCCTTGTTGCCCACTCCATTGGTTTATCGACATTAATGAGTTGAATATCTTCTCATTAATGGAGTCTGATTGTCTTCATTAATGAAGTTGACTGATTCCCTCATTAATAGAGTTGTGAATGGCCATTAATGAAGTTGACTGATTCCCTCATTAATAGAGTTGTGAATGGCCATGAGTTGTGAAGGAGACTTCTGACTCTGTATCCCGGTGGTATGGTACACTGGTGTACCAGAGTGCTCACTAGTGTGGCACTTGTTTTAGCATGATGGTACCTCTTCCTGGTTCCATTCGTCTTACTGGGTGGGTAGGATATACATTCTGGTTAGATCCTGGACTGATATCGCGGTACTTGGGTACCGGGTAGATGTCACGGTACCTAGGAACCAGGTAGGAGGTATCATGGTACCTAGGAGCCAGGTAGGAGGCATCGTGGTATAGCCTTGCTTGGTACCTGGTAGACTGTGAGACGTGGTACTGACTTCTTTCCGATTCATTGTGTACATCATCATCGGTATCTAGGTACCGGTCCTGATCTAGGTCCTACCAGGTACCTGCCGGATGGAAAATTCTTCTTTGGACCCCTGCCAAAAATGACTGTTAACAGTATGAATATTTGTTCAGGAATTATTGAAAACAATTTGTATATGTTAAGACCGTTAATACATACTACATTGCTTAACACCGAAATGTTTAAGGTTGAAAAACCAAAAACTAAACTACATAAGATTTCTCCAGACAATGACACGTATCTCTGGCATTTAAGGCTTGGTCATATCAACCTTGACCGGATAGATAGACTAGTAAAAAGCGGACCTTTAAGTGAGTTAAAGGTTGGCACCTTACCTGTCTGCGAATCTTGTTTAGAAAGTAAGATGAGTAAGAGACCTTTTACTGGAAAAGGGCTTACAGCTATAGAGCCACTAAAACTCATACATACAGACGTCTATGGATCGATGGATGTTAGAGCTAGGGGCGGCTATAAGTATTATGTCACCTTTATAGATGACTACTTAAGATACAGATATGTCTACCTGATGCAATGAAAGTCGGAAACATTTGAAAAGTTCAAAGAATTTTGAGCTGAAGTTGAGAATCAATTAGGTAGAACTATCAAGTCACTACGATCAGATCGTAGAGGTGAGTACCTTAACCAAGAGTATGAAGACTTCATGATCAAGCATGGATAGTTTCCTAACTCACAGCTCTCGGTACACCTCAGCAAAATTGTGTAGCGGAGAGGAGAAATAGAACCCTGATAGAAATGGTGAGATCTATGATTAGTTTCTCATCATTACCAAATTCCTTTGGGGGGATATGCATTACAAACAGCGGCATACATTTTGAATGTAGTGCCATCCAAATATGTTCCTAAGACTCCCCTAGAGTTGTGGAATGGTCGTAAAGCTAGTTTGCGATATTTCCGCGTATGGGGGTGTTCAGCATACGTTCTGAAGAACAGAAGTTGAAAGCTAGACTTTAAGTCAGTGATATGCCTGTTTGTAGGATATTCCAAGGAGACCAGAGCTAGACACTTCTATAGTCCCAAAGAAAACAAAGTATTTGTATCGACAAATGTAATGTTTCTTGAGGACAATTATATTAGTGACCATAAACCTCGTTCTAAGATTGTATTGAATGAGTTGGAGCCTGGTGAGACTAGTGCTTCATCAATAAGAGTTGTTGATCCACAAACATCTGATAGTCAGATGGTTCCTGATCAGGATACACTATCACCTAGACGTAGTAGGAGGGTTGTAAGACAACCTGAACGCTATTTAGATATAGGTGAGGACAAAGTGTAGTCTCTACTGATAGTGTGGATGATCCGTTGACATTTAAGAATGCAATGGAAGATCCTGATAAAGAGGAATGGCTTAAAGCCATGAATCTCGAGATGAAGTCTATGCACTCCAACTCAGTCTGGAATCTTGTAGACTTACCGAATGGGGTCAAACCCATAGGATGTAAGTAGATTTACAAGAGAAAGAGAGGAGTAGACAAGAAGGTAGAGACCTTCAAAGCAAGGTTAGTGGCTAAGTGTTATACCCAGAAAAAGGGGGTCGATTATGAAGAGACCTTCTCGCCAGTAGCCATGTTTAAGTCTATTAGAATTCTCTTATCCATTGCTGCCTATTTTGATTATGAAATTTGGAAAATGGACCTCAAGACTACATTCTTATATGGCAATCTTGACGAGAGTATCTATATGATGGAACCAAAGGGATTCGTGTCTCCAGATCAAAAGCAAAAAGTTTGCAAGTTGCAAAGGTCCATTTATGGACTTAAGCAACCATCTAGATCTTGGAACATCAGGTTTGATGATGTGATCAAAACCTATGGCTTTGAGCAGAACGTCGATGATCCTTGTGTCTACAAGCGCATCATTAACAAAAAGGTAGTTTTCTTTGTCCTATACGTGGACGACATCCTACTCATTGGGAATGATGTGAGAATGTTATCTGATGTAAAGGGCTGACTGGCTAGCCAATTCCAAATGAAAGATTTGGTAGAGGCGAGTTATGTTCTAGGTATCCAACTTATAAGGGATCGTAAGAACAAACTCATAGCACTGTCTCAGGCATCGTATATCGACAAGATTCTTGTGCAATTTTTGATGCAGAACTCCTAGAAAGGTAATTTTCCTTATAGGCATGGAGTTCACTTGTCTAAGGAACAGTGTCCTAAGACACCTCAAGAAGTTGAAGATATGAGACGTGTACCTTACGCATCAGCAGTAGGTAGTCTCATATATGCTATGTTATGCACGAGACCGGACATCTGTTATGCAGTGGAAGTAGTCAGTAGATACCAGTCTAACCCCAGGATTTGATCATTGGGTTGCTGTCAAGACCATTCTCAAGTATCTTCGGAGAATGAGAAACTATATGCTAGTGTATTCCAGACAGGATTTGATTCCGTTTGGATACATGGATTCTGATTTTCAGTCAGACATGGATTCTAGGAAATCCACGTCTGGATCAGTTTTCACCCTGGGTTGTGGAGCCATTGTGTGGAGATGTATTAAGCAATCTTGCATTGCTGACTCCACCATGGAAATATGTAGCCTCTTGTAAAGCAGCTAAAGAGGCTGTCTGGCTCCGTAAGTTCTTGAGTGATCTGGAAGTTGTTCCATATCTGGATAAACCCATCACACTTTATTGTGATAACAGTGGTGTTGTGGCTAATTCCAAAGAACCAAGAAGCAACAAGAGAGGGAAACATATAGAGAGAAAGTTTCATCTCATTAGAGAGATAGTGCAGAGAGGAGATGTGATCGTCACCAAGATAGCCTCACAAGATAATCATGTTGATCCATTTACGAAGACCTTACCGGCTAAAGTGTTTTCGGGTCATCTAGATGGTCTAGGGCTACGAAACATGCCTCACATGCTTTAGTGCAAGTGGGAGATTGTTGGGGTTTATGCCCTAAAGATGTAATTTGTAAATGGATTTATGAAATAAATAAAAAGAGAAGTTCAGTTCATTCTTCTTGTGCTGTTTATTTTATAACTTGTGCATATATTAACATCCTAGATTGCTGGATGTAATCTCGAACTGTGTATATGAGTGTCATATACAGATGGATACAGTAAGAGACATGCAATCTAAAGAGTCTATAGATAGCAAATAAAGCTGAGTACTTTATTTGTGGTTAATCTATAGATGCGGTCCATTCCGTAATGTACAGTGATTTTATCCTGAATCTTTTATATGAGATATATGAATGGAGGCAACTTGTATGATGTGATCATATAGGAATGGGCATGATCTATATGAATCTCTCACCAAGATCCGTTTATTGATGAGATTCATATATATCAACTAATGATTGCTATATGTGGGTGATCTTAATCCTGAGTGTCTTATCGACTCCTTCAGGTTAGATCGTGGTCTTTGATATACCATGGGTGAGATCGGATACAGTTCCTGATCAATATGCTCCGTAAGTTGGGATTACGGTTTGGCTTGTGGGTGGGAAGGTATGTACACAATAGTGGAATCCACTCCTTCTTGTGAGAAGTAGATGGTAGTTCTCTTAAGGGTTGATTCGGGGCTTGGAAAATATGAGCGCTCTACTAAATCCGTGAGCAAATATGATTTATTGTTAATTAGAGAATTAACAGTACTTAAAGGATATATGTAATTAGAGGGGTATAACGGACATTATGATCCAGGTCTAATTATGAACTACTGTGGAGGATCACACCATGTGTAATAGCTATATCGATGGACACCGAGTTGTATCGGTTTGTGTAAAAGCGTCTACAGTCGAGAGAGTGCAGCTTCTTGTTTTTAGTGGAATAACAACGGAGTTAATAATCAAGGAATATTAATTAAAGAGTTTAATTAATGATTCCAAGGATTATTGGAGCTCAAAATACTATGGGTCCATTAGGTCCCCTTGCTAGCCCGATTGATTTAGATAACAAGGGTCACGGTTAATTGATTGGATTGTCCAATTAACGAAAGTGACACGTATTTATTCGGGAATTAATTGAATAATGAGATTATTTAATTAATGAATAATGGTGTTTAAATAAATTAAATAATAAGATTATTTAATTATGTTATTAACCATTAAATGGAGGGTGTTAGTTGATATTTGATTTTAAATAAAATAAGAGAATATGATTATTTTATTAAATGAAACGTTTTAAATTGAATTTAAAATGTTTAAATTCAAAATAAATATTAATTATCTTTTAAATAAAAGATATGAGATATCATTTTAAAAGATTTAGTTTTAAAATTGAGAAGATATCAATTAAATAGTTTTAGTTATAATAATATATATTTTGATAACAAAAGAGATAGGACAACGCATGATCACTATTTCAATTTGTATAGGATACAAATTGGAGCGGCATGAAAGAAGAAAAGTATCAGTGCATTCATATCACATAGAAACACACAAAACATGCAACGAAGAATTACGTGAGCGATAGTGTGCATAAGAAAAAAAATGAGAGAATCAAAGAGAAAAACGCATGGGTGTGCGTGTTATGAAAAGAGGAAAAAACATTGATGATGTGTGTTGCACTATTTTGAAAGAGAAATATATATATATATATATATATATATATATATTAAGAACAAGAGTTGTTCTAGGTATTTTTCTTTTTGAAGAAATTGTTTCTTCTTCTTTTCTCTACATCCTCCTAAGTTCTTGAGTACGTGTTGCTCCCACATGCAGTTACCAGTTTCGGGAATAGCTAGGAAGATCGGTGGTACAGACCAAAAGCATATTATAAAGTGAACGAGCCTCCAACCGTTGGTAAGGTTCTAATTTTTTTAAATATATTTATTACAATTTCATGTATTTACATATTGTATGTATTAGTTTCGGATAAATTATTACGATCTCAAGTTCACTGGTTACAGATCATTTATGATCTGTATATAAAATTTTAAAAACCTATTTCCGCTGCGTTACCAGTGAACGGGGTTCCAACACATGGTGCGTATGCGGTATATACAAATATAGAGAAATGAGATCTCAAATAATGAATAATATGCCATGAATAATGAATCTATCACCTTAATAGTAGAAAGTAGAGCATGCATGGCAACAAATTAGTTAGATCTCATGGATCTACAACATAATGCACTCCACATGTTATACATATTTATGCAGAAACATATATAAGGCAAAAAGTCAAGTAATTATAGTAGGAGTTAATTTAGCTCATAAGATCCATGCAACTTTTTATGTAATCACAATAGTAATAAGGGACTAGTAAGGTGAAATAAATTTTCATGGCATCATGGCATCATAGCATCATGGAATAAGCATATTGGAGTGAATATAGTAATGGAATGTGTTAAATCATATGTAAAGTGATTATATGTAAGGGATAAAGAATAAAACGCTCATGTAGAGACAAGGAAGCCACAATGGTCAAGTGAGCTTCCCACATACGGCGCCAAAATGTCATTCAAAACATCTGGTAGGGACTTTCCGTACAACATTTGACCACAAGGTACGAAACTTCAAGGCTAAAGGGGGTGGTGTACGGGTACCCCGCTCGTCAGGGCTTCGAGGATAAGGAGAAGAGATGGTACTTGAGGTTCCCTTACTAGTGTAAGAGTATAGTTCTAGTCTATGTTCCTTGGTCCTGGTACCCTATCCCGATACCCGGTCTCTTCTTAAGTCTCATCTGTAGTTCCTAAACTCAAATAAAATGTAAGGAGGAGGGGTAGGTACTCCTCAATGATATAGATGTGGTTATGAAGGATAAGACCACCTGAAAGTGATTCTTCGCGTCGCGGTCCTTCCGGTCAAAGCCAGAGCCTGTCCCGGTTCTTCAAGCTAGTCCAAAGGTGCTTTTATAGATTCTAGGGTGTGCTGGACCAGGCTCTTCTAGTTCTAGTGTTAGGTCTTTAAGAAATGGTATCGGCTCCCCTGGGCGGGGCCCGTTCGGGCTTGGTAGGTCTAGCGGAACTCCTCTAGTTTTTGGCATAGATTTGGTCATACTCCTCTAGTTTTGATGCTAGATCCTGAAGAAGGTTGCACACCCCTGTAGAAAGGCAAGCAGGGCTCTGCGGGTCCCCAACTATTCTATAGTTCTCTGGCTGATCTAGAGGGCTTGTCCCGTTTTTATGTGTGGTTCGACATGCAAACAGGTAGATAGGAGAGTTAGGACTAGTAAGGTCGGAGCCAAGCTCCTATACATGCGTAATAGAGGAAATAAATGGAAAATTGTAGCTCTTTACATATTCAAAGGATAGATGCTCCGAGGAGCTCACACAAGTGACTAAGTAGTACAACACTAGTGCTCCTAAGAGCTTATAGCCAGGTAGCATAAACCAATGGAGGGAGCTTTTAAGAGATGTGTAGCCAAGTAGAAATGAACTAGTGGAGAGGTCTTTAAGAGAGAAGTAGCCAAGTAGTAGTGAACCAATGTAGGATATTATCTAAGAGACAAGTAGCCAAGTAGCATAAACCAATGGAGGAGGCCTGTAGGCGATAAGTAGCCAAGTAGCATACCCAATTCTATTAAGAAGGGAAGCATAGGGGATGCCCATCGGAGAGGTACCTCCCACTAGTGTTATGATCCCTCATCAAGGTAGAGGTGCTAGAGAGCACTCTCATATGGTTCAGAAGAGAGATTTCATGGTATAGAAGAGAAGCCCCTCAAAAAAGATCCCTAGGTGAGACCATGTATCTCACTTATATAGTGAGCTTAGGTAGTGATGTGGAGGGCATGTGTTTGGTACACGTGGGCTCATGGTTCCCACATGAAAACACACTCCTCAAATGGTGTAGGACGTGCTATATGGAAGTAGGGCACATGTGGATACTCGAGACCGGTACCCAGATACCGGGGATACTCGATACCATGAACCGAGAAGAAGTCAGTACCACATCACACGTTTTACCAAGTATCAAGCAGGGCTGACACCGCAGTACCTCCCACCTAGTACCTAGGTACCGCTACATTTACCTGGTACCACGATACCTATCCTGGGCCGATAGCACGGGAAATGGCAGTAGGAAGGTTCCTACACATCGATGGAACCGATGCACCAGGGAATCAACCTATAACCAGACCACGCCAAAAGAATAAAGCCTGTAGAAGCCTCCAACTAAAAAAAGAGAAAGTTGACCTCTCTGGTTATTAATGGAGATAGTCAACTCTTTAATGGCCATTCACATCGCCATTAATGAGGAACCAGTCAACTTTTTTATGGCCATTCACAGCACCATTAATGAGAGATCAGTCAACTCTTTAATGGCCATTCACAACGCTATTAATGAGAGATCAGTCAACTCTTTAATTGTCATTCACAACGCCATTAATGAGAAATCAGTAAACTCTTTAATGGCCATTCACAACACATGTTAACAGCCTTTTTTGGTAGGGGTCCAAATAAGAATTTTACACCAAGTTGCTATCTGATAAGAACCATTCCCAGGTGCCTGGAAGCGTCGATACAGCGGTCTAGGAAGAGCCAATGCCTGGCAAGGATGGAACCACTACCTCATCTCCCACCTAGTCTACCTAGCCAAAGCTTCAGAACCACGATTCAAGAAAGGGAAGGTACCGTGATACCATGTATTCAGTACCTCGCAGGTACCCAGCATCTCCTGTTTGACACCTAGGTACTATGGACATCTACCCGGTACCCTTGTACCTCGACGTTCATCTGGTACCCAGTATCTAGATATCGACCCAAATCCAACCAAGATGGGCATCTTACCTGACAAGAAGGATGCCACCATGGAGATACCAGCATGATAGAACACGCGCCACGCTAGTAAGATACAGAGCAAGCGCCACCCCAACAAGAGTAGACCAGTACACCAGGGTACGGCGACACCAGGATAAGGAACCAGTATAGCCCTCCAAGCAACGTAAGTTTGAAAAGTTGACTCCTTCACCATTTAAAGCGCCATAAATAAGACCAAATGGTCAACCGAATCAGAGTTTAAATACGACCGTGATTAAAGGGATCAAATCTTGCGCCTTTAGCCTCACTTAACGTCTTTCAATGCCTAAAGAAAGACTCCAAATAATGCTCATGAATATGACCAGATTTTGGAGAATATGGGACATCTATAAATATGGCCATGAAGGAGGAAGAAGGGAGGAGGATGAAAAAATCGCTTCTGAAACTTCTTTGGAGTTCTGTAAAGCCAGTGAGAGTTTTCGACACAATCACTGGATGACTTTATAGCCACTTATCGACATAAACGAGTATTTCATCACCACCCTGTGTGAAAAGAGAAAAAGAGAGAGAGAGAGAGTGTTAGTGTAATCTTACTATTAATCATCTTGTAAGCAAATACAGTGATCAATAAGAATAGTACAATTTGTAGTATCTTCATATATATTCCATTCTTTTCATCAGATTCCTTTTATTTGGGTAGTTGTTCCTTACTCCCCTGTAAGGGGAATCCCAGTACGCAAGGTACCTCCCCCACTGCCACCTACCAGTAGTGGTTAAGGGTGTTAATTGGAATTCTACTCCCAGAGTGAATTTTCGGTTAACACTTTTTGGCTCCGTTTGTGGGAAGTTTCCACACTCTTAAAAGCAAGCCCGTAAATCTCATTTTCTTGCAGCATTTCTAGTTTGAGACTCTGATCTTCTCAAGATCAGCCCGATCCATCGGGACACCAATCAATATCTTCAACCAGAAAGGGTCAGAAGCAAAAGAAAGGGGGGAAGAATGGCAATCCCGCTCTAGTACCAGCAGCTATTACGCGAGCTACCCCACTAGGTACCTGCAGCCCTAATAGCCGGCCCAGCCAGCTTGGACCATCAAGTTGTAGCCTTCATAGAGAGTATTAGCCTCAAAATAGTCGTAAAAGGTACTACCCCCAGCTTGCGGTACTAGATGCCAGATGAGACACTAATTGGCAAGGTACCAGGATACCCATCTTCGACAGGTTGGGACGGCCACCTCTTGTATTGATCTTTGACAGGCTTGGACCCATACCCCCGGTCCCATCGGTCCATGACAGGCTTAGGCCCATGCCCCTGGCTCCATTCCAATAGGTGGGCTATCAACCTCGGCAGGTGAAGTCCGCCATCGACTTATCCCATAGGGAGCGTCTCGACCCGATCCGACCGGCGACGACTTCTAGACAACCTCGACCAGAAGTGGTTAGAAGGTAACCTCTATTAGCGGCGGGAGGTAGCACTAAGAATAAAAGAAGGACCAGGGAAAACCCCCTTTTGGGAGAGAGCCGGGATGAAGCCTCAGTGGCATCAGATAGGTCTGACAACGAAGACTCCGAGGTAGAATCCAGGAATGGTTGTAACAAGCGTCTCTAGGACCAGGTAGCCAGGATGGCAAAGGGAATCCAAAAGTTGAAGAAGGGCAAGAACTGAAAGAACCAGAAGGATCCCTTGGGAGAGATGAAAGCTCAATTCTCCGGAAGGATCAGAGAGGTAGAGCTACCTATGAAATTCAAAATGCCAACCGATAAATACGCTTGGATAGAAGATCCTCTAAGTCACCTGGAGAGCTTCGTTCAATAGATGGAGGTCCAGAATGCTACAAGGGCCCCTATGTGCAGAATGTTCCCTACTACGCTAAGTAACTATGCCAAGACATGTTTCAGGAAGCTACCAGCAGAAAGTGTTGACTCTTTCACCAAGTTAACAACTGATTTCTGCGCTCAATTCCAGGGCATCAAACCTCAACCCAAGGATCCCATTCATCTTCAGTACGTGATCCAGGAGTGGGGTGAATCATTCAGAGCCTACATAGAGAGGTTCCACTTGGAAGTGATCCAGATGGGGGTCTTCGCAGAGAAGATGACCTTGGCCAATTTTAGAAGAAACTTGTGGGCTGACATGTTGTTTCAGTCCTTCCCCAAGTATCCAGTAGAGACATACTAGAAGGCCTATAACAGAGCCCTTGAACATGTGGAGATAGTCGAACATCTTAGAGTTAAGATAGAGCATGATGACCTGAGGACTGCCAAGCGCTAGAAGAAAGAGGCACTCAAGCCCGCACCTGTCTTGGAGAACCAGAACAGACCTCCTAACAAAATCTACATACCGACCACCACTTTACTAGCCTCAGCGAAACAGGTACCCAGCTAGGCAGACTCCTCATCGAGTGACACCTCCACCAAGAGAAGTTACGCGGATAACCAGGGAGGAAGAGAGGTACATACATTTACACCCTCTTAATACATATCGTGAGATTATCTACCTTACCATTCGTGACAAAGGGCTACTCAGGAAACCTAACCCGATTAAAGCGCCCGTAGATCAGCAGAATCGCTACAAGTACTGTGATTTCTACTAGGATGAGGCACAACACCTCAGAATGTTACAGCCTACCTAACCAGATTAAGGCACTGGTAAGGGGAGGATGCCTGGTAGAATTCCTCCAACAGGTGAGGGATAGCATCCATACCAGGAAGGAGGTGCAGGCAGATATTAGAGCAGCGGAGGAGAAGAGGAAAGCCAAATGGAAAGATCTTATAGAGCATATCCACATAGTCCACACAATCAGTAGAGGTCCCACCCTAGCAGCAATCTCTAACAATTCTAGAAAGAACCACGCCAGGAAGGTACTTAAGCTAGATGCGAGCCAGGATGTCTTCAAGTTAACAAAGGAATCATCATGATCTCCTCATTCGGCATTGATTATCTTCACCACAGAGGATATGTATAATACTGTATAGCCCTATAATGACCCCATGGTTGTCACCATGCAAATAGCCAATTGCCTGGTCCATCGTGTTCTGATCGATACCGGTAGCAGTGTCAACATCCTTTTCAAGGGTGCTTTGGAGCAATTCAGCTTGAAGAACCCCTACTACAACAACTGCACCATCCCGCTGTATGGTTTCACTAGGGACTCACTGATACCTATCGGGTCTATGATCCTACCAGTGATAGTGCGGACAGCGCCACTCCGGCAGAATCTCATGAGAGATTTTTGTTATGGTCAACATCGTCACACATTTTTGAGGTACAATTAGATCATGATGCACCCCACCGATCAAGATAAGACCAGTTTTATCATCGGGCAGGGTCTATACTACTACAAGGTAATGCCATTTGGTCTTAAGAATACAGGGGCCACCTACCAACGTCTGGTCAACCAGTTGTTCAAGTAGCACATATGAATGTTGATGAAGGTGTACATCGACGACATGATCACCAAGTCCTAGGTATCCGAGTAGCACCAAGACCACCTCCTGCTAAACTTTCCAGATAATCAGGGAAAATCATATGCGACTGAACCCCGCCAAGTGTGCTTTCGGGGTAGCGGCCGAAAAATTCATCGAATTTATGGTTCACGAAAGGGGAATAGAAGCCAACCCAAAGAAGATCCAAGCAATCTCGGACCTCAAATCTCCTACCTCGCTCAAGCCCAAGGCTTGACCATACGGATAGTAGCCCTAAACCGCTTCATTTCTCGATCCAATAACAAGTGCATTCCCTTCTTCGAGGCTATCAACCAAGGGAAGAATATGAAGTGGAATCAAGACAGCGAATTAGCTTTCCAGTCAGTGAAGGGATACCTAGCTAGCCTACTACTGCTTGTTAAAACATTACCAGGAGAAGAGCTGCAATTGTACCTGGTCGTGTCGGAGACAGCTGTTAGTAGGGCCTTGGTCAAAGAGTGTGAGGATTGAGTTCAGTGGCCCGTCTACCATGTAAGCCACGCTCTGACCAAATTAGAGAAAACTTATACTATCTTAGATAAGCTCAACTTTGTATTGGTAACCACCACTAGGAAGCTCCGGCTTTACTTCTAAGCCCACTCAATCACGGTGGTCATCGATCAGCCTCTATCGCCAGTTTCTCCAAAGACCAGACATATTAGGGAGGCTGGTACTATAGGCCCCTAAGCTCACTCAATAAGACATCAGATACAAGGCCCAAATAACCACCAAGGCCCAAGCTTGGTAGATTTCATGGTTGAGGTCAGTGCATTGCCAAATCTCGATACCACCCCGAGCTGGGACTTAACCCTCAGATGGAGTGGGAACCTGCAGACTGGCCCACCAATCAAGAGATCTAGGTCTTATACACAGATGTGGCGTCTAGTCAGGTAGGAAGTGGGGGAGGGATCGTTCCAATTGATCCATAAAAGGTCGAATGTTGTCAATGTTTCAGATTGGAGTTTAGCACCACCAACAACAAAGCTGAGTATGAGGCTTTGCTAGCAGGAATGAGGGTCGTTGCAGAACTCAAGCTTATTACCTCCTTGTTAAGTGTGATTCACAGCTGGTAGTCAACCTAGATAATAGGTACATACCATGCTAAAGGAGATAACATGATAGCCTACCTCAAAAAGGTCCTGCAGCTTAGGGCCCGATTCAAGGGGTTTAGTAGAAGGACACCTCTACCGTAGGGGAAGATCTCTCCCCTTACTCAGATGTCTACACCAAGATGATGCGAGCTGGGCACCTAGAGAGGTACATTCAAGGGAATGTGGAAGTCAAACTGAAGGAGAAACACTAGCTTACCAAGTGCTATGCATGGGATATTACTGGCCAACATTGCACCACGATGCAAGGCGATTCGTGCAGTCTTATGAACAATGGCAGAAGATAGCCAACCTGAATCATCTTCCACCAGAGCGTCTTTCCTCTATTAGCCCACTATATCCGTCCCCCTTCTTTGTCTTTCAAGGCAGTATATATAGGTCTCCAATATTCCCCAGTATCTAGTCGTATTTATGAGGGTTATTTGGATTCCTTTTTTAGGAGTTGAAAGAAGTTGAATGGGGCCGAAAGTGTGGGATTTGATCCCATTCATCACTGTTGTATTTAAAATTTGATTCGGTTGACCGTTTGGTCTTATTTATAGGGCTTTAAATGGAGAGGGAGTCAACTAATTTTGCTGGCGTTACTTGGAGGAGAATACCAATCTCGTGGCTTGGTGTACTGGCATGCTCATCCAAATTGTTGTCATGGCACTTGTTTTACTTATAATGGCGACCTTGTAGTGATGTTGGTTCTGCTTGGCAGGTAGGATACCAGGCGGGGAGTATCGGGTATATGCAATGTACTGGAAATGTGATATCGCGATACCCCTCCCATCAGATGTCAGTATGGACGTTCAGCGAGGTACCTGCTCTTCCTAGTTGAATATCTCTGGCGCTTCATCTGGGTAGATAAGTGGTCGAGATCTTGGTCTTACCAGGTGTTGCTTTTGTCAGGGTAGTGGTACCAACCCCACTAGGTACCTAGGAGCTGGGATTGGTCCTTTCCAGGTAGATACTTGGTAGAAAATTCTCCTTTAGACCCTTGCCAAAAAAACTCTATTAATAGACGTCCCCCCTGACTTAAACACTGGTATCATGTTGGGGTTGGAGTCAGGATTTAGCACACATGGAGAATTTCATGTAAACGTCTCCTAGAATGGAATCTTCCTCTTGCACGCTAACTTAAAAGGGTCTTCCACATGGCCGGTTGGGGTATGCCGAATTCAAAATAGGAAATATCCTGGAGGCATGCGTTTCCCGAAACCGTTTTCCCCAAGTCACCGATTATCCCGTGACATTGATGACCTTCTCTGCCTGTTACAAGTAACCGCTTCCATTCCTATTTAAACCTTGCTTCTCCATGGAGTACTCACTTCTCTTTCAAGCAAATTTTCCTAAATTCTTGTATCTGTATAAACCCAAGCTTTCTTTTTTTTTCTTGAAAAAGAGACTTTGATCCTTTGACTATGTCTTCCCCTACTGATGATAGTATCGAGCGACTATTTGATGGTGATGCAACGGCTAGCGGGACCCTTACCCTTAGAAAAACGGCTCGCTTCAGATTGACATCATGGCCCGAAATTATGTCAATCTGAAGCATCCTACCTCGGATGCTTTCGATGCAGGGAGGGTAGAATTCTACCTCCGAGTCTCTAGTGCACTTCCAGGTAAAACACATTTCTTACTTTATCTTCACTGTATTGTTTTATTAACTTTGTAGACATTAACGTTTTGCTATTTCGCTAGTCTATGTAGTGCCTCTATTGGTGCAAGAGGTGGAGCTCCACCCCGCTGGTGGTATAAATGATTCACCACCAAATTCCCCTATCGGGCTTTCTGTTCCAACTGGCTCTAACCTCGATGGATGGGTGGGTACTCCTACTGGACCTAGTAGGACCTTGGTCCATGTACCTGGGGCTTCAACTCCTCTCTTAGCTACATCGCTCGAAGCTTTTACTACCAGAGTGTGGAGGTACAGAGGTGTTACTAGTCGAGTGCAAGACCCGCCACCCATCAGGCCAGTTACTGCTGCTGCTGGTCCACCAGCTCCCTCTGCCTCTCATGTTATGGCAACCGATCGATCTACCCAGGTTGAGAGAGGTTTTGATCCTGCTGCTACTAACCGGGTTGTAATTCATGATAGGCCACGGTCGAGGTCGAAAGATTTAGCCAGGATGAAGTCTTGGCCAAGTTTGTAGCTTCCTGCCCAGGTGGGGGTTTGGAGGCCATGACTTCCATGCCTGTTGATTTCAAATCTCCAAAGGATCCACTCTTCTGGCTGAGGTGACCTATCTTGTTTAGTCTTCTATCTCAATCTCAAAATTGGCAACATTCCTACTCATGTGGTGTACTTAGCAGGCCTTCAAATTCAATGTAGCTATGAATCATCAGGTTAGCTCCCTCTGGAACCAAGTTAAGGAGGCTAATGTCTAGCTGGAAAAAGCTAAGAAGGAGCTTACTATGGCTGCTAGGGGCGTGGTAGTTCTGAACAAGTCTCTGAACAATGCCAAGAAGGGAGCAGATGAAGCGAAGGTTGATAGGGAGCGGTACCGAGATGCTTAGATCCCTCCACCGTAGCCAGGAGAAAGAGATCGTAAAGAGAAGAGTAGCGCAGCTAGAGAAAGAAGTTCGATCTCTTCGTGATAGTGTGGCCAGCCGTGATGCTCAAGTATACACTGCCTTTGGGGATGGCTACTTCTTCACTAGCTATCAGGTGGCTTTAACTTTCCCTCATCCGTTTGACCTGAGGGACATCGAGGGATGGAGCAGGGAGGAGATCATGGCTAAAACAACCGAACTGGCTGGGGTTGCTCCCTCCGATGTAGCTGGATCTTCTCGGGTTGCTGAAGTAAGTGGAATGGTAGGTAGGGAAGACCAGAGACCTATCTTCTTTCCTTCACCAAGCAATGTTGGTGTAGATCATAATCTGAAGGCTTCTGAAGTTAGAGTGGCTCAAGTTAAAGGTGGGGCTTCTGATCCACTCGTCTCTTCGCCTAAATCCATCAAGGAGGTAGGGACCAGCCTACTACTAAGGATGAAGGGTTTGATGTGCCAATCTCCTTACCAGGCCCCAACACGAAGGTGGAGGATCAAGCTACCTTGACTAACGAAATGGGGGAACCATCTGGTATGGTAACGGAGGAGCTCCAGGCTGGACCTGCTCAAGTGGAGATCCTAGTGACAGTAGGAGTCCAGGTAGCAAGCAAGACTCCGGCTGAGGTGGTGATGCAATTAACTAGTGAGCTCCCTGTTGGATTTGGAGATGAGGCTCAGACCGTAGGAGCTAGAGAGAAGGAGGCCTAACAAGAACATAATGATGCATGATCAAACTTGATCTTTTACCGGCCAGTTTTATTTTTCTCTAGCTTTGTAGCCCGTGATCGGGGGATGGGCTCCCCAGTTTTAGTAATGAAAATATTTCTTTTCTTTCTTTATCTCTAAGCGTGTGTAGTTTATTGACTTCTTGGTTGAATCCTGCCTTGACTTAAAGAAGAGCCTCCACTATAAACTTGATTTTACAAATCCCTGGTAACTAAAGGATGTCTGAAACTCTTTGAGATCAAATTTTATAGCATAGTTTGATGCGGGTGCGAGGGTCTCCTGGGACCTAGCAGTTGGTCCCATTTGGGGGAGAAGATTGGGTATCTGGCATTCTCGTTCTGAGGGTCCTAGTACTTGGGCAGAAAATAGTAGATGAAAGAATCCAGGTACCAAGGATATTTGTCTTCAACGGAATCCTGGTACCTAGGTGTAGACTTGGTGATCTACTTTCCATTGAACCCCAATGAAATTTATCCATTGATGTGATTGGTCCTGGAAGGGCACCCGGGCATCAGCAGAAACGGGATCATAGTACCTGGTAATCGAGGTAGTCATGGTATACATCATGTTCGGGGTTATTCTGGTGGAACTTCCTTTCTAGCATCCTTGTGTGGGAATCTCTAGTTCAGACACTACATTTAATTATTCTTCCACGTGTCAACCCATGATAGGATTGTTTGTTTCAGACATTAACTTCAGAGGTGCACGCTTTGCAAAGCTGTCTTTCCCCACATTCCAGGTGTCGTGCCTCATTAATGATCTTATCCTTCCAATCCCGAGACTCACCTTTCCCTTCTATAAATACCCGGACCTGCTTAGCAATTTCTTCAAATCTCAACAAATTGACCGATGATCGCCGTGATGGTTAATACTGTGAGGGGAGGAGACGTGATTTCTTTGATTGGCAGGCTGCTTGGTATTGTGGAAGGAGTGGTGCGAGATGGACTTAGTTACCAGGGAACCATAACTGGTTGTGATTCATTGGATCAAGAGGAATGGTGGTTCACGACGCTGCACCCTTACCAATGGTGTAGACATTACCTAGGCAAGATGCAACTTCGTATCCATTTGCATCTTGAACATGAAGGGTATCAGGGTTAACTTTCTGCCCCTCATGTATTCTATGACTCCAACACGGCCTCTGTTCCTACCTTCGAGGGTTACGATAGTGTCTTCGACATCTGTCTTGGTAGAGATCAGTGTTGCCAGGCAAAAAGGTCAGGAAAGTAGGCAGGAAGTCGAAGAGGAAGCTGGCATGTCTGAGCTTCTAATTTACTTTCCTATTATTTTTCTTTCTTGTTTCTTGTATGTAGTATAAAATAAGGGTTGGGTTCCCTGATTTGATAAATGAAGAAACCCCCCTTTTTTTATCTGCTGATTGAATTTTGTTGCACGCTTCCAACTGTAGTGCAAACTCGAGTAATAGTCCCAGCATAAATATGACTTAATTGATATCTGGTAACAGAAAAGTCAGTGAGAGTTGGTGAGACCTGACGGTGTGCCATGGCTCGTAGCCAGTATAAAGATCTCTTGAGACTTAGCGATTAACCCTATCTGGGGAAAACTGGGGTACCAGGCTTTCTTGCTTTGAGAATTCTTGTACGTAGTTGATAACGCTGGAGACTTAAGGTACCCAACCTTCCATTCTTCAGGGATTGGGGTACCTAGACGAATCTGGGTACCCTAAATTCCTGTTTTAGGAATCTTGGTTCCTTAGCGAATGCAGTGGTACCTAGCCTTCCTGTTTTATGGAATCTAGGTACATAGTTGACAGTGCTGGCTAATATACTTAGCAAATTTAGGTACCTTGCATTCTTGTTCTAGGAATCATGGTTCCCTGGCAAAAACGATGGTGAACATGTTGGAGAATCTCGGTACCTCGCAATCCCGTTTCAGGAATCTTGGTACCATGACGAAAGCAAAGCGGATATGTTAGAGAATCCTGATACCTCGCAATCCCGTTTTAGGAATCTTGGTACCATGGCGAAAGCAAAGCGAATATGTTGGCAAGAAGATCCTGGTAGGCAATTAAGGCCACTTTAGCTCCAGGTCTTTCTTAGCGGGGGGGGTGGTACCCGGCCAATGGCTTAATCTGGCAGGCAACTATGCTCTTACTAACCAGACCCTTCATAGCGGGAGGTGGCACCCGACCATGGCAACTGGAAGGCCGTATGGTCCTTTCTGGTCTTGAGGTGATCATTGACGAATCTGAGTACCTCGCATTCCTGTTCGAGGAATCTAGGCATGTTGGCAAAAATAAGGAGATCATACTAGCAACAAGATCTTGGTAGGCAACTAAGGCCACTTTAGCACCAAGTCTTTCTGTTAATGGAAAAATCGTCTCGGGAAGCAAAATTTCAATCAACACCCTCGTCCCCTATCTGTAGGTGGTAGCGGGATAAGTACCGAGGTTCCTTTCTATGCTGAAGATTGATAGGGACAAGTATGAAGGAACCAAGGAGAAATAAGTGAGTACTGTTTTATTGAATACAAATTTGTGTAAAGGTTACAACACTCGCTCTTTACTATCTCTAACACAAAATGGAGATGGAAAATGTCGTTTGTGTCGATAACTGACTATTACCTTCCCAGTGATTGTTTATGAACCCTCACTAGCTTTAGAGAAACCTAGAGAAGTCTCTCTGGATGTGAAGATCTCTTTTTGGCGATAAAAAACATGATTCAGGGATCAATCCCTCACTTTGTCCTTCGAAGCCGTATATATAGATCTCCAATATCCTCAGGATCCGGTCGTATTGATCCCATTAATATCTATTGTATTTAAATTATGATTTAGTTGACCATTTGGTCTCATTTATGGCACTTTAACTGGCGAAGGAGTCAACTTTCCTGTCTTGCTTTGCTTGGAGAGGTACACTGATTTCAAGACCTGGTGGCGTAGTACACTGGTGTAATGTTCTGACTTACTGGCGTGGCGCTTGTTCCATCATGCTGGTGGCTTGGTGGCTGTATTCACCCTACTGGATAATCAGGATACCTGTCTTGGTTGGACTCTGGGCTGATGTCAGAGCGATATGAGATACATGGTGCATGTCGCGGTACCAGGGGACCATGTAGGAAATGCCAGGTACCTGCGAGGTACTGGGAGAATGATGTCGTGGTACTTCCATCATCGGTTGTCAAGTGGATGCGTAGCATGGTACCTGTTCTTCCCTGTTTATATTTCTGGTGCTTTGTCTAGGTACTCAAGGTTATGGCCTTGCTAGGTAATGATTCCTTCTAGGTTGCAATGTCGATCCTACTAGGTATATGGGAGCTGAGGTTGGTCCCTACGTGGTAGGTACCTGCTGAGAAAATTCTCCTTTGGTCCCTCGCCAAAAAACTCTGTTAACACTTTCTTAGCTGGGGGTGGTGCCCGGCCAAGGCCTTGATCTGGCGGGCAACTATGCTCTTACTATCCAGACTCTTCTCAGCAAGAGGTGGTGCCCTACCGAGGTTTGATCCTTCGGGCAACTATGCTCTTATGTATCGGATCCTTCCTAGCAGGGCGTGGTACCGGCCAAGGCCTTGATCTGGCAGGCAACTATGCTCTTACTATCGAGACCCTTCTCAGCGGGGGGTGGTGCCCGATCAAGGTTTGATCCAGTCGAGCAACTATGGTCTTACGTACCCGATCCTTCCTAGCGTGGGGTGGTGCCCGGCTAGGGCATTAGGAATGCCATGTGGCTTATCCTTGTCTCGAGGAGATCCTCCTGAAGGGATTGATCCAGTCCAGGGCATCAGGAGAGCTATGTAGCCGTCCTGTTCTTTAGGCGACCATGGCGAATTTACATGGCGAATTGTGGCAATATAACATAGATAGATGCAGACAAATGTAGATGGAGAAAAAATCTTCTTCATTAAAGAATCAAAAAATGATACAAATATTCATGAATACTGGCATCTATCCATATCTATCCGGGGTGATACCCATTTGTCCTTATTGTAGGCTTTACGGGTAAAATCTCTTCAGGTGATCTACATTCCAAGTGTGGTCTATCGGACGCCCATCCACGTCCTCCAGCTTGTAGGCCCCGGTTCAGACTACCATTCTAACCAGATAGGGACCTTCCCAATTGGGTGATAATACCCCGTCAGACCGTTTACAGGTGTTCTTAGTTACCTTCCTGAGGACCAGGTTCCCTGCCTTAAAACTTCAATTCTTGACTTTCTTGTTGAAATATCGAGCAATCCGGCTTTGGTAGGCTACTACCCTTTCTGCAATCCTTTCATGTTTCTCGTCTAGGAGGTCTAGGTTGGCTCTCAACTTGTCTTCGTTTCCTTCAGGATCAAAGTGTTGAACCCTGAAAGAGGTGAGTTTGTGCTAGATAGGAAGGACAGCTTCTTCCCCGAAAACTAGTGAATAGGAGGTTTCTCCAGTAGCAGTCCTTCTAGTGGTGCGGTAGGCCCAAAACACATCTGGGAGTTCATCTGCCCATCTACCTTTTCTCTGTTGGAGCTTCTTCTTCAATAGTCTCTTGATAGTCTTGTTTGTGGCTTCTACCAAGCCATTCATTTAGGGTTGTGCCACAGATGCAAAACGATGCTCGATTCCTAGGTTCTCACAGAAATCCCGGAATCTAGCATTGTCAAACTATTTGCCTAAATCCATAATAATGACCATCGGGGTACCGAATCGGTAGACCACATTCTTCTTGATGAATTCTGTTGTGTTTACCTTTGTGATCTTGGAAAGGGGCTTTGCTTCCACCCACCCGGTGAAATAATCAATGGCTACAATTGCATGCTTTAGTTGACCGGGTGCGGTTGGGAGCGGTCCAATCAAGTCTACTCCACAGAAAGCAAACAGATATGGAGAGCTAATAGAAGACAGTCATTTTGGAGGTAAATGATGCAAACTGGCCGTTTTCTGGCATGGTTTGCATGACTGCATGAACTGCCTCGCATCATGGTGCAAGGTTGGCCAATAGTATCCAATGCGTAGTACCTGGTAAGCTAGTGCTTCTCCTCCTATATGATTTTCGCAGTCCCCTAAATGTATCTCTCTGAGTGCCCAGCTCGCATCGTCGAGATGTAGACATTTCAGTAAGGGGAGAGATCTTCCTCTACGGTAAAGGTGTCCCTCTACCAAGCAGTATCGGACCGAGGTTCTCTTGGCCTTGCGAGCTTGATCAGGATTTTCAGGAAGCTTCTCTTCTTGGAGGTAAACTACCATAGGGTCCATCCAGCATGGAAGTCATTCCACAAGGTTGACTTCTTTTCCTTCTGCTATACTAGGTCTAGAGATTACCTGAAGAGGTACCCTTTTTGGCAGTACCTGTCCTCCGCTTGCAGCTATCTTGGCTAGGATATCGGCCAGATGATTCTACTGCCTGGGTATCTGCTTGATCTTGAATCCCTTAAAGCGGGATACAAGTTCTTGGACCTTTCCGAGGTAAGCCGCCATGTTATCTCCTTTGGCCTGATATACGCATGTTACTTGGTTGACTACCAGCTGTGAATCACCTTTGACATGGAGGTAACTTGCTCCAAGTTTTGCCAACACCTTCATTCCTGCTAGAAAGGCCTCATACTCCGCCTCGTTGTTGGTGGCATTGAATTCGAATATGAAATAGTGACATCATTCTACCTTCTCCAGATCGGTTAGAATGATTCCACCCCCACTTCCTGCTTGACTGGATGCCCCATCAGTGTATAAGATCCATGTTTCTCGACTGGTGAGCCAATCTGTAGGCTCTTGCTCTTTATGAGGAGCTTGATCCGAGCTCGGGGTAGCATCATGATTAGGCATTGCACTGAATTCCGCCATGAAGTCTACCAAAGCCTGGGCCTTGATGGTAGTTCTAGCTTTATACTTGCTATCGAACTGGGTGAGCTCGAGGGCTCACAGTACAAGTCTTCCTAATACGTCCGGCCTTTGGAGAAATTGACGCAGTGGTTGATCTGTGACCACTGCGATTGTGTGAGCTATGAAATAAGGACGGAGCTTCCTAGCGGTAATTACTAATGCGAAGGTGAGCTTCTCTAGGAGAGTGTAATTCTCTTTTGACTTGGTCAAAATGTGGCTCACATAGTTGATAGGCCGCTGAATCCAATCTCCACATTCTTTTATCAAGGCTCCGCTAACAGCTATCTTGGATACCGCTAGGTATAGCTGTAGCTCTTCTCCTAGTACTGAGTTAGCTAGCAATAGTTGGCTAGCAAGATATCTCTTCAATAATTGGTACTGTTTTGGTCCCACTTCATATTCTTCCCTTGTTTTATGGCTTTGAAGAAGGGAATGCATTTATAAGTCGATCGTGATATGAAACGGTTCAAGGCTGTTATCCGCCCGGTCAGGCCGTGCATCTGCTTGAGCAAGGTAGGAGATTCCATGTCCAGGATGGCTTTGATCTTTTCCAGGTTTGCTTTGATCCCTCTTTCCTGGACCATAAACCTGAGGAATTTCCTAGCCGCAACCCTGAAAGAACACTTAGCAGGGTTTTATAGCATCTGATTTTCTTTGAAAATCTGAAAAGTCTGACGGAGGTGATCCTGGTGCCGCTCGGATCTCTGGGACTTTCGTGATCATGTCATCAATGTAGACCTCTGTTGAATTTCCTATTAGATCTTTGAATAAATTGTTGACCAGACACTGATAAGTAGCCCCTGCGTTCTTGAGTCTGAAGGGCATGACCTTGTAACAATATAGGCCGTGTCCAGTTATGAAACTGATTTTATCCTTATCAGCGGGGTGCAACATAATCTGGTTGTACCCTGAGAAGGAATCCATAAAGCTTAGGAGCTTGTTACCTGCGGTCGAATCTACCAGCTGGTCGATTTTTGGTAGCTGGAAGCTGTCCTTCGGGCAGGCACGGTTGAGGTCAGTCTAATCAATGCACATGCACCATTTCTCGTTCGCTTTGGTCACCATGACTACGTTGGCAATCCATTCGGGGTACCAGGACTCCCTGATTAACTTTGCCTTTAGTAGTTTGTTTACCTCTTCTTGTACTGCGGCATTCCTTTCTGGGTTGAAATGCCTCCTCTTCTGTTTAACCAGTTTGAAGGTATGATCTATATCCAACCAATGAGCTACCAAGGTAACTGGTATCCCCGGCATCTCTTCATTACTCCAGGCAAAGATGTCGCCATATTCTTGTAAAAGTTTCACTAGACCCTCTTTTACTCCTGTTTCTAGCTTAGAACCTATCCTGACAACCTTGGAAGGGTCGTCCTTCATGATAGATACTTCTTCTAACTCATCTATAGGATGGCCACTGGCCCATCCTCTATCTTCTTCTTTCCTGTCTTCTTTCTCTGGAGCCCCTACCTCGGGTTCCACTACATCCATATCATCTTCAAGATCCTCCTCTAGTAAGTTTTGATCTTCCACGATAGTTACCTATGCACACTACTTGGCAAGCGCTGTTAGGTTGGCTTACACTGCGTAACACTTGCGTGCTGCCTGCAGGTCTCCTCGGACCTCGCCTACCTTGTCTCCCACTGGGAATTTCAGGACATTGTGGTAGATTGATATGACACCCTTGAGAGCAGATTAGTAAGGTCTCCCAAGGATGGCGTTATAGGCAGATGGGGTGTCTACCACGATGAAGTCTGTAATGAGATTCTGCTGGAGTGGCGCTGTCCCTACTATTACTGGTAGGATCATGGACCCGGTGGGGACTATTGAATCCCAGTGAATCCATACAGTGGGGTAGTGCAGCTATTGTAGCAAGGATTCTTTAAGTTGAATTGCTCCAAAGCACCTTTGAAGATAATGTCGATGCTGCTACCAGTGTCAACTAGGACACGATGGATTAAATTGTTGGCTATTTGCACAGTGATAACCATGGGGTCATCATGGGGCTGTATAGTGTTGTACACATCTTCCTCTGTATAGATGATCTGTGCCAAAGGAAGGGATCGAGATGATCCTCTGGTGACCTTGATGACATCTTGGCCCGCATCTATCTTGGGCATTTTCCTGGCGTGGTTATTTCTGGAATTATTGGAGGTTCCTGCCAGGGTGGGACCTCCACTGATGGTGTTGACTATGTGGATCTGCTCCATTAGATCCTTTCCTTTCGCCTTCCTTCTCTCCTCCGTTGCTTTAATTTATGCTTGCACCTCTTTCCTACTTCGAATGTTATCGCGCACCTGCTGGAGGAATTCTACCCGGCATCCTCCTCTTACTAATGCCTCAATCTGGTTACGCAACTGTAGCATTTCGATGTATTGTCACCCATATCCTCATGAAAATCGCAATACTTATAACGATTCCGCTGATCGACTGGTGCCTTTATATGGCCGGGCTTCCTGAGTAGCCCTTTTTTGCGAATGGCGAGATAGATAGTTTCGCTGGATATGTTCAGAGGGGGTGTAATGAGTGTACCCCCTCTCTTCCCTATCTATCCTTGCTATTTCTCTAGGAGGAGGCGTAGCTCTAAGAGGGGTTCTCTTAATTAGGTACCGGTTCCACGGAGGCTGGTAAGGTGGTGACTGGTACATAGACTTGTTGAGAGTTTTGTTATGATTCTTCTGAACTGGTGCGGGCTTAGGTGCCTCCTTCTATTGGCACTTGGCTGATCTCATATCGTCATGCTCTATATTGACTATGAGCTGCTCGTCTATCTCTATATGTTCCAGGGCTCTGTCATAAGCCTCCTGGTATGTCTCTAGAGGATGCTTGGCGAAGGATCTAAACGGCTAGTCTGCCTATAGATTCCTTCTGAAATTTGCCAAGGTCTCATTCTCCGTTAAGACCCCCATCTGAATCACTTTCTTGTGGAATCTCTCCACATAGGCTCTGAGTGACTCACCCCGCTCCTGGATCATGTATTAAAGATGGATGGGATCCTTGAGGTAAGGTTTGAAGCCCTGGAACTGAGCGCATAAGTCGGTAGTTAACTTAGTGAATGAGTCGACTTTCCCTGCTGGTAGCTTCATGAACCATGTCTTAGCATAGTCCGTTAGCATGGTAGGGAACATCCTACACATGGTGGCCCTGGTAGCAATTTGGACCTCCATCTGATGAACAAAACTCTTTAGGTGGCTTAGGGGATCTTCAATCCCTTAATATTTGTCGGTTGGCATCTTGAACTTTGGAGGTAGTTCTGCCACATTGATCCTTCTAGAGAAGGGAGCATTCATCTCTCCCAAGGGATCCTTTCGGTTTTCTCGGTGCTTGACGTTCTTTAACTCCTGGATCTCTTTTTCCATTTTGGCCACTTGGTCCTAGAGGCGCTTGTTGCCATCATTCCCCGATTCCACTTCTGATCCTCCATCACTAGATCCCTCTGATGTCGTGGAAGTTTCATCTCGGTTCTTTCCCTAGGGAAGGTCTTCTCTGGTGCTTCTATTGCTACCTCCTGCCATTAATTAAGGCCGCCTCCAGGTCGCTTCTTGCTGAGGCTATCTGGAAGAAGATTCTGGTTGGACCGGGTGGTGGCACTCCCTAGCTGGGAGATCGATGGCGGACCCTGCGTGCCGGGGTTGATAACCTGCAGGTTTTCCTGGAACTGGGGGCATGGGCCAAAGTCTATGGTGGACCGATGGTAACAGGGGCACAGACCCGAGTCTGTCGTGGACCGGTTTTAGAGGTGGTGGTCCTAATCTGTCGAAGGGGGGTAACCTGGTACCTTGGCTATTTACCTCTCCCCTGGTATCTGGTAGTGCAGGCTGATTGGCTCCACCTTCTGCAACCGTTCGGAGGCGGATACTTTCTATGAAGGCCACGACTTGTTGGTCTAGACTAGCTGGGCCAGCTGCTGGGGTGGTTGGTACCTGGGGGGTAGCCCGCGCGGTAGTTGATGGCTTCGAGGCAGGTTTATGACCCTTTCCCCCTTTCTTTGGCTTATGACCCTTACGAATTGAAGAGTTGGATTGTCGGGGCGATCCTGAGAGGATCAGAGCTTTATTCTGTTAATGTCATAAGAAAATGAGACACACATGCTTTCTTCTAGGGGTGTGAAATACTTTCCACAGACAGTGCCAAAAAGTGTTAATGGAAAAATCTGCTTGGGAAGTGAAATTTCAATTAACACCCTCGTCCCCTACCGGTAAGCGATAGCGGGATAGGTACCTTTGGTACCGGGGCTCCTCTTTATGATGGAGATTATTATGAACTAATAAGAAGGAACCAACAGGATATGAATAACAATGTTTTATTGAATAAACACTTGTCTAAAGGTTACAACACTCTCTCTAACACAAAATGAGGATGGCGACGGCGCCATTTGACGAGTGGATTTTTGTGTCGTTGAAAACATCATCAAGAATTTATAAAATCAACCTTGCTATAATGCACGAGTCAAAAGACATATATAGAAATAAAACTAGTACAGTGTGCAAGTAAGGGTATCGTTCCGCAGGGATGTGTTGTTAACCGTTTCAAGTTTTAGAGTTTAGGGAAAGCATGTAAATAGAATGCGGATGAGGTGATAATGGTGTGTGAAGTGGTGTTATGTGTGTGTGTGTGTAGAAAGTGAAGATGGAAATATAAAAATAAACAAGAGAATATGGAGGGGTGAGAATGTTGATTATGTGAGAAATAATAAAAGGGTGGATAGGAGAGATGCATGAAAGTGGTCACACAAGGGTTTACAAGTCCATCAAACATAAGTGCACACAAGTGGGTTGTTAGACATTAAGTTCATCCAATTTAAGTTAAGGGTTCGTTCTTGCCTCAATCCGATTTATACCCATTCATAGAGTTAACGGTTGAAGAGTGTGTCGAGAGCCTCTCAAACACGAAACCGCAACTGACATATGTGAACCAATCCTACAAACCAATGCTAGATTTGTAGGGAAAAACCGATATAAAACGCAGCAGAAGAAACGAAAAATAAATTTCGTATGGTTTTAAAATTTTTCTCAAAGTTGAACCTTAACCTTTTAATTAATTAAACTCAAATATATACGGTTAGAGTTAAATACCTCTTGAAGCGTGATCCGATTGACTTACGTCGATTGGTAATCCGCAAAATCTTTTCCGATGCCATGAACAGTACTCGCGTGAACAGTACCTGCGTGAACAGTGATTGTGAACAGTACCTTGCGTGAACAGTGATCGTGAACAGTACCTGCCCTGAACAGTGATCGTGAACAGTACCGCGAGATCTTCCAATCCGAACACGTACGTGAATCACCTAGGAGCGGGGTCTCCCTTTTTCTTTGAATTGCAAACCTAATAATGGATGAACAAAGTTTTCTTTTTCTTTTGTTAGTCACAAAACAATCAAAAGAAGACAAAAATTATTCCGGTCACTTTTGAGTTCTCAATCTAATGATCGAAACTCGCGTGAACCTAATTCGATGTTATACACACAAGCTTATTGATGAACAAGCAATTAGTGTACTATCAAAGAATAATCTCTTCTCTCTTTTATGTTTAGTAGAATAAAAATTATCCTTTTCTATGAATTGAGAAGAAGAAGAAAAATTGAATCATTCAATCAACTATATTGGCCGAATTCTATATGTGGTATTATATAGGTGGCCGAAATTTTGCTTCCTCTTCTATTTAGGATTGCAGAAATCTTCCTCTAAATAGACTAGGGTTGCCGCAAATCACATACCAAAAAGAGTTTGTGTTGCACCCTAATTTCCATCAACCTTTAGACTTCAAAACCTAATCCAACTCATAGATCTTTTTATTCTTTTATTGACTAAATAAAAAGACTTCTTATTTGATTAAATAAATAAAATTAATTATTTATTTTCTTATCAAACAAGTCTTTTACTTTTAATATACTACTACCAATAGTATAACTTTAGGAAATATATTTCCTGATCAGAAAAAGATTTGTTTCTTAATTAAACAATTAATTAATAAATTAACTAATTCTTATTTAATTAAAACAATGAAACAAAATAATATATTAGGTTAATATATACACCTTGCCGCCCCACTTATATAAATGGGCCATATATTATTTTCTTATTTCATTTAATCCATTGGACATTAAATAAAAGCCCACATGTGAACCAGACCCATTCTTACTAATAGAAACAAGCCCACATATCTCCTTTTAATATATTAATATAATAGTGCAGCCCATTAATTTAAATAATAGACATATTATATTCTTGATATATTAAAAACAATTCTAGATGGACCCTTAAATCGGCCCGGTAGAATATATCAAGTGATCCATGCAAATACGTGTGGATTGGGGATCTTGGCGGGCTATCTAAATTTAAGCTTCAATAGACACAACCTAATCACAATCAACAAATGATTCACTTAGGTCTAATCTATTAATTTTAACTCATTCCACTAACGAGCTAAAATTGAACTCTTAAATAAAGATAGAATAAGGAGATGTTTCTCATTCATACCCTAGACAATCTTATAGGAGATGGTGTATCCTCGTGAATAATATCAGTAATCGCCAAGAGCTCATAGACCGCCTATAGCTCTCCAAGTTACCATATTTCCTCATATGACCACATTTCGAACTTGGATACTTTGACTTGTCCAGAAGCCATGTTTTCAATAATCATTATTGAAAACTCAACGTTGAGATTTTATATCCAATACCTCAAAACATCCTTATGATGATATTATACTCTCATTTAATAAATGGAGCCACGATGTCCATATCTATAAATAAAGTCCTCTATCGATTAACAAATGTATACCACCAAACTATCGAGGATAGACTATGCTATATAATCGTACTCATTGATAGCTCTAATGATAACACTTGCAACCATAAGTCCATCATTTATCTCAGGATTAAGATAGACTCTTTGATTGTCCTCTTTAATGAAAAGACTTATATCTAGTGACGGTTCTAGATAAAGTATTTCATTGTGATCCAGTTCAATGCACCTAGTGCACTAGATTCTTTTACTCGAAAACCTTTCGATGATTTTAGACTCATCATATTCATTTGATCCAACTCAAATGCTAGTAAAAGAATTCTACAACTTTAACAAGATAGAGGTGCCCAACCTTTAACTTAAGTTGTGAACGTTATTCAAGACTAACTAAAGAATTGTGTCTACCTCATACATATCCAGATGTATGAACAATTCTTCATGTCTCATAGTCTTTTGACCTTATGATTATTTACCTTGACAATTATAATAATAAATGCTATAAGTAATTGTAAGAATCAGAATTCACTTTATTAATATGAGAAGATTGTCAATTACAATATTACACTCTTGCCATTAAGCATAATCCTAACAATCTCCCACTTGCTCTATAGCAAGTGTGTCATATCTCTCATTCCCATGTTCTCTAGATGTCCATCAAAGCTCTTCTGAGGTAGAGCCTTTGTGAAAGGATCCGCTAGATTTTTTGCTGACGCGATTTTGGTGATCGTCACGTCTCCCCTATGAACAATTTCCCTCAAAAGGTGATACTTCCTTTCAATGTGTTTACCTCTCTTATGACTTCTTGGTTCTTTCGACTTAGCCACTGTTCCACTGTTGTCACAGTGTATAGTGATCTACTTATTCGCAATAGGAACCACTTCTAAGTCAATCAAGAATTGGCGGAGCCAAACAGCCTCTTTGGCAGCTTCGCATCCAGCAACATACTCAGCTTCCATGGTGGAATCAGCAATACAAGATTGCTTGATACTCCTCCATATGACTGCTCCTCCTCCAATGGTAAACACAGATCCTGATGTGGATTTTCTGGAGTCAGAATCCGACTGGAAATCAGAATCTGTATACCCAACGGGAATTAAATCCCCTCTAGAGTATACAAGCATATAATCTCTAGTTCTCTTAAGATACTTGAAAATATGCTTGACTGCCGTCCAATGATCAGGACCAGGTTTTGATTGAAACCTGCTAACTATGCCAATAGCAAAACAAATATCTGGTCTAGTACAGAGCATTGCATACATGAGACTTCCAACTGCCGAGGCATATGGAACTCTACTCATGAATTGCTCTTCATGCACATTCTTAGGTGCTTGACCCTTAGAAAGTTTGATTCCATGTCTAAAAGGTAACATACCTTTCTTGGAATCTTGCATGGTGAATCTAGACAAGATTTTATCAATGTATGAAGCTTGGGATAATGCAATCGTTCTATTCTTTCTATCCCTTATTACTTGGATACCAAGAATATAACTTGCTTCTCCTAAGTCCTTCATATCAAATTGTTTTGCTAACCATTCTTTCACTGATGTCAATACACCTACATCGTTTCCAATGAGTAGTATATCATTAACATAAAGAATGAGGAAAACCAACTTGTCGCCTTTGATCCTCTTGTATACACAAGGTTCGTCAGGGTTTTGAATAAATCCAAAACCCTTTACAGCTTGATCGAACCTTATGTTCCAGGATCTGGATGCTTGCTTTAGTCCATATATGGACTTTTGCAACTTGCATACTCTTTCTTTTTGGCCTTTTTCAATGAATCCCTCTGGTTGCATCATGTAGATGCTCTCGTCAAGACTTCTATTAAGGAAAGCTGTCTTGACGTCCATTTGCCAAATCTCTAGGTCTAGAGATGCTGCAATGGATAAGAGTATCCTAATGGATTTAAGCATGGCCACAGGTGAGAAGGTTTCCTCGTAATCGATACCTTCTTTCTGTGTATAACCTTTAGCTACTAGTCTAGCTTTAAAGGTTTCCACCTTACCATCCATACCTCTTTTCCTCTTGTATACCCACTTGCACCCAATGGGTTTTATCCCTTTAGGCAAGTCTACAAGGGACCAGACTTTGTTATTGAACATAGTTTCAATCTCGGATTGCATTGCCTTTTGCCAATGACGACAATCAACATCCTCCATAGCTTCCTTGTACGTGTAGGGATCATCGTCGTCCGGGAGATTCTCAACAGATTCTCCTAGACCGATATATCTTTCGGGTTGTGTTCTAACCCTCCCACTACGACGAGGAATGGTAGGTTGTTGATCTTGTGTTGGAGTGGAACTTACAATTGGGCTGGGTTGTGAAACCTCTTGTGGAATTGTATCTCCTGACATCTCATTCTGGACAATTCTACTTTTGGGCACAAAATTATTCATATAGTCCTTTTTTAGAAATGAAGCATTTGTTGAAACAAATACTTTTAGATCAGAATTACTATAGAAATAATATCCTTTAGTTCCTTTTGGATACCCCACAAATATACATGTTTCCGAACGGGACTCCATCTTTTCTGTCTTTCCTTTCAACACATGTGCAGGACAACCAAATATCCTAATGTGTTGTAAACTAGGCTTTCGCCCAGTCCACAATTCATGTGAGGTTTTAGGGACAGATTTAGATGGTACATCGTTTAGAATATATATTGCTGTTTGTAGAGCATATCCCCAAAAAGAAATAGGAAGTGTTGAATAACTCAACATTGATCTAACCATCTCTAAAAGAGTCATATTTCTCCTTTCTGCTACCCCATTTTGTTGAGGTGTACCTGGTGTAGAAAGCTGAGAAACTATCCCATTATCAATAAGATATTGCTGAAACTCTCCAGATAGATATTCTCCACCACGATCAGATCTCAAGATTTTTATATGTTTCTCAAGCTGATTTTCTACTTCAGCTTTGAATGCTTCGAAATATCAAATGCATCCGACTTATGTCTCATGAGATACACATAACCAAATCTTGAGTAATCATCTGTGAAGGTGATGAAGTACTCATATCCACCTCTAGCTTGAATGCTCATAGGACCACATACATCAGTGTGTACTAGTCCTAAACATTCAGTGGCTCTTTCACCTTTGGTATTGAACGGCCTTTAGGTCATTTTACCTTCCAAACAAGATTCACAAGTTGGTAGATCATCATCCTTTAAGTCACTTAAAGGTCCATCACATACCAATCTTTTAATCCTATTAAGGTTAATGTGACCTAGGCGTAAATGCCAAAGATAGGTTTCATCTTTTGATAATTTTACTCTTTTATGATTAGGTTCCGTTATTTTTGTGTCTAACGAGTGAGAGATATTTCTATGCAAAAAGAATAAACCGTTTTCCAATGTACCTTTGCAAAAAACTTTGTCATTCTTACTAATAATAAAAGTTTTATTAAAAGTAACCGAATATCCAAACTTGTTTAAACAAGAAACTGAAATTAAATTCCTCTTGAATTGAGGTACATAATAAACGTCTATTAAATCTAAATGCCTACTAGAATCTGAAATAACTCTAATATCTCCCACTGCACTTGCTGACACTAACGTTCTGTTGCCCAAGCGCAAATTGACTTCATCTTCATTCAACCTTCTCTTTTCCTGAAACCCTTTCTTCCTTCTTTTTCTGGGACTTTGGGCAATCTCTTTTCCAATGTCCTTTTTCACCACAAAGGAAGCATTTCCCTTTGATCTTGGTTACTTTCTTGGTTTCCTTCTTGGTAGGCCCAAATTGCTTTTTCTTCTGTTGTTTCTTGACCTTCTTACGGGTCTTAACAGTAGCAACTTTACCAATCAAATGAATATCTTGACCTTCGTTTTTCACAAGGATCTTTTCAGCGCTTTGAACATCTTGCATCAGGCCCTGCAAGGTGTATTCCTTTTTGTTCAAGGTGTAGTCCAACTTGAATTGATCAAAGGAATCTGACAGTGAGTTAACTACCATATCAATTTTGGTCTCACCATCAATCTCAGCACCATTTAGTTCAGCAATATTGAGATGTGCTATAACTTTCATCATGTGATCTTTCACAGATTGTCCAGGTTTCATCCTAAGATTCATAAAAGAAGTCACTGCCTCTCTCTTAGTCGTCCTAGACCTCATAGCAAACATTTCCTCTAGAGACATCATTATATCAGCAGCGGACTCCATTCCTTCATGTTGCTGTTGCAACACGTCAGAGATAGTGGCCATAATGTAACATTTTGCCATATCATCAGAAGTCTTCCATTGCTCATACTCATCTCTTTGCATCACATTAGATTCATTATTAGGAAGGGATGGTTTAGGAGTGGTCAGAACAAACTTATGTTTTTCACTTTGTAGCAACAACCCAATTTTCCTTTTCCTTTTCCATGTTACGTAGTAATCTCCAGTTAAGGTGTTATCTTTCAGGATGTTCATAAGCGATGGGGTCATGATTTCTGATTAAAACAAAAACATATATAAGTAAATAATCATGATAATAGCACTTTTAAAAATTTATCTTGAATTAAAATAAATAATTCAATCATAAAAATTCAACGGTGATCCAACACCCATAAATATTACGCCTCCTTTAGGAGTTCGCACTATTTACTAGTTAGACTAGGTCCCACCTAATTGTTAACATAACAACCAGCGTTTTTAATTTTAGCCTTGTAATTTTTATTAACAAGAACTCTTGGGAGGATATTAATAAAATTACATTGAGTGTGTTACCAAGATATCGACCCTCAATTTTCTCTCACGAAAATCCCTCCTTAGGGAGTAGATTTCGTTTAAGTCAATTGTCTAGTCTATCGTTGTAAGGAAGTATATTGTTAAATTCCATTTATGGACGCCCCTTGGGGGGAATACCAAAAATAATAAAACTCAACTAATCTTGGAGGCCATAGGCGTTCTTGCACACCTTCTCCCACTCAATTATTTAAGTCGTGTGATTAAATCCCAAAGAATGATTTTTACCAAGTTATCTAGATGCCAATTAGATACCTAAATCATTCAATGCATGTTCATACCAAAAGAGATATATGAGTGGCACTCCTATTCTAAAATGTCATGTTATCATACAACAACAAATATTGTAATATTTAAGCAAAAATTAAATAGCAACAATTTTGGCCCATCCTAGAAAAGCAAGTAAATTACAATTGTTAGGAATACAAGATCTTCAGGTGGCCATCAACCATACGCTCATCTCTCGGCCTCCTCCCATGGACGTGCACAGCCCACAACCCCACAAAGGGGCTGCCTTGCGCAGCCCATAAGGAGACACAAGGCTGCCGTGTGCAGCCCACCAAGGATTGGGCTTGCCATGCGCAGCCCAATCCAGTCCTAGGGTGCGCATGGTGCTCGTTCTCGGTTCCGGTTGCTTCGTTTTTCTTCGTGTCTTCGAATTTTCAATACCCGAATACATTACATCATATTACGAATAAATTACTGCAGCAATTTTTTTTATTTTTTTAATTTACTGCAGTAAGATTTACAAAAAAAATACTGCACCTGATTACAAAAAAAAAATACTACACTTATTTTACATACAAAAAAAATAAAACCCTAGCAACTACAAAGAAGGAATTATGGCGATAATAGACCACCCTTCTTGTTACAAATCCGAAACAAAAATTACATTGAAATTCTAGGACCAAAATCGAGCAATAACAATTCACTTTATAAAACATATATAAATCCAAACATTCAACATGTAATTATATATGCGAATACCTAGAGTGCCATCTCTTTCTAAAACATGTATAATCACTTTGGGCTTTGTAAATAAACTCTATGTGTTATATTTATTCTATATCTATGGTTTATTCATTTGCTTGAATTGATTTCCATTATTGATTTGCTTGGATACACCCTCCTTGCATGGTTGATTTGGATTACTTGAGTAGGCAATTAGGTTGTCTAAGGCTCTATTGAATGGAAGGATTTCCAGAAATCCGACTCTACAACCATGCCCTTAATCTAATCTTGAATTAGTGGCTTTCACTATACACCCTAGGTTAGCCACTTGTGAGAGAATTAGAAGCCTCCACTATACACCCTAGGTTGGCTACTTTAGTGATTTTACGAGAACTAACCTTCGAGTAGAATTCGGTTGACAACCTCGAGCCTCATCCAATCTCAAACAGGTGGCATTCACTATACATCCTAGGTAGGCCACTTGTGAGGGAATTGGAAGCCATCACTATACACCCTAGGATGGCTACATTAGTAATAGGTTGAGCCATATCTAGATAGATGAGCATTCATGGAAAAAGTCCCGATTGAGTAACTAGCCATTGTTGGTTGCTTATGAGGGATTAATCGCTAGTAGGAGGTCTTCGCTATACACCTTAGGTTGACCTCTTGCTAGAGATATATACCAACACTATACACCTTAGGTTGGTTACATTTGTCAAAACATGCTTAATTGAGAGTTTGTTGCAATTGCCCCAAATATTCGCTTACGAGTTCATCAACTCCGTAGTTCCATCATCATTCATTCATCACTCCATTGCCATCCCATTTTATTTGCTTTCATAGTTTAGTTTATATTGTATTTTCATTCACCATCACTTTACTTTTATGCATACTAGTTATATTAATCCTAATCTTATCACCGCTACACCGATGCCTTGGTCGGGCTACCACCCCCAAGAAGGATCTGAGTGTAAGAGCATAGTTGCCATCCAGATCTCGAAACCAGGAAATAGCTAAATAGCCCTCCTGATGCCTTGGTCGGGCTTCAACCCCCAAGAAGGATCTGAGTGTAAAAGCATATTTGCTATTCAGGTCTCGAGACTAGGAAATAGCTAAACAGCCCTCCTTATGCCTTGGTCGGGCTACAACCCCCAAGATATAAAAAAAATAAATAATAAAAAAAAATGTTTGTTTTCGTGTGCAGGATCAAGATCATCATAATTCCTTACCAAATTTTTAATGAAGTATGAACAAATTGTTGTTGCGGATGCAATTCTGGTTCCTATTCAAGACCAGAAATGAAACAAGAGTTCTCAAAAATGATTCGATTTCTCATTAAAGATAAGAGGAGCCTATCCCCCGGTAAGGCTACATCCATCCAACGGGGAGCCCAACCCCAGAGCTCGGGCTACAAAAAAAAAGAAAAAAAAAGGGAAAGCTAAGCTAAATAAGAGTAAAATGAGGTGCCCACCCCCTTTTCCGGGCAATCAAAACTAGCCATGAACGAACTGCTTCAAGCTTTGGGACTATCTTGGTTTTCCTCTGCCGGTCCTCCTCCTTCATGCTGATCTTCGCCATCAACCCCCCCTTCAAGTAATTGTCCACCTCGGTTATCCTTGCCAATCACCCATCCATTTAGAGGCTCCACCTGTTGGTCAATATGATCTTCCTCCAAGACTTCATTAATCACTTCCATAACCTCAGGCGGGATAGCCTCATCAAGAAGGGCAGCCATAGACCCCGTCTGGCTCCTGTCGACCTCCATCTCTATTATAGGGGGTTCCTCGGACGGGCTCCTAACCTCTTCCCCAGCTACTAACTAGTCCTCCTCGGATCGAGAAGACAAAACTTTACTGGAAGACTCCCCGGGACTTGAAGTAGTAAAGGTCAGAGGAGGAAATGAATGATCTGTCTGGACGGGCTGTTTTCTAGCTCCTGCTTGGCTCGAAGGAACCGCCTCTTCGCCATCAGGGCGAGATAGCTCAGCAGCCTTAATCATTGTTTCCTGTCTATCCCTGTCGGCAATAGATGACAAGTCAAAGGGAAGAGGGAGAGCTTCTGCGGCCTGAAAGGAAGCATAGAAATATCGATCTTTGAAAGAGGTCTACGCGTCAGCTTGCAGCTTGGTCACCTGAGCAATCAAAGCCTGATTATCGAGGTCCAACTTCTTGGCCTCAGCTTTCCAGGATTCCCTCTGTCTGGCCCGCGGGGTAGATTGAAGATGCTCCTGATCATAAGATTGCTTCGTCCTCTCATGGTCATAGTGAAGCTCAGCCATCTCGGTCTCAACCTTTCCCTGGTTGGAGGTCATCTCTTCCACTAAAGACTGAGCCTGCTTGAGTAATCCCCTGGCTTTCTCAGCTTCGGCTACGGCTGTTGCAGCCCGGTAGCGAAGGATGGCTACTTGCTGACCCATCGCTATATTAAATTTGAAGGCTACTTGCAGCCTAGTAGCGAAGGAGGGCTACTTGGAGCTTAAATTTAGATAGCCCGCCAATATCCTCAATCCACACGAACTTGCATGGATCACTTGATATATTCTACTGGACCAATTTAGGGGTCCATTTAGAATTGTATTGAGGCATGTGGACTTGTTTCTTTTTGTAAGAATGGGTCTAGTTCACATGTGGATTTTTTATTAAGGTCCAATGGATTCAATAAAATAAGGAAAATAAAATATTGGCCCATATATATGTGTTGGGCGGCAAGGCTATTTAAAATAGCTTAATTATATTATTTTTATTTTATTATTTAATTCAATGGAAATTAATTAATTTGTTGATTAATTAATTATTTAATTAAAAGTCAAAACAAATTTCTAGTAGGAGATGGTCTCCTAAAATTATACTATTGTTGGTAGTATAATTAATATTAAAGACTATATTTGATAAGTAGATAAATAAAAGGAATTATTTATCTATTCTTATTAGGAAGTTTTTGATTTAATCATAATTTAATTATATTCAATAATTGGTTATTGAATAAATACACTTGTTAACAGAAAAATCCACCCGGGGTGAAAATCTCAATCAACACGCTCGACCCGCTACCCCGGAGGTCGCAGCGGGTGTGGTAGGTACTTTGTACCGTGGTTCTGGTAAGGTGAAAGCGAGATAGATGCCATTGTAGGAGAACAACCAGTCCCTCCCATCTGGTGCAGTAGGCTGGTACCCGGTCTTGGTATCTGATCATGGTACCTAGTCACCTCTCTAGGTGCCTTCAATAATCCCCTGCCCTAGATAATGAGCCAGGAGAGGTACATGAGAGCTAGGACCAGCATGGTCGATGCCTAGCACGCATACATGCATTCATACAAAGAGACAGATGGAAGAATGACAACTCTTTTAGTAGTGGTGGACTGACCTAGGGGGAAAAGCATCACGATTGATCACATGCTGAAAAACCCCAGGCAGTATCCACTGGAAGGGCGAAAGACCCTTATTTATATTTATATATTACGAGAGGTGCTCTAGAGAGCTTACATTAATACAAACTGAGTCCTAGTAGGTCACAGTTAGAGGGGTACCATTTGGTACCGGTACATTCATGGTGAAAACTGACATACATAGCAGTCGATACAATGGTGGTGTAGAGGTAATTCGGGTAGGGTCCCTTTTACACTCCAGGCGATGGCGAACTCATATTCCTAGTGGAGAAGTGGGCGAAATCTGGGATCGGAGACATGGAGATGTTGGAAAGCTGTTGGAGATATGGAGATACTGGAGGGCTGTTGGACTGTGTCTATTGTTCTAACCCCCTTATTGGAGAGAACTTGGTCATATTTATATGTTCTTATTCTTGTTGCCCACTCCACTAATTAATTCGCAATCAAAGGAACATTGACCTGGCATTAATAGAGTTGAATATTCTCTCATTAATGGCGTTGGGAATGGCCATTAAAGAGTTGACTGATCTTGTCATTGATGGGGCTGATTATCTCCATTAATAGAGTTGACTGATTCCCTCATTAATGGCATTGTGAATAGCCAATAAAGAGTTGACTGATCTTCTCATTAATAAGGCTGATTATCTCCATTAATAGAGTTGATTGATTCCCTCATTAATGGTGTTGTAAATGGCCATTAATGGAGTTGACTGATTCCTTCATTAATGGCGATGATTATCTTCATTAATTACAAGAGAGGTCAACTTTCTCTTTTACGTTGCTTGAAGGAGAATTCTGACTCTATATCCTGGTGGTATGGTACACTGGTGTGCCGGAGTGCTTATTGGCGTGGCGCTTCTTCTAGCATGCTGATACCTCTTCCTAGTTCCATTCTTCTTACTTGGCGGGTAGGATACATATTCTAGTTAGATCCTAGACTGATATCGCGGTACTTGGGTACCGGGTAGATGTCGCGGTATCTAGGTACCAGGTAGGAGGTATCGTGGTACCTAGGAACCAGGTAGGAGGTATCGTGGTATAGCCTTACTTGGTACCTGGTAGACTGTGAGACGTGGTACTGACTTCTTTCCGGTTCATGGTGTAGAGCATCCCCGGTATCTAGGTACCGGTCCCGATCTAGGTTGTACTAGGTACCTGCCAAAATGGAAAATTCTTGCGAAAAATGACTGTTAACAACACTATTTGAGTTGGATTAGGAGTCTTGGTGTGGAAAAGAAATCTATTAACAGATTTTTCTGGTAAAGGACAAAGGGAGAAGTTTCCAACAGAGACCTATCTTGGAAGATTCATCCAAATATTCCCAGAGACCTGCAAGATCAGTACCATCACCTAGATGGAGCCAATATACGGCGAGGTTGGGACCTCGACTATCCATCTATCTAGATAGGGTATCATTCCCGAGAGTTTGTATCTCGCCTTATTGAAGCTCTTGATACTAGCTCAAGACTAGCACGATGATAGCTCGCACGCCCAGCATCCTGCAAGCATCTCGACGTCGATCAAGGTACCAGGTTTCTCCATACCTACCTCAGTGCTACCTCGATATCCACCTTGGTGTTACCTCGAATCCTGCCTGATACTCAGTATGATCATTCGTAGCTCCTCCAAGGCAAGTACCTTACCTCCCAAGCAATACGATAGGGAACATGAAGACATAAGCACCATTCCAGTAGGAAGCAAAACAAGCTTATCAAAATGAGGTGTCGGCGCTACCTTCCATCAGAACTCACGATCAGAATCTTCCTCCAAGCTCCCCGAAAAAGGAAAGTTGACTCCATTTCCATCAAGCTCCACGAAGAAGGAAAGTTGACTCCATCGCCAAAATAAAGCGCCATTAATGACCCTATGGTCGATCGAATCATAATTTTAATTCGCCATTGATTAACGGGATCTAATCCCTTGCCTTCAGCTCCACACAAATGCTTTTCAACGCTTAAAATAGGACTCCATATAATCTTCATTAAAAACAACTGGATTTTGAGGAGATTAGGGGAGTACTATATATACGGCATTGAAGGGTAAAGCAAAGGGGGAGGCTTCTTGGAGTATTCTTGATCACCAGAACGAGAGAGAGGAAACTCGATGGAGGTATATATCGATGATATGATCACGAAGTCTCAGAAATCTGAACATCACCAAGATCACCTCCGCCAGACTCTCCAGATAGTCAGGGAAAATCAGATGCGTTTAAATCTAGCTAAATGCACCTTCGAGGTTACAGCCGGGAAATTTCTCTGATTCTTGGTCCACGAAAGAGGAATTGAAGCTAATCCCGAAAAGATCAAAGCTATCCTGGATCTTGAATCTCCCACCTCACTGAGACAAGTGCAGGGTTTGACCGGGCGAATCGCAGCCCTGTACCGTTTCATATCGCGGTCCACTGACAAGTGCATCCCATTCTTCAAGGCAATTAAACAAGGGAAGAACATGAAATGGGACCAAGGCAGCGAGAGAGCTTTCCAGTCATTAATAGAGTACCTCGCTAGCCCGCCCATGCTAGCTATCCCGGTACCAAGAGAAGAACTACAGTTATACCTGGTAATGTCTGAAACCCCCGCTAGTGGAGCTTTAGTGAAAGAATGCGGAGATGGAGCCCAGCGCCCTGTCTACTATGTGAGCCGCGCCCTAACCAAATTAGAAAGGAACTACGCTCTCCTGGAAAAGCTCGCATTTGCACTGGTAGTAGCAGCCAGGAAGCTCCGCCCTTATTTCCTTGCTTACACCATCGTGGTAGTTACTGATCAACCTTTGCGACAGTTTCTTCAAAGGCCGGACGTGTCAGGAAGACTGGTGCTGTGGGCCCTTGAGCTTACCCAGTTCGACATCAAATACAAAGCCAGGACTACCATTAAGGCCCAGGCTTTGGCAAATTTCATGGTAGAATTCAGTGCGATCCCCGATCAGGGTGCTCCCCCGAGCCCGATTCGAGCTCCTTCGAAGGAACAAGAACCCACAGATTGGCCCACCGATCGAAACATCTGGATCCTGTATACTGATGGAGCATCAAATCAAGCAGGAAGTGGTGGTGGGGTAATTCTAACAGACCCAGAGAAAGTCGAGTGCTGCCATTGTTTCAGATTCGGGTTTAACACCACCAATAATGAGGCTGAATATGAAGCCTTGTTAGCAGGGATGAGAGCGGCAATAGAGCTAGAAGCTGATTACCTCCTTGCCAAATGCGATTCACAGTTGGTAGTCAACCAAATAACTGGTTTATACCAGGCCAAGGGGGATAATATGATAGCCTATCTCAAAAAGTGCAATAGCTGTTGCCTCGCTTCAAGGGCTTCATGATCGAACAGATACCTAGGCAGCAGAATCATCGAGCTGATGTCCTAGCCAAGATAGTTGCTAATGGAGGACAAGCACTGCCGAAAGGAGTTCCGCTCCAGGTAATCACTGTATTAAGAATTTCTGAAGGCAAGGAAGTAAACCCCGTGGAACGATTTCCATGCTGGATGGATCCTATCGTGGAATACCTTCAATCAGAAAAGCTCCCAGAAAACCCCTATAAGTTCCTCATATTTTGATTGGCTTATTTAGTTGGCAAACAACATTGGGGATTATTCTTTGTAAGGATAAATTAGGCCTCATTGGGTGTGATCAAGCTTCAAGGACATCACCTCTCTTAAGAGCACTTCAAAGGTATCTCACCAGTTTAACTCTCTTTAAAGAGATCTAGTTGCACACACTCACTTGCATGCATTATGTTCTTATCTTCATGTTATTGAATGATGTATTGTATGCCACTTTTCACACTCCACACTTGCACATTTTGCACATCACTTAGTGTGTTGAGTTTGCCCAGAATAGAAAATTTCTTCTCTTACCGCGGCCTAGACCGCTTGGCAAGACATGCTTGCACCGCGGCATACAGAGCGGTATACCTCAATAGGGTAATGCTTCCTGTACCGCTTCTTGTACACCTGCACGCATAGCGACCCAAGTCGCGGTGTTGTCCAGTAGGCCTCTGTTGCCAATACCGCGGCCTATGCACCTGCATGCACAGCGCCCTACACCGCGGTGTTGTCCAGACGGTGCACTGCTGTGTGTACCGCGGTCTAGACACTTACCTGCGACGCGGTCCATCTAGCGGTATTGACGGGATTTTGTGCCCTAAGTTCAAAACGACACTGTTTTGACTAGGGCTCCCTTATATATACTCTCTCTTCTTCCTTGCTCGTTTTTATGAGTTCAAGAAGCCATTTTTGAGAGGCCAAGCTTCCTTTAGAGAGAGAAACTCCCAAGAACTCATCTTTACTCAACCAAACTCAAATCCATGTGCATCTAACAGCTTCAAGCATCATCTCATCATGGATTCTTCTTGCTTTCATTGACTAGGTAACTTGAACATGCCCAAAATCTCATTGTATTTATTTATGTTCTTGTTTGCCTAGGGTTAGCTCTTTTATATGATTTTATTGCATATCTTTATGTTTATTGGCATTTATAACATGTTTGAGTTGTTGTTTGTTGGTTGAGAGCTTCGTTCATTAATAGCTAGCATTTAGGACGATTTTACCCTTCTAGCTAAATCTTCATGCATTTGCATTTAGATATTGATATCTAGGATTTGCATTTATTGACATCTTTAAATCCTTAGATAAGCATTTAGTGTTGCCTAGCATTAATTGCATGTTTGAATATCTTTTACATATTCACATAGGTTGTTTAACCTCTTCACTGATTGTTAAGCTTTGTGACTAAGTGGGTTAGTGCACAAGCTTGTGGTCTAGAATCACTAGTAAAGGCCCGTTGGGTAGAGTGAAAGGGTTAGTGAGCAAGTAGGTGTGACTTGAGGTCAACCTAGGTTGTAAACTTTCGTTCAAATAGTGGATTTGAGGACCGTATGTGGCTAGAAGGATAGCCCGTGAGTTTTGCCCAGTTGGAGGGTTTCTCACGTAAATCAATCCTTGTGTTTTTTATTGTTTTTCGCATATTTATAATGGATTGATTGATTGCTAATATGGGGCAGGATTATTATAATTGATTAAGTCGAAGAGTTGGTAATAAATCAACTAAAACCTATTCACCCCCCTCTAGGTTGTATTAGACACACTTTGTGTATTTTCAACCCCGATCAAGCTCGCAAGATCAAAAGAACCTCGGTTCAACACTGTTTGATAGAGGGGCACCTTTACCGCAGAGGTAGATCACTCCCCTTGCTCAGATGCCTACATCCTGAGGATGCGAGTTGGGCGTTAGGGGAAGTGCATTTCGGGGACTATGGAAATCATATCGGAGGAGAAGCATTGGCCTACCAGGTGCTACGCATGGGATATTTCTGGCCGACTCTACACCACGATGCAAAGCATTTCGTACAGTCTTATGAACCGTGTCAGAAAATGGCTAACCTGCATCACCTACCTCCAGAACGGTTATCAACCATCAGCTCACCGTATCCGTTTGCATTCTGGGGAGTGGACCTAATTGGACCCCTCCCAACCTCGCCAGGTCAGCAGAAGCATGCAATCGTGGCTATTGATTACTTCACCAGGAGGGTGGAAGCAGAACCCCTCTCCAGAATTACTGAAGCACACAACAGAGTTCATCAAGAAAAATGTGGTTTGCAGATTCGGGACTCCGATGGTCATCATCACGGATCTGGGTAAGCAGTTCGACAACGCCAGATTTTGGGAATTCTATGGAAGTTTGGGGATTGAACTCTGCTTTGTATCCATGGCGCACCCCCGGACTAATGGCCTAGTGGAGGCCACAAACAAAATCATCAAGAGGCTCCTTAAGAAAAAACTTTAGCAGAAGAAAGGAAGATGGGATGATGAACTCCCTGACGTACTATGGGCATATCGCACCACCAAGAGGACCGCTACGGGAGAAACCCCCTACTCGCTAGCTTTCGGGGTAGAACCCGTCCTTCCTATAGAACATAAGCTTGTCTCCTTGCGGGTACAACATTTTGACCCCGATGGAAATGAAAACAAGCTGAGGGCCAGCCTGGACCTCCTAGAGGAGAAGCAAGACAGGATAGCCGAGAGAGTAGCGGTTTACCAGAACTGGATTACTCGTTACTTTAACAAGAAAGTGAGAAGTCGAAGCTTCAAGGAAGGGGATATGGTGCTCAGGACATCCAGTGGACCACACTTGGAATGCTGATCATCTCAAGAGATTCTACCCATAAATTCTGCAAGGCAAGTCGACCAGGATTATTCCTAAACGACTGACAGAGAATATTAGTAGTCGTGAGTACTGGTATTTTTCTTTTTTTCCTTTGATCATCAATAAAGAATGTTTCGTTCTCCATTTGTTCTTGCCTACATTTGTCTACATCCACCTGCTTTACATCGCCAATTGAATTCCCCATGATTGTCACTTTAAAACCAGGAGAGCTGCATAGCATTCCTGATTCCCTGGACCGGATAGATCCCTCTAGGAGGATCGCCATAAAACCAGGGAAGCTACATAGCACTCCTGATACCCTAGATCGGATCAGTCCATCTAGGAGGTTCGCCTCAAGACCAGGAAGGACCATATGGTCTTCCTGCTGCCCTGGCCGGGTACCACCCCCTACCAGGAAGGATCCAGTACGTAAAAGCATAGTTGCCCGATGGATCAGACCTTGGTCGGGCACCACCCCCCGCTAAGAAGGATCTGGATAGTAAGTGCATAGTTTCCAGCGAGATCAAGGCCTTGGCCGGGCACCACCCCCCACCGAGAAAGACCAGGTACTAAAGTGGCCTTAGTTGCCTACCTGGATCTTGCTGCCAGTGTTTATTCGCCATTGTTTTCACCAGGATACCATGAATCCTGCAAACAGGAATGCAAGGTACCCAAGTATGATCGCCTCAAGACCAGAAAGGACCATATGGCCTTTCTGCCGCCCTGGCCGGGTACCACCCCCCCCCCTAGGAAGGATCCAGTACGTAAGACCATAGTTGCCCGATGGATCAGACCTTGGCTGAGCACCACCCCTTGCTGAGAAGGATCTGGATAGTAAGAGCATAGTTTCCAGCTAGATCAAGGCCTTGGCCGGAAACCACCCCCCGCCGAGAAAGACCAGGTATTAAAGTGGCCTTAGTTGCCTACCTGGATCTTGCTGCCAGTGTTTATTCGCCAATTGCTTTCGTCAGGGTACCACGACTCCTACAAACAGGAGTGCGAGGTACCTCGTACACCACCATTTTCGCCAAGGTACTAAGATTCCTAAAACAGGAAGGCGAGGTACTGAGATTCACCAAATTTTTGATTCGCCAAGGCACCAAAGCTCCTACAAGTAAAGGAGCGAGGTACCCAGTTTCACTAGAATACTCCCCTGGAGACCTAGGTTCCATGAAATGGAAAGCTAGGTACTCAATCATTCGACGAGGTTCCTAGTTTTGCTAGACTACTCGCCATACTGCCAAGACTCTCAGAACTGGAGCGCAAGGTACCATGGTACCAATCAACTACTTCATTCTCATCAGATTTTATGAGTTACCAAGTTTTGATTAAGTCAAGTTTAAGCTGGGGACTCTTGCCCGAGTCTATGCTACAATCAGAAGCGTGTGACTAAATTAAATCGACAGATATAGGTAGAAGTGAGTTTTTCTTTTCATTGATCAAATCGGGGAACGCTGCTCTTATTTTAAGCTATATACAAGATGCAAGAAAAAAAGAGACAAGAAGATAAAGTGGAGGTCTGAAACAACCAGTTTCCTCTCTAATTTCTCACCTACTTACTAGATCTGCCTACCTCGCAACATTGATTTAAATCAGAATCTATATTGACGGTGCTGCCATGAACCCTGGAAGTAGGAGCAGAGGCCGTGTTGGGATCAGTAAGAATAGGAAGGAAATAAGGATTCCCCTCCCACGTCCAAGATACAACGGGGCACAAAGTCACGGCTCGACCAGGTTATGCCTACAGCATTGGCAAGGCCGCAGCGTCAAAGCCCACCATTCATCATGATCCTGGGAATCTCTACTTTCCCTGTTCCTCTGGTAATTAAATCCACCAAGTACAGCTCTTTCCAATATAACAAGCATCCTGCCAGTCACAGAGCCGACATCTCCTCCTCCTCCCACAATGTCAGGTGATAAGACGATCATCGGTCAACCTATAGAGACTGCCTGCTACAAAGAAAAAATTGATTGTTTGAAGACCCACCTAACAAATAAGGGGTATTTATAGAGGGAAAGATCGAATAATCAATGAGAGGATAAAGTTATTTATGTACACAACATTCGATACACGGGAAAGGGAAGCCTCGCGGAGTGTGTTTTCCCCTTAAGGCTTAATGATTGGGATAATCGAACCTATCCTGGATCGACATCTAGAAGGAAAGTTGAATACAAAATCCGATCCAATAATGCCTACATGGAAACCCATAAAAAATGAAGCGCCCCGGTCTATGAAGGTTGAGGTCTTGGTATTTTTCCCGGACCATTCGCGGTATTAACTCCCGGATCACTAAATTCCCACCTGGGTACTAAGAATCAACCTGGAGCAAGCATTTCAACCTGGGATGTAATAAACTATACACGCATGGAGTCAAGAAGAATAAAGAAATTCTCATTACTAGAACCGGGGAGCCCATCCCCCGATCAAGAGCAAAAAAAAAAATGAATAACATTATCAAGGTGTTACTGATCAAGGGATCAAGCTGGTTCAAGCATCCTCCTGCTTCTGAGTGGCTGTCTCCTCGCCAGCTCCACCAATTACGGTTTCCCCTTCTTCAATGCCGGATGGAGCCACGTCTGTTTCCTAGAAACCCACAGCAACCAAAATCTCCATTGGAGATGGATCTCCTTGAATCTCCCCTCCAACTTCCTCGATCAGAGCAGCCTGACCTTCCTTTTCCTGGGCAGGGTCAGATGATGAGATAGGCAGGAAAACTTTTCCATCATCAGTAGCAGACAGATCTACTACCTCCTCACCAAGCTCTACTAGAGAAGCAAAGGAGGCAGAAACCCCTCATCCAGCCTAGGCCACACCAACCTCAGGATCCTTCAGATTTGGGACTGATCCATCATTGCCTGGTAGAAGAAGGGAGATAGAGTCCTGGTCCGGTCCTCCTACTACTCCAATATCTCCAACAACCTAGGAGGGCCTAGCCACATCAGAAGGTGCTGCCCCAGCTAGCTCAGCAGCCTTTGCCATGATCTCCTCCCGGTTCCACCCTACAATGTCACCTAAATCGAACGGAGGAGGGAGAGCTAGGGCCACTTGGTAACCAGAAAAAAAGTAACCATCCCCGAAGGCGGTATCTACCTGGGCATCTAGATTGGCCACGCTACTTCGAAGGGACTGGTTTTTTTTCTCCAGCTCCATTACTCTCTCCTTTGCAATATCCCTCTCCTCCTTACGATGGAGGGACCTGAGTTTCTCCATATCCAGGGCATGCTGCATCCTCTCCCTGTCAACCTTAGCTTCGTCAGCTTCCTTTTGGGTATTCGCCAACGACTGGTTCAAAACTTCTATTCCCTGAGTAACCTTAGCGAGCTCCTCTCTAGACATCTCCAGCTCTGCTGTAGCACCCCTTACTTGCTCCAGAAGGAGGCCAACCTGTTGGCTCATGGCCATATTGAATTTAAACGCCTGACAAAAACAATGCACTTGTCAGAATATTCTTAACCTCTTACCCGAACAAACGATTAAAATAAGGTAGCTTACCTCAACTAGAAGGGCAGACCCCCTTCTAATTAGAAGCTCAATCGGCATGGCGGTCATGACATCTAGACCCCCACCTGGGCAGGAAGCTGCGAAGTGGGCCAGAACTTCATCATGGCTGCTGTCCTTCGACGTCGACCGAGCCTTATCTCGAGGCACCACCTGCTTCTTCATAGCAGAGTCAGAACTTTTCTAGACCTATTTAGGCTGACCAGATGCTACATCAGGAGAAGATTATAAGTGCCTCACTTTATGATTGGCTTATTTCGTTGACAAAATCACAATTGGGGTTAATCATTGTAAAAGGGTAGATTAGGAATTGAAGATCTTCCATTTGACTCCAAGTGCTTCAAGGAAGGTAGATTACTTGACTCTACTTTTACTTGAAGGGATATAGTTGCACACACTCACTTGCATGCATTATATTCCTGTTTACATACAATTGAATGATGCATTGTATGTCACTTTTCACACTCCACACTTGCACATATTGCACATCACTTTGTGTGTTGAGTCTGCTTAGAAAATAGGGTTTCTTCTATTTCCGCTACCTAGACCGCTTGGCAAGCACTGCCTGAACCGTGACATACAGAGCGGTAATCATCAGTTGGCTCATACTGCCTGGACCGCATCCTGTACACATGTACGCCCAGCGGTCTGTGAAACGGTAAACTTCTGTAGGCCCCTGCTGCCTAGACCGCGGCCTGTGCATTGCACGCACAGCGGTCCCAACCGCGATGTTGTCCAGTAGGCACACTGCTGCGTGTACCGCGGTCTGGACAACTTGCCCGAGCCGCGGTACGCACAGCGGTAATGACGAGATTTTGTTACTGTTTTCAAAACGGTGTCATTTCATCTAGGACTTGATATATATATGCCATTTCCTCTTCCTTGCCTTTTTAGACCTTCAGAACTTATTCTTTTTCATTCCTTTTAGAGTTCAAGAGTGTCTTGCAAGAAAAGATAGCAAGAAACCATTTTTATTGTGCAAAACCCAATCACCCATCATTCATTCATGGTTCTATCATCATCTAGCTTTATCTAGGATGTTTCTAAGCATGGGTCTTCATCAACATAGCTTACTTGGTAAGTAGAACACCACTCTCATCCATCTTTGTGTTCTTGCTTAACAAGAAATCTCTTTTATGTTTCTTATGCATCTAGTTTATAATTTTTCATTATAAATAGAGATTTTGGTTGATGTTTGGGTTGTTGTACTGTGATAGCTATTGCATCTAGGAATGCTTTGATTTCATATAGCTAGGTTATATGTGTGTCATATAGCAACATGATATCTAGGAATGTTTGAAGCACTCATACATGACTAGATAAGCATTAAATGTGTTGACCTTGCATTTTGTGCATTTAGAATATCATCATATTCACTTTAGGTTTCTTATCTCTTCTTTTAAGTGTTAAGTCTTGTATTTGCCTTGGGTAGTATACAAGCAAGAGCCTAAAATCACTATTAAAGGCCTGCGGGTAGCAAGAACGGATTAGTAACCGATTAGGTGTTATGTGGTCAACCTAGGTTGTAATCATGGATTTGAGGGTTCAATTGGCGATTAGGCCCGTGAGTTTTTACCCAGTTGGAAGGTTTCTTACGTAAATCATATCAACGTGTCATTTTGTTTATTCCGCATTTTATTATGGCTATGATTGATTGTGTTAGAGATTAGGGGTTGTGTTGTTTTATTTTGATTAATTAAAAAGATGGCATTTAATTTAACAAAAACCTATTCACCCCTCCCCCTAGGTTAGTTTTATCACTCTTAATGTATTTTCAATTGGTATCAGAGCGGGTTCCTTCACATAATTAGGAGATCCGTTGCTCTCTAAGAGTGTTTTGCATTAGATTTTTTTTGGTTAGTGTGTCTTGCTTGTTTTCTTGTTTCTTTTTGTTGATTGATTGCATTCATCTCATTTACCCTTAAACACCATGAGTGGAAACGCATATGAGCGAGAGGGAGCATCGAGTTCAAGACCTCCACTTCTGACAGGGGTTAATTATTCATCATGGAAAGGAAAAATGGAATCCTACCTATGCCAAATTGACGATCGAGTTTGGATAGTGATTGAGTATGGTTACACATCACCTACCAAGACTCTCGAAGATGAAAGCATCGTGCCCAAGCCTAAGTCGGAATGGGATACTAAAGACTTTGAAGCCTCTAAATGGAACAACAAGGCCATGCATGCAATCTTGTGTGCGGTGGATGAGAATCAACACAAGCTAATCCAAACCACAAGGAATGCACCTGAAGCATGGAAAATATTGGAGATGGCACATGAAGGAACCGATGTAGTGAAAGACTCCAAACTACAAGTCCTTCAAACTCAATTTGAGTCCTTGAAGATGGAAGATCACGAGTGCTTCAATGACTTCCAAGTGAAGCTAATGGATATCGTCAACCAAAGTCATCAATTAGGCGATCCCTATACAGATAAAAGGATAAACCAAAAGATTATGAGGTCTCTCCTGGAGAGATTTCATGCAAAGGTGACCGCTATTGAGGAGAATAGCGAATATAAGAAGATGAAGCCAATTGAGATAATTGGCAAGTTGTTGGCCTTTGAGTCAAGAAGAGCCACTACTTCAACAACACTTCATAAGAAGCAAAAGAGCATTGCATTGAAGACCTCCAAGGAAGAAAGGGAGGAAGAAGATTCGGATGAAGAAATGGCTCTTATGGTGAAGAGGTTCAAGCAATTCATGAAGTTTGAGAAGAAGGAGATGGGCTCCAAGGGAAAATTTGTGAAGAAGAAGACTCCTTTTAAAAAGGTTGAGAAAAGTGAAGAGAAGGACTCCAAGAAGAGTATTCAATGCTATGAGTGTAGTGGGTATAGTCATATTGCCCCCGAATGTGCCAACTTAAAAAAGAAGAAGAAAGGAAAGGCGATGGTGGATACTTGGAGTGATAGTGAAGACTTAGAGGAGGAAGAAAAGTCTTCAGATGATGAAGACCAAGTTGCAAACTTCATTGCCTTCTCATCATCTTATAATAGCAAAGAAGTTATGAGTGACCAAGAAGAGAAGAATGACAAGCTAGAAGAAGAAGATGATGACTTAAGTAATGGGAGTACTTCATCCGAGTCCAAGCATGAATTCGATAAGGAGATGGACTATGAAGACTTCATGGAATACTTCAAAAGTTCTAGAGCTAAGAAGAAAAAAAAGATTCAAGAGTTGAAAAGGAAGAACATTGAAGTGACCACCAAGATGATTTACTTAAGTGAAGAAGTGAAAAGAACAAGAGAAAGGGAAGAGAGCTTAAAGTTGGAACTTGTTGTGGTTAAGAAAAGTGAAGAATGCTTAAGGAAGGAGTTTGAAGAGGCAAAATGAGTAATTGCCAAGATGACCTCCGGAACCGAGAAGCTTGACAAGATGCTATCAATTGGAAATAGCCCTAGTGATAAGAGGGGTTTGGGATATGAGGAAGATGTGAGTACTACATCCTTGAAAAAGACTACCTTTGTCAAGAGTCAAGAAGTTGAAGAATTCAAAGTCCCACAACAAGTTACAAGAAGGATTGAAATTGGAGAATACTCAAAACATGCTCAAGTCAAGATTCCAACAAGGGCTCAACCAGAACAAGATAGATCATTTCAATAAAGACCTCGACATGAAAGTATCCCTCATTCACAATCAAGGATCATGTATGATCAACAAGGAAGACATGCTACTTTGGCTCAACCACAAAGGAGAGAGTTTGTTCAACATCAAAGGACTACTCAAAAGAGAAGGAAACCTCAAATGGTTGCACAAGGCTATGGTATGAATTCCTACTTTACTCCTACTTGTCATTATTGTGGTACGGAAGGCCATATAAGGCCTAATTGCTTTAAGTATATCAAATTGTGTAGATTTGAAAATATGATTGAGAAGAATATGCTTAGAAGAGCCAAAAAGCATGCATCTAGGGAACTTAGAGCAAATAAACCAAAGGCTCCTAGGATTGATAATGTTGCTCCTAGGTGGACTAGAAAAAATGAATATTTTTGCTGTGTGGCTCAAGTGGCTTTGAAAGCCAAGGCCTCCAACACTTGGTATCTTGATAGTGGGTGTTCTAGACACATGACCGGAAACAAGAGTTTCTTTGAGACTCTTATGATGGAGGATGGTGGATTTGTCACCTTTGGTGATGGTTCACGGAAAAAGGTCATAGGGAAAGGTAATATATCTATTCCCGGTTTGCCCTCCTTGCTCAATGCTCTATATGTAGATGGCTTGCAAGCTAATCTCATTAGTATATCACATTTAAGTGATAAAGGGCTTTCGGTTATGTTTGGCAAAGTTGATTGCTCTATTCTTAAGGAAAATGGGCAAGTGCTTCTAAAAGGCAAGATATCAAGTGACAATTGTTATTGTCTTGAGTCTAGTAACATCTCTTGTAACTTGTCTAGTTGTGATCAAGTTGAGCTGTGGCATCAAAGATTTGGCCATATGAATTATGGTGACTTGAAAGTCCTTGAGAGGTTGAATGTTGTGAGAGGCCTTCCCAAGCTTGGGAAGAGGTTTGAGGGAGTTTGTGGAACTTGTCAACAAGGGAAGCAAACTAAAAGCGTGCACAAGAAAGGAAAATTCTTGTGTACCAATGAGCCATTGGAACTCCTTCATATGGACCTTATGGGTCCCATGCAAACCGAGAGTCTAGGTGGTAAAAGGTATATCCTTGTAGTGGTTGATGACTTCTCTAGGTTCACATGGACTTACTTCCTTAGAGAGAAGTCCGAAGCTTTTGAGAAATTCAAAATGCTATGTGTCAAAATTCAAAATGAGAAAAATTCTCACATTAGGAGCATTAAGAGAATTAGAAGTGATCATGGGAAAGAATTTGAGAATAGTAGCTTTGAGAGTTTCTGTAATGGTCTAGGTATTTCCCATGAATTCTCGGCTCCTAGAACTCCCTAACAAAATAGAGTTATGGAAAGGAAGAATAGGGTTTTACAAGAGATGGCTCGGGTGATGTTGCTTAGCAACAAGGTTCCTAGGAATTTATAGGCCGAAGCCGTTAATACGGCTTGTGATATAGGGAATAGAGTTTTCCTTAGATCCGGGACCAAACAAACATCCTATGAGTTATGGAAGGGTAGAAAACCCAATGTTAGCTATTTCCATATCTTTGGTAGTAAGTGCTATATTCTTAATGACCGTGATCAACTTGGCAAGTTTGATGCCAAGAGTGATGAGGGTATTTTCATTGGATATGCACTCAATAGCAAGGTCTATAGAGTTTTTAATCTAAAAACTCGAAGTGTCATGGAATCATCAAATGTTGTCATTGATGATTGTAGGCCCAAAAATGTTGACCATGAGGAGGATGTTTGTGAGAATGGTAACCTTCCTTTGAAGGAGTGTGGTGAGACTTCAAGTGATGTGAAGTCAAGTCTTAGTGAAGAGAATAATCAACCTCTTGATAGAGATCCTTCTTTGGACTCTAAAGAACCCGCTCCATGGGTTAGACATCTTTACAACAAGAATGACATTCTTGGAGATTTGAATGAAGGTGTTAGGACTAGGCGTCAAATAGCTAATCAAATTAGCTATACTTGTTACACCTCTCAAGTTGAACCCAAAAAGGTTGATGAAGCCTTGAATGATGAGTTTTGGATTCTTGCCATGCAAGAAGAGCTAAACCAATTTGAAAGAAATGAGGTTTGGACTCTAGTTCCTAGACCCAAGGATACTAATGTCATAGGCACCAAATGGGTTTATAGGAACAAGTCGGATGAGGATGGCAACATTGTACGCAACAAGGCTAGGCTTGTGGCACAAGGATACTCTCAAATTGAGGGTATTGACTTTGAGGAGACTTTTGCTCCCGTTGCCCATCTTGAGTCTATAAGGCTTCTCTTGTCCATTTCTTGTGTGAATAAGTTCAAACTACACCAAATGGATGTTAAGAGTGCCTTCCTCAATGGCTTCTTGCATGAGGAAGTGTTTGTTGAACAACCCAAGGGGTTTGTGGATCCACACCACCCCAATCATGTCTATCGCCTCAAAAAGGCACTTTATGGTTGAAACAAGCACCGATGGCTTGGTATGAGCGCCTCACTCTGTATCTTGTTGACAATGGCTACTTAAGAGGTAGTGTTGACAAGACCTTGTTCATCAAGTGCAACAAAGATGAGCTTTTCATAGCTGAAATTTATGTTGATGATATTGTATTTGGTTCCACCAATGAGTCAAAAGTGAGACAATTTGTTGATGTCATGTCTCTTGAATTTGAAATGAGCATGGTTGGTGAACTAAATTACTTCCTAGGCATGCAAATTAAGCAAATGCATGATGGGATTTTCATATCCCAAGCTAAGTATGCCAAAAGCCTAGTGAAAAAGTTTGGTCTTGACAATGCCAAACATCTTGACACACCCATGAGTACTACTTTGAAGTTAAGCAAGGATGCTAGTGGTAAAAGTGTTGATCAAAGCTTGTATCGTGGCATGATAGGTAGTTTGTTATACTTGACCGCAAGTAGGCCCGATATCTCCTTTAGTGTGGGTGTTTGTGCTAGGTACCAAGCCAATCCCAAAGAATCTCACCTTGTTGCGGTGAAGAGGATCATTCAATTTCTGAATGGTACCTCCAATCATGGGATATGGTACTCCTTTGACACTAATCCAAATCTTGTTGGATTTAGTGATGCCGATTGGGCGGGGAATTGTGATGATAGGAAGAGTACATCGGGCGGTTGTTTTTTTCTAGGCAACAACTTGGTGTCTTGGTTTTGCAAGAGGCAAAACTCAATTTCCCTATCCATGGCCGAGGCGGAATATATAGCCGCCGGTAGTGCTTGTACCCAATTGTTGTGGATGAAGCAAATGCTAGCCGACTATGGCTTAGAGCAAGGCACTCTTACTTTGTTTTGTGACAACATGAGTGCCATCAACATTTCAAAGAATCCCGTCCAACATTCTAGGACAAAGCACATTGACATTAGACATCATTTCATTAGAGAGCTAGTTGAGAGCAAAACTATTGCTTTGGAGCATGTGGGAACTAATGAAAAACTAGTGGACTTATTTACAAAGCCCTTAGACACCATTAGGTTTGGCAACCTTAGTAAGTCTATTGGGATTTGTCATTTGGCTTGAAATGGTATGTCTTGACCCCATATGGGGAGCTCAAGCAAAGAGAGCAAATTGGCATGAAAGTGCATTGTGCTACATTGATATATTTTACGCTCCTTCATTAATTGCTTGAGATGATCGGTTGTGCATATGATTATGTTATTTTCTTAATAAGTGTGAAAATTGCTTTTCTAGTAATCCATGTTATATTTATGTTCAAACATGCATTTTTGGACTACGAGATTTACTTTGGAAGTACAATTTGAATGACCTATAATTGATCTCCATGACATGATGTTTTTATTAATGACATGCTTTAAGTTGATATGCATGAAGACGTATTTTTTATTGCTTAAACATGAATGCAAAACTGTATGCATAAGCAAATGAGAAGACTAAACTAAATAAGGACAATGTGTCTATTCAATAAATAAGGATGTCTCATCCAAATTTAGTCTTCTCTCTCTCTTTATTCGTTGAACAAGGCTACTATCATACGGGTATCTTACTCGGAAAAATCAAATAGGATGCAAAAAGTCGCTCATGTCTTGTTTTGCTTATAAAGTTTGATATAGCTGCTCTTTAATCTGACTTTCGTATAAACAATCTATATCATTGCTTGAAATCATGACAAAGGGTGAAAATTGGTTTGAATTCTTTTGGAAACCTTTGTTGTTTGCTTTGCCAAATACCATTGTTTTTGAACTTGAATGCAACATGTCTTGCTTGCAAAGCATCGTATCACACATTTTCATCAAATAAAACACCTTGATTCTCTCCTACTTAATTAAGTTGCATAATGTTGCTTATATAAACTTGCATATGTTGTGTGCTATAAGCTCTCCTTGCCAAAAGCTTACCCATTGAGGGGGACTCCCTTTGCCTATCTCATGACAAAAAGGGGGAGAAGAGTTGTGAGCTTTAATGGACTAGCAGTATCTTGTTTAGGGGGAGTTGAGAGCTACCATGTAGGGGGAGTATTGCATTGCATAGCATGATTACATTATTTGATTGTATTTTGTTAAGGCTATTGCAAATAATGTTGTTTGTAGTTCGTTATGGTTATTGAAAGCACCTCACACACACTTGATCTTGGAAGGTATTCTTGTTTGTTTTGTTGATTGTGTGTAGGTTGGATGGTTCTACAAGCTTTGGATTGACTTGAAGATGTTCAAGACTTAGACTATAGGCTTTATTGTAATGTAGAAACTTTTGTTGACCAATTTGTTATTTTTGTGAGGTTGCTTTGTGAGTGGTAGTTTTGTCACGAACTAGCCAAAGGGGGAGATAGTAAGTGCCTCACTTTATGATTGGCTTATTTCGTTGACAAAATCACAATTGGGGTTAATCATTGTAAAAGGGTAGATTAGGAATTGAAGATCTTCCATTTGATTCCAAGTGCTTCAAGGAAGGTAGATTACTTGACTCTACTTTTACTTGAAGGGATATAGTTGCACACACTCACTTGCATGCATTATATTCTTGTTTACATACAATTGAATGATGCATTGTATGTCACTTTTCACACTCCACACTTGCACATATTGCACATCACTTTGTGTGTTGAGTCTGCTTAGAAAATAGGGTTTCTTCTATTTCCGCTGCCTAGACCGCTTGGCAAGCACTACCTGAACTGCGACATACAGAGCGGTAATCATCAGTCGGCTCATGCTGCCTGGACCGCGTCCTGTAAACATGTACGCCCAGCGGTCTGTGAAACGGTAAACTTCTGTAGGCCCCTGCTGCCTAGACCGCGGCATGTGCATTGCACGCACAGCGGTCCCAACCGCGATGTTGTCCAGTAGGCACACTGCTGCGTGTACCGCGGTCTGGAAAACTTGCCCGAGCAGCGGTACGCACAGTGGTAATGACGGGATTTTTTTACTGTTTTCAAAACGGTGTCATTTCGTCTAGGGCTTGATATATATATGCCATTTCCTCTTCCTTACCTCTTTAGAGCTTCAGAACTTATTCTCTTTCATTCCTTTTAGAGTTCAAGAGTGTCTTGCAAGAAAAGATAGCAAGAAACCATTTTTATTGTGCAAAACCCAATCACCCATCATTCATTCATGGTTCTATCATCATCTAGCTTCATCTAGGATGTTTCTAAGCATGGGTCTTCATCAACATAGCTTACTTGGTAAGTAGAACACCACTCTCTTCCATCCTTGTGTTCTTGCTTAACAAGAAATCTCTTTTATGTTTCTTATGCATCTAGTTTATAATTTTTCATTATTAATAGAGATTTTGGTTGATGTTTGGGTTGTTGTATTGTGATAGCTATTGCATCTAGGAATGCTTTGATTTCATATAGCTAGGTTATATGTGTGTCATATAGCAACATGATATCTAGGAATGTTTGAAGCACTCATACATGACTAGATAAGCATTAAATGTGTTGACCTTGCATTTTGTGCATTTAGAATATCATCATATTCACTTTAGGTTTCTTATCTCTTCATTTAAGAGTTAAGTCTTGTATTTGCCTTGGGTAGTATACAAGCAAGAGCCTAAAATCACTATTAAAGGCCTGCGGATAGCAAGAACGGATTAGTAACCGATTAGGTGTGATGTGGTCAACCTAGGTTGTAATCGTTTCTGCAAATAGTGGATTTGAGAGTTCAATTGGCGATTAGGCCCGTGAGTTTTTACCCAGTTGGAGGGTTTCTCACGTAAATCATATCAACGTGTCATTTTGTTTATTCCGCATTTTATTATGGCTATGATTGATTGCGTTAGAGATTAGGGGTTGTGTTGTTTTATTTTGATTAATTAAAAAGATGGCATTTAATTTAACTAAAACCTATTCACCCCCCCCCCCCCCTCTAGGTTAGTTTTATCACTCTTAGTGTATTTTCAATTGGTATCAGAGCGGGTTCCTTCACATAATTAGGAGATCCGTTGCTCTCTAAGAGTGTTTTGCATTAGATTTTTTTTGGTTAGTGTGTCTTGCTTGTTTTCCTGTTTCTTTTTGTTGATTGATTGCATTCATCTCATTTACCCTTAAACACCATGAGTGGAAACGCATATGAGCGAGAGGGAGCATCGAGTTCAAGACCTCCACTTCTGACAGGGGGTTAATTACTCATCATGGAAAGGAAAAATGGAATCCTACCTATGCCAAATTGACGATCGAGTTTGGATAGTGATTGGGGATGGTTACACATCACCTACCAAGACTCTCGAAGATGAAAGCATCGGCCCAAGGCTAAGTCGGAATGGGATACTAAAGACTTTGAAGCCTATAAATGGAACAACAAGGCCATGCATGCAATCTTGTGTGCGGTGGATGAGAATCAACACAAGCTAATCCAAACCACAAGGAATGCACATGAAGCATGGACAATATTGGAGATGGCACATGAAGGAACCGATGTAGTGAAAGACTCCAAACTACAAGTCCTTCAAACTCAATTTGAGTCCTTGAAGATGGAAGATCACGAGTGCTTCAATGACTTCCAAGTGAAGCTAATGGATATCGTCAACCAAAGTCATCAATTAGGCGATCCCTATACGGATAAAAGGATAAACCAAAAGATCATGAGGTCTGTCCTGGAGAGATTTGATGCAAAGGTGACCGCTATTGAGGAGAATAGCGAATATAAGAAGATGAAGCCAAGTGAGATAATTGGCAAGTTGTTGGCCTTTGAGTCAAGAAGAGCCCCTACTTCAACAACACTTCATAAGAAGCAAAAGAACATTGCGTTGAAAACCTCCAAGGAAGAAAGGGAGGAAGAAGATTCGGATGAAGAAATGGCTTTTATGGTGAAGAGGTTCAAGCAATTCATGAAGTTTGAGAAGAAGGGGATGGGCTCCAAGGGAAAATTTGTGAAGAAGAAGACTCCTTTTAAAAAGGTTGAGAAAAGTGAAGAGAAGGACTCCAAGAAGAGTATTCAATGCTATGAGTGTAGTGGGTATGGTCACATTGCCCCCGAATGTGCCAACTTAAAAAAGAAGAAGAAAGGAAAGGCGATGGCGGATACTTGGAGTGATAGTGAAGACTTAGAGGAGGAAGAAAAGTCTTCAGATGATGAAGACCAAGTTGCAAACTTCATTGCCTTCTCATCATCTTATAATAGCAAAGAAGTTATGAGTGACCAAGAAGAGAAGAATGACAAGCTAGAAGAAGAAGATGATGACTTAAGTAATGGGAGTACTTCATCCGAGTCCAAGCATGAATTCGATAAGGAGATGGACTATGAAGACTTCATGGAATACTTCAAAAGTTCTAGAGCTAAGAAGAAAAAAAAGATTCAAGAGTTGAAAAGGAAGAACATTGAAGTGACCTCCAAGATGATTCACTTAAGTGAGGAAGTGAAAAGAACAAGAGAAAGGGAAGAGAGCTTAAAGTTGGAACTTGTTGTGGTTAAGAAAAGTGAAGAATGCTTAAGGAAGGAGTTTGAAGAGGCAAAATGAGTAATTGCCAAGATGACCTCCGGAACCGAGAAGCTTGACAAGATGCTATCAATTGGAAAAAGCCCTAGTGATAAGAGGGGTTTGGGATATGAGGAAGATGTGAGTACTACATCCTTGAAAAAGACTACCTTTGTCAAGAGTCAAGAAGTTGAAGAATTCAAAGTCCCACAACAAGTTACAAGAAGGATTGAAATTGGAGAATCCTCAAAACATGCTCAAGTCAAGATTCCAACAAAGGCTCAAAGAGAACAAGTTAGAGCATTTCAATCAAGACCTCCACATGAAAGTATCCCTCATTCACGATCAAGGATCATGTATGATCAACAAGGAAGACATGCTACTTTGGCTCAACCACAAAGGAGAGAGTTTGTTCAACATCAAAGGACTACTCAAAGGAGAAGGAAACCTCAAATGGTTGCACAAGGCTATGGTATGAATTCCTACTTTACTCCTACTTGTCATTATTGTGGCACGGAAGGCCATATAAGGCCTAATTGCTTTAAGTATATCAAATTGTATAGATTTGAAAACATGATTGAGAAGAATATGCTTAGAAGAGCCAAAACGCATGCACCTAGGGAACTTAGAGCAAATAAACCAAAGGCTCTTAGGATTGATAATGTTGCTCCTAGGTGGACTAGAAAAAATGAATATTTTTGCTATGTGGCTCAAGTGGCTTTGAAAGCCAAGGCCTCCAACACTTGGTATCTTGATAGTGGGTGTTCTAGACACATGACCGGAAACAAGAGTTTCTTTGAGACTCTTATGATGGAGGATGGTGGATTTGTCACCTTTGGTGATGGTTCACGGAAAAAGGTCATAGGGAAAGGTAATATATCTATTCCCGGTTTGCCCTCCTTGCTCAATGCTCTATATGTAGATGGCTTCTAAGCTAATCTCATTAGTATATCACATTTAAGTGATGAAGGGCTTTCGGTTATGTTTGGCAAAGTTGATTGCTCTATTCTTAAGGAAAATGGGCAAGTGCTTCTAAAAGGCAAGAGATCAAGTGACAATTGTTATTGTCTTGAGTCTAGTAACATCTATTGTAACTTGTCTAGTTGTGAGCAAGTTGAGCTGTGGCATCAAAGATTTGGCCATATGAATTATGGTGACTTGAAAGTCCTTGAGAGGTTGAATGTTGTGAGAGGCCTTCCCAAGCTTGGGAAGAGGTTTGAGGGAGTTTGTGGACCTTGTCAACAAGGGAAGCAAACTAAAAGCGTGCACAAGAAAGGAAAATTCTTGTGTACCAATGAGCCATTGGAACTCCTTCATATGGACCTTATGGGTCCCATACAAACCGAGAGTCTAGGTGGTAAAAGGTATATCCTTGTAGTGGTTGATGACTTCTCTAGGTTCACATGGACTTACTTCCTTAGAGAGAAGTCCGAAGCTTTTGAGAAATTCAAAATGCTATGTGTCAAAATTCAAAATGAGAAAAATTCTCACATTAGGAGCATTAAGAGAATTAGAAGTGATCATGGGAAAGAATTTGAGAATAGTAGCTTTGAGAGTTTCTGTAATGGTCTAGGTATTTCCCATGAATTCTCGGCTCCTAGAACTCCTTAACAAAATGGAGTTGTGGAAAGGAAGAATAGGGTTTTACAAGAGATGGCTCGGGTGATGTTGCTTAGCAACAAGGTTCCTAGGAATTTATGGGCCGAAGCCGTCAATACGGCTTGTTGTTAGGGAATAGAGTTTTCCTTAGACCCGGGACCAAACAAACATCCTATGAGTTATGGAAGGGTATAAAACCCAATGTTAGCTATTTCCATATCTTTGGTAGTAAGTGCTATATTCTTAATGACCATGATCAACTTGGCAAGTTTGATGCCAAGAGTGATGAGGGTATTTTCATTGGATATGCACTCAATAGCAAGGTCTATAGAGTTTTCAATCTAAAAACTCGAAGTGTCATGGAATCATCAAATGTTGTCATTGATGATTGTAGGCCCAAAAATGTTGACCATGAGGAGGATATTTGTGAGAATGGTAACCTTCCTTTGAAGGAGTGTGGTGAGACTTCAAGTGATGTGCAGTCAAGTCTTAGTGAAGAGAATAATCAACCTCTTGATAGAGATCCTTCTTTGGACTCTAAAGAACCCGCTCCATGGGTTAGACATCTCTACAACAAGAATGACATTCTTGGAGATTTGAATGAAGGTGTTAGGACTAGGCGTCAAATAGCTAATCAAATTAGCTATACTTGTTACACCTCTCAAGTTGAACCCAAAAAGGTTGATGAAGCCTTGAATGATGAGTTTTGGATTCTTGCCATGCAAGTAGAGCTAAACCAATTTGAAAGAAATGAGGTTTGGACTCTAGTTCCTAGACCCAAGGATACTAATGTCATAGGCACCAAATGGGTTTATAGGAACAAGTAGGATGAGGATGGCAACATTGTACGCAACAAGGCTAGGCTTGTGGCACAAGGATACTCTCAAATTGAGGGTATTGACTTTGAGGAGACTTTTGCTCCCGTTGCCCGTCTTGAGTCTATAAGGCTTCTCTTGTCCATTTCTTGTGTGAATAAGTTCAAACTACACCAAATGGATGTTAAGAGTGCCTTCCTCAATGGCTTCTTGCATGAGGAAGTGTTTGTTGAACAACCCAAGGGGTTTGTGTATCCACACCACCCCAATCATGTCTATCGCCTCAAAAAGGCACTTTATGGTTGAAACAAGCACCGATGGCTTGGTATGAGCGCCTCACTCTGTATCTTGTTGACAATGGCTACTTAAGAGGTAGTGTTGACAAGACCTTGTTCATCAAGTGCAACAAAGATGAGCTTTTCATAGCTGAAATTTATGTTGATGATATTGTATTTGGTTCCACCAATGAGTCAAAAGTGAGACAATTTGTTGATGTCATGTCTCTTGAATTTGAAATGAGCATGGTTGGTGAACTAAATTACTTCCTAGGCTTGCAAATTAAGCAAATGCATGATGGGATTTTCATATCCCAAGCTAAGTATGCCAAAAGCCTAGTGAAAAAGTTTGGTCTTGACAATGCCAAACATCTTGACACACCCATGAGTACTACTTTGAAGTTAAGCAAGGATGCTAGTGGTAAAAGTGTTGATCAAAGCTTGTATCGTGGCATGATAGGTAGTTTGCTATACTTGACCGCAAGTAGGCCCGATATCTCCTTTAGTGTGGGTGTTTGTGCTAGGTACCAAGCCAATCCCAAAGAATCTCACCTTGTTGCGGTGAAGAGGATCATTCGATTTGTGAATGGTACCTCCAATCATGGGATATGGTACTCCTTTGACACTAATCCAAATCTTGTTGGATTTAGTGATGCCGATTGGGCGGGGAATTGTGATGATAGGAAGAGTACATCGGGTGGTTGTTTTTTTCTAGGCAATAACTTGGTGTCTTGGTTTTGCAAGAGGCAAAACTCAATTTCCCTATCCACGGCCGAGGCGGAATATATAGCCGCCGGTAGTGCTTGTACCCAATTGTTGTGGATGAAGCAAATGCTAGCCGACTATGGCTTAGAGCAAGGCACTCTTACTTTGGTTTGTGACAACATGAGTGCCATCAACATTTCAAAGAATCCCGTCCAACATTCTAGGACAAAGCACATTGACATTAGACATCATTTCATTAGAGAGCTAGTTGAGAGCAAAACTATTGCTTTGGAGCATGTGGGAACTAATGAAAAACTAGTGGACTTATTTACAAAGCCTTTAGACGCCATTAGGTTTGGCAACCTTAGTAAGTCTATTGGGATTTGTCATTTGGCTTGAAATGGTATGTCTTGACCCCATATGGGGAGCTCAAGCAAAGAGAGCAAATTGGCATGAAAGTGCATTGTGCTACATTGATATATTTTACGCTCCTTCATTAATTGCTTGAGATGATCGGTTGTGCATATGATTATGTTATTTTCTTAATAAGTGTGAAAATTGCTTTTCTAGCAATCCATGTTATATTTATGTTCAAACATGCATTTTTGGACTAGGAGATTTACTTTGGAAGTACAATTTGAATGACCTATAATTGATCTCCATGACATGATGTTTTTATTAATGACATGCTTTAAGTTGATATGCATGAAGACGTATTTTTTATTGCTTAAACATGAATGCAAAACTGTATGCATAAGCAAATGAGAAGACTAAACTAAATAAGGACAATGTGTCTATTCAATAAATAAGGATGTCTCATCCAAATTTAGTCTTCTATCTCTCTTTATTCGTTGAACAAGGCTACTATCATACAGGTATCTTACTCGGAAAAATCAAATAGGATGCAAAAAGTCGCTCATGTCTTGTTTTGCTTATAAAGTTTGATATAGCTGCTCTTTAATCTGACTTTCGTATAAACAATCTATATCATTGCTTGAAATCATGACAAAGGGTGAAAATTGGTTTGAATTCTTTTGGAAACCTTTGTTGTTTGCTTTGCCAAATACCATTGTTTTTGAACTTGAATGCAACATGTCTTGCTTGCAAAGCATCGTATCACACATTTTCATCAAATAAAACACCTTGATTCTCTCCTACTTAATTAAGTGGCATAATGTTGCTTATATAAACTTGCATATGTTATGTGCTATAAGCTCTCCTTGCCAAAAGCTTACCCATTGAGGGGGACTCCCTTTGCATATCTCATGACAAAAGGGGGGAGAAGAGTTGTGAGCTTTAGTGGACTAGCAGTATCTTGTTTAGGGGGAGTTGAGAGCTACCATGTAGGGGGAGTATTGCATTGCATAGCATGATTACATTATTTGATTGTATTTTGTTAAGGCTATTGCAAATAATGTTGTTTGTAGTTGGTTATGGTTATTGAAAGCACCTCACACACACTTGATCTTGGAAGGTATTCGTGTTTGTTTTGTTGATTGTGTGTAGGTTGGATGGTTCTACAAGCTTTGGATTGACTTGAAGATGTTCAAGACTTAGACTATAGGCTTTATTGTAATGTAGAAACTTTTGTTGACCAATTTGTTATTTTTGTGAGGTTGCTTTGTGAGTGGTAGTTTTGTCACGAAATAGCCAAAGGGGGAGATTGTAAGTGCCTCACTTTATGATTGGCTTATTTCGTTGACAAAATCACAATTGGGGTTAATCATTGTAAAAAGGTAGATTAGGAATTGAAGATCTTCCATTTGACTCCAAGTGCTTCAAGGAAGGTAGATTACTTGACTGTACTTTTACTTGAAGGGGTATAGTTGCACACACTCACTTGCATGCATTATATTCTTGTTTACATACAATTGAATGATGCATTGTATGTCACTTTTCAAACTCCACACTTGCACATATTGCACATCACTTTGTGTGTTGAGTCTACTTAGAAAATAGGGTTTCTTCTATTTCCGCTGCCTAGACCGCTTGGCAAGCACTACCTGAACTGCGACATACAGAGCGGTAATCATCAGTCGGCTCATGCTGCCTGGACCGCGTCCTGTAAACATGTACGCCCAGCGGTCTGTGAAACGGTAAACTTCTGTAGGCCCCTGCTGCCTAGACCGCGGCATGTGCATTGCACGCACAGCGGTCCCAACCGCGATGTTGTCCAGTAGGTACACTGCTGCGTGTACCGCGGTCTGGAAAACTTGCCCGAGCAGCGGTACGCACAGTGGTAATGACGGGATTTTGTTACTGTTTTCAAAACGGTGTCATTTCGTCTAGGGCTTGATATATATATGCCATTTCCTCTTCCTTACCTCTTTAGAGCTTCAGAACTTATTCTCTTTCATTCCTTTTAGAGTTCAAGAGTGTCTTGCAAGAAAAGATAGCAAGAAACCATTTTTATTGTGCAAAACCCAATCACCCATCATTCATTCATGGTTCTATCATCATCTAGCTTCATCTAGGATGTTTCTAAGCATGGGTCTTCATCAACATAGCTTACTTGGTAAGTAGAACACCACTCTCATCCATCCTTGTGTTCTTGCTTAACAAGAAATCTCTTTTATGTTTCTTATGCATCTAGTTTATAATTTTTCATTATTAATAGAGATTTTGGTTGATGTTTGGGTTGTTGTATTGTGATAGCTATTGCATCTAGCAATGCTTTGATTTCATATAGCTAGGTTATATGTGTGTCATATAGCAACATGATATCTAGGAATGTTTGAAGCACTCATACATGACTAGATAAGCATTAAATGTGTTGACCTTGCATTTTGTGCATTTAGAATATCATCATATTCACTTTAGGTTTCTTATCTCTTCATTTAAGAGTTAAGTCTTGTATTTGCCTTGGGTAGTATACAAGCAAGAGCCTAAAATCAGTATTAAAGGCCTGCGGGTAGCAAGAACAGATTAGTAACCGATTAGGTGTGATGTGGTCAACCTAGGTTGTAATCGTTTCTGCAAATAGTGGATATGAGGGTTCAGTTGGCGATTAGGCCCGAGAGTTTTTACCCAGTTGGAGGGTTTCTCACGTAAATCATATCATCGTGTTATTTTGTTTATTCCGCATTTTATTATGGCTATGATTGATTGTGTTAGAGATTATGGGTTGTGTTGTTTTATTTTGATTAATCAAAAAGATGGCATTTAATTTAACTAAAACCTATTCACCCCCCCCCTCTAGGTTAGTTTTATCACTCTTAGTGTATTTTCAGAGAAGCAGAAGAAGCTGAGGCACCAGCATCAATGGCTGCCGCAACATTAACTGGTCTGAGGGGTGAAACCTCTTGCACCCGGCTGGAAGCACCTCGATACCTCCCCAATCTGGCTATAAAAGCCTCCAGCGACCTAGCCGAGGTAGGAGGAGGGGGAGCTGGCGATCCTGATACCCCGACCGAGATCCTATTAGAGCCAGCAGGTACTTCAACCCCTCCAGTAGGTACTCCAACCCCTGCATCAAGACCGGAACTGATTGGAATCCTGATAGGGGAAGACGAAGGAGAACCAACAGTACAGCCTTCTTGGTGGGTCTCCATCTCAGGAACCGATAGTGATACTGCTGAAACTACAAAGATAGCCAGAGTCCATATTCGCAGAGTAAATAAAAACAAGATAATATGAGCAAAGTCAGAAAAGTTTTCTACCTGGAGAAGCTCTGGAAATGCAAAGGTAGTTATCTACCCTCTTTGCCTCGAAGACCTCCGTGATGGGAAATTTCGTGTTCACATAATGACGGGCCATGATAGCCCGCAAGATTTTCTCCGATTCCCCAGATAGCTTGCCCTTCTCTAAAGCGGGCTTGCCACTGAAAATAGTGGGAACTCAGAACTCAGTCCCTCCGATATGAACCGAGCTTCCCCATTCACCTCCGAGGATGACCCATTCCTCCTTCCAGGAGGTATCCTTTTTCGTGGCCCCCGGTACCACAAATTGCAAGTTGTTTTTTACGCGAGCATAGAATTGCCCCTTTTGGACCCGGGGCATTAGCAGCAATCTGAAACACATACCCAATCTCATCTGGGCCTGGTTCCCGATCTATGTTATCTTTCTGGCATTGCTCCCTCCACAACACGAGAAACCCTACCAAATGCCTCCAAAATCCTGGTGTCAACTGGAGGGGAGCTAACTTGTAAGGCATGTAGCGCGCTACGTAAGGTGGGGTGGAGAGGTAACCTGACCCCGCAATCGTAGGCTGCTGTATGAATCGGGACCTCGCCGGCAGAAGGAGAATACATATCATACTCCCGTGGAGGGACAGCGATAGAGATCTCATTGTGGATCTTGAAATCTCTCCATAAACTTTAGATGGTTTCTTGAGTACTGGTAGAGGGAGGGACGCATCTATACTCATACGGAAGGGCCAGTACCCTCCATATACTGTTCGTAACCTCACCGGCCCGGTCTCTACCTACCCCGATAGCGGTTCCTACATCTTCACTCGACTCCTGGTCGACATCAACTGGAGTCTCAGGATTGTTCGAGAAGCCTGTCCCGATTGCGATGTTCCGATTGGAACGGCGATGTTGAAAGGGAACGTCGTCCCCGCTGTCGCTGCTGCCGCGTGCCCTTTTTCTGGGGGTGAGTCTCCCACCAGCCACCATGTCGCAGTCGAAGAGCTGCTCAATACTATCGCCACCAGGTGAAGACATAATGACAATTTCTGAGAATGAGTTCTAGAGAAAAGGGAGAAGTTGAAAGTTGAGGCTAGGTCTTTTGCTAGAAAATCTCAATTAGGAAATTGCTTGATAAGAATCGCTTGCAAAGGCACCAAAGTTTATATAGGGATGATTACTTGTAACGGGCAGAAAGAGTAATTAATGCCACTGTAAAATCGACGACGTGGAGGGATCGTTTTCGAGAAACGTGCACCCCCAAAATATTTCCCTTTTTGAATTCGGCTTACCCTGATCAGCCACGTGGAATGTAAATCAACGTGCAAAGAAAAGATTCCCTCCTAAGAGACATTACGAAAAATTCTCCAAGTGCTATCTATCCTGACTCCAACCCCAACCTGATACCAGTGTTCAAGTCAGGGGGGACTTCTGTTAACATATTTTTCTAGTAAAGAACAAAGGGAGAATTTTCCAACAGAGACCTGTCCAGGAAGATTCATCCAAATATTCCCAGAGACCTGCAAGATCAGTACCATCACTTAGATGGAGCCAATATCTGGCGAGGTTGGGACCTCGACTATCAATCTATCTAGATAGGGTATCATTCTCGAGAGTATGTATCTCGCCCTACTAAAGCTCCTGATACCAGCTCAAGACTAGCACGATGATAGCTCGCACGCCCAGCATCCCGCAAGCATCTCGACGTCGATCAAGGTACAGGTATCTCCATACCTACCTCGGTGCTACCTCGATATCCATCTTGGTGTTACCTCGACTCCCGCCTGATACTCAGTATGATCATCCGAAGCTCCTCCAAAGCAAGTACTTTACCCCCAAGGAAATACGATAGGGAACAGGAAGACACAAGCACCATTCCAGCAGGAAGCAGAACAAGCTCATCAAAATGAGATGTCAGCGCTATCTTCCATCAGAACTCACGATCAGAATCTCCCTCCAAGCTCCACGAAGAAGGAAAGTTGACTCTATCGCCATCAAGCTCCACGAAGAAGGAAAGTTGATTCCATCGCCAAAATAAAGCGCCATTAATGACCCTATGGTCGATCGAATCATAATTTTAATTCGCCATTGATTAACGGGATCTAATCTCGCGCCTTCAGCTCCACGCAAATGCCTTTCAATGCTTAAAATAGGACTCCCTATAATCTTCATTAAAAACAACCGAATTTTGAGGAGATTAGGGGAGTACTATATATACGGCAATGAAGGGTAAAGCAGAGGGAGAGGCTTCTTGGAGTATTCTTGATCACCAGAACGAGAGAGAAAGAGATCCCAGGAGATTCCCGGAAGCTAGTGAGAGTCCATTGACAGTCACTGGAAGAAAAATATCCACTTATCGACACGGAAATTTTCTCCATCTTCATCCTATGTAAAAGAGTGAAAAAGAGTGAGAGATATGTACGTATTCATATTGTAAACCCATGGTAGTAGTTGATTAAATAAAACTGTGTTCATTTTTTACATCTCTCGATCCCTTTGTGTCCTTTATCCATTCTCTGGTCAATCGACCTCGATCATACTAATAGAGGGATCCCGGTACCGAAGGTACCTACCCCGCTGCTGCTACCGGTAGTGGGTGAGGGTGTTAACTGAGATTTTCACCCTGAGTGAATTTTTCTGTTAACAAAATCTTTTTTGAAAAAGGATTCTTTGTCACCAAGTAAATCCACCTAGAGATAGGATTCTTGACTACGAAGTAAATCCTCTTTAGTAAAGGATTTGTATACCTATATATATTATTAAATTCGGAATTAATGTTAGGGGAAGAAAAAAAAGTTTTTTCTTTTTAGAGAAAGAATTTTTTATTCTCTTGCTTTTGAATAAAAAAAAACTTCCAACTCAAGAAAGAGGTGTATTGAATTCGGCCAAAGAGAAGAGAAAAGTTGAACGTTTTTGTTTTTGATAGGACACTAGTATCCTTTACATTAAAAAGGATTTTGTGTACAAAATCGAATCAATTTCATGCAAATTTCAATCAGATAGATTGATAATTCACAAGTGACCGGACGTTCTTGGGCTTCCTCTTGGAGGATTATTGTGACTAACAAAGAAGAAGATTTTGTTTGTTTCATCCTCAGGTATACAATTAAAGAAAGGAAGCCCACACTCCTAGGTGATTCACGTTCATGATTGGATTGGAAGATCTTGTGGATTCAATTCGACGCTAGTTCAATCGTCAAGAGAAAAAGGTACGATACTTTTAATTATATGTCAATTAATCTAGGGTTAAGGTTTTTTCTTTTAAAGGAAAATTTTTGAAATATACCCACCATGTTTTTCGCTTCCGCCGTCTTTTTACACCGATTTTTCCCTAGAAGTGTTATATTCTTAATGACTGGGATCAATTTGGCAAGTTTGATAACAATAGTGATAAGGGTATTTTCATTGGATATGCACTCAATAGCAAGGCCTATATACTTTACAATCTAAAAACTTGAAGTGTCATGAAGTTATCAAATGTTGTCATTAATGATTTTAGACCTAAGAATGTTCTCCATGAGGAGGATGTTTATGCGAATGTTGACCTTCCTTTGAAAGAGTGTGGTGAGACTTCAAGTGATGTGAAGTTAAATCATGGTGGAGAGGATGATCAACCTCTTGATAGAGATCCTCATTTTGATTCTAATGAACCCGCTCCATGGGTTAGGAAACTCCATGATAAAAATGATATCATTGGAGATGTCAATGAGGGTGTTAGGACTAGGAAAGATTATCAAATTAGCTACACTTGTTGCACCTCTCAAATAGAACCCAAGAAGGTTGATGAACCCTAAAATGATGAATTTTGGGTTCTTGCCATGCAGGAAGAGCTAAACCAATTTGGAAGAAATGAGGTTTGGACTCTAGTTCCTAGGCCTAAAAATACCAATGTGATAGGCACCAAATGGGTGTTTAGGAACAAGTTGGATGAAGACGGAAACATTGTGCGTAACAAGGCTAGGCTTGTAGCACAAGGATAATCTCAAATAGAGGGTATTGACTTTGAGGAGACTTTTGCTCCCGTTGCCCGTTTTGAGTCTATAAGGCTCCTCTTGTCCATCTCTTGTTTGTACAAGTTCAAAATACACCAAATGGATGTTAAGAGTGCCTTCCTCAATGGCTTCTTGCATGAGGAAGTGTTTGTTGAACAACCCAATGGGTTCATGGATCCTCACCACCCGAATAATGTCTATCGCCTCAAAAAGGCTCTTTATGGGTTGAAACAAGCACCGATGGCTTGGTATGAGCGCCTCACTCTCTATCTTGATGAAAATGGATACTTAAGAGGTAGTGTTGACAAGACTTTGTTCATCAAGTGCAACAAAGATGAGCTTTTCATAGCTCAAATTTATATTGATGACATTGTATTTGGTTCCACAAACGAGTCAAAAGTGAAACAATTTGTAGATGTCATGTCTCTTGAATTTGAGATGAGCATGGTTGGTGAACTAAATTATGTCATAGGTTTGCAAATTAAGCAAATGCATGACGGGATCTTTATATCCCTAGCTAGGTATGCAAAGAACCTAGTGAAGAAGTTTGGTCTTGACAATGCCAAACATTGTGACACACCCATGAGTACCACTTTGAAACTAAGCAAAGATGCTAGTGGGAAAAGTGTTGATCAAAGCCTATATCTACGGCATGATAGGTAGCTTGCTTTACTTGACCGCAAGTAGGCCCGATATCTCCTTTAGTGTAGGTGTTTGTGATAGATAACAAGCTAATCCCAAAGTGTTGCCAAAAAACCCTGTTAACAAAACGTTAACAAGATACCATTTATATTGACCAAAACCCAATTACCCACCATTCATTCATGATTCAAGCATCATCTAGCTTTATCTAGGATGTTTCTAAGCATGGGTCTTCATCAACATAGTTGACTTGGTAAGTAGAACACCATTCTCATCCATCTTTGTGTTCTTGCTTAACAAGAAATCTCTTTTATACTTGTTTGCATCTAGATTTGAATTTTTATTACAAATAGATCTATTTGTTGATGTTTGGGTTGTTGTATTGTGATAGTTATTGCATCTAGGAATGCATTAATTTCATATAGCTAGAGTATGAGCATGTCATATAGCAACATGATATCTAGGAATGTTCTACATGTCATTATTAGTTCCTAGATATGCGTTAAATGTGTTGACCTAGCATTTGTGCATTTGGAATATTTTTCATATTCACATTAGGTTGCATATCTCTTCTATTGAGAGTTGAATCTTGTATGTTATGTTGGTAGTGTACAAGCAAGAGCTTAAAATCACTATTAAAAGCCTGCGGGTAGCAAAGACGGATTAGTAACCAATTAGGTGTGATGTGGTCAACCTAGGTTGTAATCCTATTTGTAAATAGTGGATTTGAGGGTTCGAGTGGCTTTTAAGCCCGTGAGTTTTTACCCTATTGGGGTTTTCCCATGTAAAACAAATCATTGTGTCTTTATCTTATTTTCCGCATCTTGTTACAATGATTGTTTGTTAGGTTTTTATTGTGATTAATTTTGACTAACCAAAAGATGGACATTAATTTCGTTAAAACCTATTCACACCCCCCCTCTAGATTAGTTTAATCACTCTTAGAGTATTTTCAGGGTAACAATCTATCAGAGCTTGATTGCCCGATACTTCAACAAGAAAGTCAGAACTCAAAACTTCAAAGAAGGGGACCTAGTCCTCAGAAAGGTAACCCGGAATACCCGGAAAAGGTCTGACGGGGTACTGACATCAAATTGGGAAAGTTCCTACTTGGTTAGAATGGTAATCCGAAGTGGGGCCTACAAGCTGGAAGATATGGATGGACATCCTATCAACCACACCTGGAATGCAGATCACCTGAAAAGGTTTTACCCATAGAGGAACATAAATTTCTAGGAAGCATCTACCAGTATTGCATTGGATAGGTACCAGCATATGCTTGTACCTTACAAATCCTTGTATCACCATTTAATCTATAAATAAAGAAGATTTTTTTTATCTCCAATCTACATTTGTCTACATTACATCGCCAGTATTCACCTCGAGAAATTTTCTATATTTGCTTCAAGACTAGGAAGGCCCACATGGCATTCCCGCTGCCTTGGCCTATCATCACCCCCCGCTAGGAAGGATCCGGCACTCAAGAGAATAGGTGCCTAACATATCAAACCTTGGCTGGGCACCACCCCCGGCCAAGAAGGGTCGGGATAGTAAGAGCATAGTTGCCTGCCAGACCAAGGTTGCGAAGTTGTGGCCTTGGTTGCCCGTCGCTTCCTCAAGACAAGGACCTAGATGGTATAGTTGCCCACTAGGATCATTTTTGCCTATGTACCTAGATTCCTAAAACATGGGAGGCTAAGTACCACGGTTCACCAGAATATTTTCGCCAATGTACCTAGATTCCTGAAAATTGGAAGGCTAGTACTATCGACTAAGTATCGAGATTCCTCGAAATAGGAATGTTACGCACAACGAGTTGCCAAAACTTCTCACCTACGTACCTAGATTCCTGACAAATGGAAGGCTGGGTACCGCGATTCACCATCATTATTGACCACTTACCAAGATCCCCGGAAACAGGGACGCTTGGTACCTCGATCTTCCTAGAAGGAGTAATCGGTGTTGACAATGTGTTTTAGAAAGGTTGCCCTGAGTCTCATTGACTAGGTAACCCGGTAATCTGGTACTAGTCATTGACTAGGTCCATCAAGTATCGGTCATCTACTTAGCACGGGAAATGGCAATAGGAAGGTTCCCACACATCGATGCAACTGATGCACTAGGGAATCAACTTATAACCAAACCACGCCAAAAGAACAAAGCCTGCAGAAGCCTCCAACTAAAAGAAGAGAAAGTTAACCTCTCTTGTTATGAAAGGAGATAGTGAACTCTTTAATGGCCATTCACAATGCAATTAATAAAGAATCAATCAACTTTAATGGCCATTCATAATGCCATTAATGAGAGATCAGTCAACTCTTTAATGGCCATTCACAATGCCACTAATGAGAAATCAATCAACTCCGTAATGGCCATTCACAACACCATTAATGAGTAAATACTCGGTCAACTCTTTAATGACCATTCATAACGCCATTAATGAGTAAATATTCAACTCCATCAATGCTAAATCAATGGAGTAGGTAGCAAGAATCAGAAACTATAAATATGACAAAGGTCTCTCTTGAGGGGGGTTTTCATAGACAATCCGAGAGCCAGACCTGATCAATTTCAAAGAAAGAGAGACTCTATCGTCTATCGGGGAGGCCGATCAGACGACAGATTTCACCCACTTTTCCACCAAAAATATAGTTTGCATCTCCTACCATTGTATCAACTATCACACATATCAATTTTCACCAAGAATGTACCGGTACCAAGTGGTACGCTTCCAACCATGGCTTACTAGGTCACTGTTTGTGCTTTTGTAAGCTCTCCAGAGCACTTCTTATGATATATATATAAAGAAGGGTCTTTCTCCATCCTCTGGATACTTCCTTGGGTTTTTCAGCATATGATTATTCGTGATGTTTTTTCCCCCTAGGTCAGTCCAATTATGTTAAAAGAATTGTAATTCTACCATCTATCTCCTTATTATGCATGTATGGAATCTAGGTTCTGACCCTACTGGTCCTAGCTCTCTTGTCTACTTATCTGCATGCCAAGCCATAACTAGAAAGGAGTCAGAAGAACCAAGACAGGTTTCGGCACCGACTGGAAGGACCTAGAGGTGAAGAATCGCTACCGGGTGGTCTCATCTTTCTCTACCACATCTACGTCATCGAAGAGTACCGATCCTACCTTCTAGCTTACTATTTGTGTCGGGAAACTACATAGGAGACCTAGAAATGAGGTACCGGGACCAGGAACCAGGAAAGCCCCTTCACACCAGCAGGGGACCCTCCAGCTCCATATGTTCCCCTTATGCTCGAATCCCGACGGGCGGGATGATTAAGTCTCCTACCTACTGCACCTTGCTTCTTTCACTTCTACAGGGTAGCGGGTTGAGGGTGTTGATCCAAATTTTCACCCAGAGCGAATTTTCGATCAATAGTTATACTAATTGATTATCACTACAATTATACTAAGATGTTGATTGACTTAAGCAATCAGTACAACTATTCCCGATTAAAGTCTAGATTAGGGGAATGTTAGGGGGGAGATGCATTAAAGTATTAACCATATCATTCAATCAATTATTCGTTAAGAACATTCACAAAAGGTTCCTATGCATGCATCTAAGAATAATAATATAAAGCAATAACCCATCACCTTAATCAAAACATAGGTATAGAGAAAAGAATTAAGGGAGGTGTTAACAGGGTTTTCCGGCAATGGACCAAAGGAGAATTTTTCAGCGAGAGTCTACCTGGTAGGGACCAGTCCCAGCTCCTAGGTACCTAGCGGGACCGGTTCCATGACCTAGATGGAATCAATACCTAGTAAGGCCAAAACCTCGACTACCTATCTACCTAGATGAAGCACCAGAGATATTCAACCAGGAAGAGTAGGTACCACGCTGTGTATCTACTCTGATGCCTGATGAAAAGGTTACCGCAATATCACGTCCCTAGTACCTTGTAGATACCCGGTTCTTCATACTAGGCACCATGGTACCACGACGCGTACCCGATATCCCAGAGCACCTCGACATCAACCCAGAATCCAACCAATACAGGCATCCTACCTGCCTAGCAAGACGAATATCACCACGAAGTCACCAGCATGATAGAACAAGCACCACTCCAGTAAGCTAGTATATCCCTCCAAGCAACGCAAGCAGGGAAAGTTAACTAATTCGCCATTTAAAGCGCCATAAATGAGACTAAAAGGCCAACCAAATCAGAGTTTAAATACGATAATGATTAACGGGATAAAATCCCTCGTCTTTAGCCTCGCTCAACTCCTAAAATAGGACTCCAAATAATATTCATAAATACAACCGGATTCAGAGGGATATTAGAGGTCTAGATATACGGCCATGAAGGACAAGGAGGGAGGTTTTTTGGTTTTTTCACCGAAAAGAGACTTTTTTACCCTAGAGAGTCTTTTTTTCAAATCTCTAAAGCCAGTGAGAGTTTGAGACAATCACTGGGAGGATAATAGCCACTTATCGACATAAACGAGTTTGCCATCTCTATCCTGTATAAAAAAGAGAGAAAAAGGAGTGTATTGTAACAGTTATATAGCAGATAATTAATAAAAAAGTGTATTTCGTATCTTTCCGGTTACTTTGCATTTGTCTTTATTAATCTCCAGCTTAAAGGAATCCCGGTACCAAAGGTACCTACCTCGCTGTCACCTTCCGGGAGTGGACGAGGGTGTTAACTGGAATTTTGCTCTCTGAGTGGATTTTCTAGCTAATACTTTTTGGCTCCGTCTGTGGGAAGATTCCACACCCTTAAAAGAAAGCCACTGAATCTAGTTTTCTTGCAATAATACCATAATGAGGCTCAGGTCTTCTCAAGATCATCCCAGTCAATCGGGGCACCAATCAAACGCTTTAACCTGGAAGGGTCAGAAGCAAATGAAGGGGGGGGGGGGGGGGGGGGAGTCGTAAACCCGCTCCAAAGCCATTAGCTATTGCGCAGGTTACCCCCTAGATACCAGCCACCTCGGCAACTAACCCTACTAGTCTGGACCAACAAGTCGTGGCATTCATATAGAGTATTCATCTTCGAGTGGTCGCAGAAGGTGGTACAAATCAGCCTACGATACCAGATACCAGGGGAGACACCGGTCGACAAGGTACCGGGATACCCCCTTTGACAGGCTTCGGCCCATGCCCCCGTTATCGTCAGTCCACGACAGACTCGGGCCCATGCCATATATTCAGGGACAGCCTGTAGGACATCTTCCTCGACCGGAAAAATCTGTCATAGACCTCCCACCTAAGGAGAGCCTCTACCCGGCCCAGCCAGCCAATGCTTCTAGACAACCTCAACCAGAAGCAACCAGGAGGCGACCATGATTAGTGGCAGGAGGTAGCGCTAGAGGCGCCCGAGTAAACCCTCTCCAGGGGGAGAAATTGGACGAAACCTCAGTGGCATCAGAGGGGTCTGATGATGGAGAGTCCTATATAGAATCTAGGAATGACAGTAACAACCGCCTCCGAAACCAGGTAGCCAGAATGGTAGAGGAAATCTAGGAGTTGAAGAAGGGCAAACACTGAGAAAATCGGAAGGATCCTCTAGGAGAAATGAATGTTCCGTTCTCCAAGAGGATCAAAGAAGCCGAGCTGCCTCCTAAATTCAAGATGCCAACTGATAAGTACTTTAGGACCAAAGATCCTCTGAGCCACTTGGAGAGTTTTCTTCAACAGACGGAGGTCCAAAATGCTACCAGGGCCGCCATGTGCAGGATGTTCCCTACAACGCTAACTGACTATGCCAAGACATGGTTCAAAAAGATACCAGCAGGGAACATCGACACATTCACCAAGTTCAAGACTGACTTCTGCTCTCAGTTCCAAGGCATCAAACCTCGCCCCAAGGATCCCATTCACCTTCAATACATGATACGGGAGCGGGGTGAATTACTCAACGCCTACGTGGAGAGATTCCATAAGGAGGTAATTCAGATGGGAGTCTTCGCAGAGAAGGAGACCTTAGCAAATTTTAGAAGGAACCTATGGGCTGGCAGACCTTAGTAGAGTTTGAATCTCTTTCTCCAGCCTCACTACCTTTTCTATCACTACATCCCTTTCGTTCTTATGGTGCAAGGACCTGAGCTTCTCCATGTTAAGATCATGCTCTATTCCTTTCTTATCTACCTTTGCCGCATCCGCTACCTTCTCAGCCTTCTCCAATGATTGATGTAGAATTACCACGCCCTGGGCAGCTTTGGCTAGCTCCTCCTTGGCCTTCTCTAGTTTAGCATTAGCTTCCTTAGCCTGTTTCTAGAGGGAGCTAACATGCTGACTCATTGCTACATTAAACTTGAAGGCCTGCCAGGTCGAGAACACAAGTTAAAATGTCACCAAGTAATCAATAGAGGTAGATGACTATATAAATATACATACCTCAGCCAAGAGGGCAGATCCCTTGGTAATTAAAAGGTCAATGGGCATGGAGGTCATGACACCTAAGCTCCCACTTGGGTAGGCAGCAGCGAACTTAGCCAGTACCTCTTCCTAGCTGCTACCCCTCGACCTGCGATCGGGACTGATCTCAAGGAGCAGTCTAAGTAGTAGAGACAAAGCCTTGACCCTTTTCAACCGTATGGATGGCTCAGGCTCCATAACAGGAGAAGGAGAGGAAATTGATTGAGCAACAGTAGTAATAGCAGTGGCAGTAGCTAGTGCGGTTGGTGATAGAGCTTGCACCCGGCTGGGAGCACCTTGAACCCGGCACACTCAGGCCGTAAAAGCATCCAGTGATTTATCCAAAAGAGGAGGATGAGAAGCTGAAGCCCCCGGTGCCTCGATCGGGATTGATACATGCCTGCTAGGCCCGAAAGACGTACCAGCCCCGACAACAGAATTGGGGTGAGATAAAGGCCAGATATGGGAGATCGGTGGAGAATTACGATCCTTGAGGTCGAAGCCCCTCCTCTGGAACCAGTGAGGGCACTGTTGAAACTGTCAACACATGAGAATTAGCACATGATAATAAACAAAGAGAAGTCACCAAGATAGGACTAGGGAGATTGCTTACTTGGGGATGCACTGGAGATGCGGAGGTAGAATTCCACCCTTTCTGCCTTGAAGGCATCCAAGGTAGGATATCTTAGGTTGGTGTAATTGCTATCCATGATAGCTCTCAAAACTTTCTCCAACACAGCAGAGAGTTTTCTCTTTTCCAATACGGGCGTTCCACTAAAGCAAGTGGGAACCTCGAATTCAGTCCCTTAGATATGGACCAAGCTACCCCATTCGCCTTTGATGATGACCCATTCCTCCTTCCAGGAGGTATCCTTTTTCGTGGCCACTGGTACCACGAACTTCAAGTTGATAGCCAGAGCATAAAATTGCCCTTTTGGGCCTGGAGAGTTGGCAGCAATCCGGAACACATATCCTAGCTCGTCCTACCCTGGTTCACGATTGATGTTGTCTTTCTTGCACTGTTCTCTCCATAGTACCAAGAACCCCACCAAGTGCATCCAGAACCCTGGTGTTAGCTGTAAGGCATACAACGCCATACACAAGATAGGGTGGAGAGGTATCCTGATTTCACTTTCGAAAGTCGTCATGTGTATTTAAAGCTCCTTAGTAGGGGGTATACATATCGTAACCCCGAGGAGGAACAGTGATAATGATTTCTTTAGAGATCTTAAAATCTCTCTGCAAGCACCTGATAGTATCATTGGTGCCAGTAGAATCAAGGATACACCAATATTCATAAGGAAGGGCGAGCACCCTCTCCACGGTGTCCTTAACCTCGCCAGCCTGGTCTATGCCAGTTCTGATAGCGCCCGAATCTTTGCTCAACTCCTTGTCAACACCGACAGGGCTGTCAAGATCATTCAAGAAACCTATCCTGATTGTAACATTATGATTTGAGCTCTTGCACTGAAGAGTAGGGACGTCATCTCCGCTATTATAACCATCACGAGTCCTCTTCATATGAGCGAGATTCTTGCTAGTAGTGTCGTCACCAATGAATTGTTGTTCAACATTGTCGTTATCATGGGAAGACATGATAGCAGAATCAAAGTTATGTTTCTTGGAAACAGAGAAAGATTGGGGGCTAAAAAATGAGGAAGAAGAAAGCTAGGGTTTGTAACGGAAATTTGCTTGAAAAAGAAGTGAGCATGCTGTGGAGAGTGAGGTTTAAATAAAAGAATAAGCAGTTACTTGTAAAAGGCAGAGAAGGTAATCAATGCCGCAGGATAATCGGAGATGTGGGGGTAACGGTTTCGCACCTTCAAGATATTTCCTTTTTTGAATTTGGCCTACCCCAGCCAGCCACGTGGAAGACCCATTTAAGTCAGCATGCAAGGGGAGGATTCCATTCTACAAGACGGTTACAAAAAATTCTCCAAACGTTCTTGTTAATAGGGTTTTCTGGCAAAGGACCAAAGGAGAATTTTCCAACAATGAGCTACCTAGGAAGATTCATCCAGATATTCCAGGTAACCAGCGAGATCAGTACCATTACCTAGACGGAAGTGATACTTAACAAGGTCGACACCTCAACTACCTATCTATCTAGATATGACATCAGCTCCGTGAGCTAATGAAGATAAGTACCTAGCCCTACTGAAGCTCCTAATATCGAATTAAGACCAGTACTGATGATAAACTTGTACTCCCAGCACCCCGACACCAATCAAGGCACCCGGTACCTTGATACCCGTCGTGGTACTGCCTTGACTTCCACCTGATACCTATTACCTCGATGTATATCCGGAGCCCCTCCAAGACAAGTACCATACCTGCCAAGCAATTACATAGATGATCATCACCCCTCCATCAAGAAATAGAACAAGCTCCGCCCCAGCGGGATTGGATTGATATACCAGCACCTCGTCCCGCCAATGTTTAGAGTCAGAATTTCCCTCCAAGCTCCACGAAGAAGGAAAGTTGACTCCATCGCCATTATAAAGTGCCATTAATGAGACCAAATGGTCAACCTAATCAGAATTTGAATTCGACAGTAATTAACGAGATCAAATCCCGTGCCTTCAGCCCAACTCAATGCTTTTCAATGCTTAAAATAGAACTCTCAATAATCATCATCAATAGGACCGGATTTTGAGGGGATCTTGGGAGAACTATATACACAGTTCCGAAAGGTAAGAGAGTGGAGGCTTTTGGGAAGGGAAGAGAGAGTTGTTTTTATCACCAGAACATAGAGATTATTTTCGGTGAGAATTCCCTTTTGAAATTCTACGAAGCCAGTGGGAGTCCACTTATGATCATTGGAAGGAAATATCCACTTATCGACATAAACGAAGATTCTGCCTTCATCCTGTGTTAAAGTGAAGAGAGATTTAAGTATGAGGTGAGTTTGAATTGTAACTATGATCTTGTTAACAGAAATTTTGCTCAAGACGAGAAATCTTAGTTAACACCTTCGAGACCACTACCACGTAGGTGGTGGCCAAGGTTGAACGTATGTGTAACAGTGCTTAATAAAATGACAAGGAACAATGATACTATTCACCACCCAAAAGAAAGAAAAATACTCTCTTTATTGATCATGTATGATATACAAATCTCTCTCAAATTGCTCTCAATTTTCTTTAGGGTGTAGTCGGGTACTTGTCGTATGCCTGTCGAAAAGTAGTCTCTCCTTTCAGAAGGTTCAAGTCCTCCTTTACTACCTTGTCTTCATAAGTCAAACTAATTGATTTCCCCTCCTGATTTTCTTCATCTCTTCCCTCCTTATCGGACGGGATTTTACATTTAAAATGTTATTGACTTTGAGTTAATTGCTGAATCGAGGATATCTTGGTGGAGATTAATTTGTTTCCTACTTGGACTCTATTACTTGTTCTGTACGTATGTAACGTCTTAAGATATGATCATGTGTGTCTTTAGGTCTAGCATGTTCTCCCATAGGGGTCGTCGAATATGCCATGTAATGTGGCGAGGTACATCAGATAGTGAGGTGGATCAGTGTTCTAGCCCTGATATAAAAGAATTTCGTCTAATCAGAAGCTAGGTCTAGCCTCCCTTGACCTTTTGAAGCTAGGTGCGACCTCCTACGGACACCTTACTATGTCAGGGAGGTATAGGTGAGCTTCTAGAGAAATTGTGAGGCAATCCCGACTTCGGGGGGATTTCCTATTTTCAAGGTTCGGTTACGCGGGCTTGATTTAACCCTGCCGGGCTCTACCCCGGGTGTTTCTGGAGCCCGTCCTTGTTCCTGTGGGGCGGTACCGTAGCTCGGCTTCGGGTAACATGGTCTCCTGGTGGATGACCTCAGACATGGAGCCAGGTTTAGAGGGTGGAAAATTTCCCTTTAGTTCTTAGCCAAATTTGGCTATTAACAGAAGTCCCCTCTGACTTGAACACCGGTTGTCGAGCTTGGGGTTGGGGTCAAATTTTTTATTTTATTTGGGAAATCTTTCCTTCTTTAGCCTTACCAGAATAATGGGGGAATCTTCTCATTAACTGCGTAAGTGACGTGGCATGAACTGACTGACTTATTTCTGAATTAATCCGGTTGCATTACGGCAGTCCCCGAGATTATTTACCGTTACCAGAATCTAGGGGAAATCTCCTCATTAACTGTGTAAGTGACGTGGCGTGAGCTGACTGACTTGTTTTTGAGTCAATCCAGTTACGTTACGGTAGTCCCCGAGATTATTTGTGATCTTAACCGAAGATCTGGATAGCTCGTGCTGCTGCCCTCTTACCTATATATACTTATTTATCTCAACTTCTTCCTCATATCTCTCAAATTTCAAATCTTTCCCAAGATAAACTTTCTCTCATAGACTTTCTCTCAAGCCTATCTTTTTCTTCATTCCTCACCCTCACCGACTTCATCATGTCGAAAACCAATCACGATTCCGTTGATTCCATGGTTGACAGCGAGGAGGTCCTTAGCCTTACTTCCAGGAAATAGGCAAGGAGGAGCTTAAACAATGATGATTCTCCACCCAATCCGCAATGTCGGCGGTCGAACAGGAATGTGTCCATTGGGACCAAGTTTTCTAACCATCCTGACCATCCTTTGGATATAGCCAATGAAGACTCTGATAAAGAGGTGGTCGGCGACGCCGTGGGAGAGCATCTAGTCCCGACTTCTGGCCCCCCTTTGGAGAGGCTACCTTCCAATGACTTCAGGGTTGTCCCTGATTCCATCGTTGATCCGATCGTGGTTGATCGTTTGAGGTCGAAGTACGGCATTCCCTACAGCGTTTCCATCTCAGTGCCCCCTAAGGGTTACGAGTTCTTTGACCCCCTAAAGGCATGCTTCCAATTCATGTGGCGGCTCTCGAGAATGGGGTTAGGCTTCCCCTTCACCCGACTCTTCGGCGAGCTCTCAACGCCATCCAGCTTGCTCCCCTCCAATTGACGCCCTGCTTCTAGAGGCATTTGATTGGCTTCCTCGTGCTATGGAGGGAACAATGTAAGCTGAGCAAGGTGACGAGAGAGCCCGGAGCAGAGGAGCTGGCCTATCTTTTTGAGATCGGGATCCTATCTGGCGCTCCTCGAGGTCAGTTTTATGCTAAGGCCAAGAACAAGCTCAACTTTATTATTCCTAGCGCTTCTAAGAAGGACCCCTCCTGGAAGGAAGAATGGATCCTTGCGGGGGATGATTGGGGGAGCTTGATTTTCATTGGGGGGCATGAGTTCGAGGTTCCCACAGCTTTCAGTGACAAACCCTCATGGGACCGGGACTCCCTGCCTTCTGAATCTGAAACAATTTTGAAAGTTATTCTAGCCAGGAACTACTTAAACTTGAAGTTCCCAACCGCTGAAGCTTTCAATCCTCGTAGGGTGAATCAATACCTGCGGATCTCAGACGCTACTCTTCGTAAGTGTCATTGCATTGCCTTGCCTTGTCTTGTTGATTAGCTTGGTTCTGACATTTTCCTTTTTGATTTGTTTACTCATAGTTTTTGTCGTTGAACCAGCTTCCCGTGACATCCAACGTTCTCCTCAACCTGGAACTCCTCTTCCCTTTGCTGGGGTCGCACCGGGTGTTGCTCAATCTACCTCCCCAGCTGGGTCCAAAATGGCCAACCTTGCTGTCGCGGGCTTTCCGGGCTTTAGGTAAAGCTCCTCAGGCTATTGGTCTGACTGCTTTTGCCCCTTTTGTTGTAGTCGTCAAAGTTGCTACTCCCTCGATTCACCCTTCTGATTCCGCTGCGCTTCCAACCCCCCGAGCTTCATAGGACTTTGAAAGGGGTGTCGCAAGGATTCCTCCTAGTCGTTCCCGCCCTCAGTCGAGCTCTATGGGGCAGGACGAAGTCCTGGAACAATTTATCGCGTCCTGTCCAGGTGGTAGGATTTCCAGGATGGCTTCAATGCCCATGGATGTCTTGCTCACCAAGGGGTCTGCTGTCTTAGGTGAGGTAATTGAATTTCCTTCGTACTGCTTCTGCCAACTTGTTCAATTTCTAACCCTGGCTTTGTATTTTATAGGCCTTCAAGTTTAATGTTGCCATGGGCCACCAGGTAACACTCCTTCGTGACCGGCCTGATAAGGCTGAAGCCGAAGCCGAGAAAGCCATGGGATTGCTCAAGCAGGCTCAGTCCTTAGTTGAAGAGATGACCTCCAACAATGAAAAAATCGAGGACGAGCTGGCCAAGCTTCGTTGTGATCATGAAAGGATGAAGCAGTCTTATGATCAAGAGCGTCTCCAATCTACCCGGTGGGCCAGGCAGAGGGATTCTTGGAAAGCTGAGGCTAAGAAGCTGGACCTCGAGAATGAGGCTTTGATTGCTCAGGTCACCAAGCTACAAGCTGACGCGGAGACCTCCTTTAGCGATGGATACTTCTACGCTTCCTTCCAAGTCATAGAGGCTCTTCCTCTTCCCTTTGACCTGTCATCCATTGCCGGTTGGGATAGACAGGAGATAATGATCAAGGCTGCTAAGTTATCTCACCCTGATGATAATGAGGCAGTTCCTTCGAGCCAGGCTGGAGCTGGTAAACAACCCGTTTAGGCAGGTCTTCCAATTCCTCCTCCTATCTTTACCGCTTCAGGTCCTGGGAGTCTTCAAGTAAGGTTCTGCCTTCTTGATCTGAGGGAGACCAGCCAGGAGTGGGGGAAAAAGCTAGGAGCCCATCTGAGGAACCCTCTATAATGGAGATGGAGGTCGACCGGAGCCAGACGGGGTCCATGGCTGCCCTTCTCGATGCGGCAATCCCGCCTAAGGTTATGGCAGTGATTAATGAAGTCCTAGAGGAAGATCATGCTGATCAACAGGAGGAGCCTCTGAATGGAGGGATGGTTGGCAAGGATAACCAAGGTGGGCAACTACTTGAAGGGGGGTTGATGGCGAGGATCAGCGTGAGGGAGGAGGACCAGCAGAGGAAAACCAAGAGAGTTCCCAAGCTTGAAGCGGTCTTGTTTATGATTTGTCTTGGTAGCCTGGAAAAAGGGGTGGGCACCCCGTTTTGATCTTGATTAGTTTAGCTGGTTTTTTTTATAGCCCGTGCTCAGGGGTACCCCGCTGGATAGATGTAGCCTTACCGGGGGATAGGCTCCTCTTGTCTTTAATGCGAAACTGATTCGCTTTGAGAAACTCTTTTTTTACTTCTGGTCTTTACTAGGAACCAGAACTGCATCCGTAATGATAATTTGTTCATACTTCATTAAAACTTTGGTAGGGAATTCTTATTATGATGATATTAATCCTGCACACAAAAACAAATATTTGTGTTCAAATCCGTCTTAGGAGAGGTAGCCCGATCTAGGCATCAGGAGGGCTGTTTAGCTATTTCCTGGTCTTGAAATCTAGATGGCAACTACGCTCTTACACTCAGACCCTTCTTGGGGGTGGTAGCCCGACTAAGGCACTAGAAGGGCTGTTTAGTTGTTTCCTGGTCTCGAGATCTGGATGGCAACTATGCTCTTATACTTAGACCCTTCTTGGGGGTGGTAGCTCGACCAAGGCATCATAAGGGTTGTTAAGCTATTTACTGGTTTCGAAATCTGGATGGCAACTATGCTCTTACACTCATACCCTTCTTGAGGGTGGTAGCCCGACCAAGGCATCAGGAGAGCTGTTAAACTATTTCCTGGTCTCAAAATCTGGATGGCAACTATGCTCTTACACTCAGACCCTTCATGAGGGTGGTAGCCCGACCAAGGCACTAGGAGGGCTGTTTAGCTGTTTCCTGATCTCGAGATCTGGATGGCTACTATGCTCTTACACTCAGACCCTTCTTGGGGGTGGTAGCCCGACCAAGGCATTAGGAGGGCTGTTTAGCTGTTTCCTGGTCTCGAGATCTGGATGGCAACTATGCTCTTATACTCAGACCCTTCTTGGGGGTGGTAGCCCGACCTAGGCATCATGAGGGCTGTTAAGCTATTTCCAGGTCTCGAAATCCGGATGGCAACTATGCTCTTACACTCAAACCCTTCTTGGGGGTGGTAGCCCGACCAAGGCATTATGAGGGCTGTTAAGCTATTTCCTGGTCTTGAAATCTGGATGGCAACTATGCTCTTACACTCAGACCCTTCTTGGGGGTGGTAGCCCGACCAAGGCACTAGGAGGGTTGTTTAGCTGTTTCCTGATCTCGAGATCTGGATGGCAACTATGCTCTTACACTCAGACCCTTCTTGGGGGTGGTAGCCTGACCAAGGCATCAGGAGGTAGCGATGGGGCTTCCCTAGCTAATCACTGGTCTTGAGGTGTCTATATCGAATTTCCCTATCGAGGATGTAAGAAAGTGTTAACACAGTCGGAGATAAAGAGGAAAAAGAAAAAAATGACTTTATTGATGATCGAGATGTAGTACATCTTTTTTAGGGATTCTAATGAAACCTAAATGGGGGTAATCTGCTTGAAAACTCCCTGCTCAAGGGTAGAATTTCCTCAAGTGATATGCGTTCCAAGTGTGGTCGATGGGTCGTCCATCCATGTCTTCGAGTTTGTAGGCTCCATTACGAGCAACTAGCTTTATCAGACATGGCCCTTACCAATTGGGGCTTAAGACTGCATCCAACCTTTTCTGAGTATTTAGGGTCACTTTTCTAAGCACCAGATCCCCTTATTTGAAATTTTGGGCTCTGACCTTTCGGTTGAAATATCTAGCGATCTTGCTCTGGTAGATTGCCACTTTCTCTGCCACCCGGTCTTGTTTTTCTTCTAGGAGGTCCAGATTAGCCCGGAGCTTAACCTCGTTACTTTCAGGTTCGAAGTGTTGTACCCTGAACGAGGTTAATTTATGCTCAATGGGGAGGACCGCTTCAACTCCGAAAGCCAGGGAGTAAGGTGTCTACCCCGTAGCTGTTCTCTTTATAGTCCGGTATGCCTAGAGGACTTCTGGCAGCTCTTCGGCCCATTGGCCTTTTTTCTGCTGTAACTTCTTCTTTAGAAGTTTCTTGATAGTCTTGTTGGTGGATTCCACCAGCCCGTTAGTCTAGGGATGGACTACTGAGGCGAGCCTGAGGTCGATCCCCAATCTTTTACAGAAGTCCTTGAAACGGGCGTTATCGAACTGCTTACCCAGGTCAGCTATAATGACGAGAGGGGTCCCGAATCTGCATACCATGTTGGTTTTGATGAACTTGGTCATATTCATTTTTCTGATATCTGAGAAAGAGGCCTTGCCTCGACCCATCTTGTGAAATAGTTGATAGCCACGATAGTATATTTCATCTATCCGGGAGCAGTAGGAAGCGGTCCAATTAGGTCGATTCCCCATATGAAAAAGGGGTAGGGTGAACTGAGAGACAACAATCGCTCAGGTAGCTGGTGGTTCAAGTTTGAAGTCCTTTGACATGGCTCGCAAGATTGTACCAAACTCCTTACGTCTTAGTGGATAGTCGGCCAGTAGTATCCAGTAGGAAGAACTTGATATGCTAGAGCTTCCCCACCGATGTGGTTCCCGCAGTCCCCAAAGTGGACCTCTCTTAGTGTCCATTTAGCATCATCAGGATGCAAACATCTATGTAAGGGGAGGAATATACCCCTTCTGTAGAGGTACCCGTCTACAATCAATATCAGACCGAGAGTCTTTTAATTCTTCGGGCGTGATCGGGCTCCTCTAGGAGCTCTCCTTCTAGAAGGTAGGCAACGATCGGGTCCATCCAGTAAGGCTGGCGATCTAGGGAGCAGATTTCTTTATTTATGGCTATGCTTGGTTGGGAGATCACTTGGAGGGGAATTTCTTGTGGTAAGGATTGACCTCCATTTGCAGCTATCTTATCCAGAACATCAGCGTGGTGGTTTTGGTGTCGAGGCACCTGATCGATCTTGAACCCCTTAAACTTATTTTTTAGCAACTGTGCTAGCTTTAGGTAGGCAGCCATATTATCTCCCTTTGCCTCGTACACCCCAGTCACCAAATTGACAACAAGCAATGAGTCGCTCTTGATTTGTAGGTAATCGGCCTATAGTTCGATGGATGCCTTCATCTCGGTTATGAGGGCTTCATACTCTGCTTCATTATTAGTGGCTTTAAACTCGAATCTGAAACAGTGATAGAATTCAGTCCCCTTCGGATCTATTAAAACTACGCCAGCTCCTCCCCCGGCTTGCCCGGATGCTCCATCTATAAAGAGGGTCCAGGACTTGTAGCCTTCCTACTAATTATCGATCTCGGATGTCTTTTCAGGGATCTCATTTGGTGCTCTGGGATTCTCTTCATTTGGGAGTGCTGAAAATTCTACAATGAAGTCAGCCAAAGCCTGTGCCTTAATCTTGGTCCGGGGCTTATACTTTAAATCGAACTGAGTGAGCTCTAGGGCCCATAAGACTAGCCTTCCAGACACTTCTGGTCTTTGTAAGAATTGGCAGAGAGGTTGGTCTGTCACCACTGCTATTGTATGAGCTTAAAAATAGGGACGAAGCTTCCTCGCTGAGATCACTAGAGCATAAGCGAGCTTTTCCAGGAGAATGTAATTCCTCTCTGACGTGGTAATCGGGCCAAATATGTAGTATATTTAGGCCCTCAAATCCTTACCTTTTGTTCTGTTTTCGTGCGTTTTTATATCTCTGATGGGTTGTTTTGTGTGGAATTGTAGGAAATGGTGCAAAGATGGGTTTGGAAGCATGTCGCGTTGATTCTGGCAGAAAAGAGGCGAAAGGAAAGACAAAGGAGTACAAGCAGCTCTACAGTGCGGGTCAAGTGCAGGTCAAGTGCGGGTCGCAACAGCACTCTATCCGCACTCCAGCCGCACTCATGCTAATAGCCGGGACATGATGCAAGTGAAGAGATAAAGTGCGGGTACAGTGCGGGTCATCCAACCGCACTCCACTCGTACTATTGCCAAACCAGAGAATCTGAAGTTGCACCTAACGTTAAAATACGGGTACTGTGCGGGTCATCCAACCGCACTATACCCGCACTAATGCCAAACCAGAGAAGTTGAAGATGCACCTGACATTAGAGTGCGGGTACTGTGTGGGTCATCAAACCGCACTCCACCCGCATTGTCACCAAGACCAGAAGAGCAGAATTGCACCTGACATTAGAGTGCGGGTACTGTACGGGTCATCCAACGGCACTCTACCCGCACTGTTGCTCAAGACAAAAGGTAGATTTTGCACCTGACAGGGAAGTACGATTCAAGTGCGATCACAGTGCAACTCTAAGTGCGGGTCAAGTGTGGGTAATTCAGCCGCACTCCACCCGCACTATTGCCCAAACCCGAGAACTAAAGATGAAGACAAACCATATAGTGCGGGTACAATACGGGTAATTCACCCGCACTCCACCTGCACTTCACGAGCGCCAGATTGATTTTTGAAGTTTGAGTGACCTATTTTTTGTGGGTTGATAAATAGAAAAGGATAGAAATGTTTTAGGCAGCTTTTGACTCCGTTTTTCAGAAGTAAAAACACATTTAGACCTAGAATCTCTCTCTCTCTCTCTTCCTTACATTCTATACTCAACTTCAAGGAAGTTAGGAGATTGAAGCCACTTCAAGGAAGGAGATGTTCTCCAAGGGTTCTTTCTCTTTCCTTTCTCTTAGTTTCCTAGTTGTAATGAGTAGCTAAATCCCCTCTAAGGGGTTGATGGAGTAGTTAGTTGAATATTGGGCTTGTACATAAACTTGATATTATATTGATATTCATGTCTATCTTTCATTGATCTATTCTTGTTGTGAATGTTTACCATTGATTTCTTGTGTAGATACATTCTCTTTGCAAGATGTCGTTGTATTATGTATGAGTATTGCATCTAGATATACATCCTATTTAGTTGTTTAATGCTCTAAAGAATGGACGGAACGTCATGAATTCTGACTCTTAAACCGCAGTCTTAATCTAACCTCGATCAAGTTTCCGGCACTATACATCCTAGATCGGAACCAGCGAGAGAGTTAGAAGTCATCACTATACATCCTAGGGTGACTACGTTTAATCGGTTGAGTCATTGTTAGGTAATCGAGCTTCATTTCCAGAATCCAATAAACAACCAACACTATACATCCTAGGTTGGTAGTTTACGACGGATTAATCCCTAATAGGTGGTCCGCACTATACATCCTAGGTTGGTTACTTTGAATAGCATTACTTTAGCAATTGTTAACGGAAATTTTGCTCGGGATGAGATATCTCAGTTAACACCCTCGAGACCACTACCACGTAGGTGGTGGCCAAGATTGATTGTATGTGTAGCGATGATTTATAAAATGCCAATGAATGATGATATCATTCAACCAAAAGAAAGCAAGAATCTTTTTATTGAACGTGCATGGTATACAAATACAAGTTTCTTTATTTTTTGCTCTCAACACTCTCTGGGGTCTGGTTGAGTATTTGTCATATGCTTGTCGAATAGTAGTCTCCTCTTTTCATTTCCTTTCTTTCTGTTTATACATAGTTTTGTAGGTCACACATACTGATTCTCCCATTGATTTTCTCAGTCTCTCCCCTCCTTACAGGGCTGGATTTCTCGCTTTAATGTCATTGACTTTGAGTTAACAACCGAATTGAGAGTATCGTGGAGGAGATCAGTTTGTTTCCTCTTTGGATTCTATTACTTGTTCTACATATAGGTAATGTTTCCAGATATGGTCCAGTGTATCTTCGTATATTTTTAGCATGATCCTTTATAGAGGTCATTGAATATGGCGTGGTGTGGTGCATCAACTAGTGAGGTTGATTAGTGTTCTAACCTTGATATCTGAGAAGTTTCATCAGCTTAGAGCCAGATCTGGCTTCCCTTGACCTTTTCGAAGCTAGGTGTGGCTTCCTCTGACCTTTCGGAGCTAGGTGCGGCCTTTCTAGGGACATTCTTCTGTGTCAACGAGGTATAGGCGAGTCTCTGGATCATTTTCGAGGTGACCTCAACTTCGGGGAGCTTCTAGTTTTGGTGATGCGGGCTAGATCTAATCGTTCTGGGCTCTATCCCGGATGTTTCCGGAGCCCGTCCTTGTTCCTGGGGTGGTATCGTAGTTCGGCTCTGGATAGAGAGGTCTCCTGGTGGAAACTCTCGGGTATGGAACCAGGTTTGGGAGGTGGAAAATTTTCCATTGGTCCTTAGCCAATTTTGGCTATTAACAGAAGTCCCCTCTGACTTGAACACCAGACGTCGAGCTTGGGGTTGAGGTCAGATTTTTACTTTATTTGGGAAATCTTCCTTTTTTTACCGTTACCGAAATATTGGGGAAATTTCTTCATTTGAGTGACGTGATAAGAACCGATTAATTTATCTCCGAATTAATCTGATTGCGTTACGGCAGTCCCCGAGATTTTTTACCGTTACCAGAATCTTGGGGAGATCTTCCTCTTAACTGCGTAAGTGATGTGGCGTGAGATGATTAGCCCACTTCTGAGTTGAATCCGGTTACGTTACTGTAGTCCCCGAGATTTTTTACCGTTACAAAACGAGTATCCCGTAGCTCGTGTTGTTGCCCTCCTGCATATATATATATATATATATATATCTATTTTTCTCCTTATCTTCCTCACATCTCTTCGAACTAAATTTTTTTTGCTAAGAAATATTTCCATAGCCTTTCCTCCAAGCTTGCTTGTTTCTTCATTCTTCATCCTTTTTGGCTTTAACTATGTCGAAAACCAGTCGCGACTCAGCTGATTCCATAATCGACGGCGAGGAGGTCGTCAGTTTTACTCTGGGGAAGCGGGCTAGGAGGAGTTTTGACGGCGACGATTCCCTGCCCACCTCGCAACGTCAGCGGTCAAGTAGGAATGTATCTGTTAATAGCCAAAATTGGCTAAGGACCAAAGGAAAATTTTCCACCTCCCAGACCTGGTTCCATACCCGAGAGTTTCCACCAGGAGACCTCTCTATCCAGAGCCGAACTACGATATCACCCCAGGAACAAGTACGGGCTCCGGAAAACATCCAGGATAGAGCCCGGAACAATCAGATCTAGCCCCCATCACCAAAGCTAGAAGCTCTCCGAAGTCGAGGACACCTCGCATATGCTCTAGAGACTCGCCTGTACCTCGATTAACACAGAAGAATGTCCCTAGAAGGCCGCCGAAAGGTCAGGGGAAGCCACACCTAGCTTCGAAAGGGTCAAGGGAAGCCAGACCTGGCTTCAAGCTGGATGAAGGAAGGCCGCACCTAGCCTCGAAAGGTTATGGAAAGCCATACCTAGCTTCGAAAGGGTCAAGGGAAGCCAGATCTGGCTCTAAGCTGGATGAAACTTCTCAGGTATCAAGGTCAGAACACTAACCAACCTCACTGGTTGGTGCAGTAGTCATACCCTTTTTCCCCTTGCATTACCGGAGCCACGGTCCTAGGAGGCGGCGAAGCCCAGGGAGGGGTTCGTTTTGCTGGATATCTTTCATGCCTATGCAGAAGAGCGGGGAGGCGATAGGTCGACCTGTTGGGAGGTTTATTCTGAGTTTTCTGCACTGGCTCAAATTTGAGGGCTTCTTTCTTCAGACGCTTTACCGTTCTCATGTCGTCGTGTTCCATCTTGACCTTGAGTTGTTCGTCGATCTCGACCTGCTCAAGAGCCCGGTCGTAGGCCTCCTGGTAAGTTTCGGGAGGTCTCTTGGCGAACGAACCGAAAAGCTTTCCTGCCCACAGGTTTCGCCTGAAGGTGGCGAAGGTTTCTTTTTCAGTAAAAACTCTCATTTGTATGACCTCCTTGTAAAAATGTTCCACGTACGACCGAAGAGTTTCACTTCATTCCTGGATCACATATTGGAGGTGTATGGGATCTTTCGGACGAGGTTTGACTCCTTGGAATTATGAACAAAAATCTGTTAATAATTTTGTGAAAGAATCCACGCTGCCAACGGGCAGTTTTCTGAACCAGGTTTTCGCATAGTCGGTTAGGGTCGTTGGGAACATTCTGCACATAGCTGCTCTGGTAGTGTTCTAGACCTCCATCTGTTGAACGAAGCTCTCTAGGTGGCTTAGAGGATCTTCTGTTCCGGAGAACTTATCTGCCGGCATTTTGAATTTTGGGGGGAGCTCTGCTTCCTGGATCCTCCTAGTGAAGGGAGCGTTGATCTCGCTCAGGGGATCCTTTTTATCCTCCTTATTCTTTCCCTTCCTTATCTGCTGGACTTCTTTTTGTAACTTTGCCAGCTGATCCCTCAGTCACTTGTTCCTAGGTCTCTTCGAGTTAACCTCAGATTCTTCACTGTCGAATCTTTCCGATGAACTGGCAATTTCTATCCGGTCCTCCTTCTGGATAGGATCCACTCGGGGAGTTTGTCTACTTTCCTCCTCTAGGGCCTGGGCAGTTCTCCTAGATGTAGTTGGATGAGATAGCCCTCGTGGCTTCCAGGTAAAAGCATCCGCGGCAGACTTAACTCGCTTGGGTTGATATTGTGAAAGTCTTTTCGGAACTGGGGGCATGGGTCCCAGCCTATCCCGGATCGAACATTGGAGCCCTGACCTATCTCGGGCCGGCTTTGGAAGAGGAGGTCTTAGGCGATCGAAAGCAGGTGGCCTAGCTCCTATCCTGCTCGGCTCTCCCTGATCTTTCACGTTGGTTGGCTGGATTGTGATGCCTTCAGCGAGCAGGCAGACGCAGATGGATTCTACGAAGGCCGCCGCTTGTTGGTCGAGCGCGGCCTGGCTCACTATAGGGTGGCCAGTAGCCCGCGCATTGGTTGAATGGACCGGAGCTTGACTAAATCCAGAGTTTCTCCCCTTTCTCGGGGCCTTTCGGGTTAACCTCGCCGGAGGTTGCTCTGAGACTCTATGTTGGCCTTGGGAGGAGCGGAGCCTCATAGTTTCTGTAAAACAACGAAAATGTAAATGCAAATAACCGATTAATAGGGTGTAAGGTTTTTTCTTCCCACAGACGGTGCCAGAAAGTGTTAACGGAAATTTTGCTCAGGATGAGAAATCTCAGTTAACACCCTCGAGACCACTACCACGTAGGTGGTGGCCAAGATTGATTGTATGTGTAGCGATGATTTATAAAATGCCAAGGAATGATGATATCATTCAACCAAAAGAAAGCAAGAATCTTTTTATTGAACGTGCATTGTATACAAATACAAGTTTCTTTATTTTTTGCTCTCAGCACTCTCTGGGGTCTGGTCGAGTATTTTTCGTATGCCTGTCGAATAGTAGTCTCCTCTTTTCATTTCCTTTCTTTCTATTTATACATAGTTTTGTAGGTCAAACAGACTGATTCTCCCCTTGATTTTCTCAGTCTCTCCCCTCCTTATCGGGCGGGATTTCTCGCTTTGATGTCATTGACTTTGAGTTAACAACCGAATTGAGAGTATCGTGGAGGAGATTAGTTTGTTTCCTCTTTGGATTCTATTACTTGTTCTGCATATAGGTAATGTTTCCAGATATTTTCCAGTGTATCTTCGTATCTTTTCAGCATGATCCTTTATAGAGGTCGTTGAATATGGCGTGGTGTGGTGCATCAACTAGTGAGGTTGATTAGTGTTATGACCTCGATATCTGAGAAGTTTCATCAGCTTGGAGCCAGATCTGGCTTCCCTTGACCTTTTCGAAGCTAGGTGTGGCTTCCTCTGACCTTCCGGAGCTAGGTGCGGCCTTCTAGGGACATTCTTCTGTGTCAACGAGGTATAGGCGAGTCTCTGGAGCATTTGCGAGGTGACCTCGACTTCGGGGAGCTTCTAGTTTTTGTGATGCGGGCTAGATCCGATCGTTCCGGGCTCTATCCCGGATGTTTTTGCAGCCCGTCCTTGTTCCTGGGGTGGTATCGTAGTTCGGCTCTGGATAGAGTGGTCTCCTGGTGGAAACTCTCGGGTATGGAACCAGGTTTGGGAGGTGGAAAATTTTCCTTTGGTCCTTAGCAAATTTTGGCTATTAACAGCAATAACTAATTTTAGCTAACTCCGCTCCCTGTGGACGACACCCCACTTGCCACTATAATTGTGTTTTCAAACTAATTTAGGCTTGTTGAGGTTTTATCAAATCTTGTTGACGGATTGATCTTTTAAAACGACACTAGAAAAAACGTCTTGTCAAATGGCGCCGCTGCCGGGGAGCGGCATGTTTAGTTCGATTAGTTTTGCGTAAGCAATAGTTAGTCTAGTAACATTTCTGATCTACCCTATTTGTTTCTCGTTTACGTTGTGTGTTATTTGTTGTGAAATTTCATGATTCTAGGTATATGCATGGAAGAAGATCGTTAAGAGGAACAGTGTTGCCAGTTATCGACAACATCAATCAGTTTGGTAGAAGAACCGATTAGTTAGAGGGAAACATGGAAGCCGGTGTTCCTATGGATTACCCTAGGAAGAATAGGGAAGACAGGAATGATCAGAATCAGAATGAGCAGCATGCTCGAGAGCAAGAGGGAAGTGTACATGGAGATGAACAGCTAGGTCTCACCATGGGCGAGTACACTCTCCCGTTTGTAGGTAATGTGCCCACTGCCATAGTACTGGATGATGTAACTGTTAGGATTATGCTCAATAGCCAGAGTGTAATATTGTAATTGACAATCTTTTCATATAAATAAAGTGATTTCTGATTCTGCAAAATCTTATAGCATTTATAATTATAATTGTCAAGGTAAATAATCATAAGGTCAAAAGACTATGAGATATGAAGAATTGTTTGTACATCCGGATATGTATGAGGTAGACACAATTCTTTAGTTAGTCTTGAATAACGTTCACAACTTAAGTTAAAGGTTGGGCACCTCTATGTTGATAAAGTTGTAGAATTCTTTTACTAGCATTTGAGTGGGATCAAATGAGTTATGATGAGTCTAAAATCATCGAAAGGTTTTCGAGTAAAAGAATCTAGTGCACTGGGTGCATTGAACTGGATCACAATGAAATACTTTATCTAGAACCGTCACTAGATATAAGTCTTTACATTATCAGGACAATCGGAGAGTCTATCTAAATCCTGAGATAAATGATGGACTTATGGTTGCAAGTGCTATCATTTGAGCTATCAATGAGTACGATTATATAGCATAGTCTATCCTCGATAGTTTGGTGGTATTCATTTGTTAATCGATAGAGGACTTCATTTATAGATATGGACATCGTGGCTCCATTTATTAAATGAGAGTATAGTATCATCATATGGATGTTTTGAGGTATTGGATATTAAATCTCAACATTGAGTTTTCAATAATGATTATTGAAGACATGGCTTCTGGACAAGTCAAAATATGTAAGTTCAAAATGTGGTCATATGAGGAAATATGGTAACTTGGAGAGCTATAGACGGTCTATGAGCTCTTGGCGATTACTGATATTATTCACGAGGATACATCATCTCCTATAAGATTGTCTAGGGTATGAATGAGAAACATCTCCTTATTTTATCTTTATTTAAGAGTTCAATTTTAGCTCTTTAGTGGAATGAGTTAAAATTAATAGATCGGACCTAAGTGAATCATTTGTTGATTGTGATTAGGTTATGTCTATTGAAGCTTAAATTTAGATAGCCCGCCAAGATCAACAATCCACACGTACTTGCATGGATCACTTGATATATTCTACCGGACCAATTTATGGGTCCATCTAGAATTGCATTTAATATATTAAGAATATAATATGTCTATTATTTATTTAATGGGCTGCACTATTATATTAATATATTAAAAGAAGACATGTAGGCTTGTTTCTTTTAGTAAGAATAAGTCTGGTTCACATGTGGGCTTTTATTTAAAGTCTAATGGATTAAATAAAATAAGAAAAATAATATTGGGCCTATATATATATATATGGTGTGGGCGGCAAGGCTAAATAAAATAGCCCAAGATATTATTTTATTTTATTGTTTTGATTAAATGGGAATTAATTAATTATTTAATTAATTAATAGTTTAAATCAAAATTTTTTCCTGATCAGTAAATTAAATACTATGTGTTGGATTATGGTTGGAATTCTTTTAAGTGATAGGAGTCCTAATGTGGTAAGGATTAAGTCCACATACACTCCTTATTATACAAAGAATTCGGCCACCACTAGTCCTATAAGGGTTAGGATTCTTGAATTGATAGGAATTAGGGAAAAGGATAATTCCTTTTCAAGTAAGGAAATTAACCAACCCTAGATTTCCTATTCAATGAATTAGGCCAACCCTACTTGGTGAAGGAGAAAATTCGGCCAACCTATAAATATAAGGTTATGAATTTTCGGCCACTAAGAAGCAAAATAGAGAGAGATTTTTCTTTGTTTTGAAAATAAAAATCCTACTCTATACACATAGATTTTCAGCCAAGAGAGAAAAAGAAAATAAGTTCTCATTCGATAGTGCACTTACAAGCCTTTAACATCAAAAGGTTTTGTGCACACTTTCGATTTAGGGTTACGCGAGTTTCAATCATATTGATTGTGAATTCAAAAGTGACCGGAACTATTTTTTTAGGCTCTTGGTGTTTTACTATTGAAGATCAAGATCAGAAATTCCATACATCCATTCTAAGGTAAGCAATTCAAAGAAAAAGGGAGACCACGCTCCTAGGTGATTCACGTATGTGCTAGGATTAATGATCTTGCGGATTGCCATCGACGTAAGTCAATCGGATCACGCGACAAGAGGTATTTAACTTAAACCGTATATTTGAGTTTAATTAATTAAAGGGTTAAGGTTCAAATCTTTAGAAAAAATTTAAACTATACGAAAATTATTTTTTCGCCTTCCGCTGCGGGTTTTAGTTAATTTTTCCCTACAGTAACAAGGCAGTATGAGTTGAAGACTATGCATATTAGCCTCCTACCATCTTTTAGTGGGAGAATTACCGAGGATTGCCTTCAATTTATGAAACAGTATGGAGCCATCCTAGAAACCTTCCCGGTAATGGCTCGCCAAGCTGTACTGACAAGAGAGCAGCTTCATCTCAGGTGTTTCCAGTATTGTCTGAAAGATGCCGCCATGACATGGTACATGAATTTAAGGCCAGGATCACTGGTGACATGGAGTCAGGTGTGCAAGGTCTTTTTCAACAAGTATTTCCGTCGCAGAAAGCAAAGGACCTAAGGTTGAAGATAGCATCCTTTGTTCAGGAGGACGGTGAACCATTCCATGAGGCATGGGAGAGGCTTAACTTATTGTTAGCACAAATGCTGCCGTATACATACCACCCAGAGTTGAAGGTTAATTCCCTCTATAGTGGACTTTCACCGATAACACAAATGCTAATGGACAATGCGTGCGGAGGTACAATAGCAGACAAGAGAGCAGTTGAGGCGTATGACATCTTAGAGAAGATTGCCCAGAACTCACAGCAGAGGACATCACACGTGAGAAGGGGCGGAAGAATAGAAGTGGGTCAGGATACCCAAGTTCAAATTCAGATGTCCAGAATGAACAAAGAGCTCTAATCGATCAAGGAGCTTATAACTGGAAAACTAGGGTCCTCCCAAGGAGTGAGTCAAGTAATGGGGGAGTTAGAAGGAGGAGAAGGGCAGTTCGGTCAAGAAGAGAAAGCCCAAGCCTTTGGGGAATTTCCAAGGCCAAGGAATGACCCGTATTCAAACACATACAACCCAGGGTTGAGAAACCACCCAAACTTGTCTTGGTCCAACAACAACCACCTAAGAGCAACAACTTACCAAGGTGGCAACAACACTTACCAAGGTGGCAACAACAATTTCCAAGGTGGAAACAACAATCAAGGGTACCAAAACCGTGGGTATAATAGATACAACCAAGGAGGGGCAAACAACAACAACCAATGGGGAAGTTCAAGTAGTAACCCACAATCCAACTTTAATTCCCAAGCATCCGCTAGCCAACCAAAGGACAAGTCTCTAGAGGAAATAGTGAGCATAGTAATCAAAACGGTTGGAATCGAATCAGAAGCCCTCAAGAACACCTTGCATGCCTCTGAGCAACGAATGACCGCTTACATACTGTCCAATGATCAGAGAGCAAATAGTCATGGAACGTCACTGAAGAAGATGGAAACTCAGTTGGCACAGATTTTTGATGCATTGGTCAAGTACAAGGGGAAGGCATCAAACACTGATGAACACGTTAACGTGTTAGAGGTCGTCAAGTTGGGAGTTGAAAAAACCAAGGAAAGGATGGTAGAGGTCATAGTTAAGGAAGATAGGGGAAGTGGCATAGACTCCCCTATTCAACTTTCTGACCCCGGAAGTTTCGTCATAGAGGTACGAATTGAGAATTCACCAAGGATGGGAGCAGTGCTTGATATGGGGGCTAGCATCAATATGATGCCATTAGAGGTATATGAACAGCTGAAGATTCAGTCAATCAAGCCTACTTCCCAGACTCTCATCATGGCGGATAATTCTTCCATCACCCCAATTGGTATTGTGGAGGAAGTTTACGTGAATGTGCACGGTTTGATGGTGCTGGTGGAATTTGTTATGTTGAATTGCAAACGAGGAGAATCTAGTGGTAGGGACTGGAAATTACTTTTGGGGAGGTCATTGATGGCCACAGCGGGTATGGTAGTTGATATTTGTTTTAGGGACATTTCCTTCAGCTGTGGAGGCAAAAGTGTTAACTTCAAGGTAACATCCCCCGGAACAAGCCAAGTCGAAGATTGTTTGGTCTTGGAGGCACCAAATTCTAGAAAGAAAAGAAGCTGGGTGCTCACCCTTGTGCAAGCTTTTGAGGGTGTAAAGGAGATGGAATTGGGAAACCAAGACTGCATTAATGAAAGGCAAGAGTCTGAATTTGAAGAGGATGAATCAAATACTGAAATTTTTGAACAATTAGGTGAGCTTGAGCAAGACAACACGAAGCTCAAACAGGAGGTTTATTTGCTCAAGGCTGAGAATGGACAGTTGAAGAAGAAATTGCATGACCTCTCAACATTGAACAACGGCTTAAAAGAGCAAGTAGTGGAGCTTGCTACCAAAGAGGAGTTAGTCTCCAAGAACTTAGAAGAGTTGGCAAGGCTCTTAGAAGAATTTGAGAAAGACAATGGGAGAAGGACAAAGAAACTTCAGCTAGGTGTTGAGGAGTCCGCAAAAGCGGTAAGGGAATTGTACAAATGGTTGAGCACAAAAGAAGATGAGTTGATGCGGGTCAAGGTCAAGGAGTGTGATTTGAGTGAGCAACTCGATGTTATAGAAAACGAGGTCAAATCCCTCAGATAAGGACAACAAAAGGAGCCCACACCAACAATCAAACAGGGAGTTTCCCTAACCGTCCTGTTACTTGTTACTTTTGTGCCAAAAGAGGGCACACTAAGGCTTATTGCTTTAGTTTCCAAAGGTTCAGGGCAAGTAGAGTTTGCTCTAGGATGAACCCGCCAAGGGTTAAACAAATATGGGTTCGAAAGGACCTAGTTGGACAAATGAGGAAAGTGAGGAGAGATCCAGTGCATAGGCATTTGGCACCATTTTGGGTGGCCAAGTTGAATGTGCTCCTCATTCCGGTCAAATCTTCTTTGGTTGACCGGGTCCAACTTTGAGTGCATTGCACTCACTTTTGAATTCATTTTAGTATTTTTAATTTTATTTTTCTGATGGTTAGTTTTTGTCTTTGTAAATTCTTGGTACATAATGCTTGATAATGTGTAATGTTTAGTTTTGGTGCAGATACAGCTACAAGGCAGAGTCCAGGAATCAGTCCAGGGGAACAGTGCGGTTATAGTGCGTGTCAGGCACCCGCACTCGTCCCGCACTCCGAAGGCATCAGGTAATAAAGTGCGGATAAAGTGCGGGTCAGCCACCCGCACTCCAACCGCACTTTGGTCGCGCTGTATATATACTGCCTGTCATTCTCTAGGGCTCCATTTTTCCACAAAAGCAAAACAAAATAGTAACTTTCAAATTTTTCCCTCGTCTCAACTGAAAGGTATTCCGTGTGTGCCACGTTTTCGATTTTTCGGCAACCAAGGTATGAATTCTTCCTCCAATTTCATTACATATCTCTCTAATCCAAAACCCTAACCCCTTTTATCAAAATTCTTTTTCCTCTTTTGCATGAACTTCTTGATTCAAGGTTTTGAACTTTTACTTTTATTTTTGCTAATGTCTAACTACCTATTGAATATCTATGAGGATGGAATGATGGGTTGTGTCTAATTATGCATGTGATGTGTTCATTGTTACATTAATTTTCTATTGCAATTGGATATTCAACTGAATTTAGGGTTTATATGGTTGAATGGAATCCTATACATGAGTTAGAGTCATATTAGTGTGAATTCGGTCGATGATGTGCTGAGATTATGAAGTGTATTCATGAATGGCAATTCTGCATGTGCTGGTATCTGGGAACGAGTTAGAGTGCGGGTCAGTCACCCGCACTCCACCTGCATTTTATCCTCCTGGCAGAATATGTATTCTTTCAAATTCCTTAATCATAACCTCATGGTTCCATGATCTGAATATTCCCTTAAAACTGTTGTTTATTGTGCAGATGTTATGAAGAACCAGGCAATCAACTAGGCAAGGCAGTCAGGGTTCCGAACGAAGACCGAGGGGGGGACCCCAAGTTCCACCACCATGCATCAGACACCCAGAGTTCGAGGACCGTTTAGAATATTTCAGGGAACGAGACGTCATGGTGGAAAGGGGGATAGCAGTTGAAGAGCTGGAGGGCACCTCAATCCCTCTAATGGTTGAAACAAGGGGATGGGAAACCTTTGTTAGCCCCCCCCCTCCCCCGATGTATTGTAGACGTGTGGTCGAGAAATTCTTTGCTGGAATTGTACCTGAAACTTTTCAGCGCACTTCTTCGATTCTGGTCCAAGAGGTAGAAGTCCGGATGACTATAGCAGACATTATCAGGTACTATAGGACAAAGCTTCCAGTTGATCCCGAGGCAATCAGACGTCTAAGGCAGGGGGTGACTTGGAATGAATTCTTTGTGACACAAAATGTTGATTTTGCAAATCAATTAGTGATCCGTCTAATGGACTTTTGGGTGGCACCAAATCATCGCATGAAGCATACCAACTTGAAGAGTGAGTTGGGTTTCTGGCATGTGTTCATCTCCCATTCATTGATCCCCAGAAAGCACAGAACTTCAGTGAACTTCAATGTAGCAATGATCCTGTATTGTATACTGCAGAATCAGTTGGTCGACATAGGCTTTCTGGCCAAAAGAGAGATACTTGAGTTGGGAGGTGTCAGAGTAGACAAACAGCCACTTATCTTCCCTAGCCTAATGACCGTATTTTATAGAACTGCTAGGGTGGATTTTGGATCCGATCCATTCGAATGTGGCTTGGGGCCTGTTGGGCGTTTCACATGGAATGACTAAGTCAGAGAGCGGGACCCCTCTGGTGTCAGAGTCCGAACAAGGAGAAAGAAATCTGCTCGAGGGGGAAGCACAAGCAGACAGGCTAAAGACATCCCGGAACAACCAGATTTGGAGCCGATTTACCTAGAATATGGTGATTATAGTCCCGCTGCTTTCTTACCCCCGCAGGAGACGTCTGGAGAAGTCCCTTGGCAGACCTTGCTTACAGGATTGGAGAACCTCTGAACCGAGGTCGTCAAAAATAGGAGGTAGATTACTGAGAGTAGAGCAGAAGCCAATGAGTATTTTACTGACATTTGGGGCAACCTCACTGACATGAGGGAAGCACTCAGTCTCCTAAGTTATCCACAGAAGAAGAAGAGGCCGGCTGCTTTCTCACCTCTTTCAGGGGGCCCAGACATTGACCCATATGGGGGAGAGCTCCGAGCTGCAATGGAGAGATCCAGGAGGGAGCATGAAGAGCATATCAGATTAGAGATCGACCCCAAGGGAAAAGGGATCGCCAGTGAACTGCAGAGGGAGTTTTTCGACGAAGATTAACCATCCATTCCTTTTTTTTTATTGTTATTATTCTAGGACTACTTACTTTTATCGCTTGTATTTGTAATTTCCTTTAAAAGGCTTGGACTTATTTTTCTTTTCTTTTCGCATTTGATTTTCGTTTGGTAGAGTTGTTGTGTTGTTTTAAGCTAGGTTGTGCATCTTTTGGGAAGCACACGACAACACGTATGGACAACGAACTAGCTTCCTTCTAAAGGAAGTTTTCTACCTTTGATTTTGTACTTAAGCTTTCAATGAATGCGATTTAGATTTTGTTATTATGAATGAGCATGGTCGAGTGTATGTCTAGATTCGGTTTGGGGGTGTTGAACCCTCATTCCACCAATTATTGAGATTATGCTTGTTATTTCCAATAATGGGGACATTGTTGAGTTTTGGTTTTGGGGTGTGTTACGCCTTATACAGTTGTTATTACAATTTTTTAGTGTCCAATATTTCAATTTTGTCGCTTGTCCATTTTTCAAACTGTATCCAGTATGGGTATGATGCCTCTAGAGTGTGCTTTTGAGGAGTTCCTTATATGTACTCTGACCTTGTGATATAGTTTGGTGCTACTTGAGGGTTCGCTTGCACCACCATGGGGTCGTCCCACCCGTTGGTGTTAAGTATTGGGGACTCATTGTTCCCATGTCTTGTTCTAATAATGGAGATACCCGCAAGATCACAAACACAAGCATGAAAGTGCATTTTCTGAGTGCATTATTGATTTTTCTTAAACACGCCTCTTGTCATTTATGTCATGTGCCATAGGACTTGCATATCATTTTGTGAATTGCGTGATGGATGCTTTCATTCCCTTTTTAGATGTTTGTGGAAGTGATATTAGGGAATGTATGTGTATTGAATCACCTCTATAGCCTAAACACCACATACCATATTGTGTGCTCCAAAGCCAAGTTGAGGCCAAACACTTACTCTTTCATTTGGTACCACATTCAACCATATACCCAATAGCCTAAACACATGCCTACCCTTGTACTAATCATGTTAGGATGGGAAATGGTAGTGATGAAAAGAGTTAAGATGGTCCTACAGCGTGTAAAATGAAATAATTGTTGAAAATATGCAAGGAAAGGGGTAATAACCATAGTTGTGTGCCATAAATGCCTAAGAAAGGGAAATTGTAACAACTCAAATGGAGTACAACATTGTGATTGGGAAATTGTTAAAAGAAAAATTAAAAGAGAAATTGTACTTGAAGTGCCATAATGGGGATTGTATTATGCTAAATACATTCAAACGGAATGCAACATTGAAGGCACAAATGTGGGTTAAATGATTTCCTAGAGGGTTGCGTTTAAGTGATAAAAGAACATGGTGTGGGAGTAGGGATATATTCTAGCATGATTGGTGAGTTTGAGCTTTAAATATCCATATTATATGTGTAACCTCATTCAACCCCACAGCCACACTATAACCGGTTGAAAAGCCCTATTTGATCCATATAATTCTAGTTTGGGAATGTCGGTTGAAGCACGATCTTTCACATCCATGGCATGGTGACTCGTTCCTAGGATAGTTCATTGCTTAAATTTTATACAGAATCTTCTTTGCATACTTGTTTGTGTGGAACTTAGGACTCTTGAGGAAAGAAAAGAGAGAATCCATGTGTGTTTTAGAATTGAAGCGAATTACGCTCAAGGTATGGAAGTAAGTTGTCCCTAATTTATGAATGCCTTTATGTGTGGGATTCGTCTTCGTACGAGCCTCCCTTGGGTGTCGCCAAATTGCTCTTGATCTTGTGCATATATTTTTTTTTCTCCTCTCTATCACACCTATTTGTATCATATCACACATTGGACTTGCGGCATTATTGAGGTATTGTTTAGGTGTCTAGAAATTACAATCAGTTGGCGTCTTACTGTTTAGATTAGATTTGCTTGAGGACGAGCAAAGGTTTGGTTTGGGGGTGTTTGATTGGGCCAAATATGTAGTATATTTAGACCCTCAAATCCTTACCTTATGTTCTGTTTTCATGCGTTTTTGTATCTCTGATGGGTTGTTTTGTGTGGAATTGTAGGAAATGGTGCAAAGATGGGTTTGGAAGCATGTCGCGGTGATTCTGGCAGAAAAGGGGTGAAAGGAAAGACAAAGGAGCACAAGCAGCTCTACAGTGCTGATCAAGTGCAGGTCAAGTGCGGGTCGCAACCGCACTCCAACCGCACTCCAACCGCACTCCGGCCGCACTCATGCTAATAGCCGGGATAAGATGCAAGTGAAGAGATAAAGTGCGGGTACAGTGTGGGTCATCCAACCACACTCCACCCGCACTGTTGCCAAATCAAAGAAGCTGAAGTTGCACCTGACGTTAAAGTGCGTGTACTATGCGGGTCATCCAACCTGCACTATACCCGCACTACTGCCAAACCAGAGAAGCTGAAAATGCACCTGACATTAGAGTGCAGGTACTCTGCGGGTCATCAAACCGCACTCCACCCGCACTGTCACCAAGACCAGAAGAGCATAATTGCACATGACTTTAGAGTGCGGGTACTGTGCGGGTCATCCAACCGCACTCTACCCACACTGTTGCTCAAGACAGAAGGTAGATTTTGCACCTGATAAGGAAGTGCGATTCAAGTGCGATCACAGTGCGACTCCAAGTGTGGGTCAAGTGCGGGTAATTCAACCGCACTCCACCCACACTATTGCCCAGACCCGAGAACTAAAGATGAAGACAAACCATACAGTGCGGGTACAGTGCAGGTAATTCACCTGCACTCCACCCGCACTTCACGTGCGCCAGATTGATTTTTAAAGTTTGAGTGACCTTTTTTATGGGTTGTATAAATAGAAAAGGATAGAAATGTTTTAGGCAGCTTTTGACTCCGTTTTTCAAAAGTAAAGACACATTTAGACCTAGAATCTCTCTCTCTCTCTCTCTCTCATCCTTACATTCTCTACTCAACTTCAAGGAAGTTAGGAGATTGAAGCCACTTCAAGGAAGGAGATGTTCTCCAAAGGTTCTTTCTCTTTCCTTTCTCTTAGTTTCCTAGTTGTAATGAGTAGTTAAATCCCCTCTAAGGGGTTGATGGAGTAGTTAGTTGAATATTGGGCTTGTACATAAACTTGATATTATATTGATGTTCATGTCTATCTTTCATTGATCTATTCTTGTTGTGAATGTTTACCATTGATTTCTTGTGTAGATACATTCTCTTTGCAAGATGTCTTTGTATTATGTATGAGTATTGCATCTAGATATACATCATATTTAGTTGTTTAATGCTCTAAAGAATGGAAGGAACGTCATGAATTCTGACTCTTAAACCGCAGTCTTAATCTAACCTCGATCGAATTTCCGGCACTATACATCCTAGGTCGAAACCCACGAGAGAGTTAGAAGTTATCACTATACATCCTAGGGTGACTACATTTAATCGGTTGAGTCATTGTTAGGTAAACGAGCTTCATTTCCAGAATCCGATAAACAACCAACACTATACATCCTAGGTTGGTAGTTTACGACGGATTAATCCCTAATAGGTGGTCTGCACTATACATCCTAGGCTGGCCACCTTCTAGGGATAAATAACTGACTCTATACATCCTAGGTCGGTTACCTTGAATAGCCGTGCTATTGAAAAGTTTGTTGCATTGCCCAGTATTTACTTTCGTATCCATTAACTCCTTAGTTTCCATCATCTATATATATCCTTCATCCCATTTCCCCCTTCATTTAGCTTGCATAATTAATTTAGTGTTATTAATAGTGTAATTCACCATCTGCATCTTCCCCATTTCATGTTTCGTTATTATATATATATACATAACATTACTTTAGCAATAACTAATATTAGCTAACTCCGCTCCCTGTGGACGACACCCTACTTGCCACTATAATTGTGTTTTCAAACTAATTTAGCCTTGTTGAGGTTTTATCAAATATTGTTGACGGATTGATCTTTTAAAACGACACTAGAAAAAACGTCTTGTCACTTGGTTAAACCATGACTCACATAGTATATGGGTCTTTGAAACCCATCGCCACACTCCTTGGCCAAAGCTCCGCTTACTACAGTTTCTGAGACGGCCAGGTAGATCTGCAGCTCTTCTCCGAGAACTAGCTTGACTAATAACGGTGGGCTTGTTAGGTATTCTTTCAAGGCTTGGAAGGCTTGCTCATTCTCTTAGCTCCATTTCATGTTTTTCCTTTGTTTGACGGCTTTGAAGAAAGGGAGACATTTATCGGTGGGGCGAGAGATAAACCAGTTGAGCGCCGCTACACGTCCAGTCAGAATTTCTACCTGTTTGAGTGATGTTGGGGAATCCAGGTCCAAGATAGCTTTGATTTTTTCTGGGTTGGCCTCTATGCATCTCTCATGAACCATGAAGCCTAGAAACTTCCCCGCTGTTACCCCAAAGGCACACTTGAAGGGGTTCAAACGCATCTTGTTTTCTCTTAGTATGAGAAAGGTCTTACGAAGGTCTTCCCGATATCCTACTACGGTTGGTGATTTTGTGATCATGTCGTCGATGTATACCTCCATCGTCCTTCCTATCTCAGGCTTGAACAACTTGTTAACCAGCCGTTGGTATGTAGCCCCTGCATTCTTCAAACCAAACGGTATTACCTTGTAGCAGTACAAGCCCTGCCTAGTAATGAAACTGGTTTTTATCTTGGTCAGCTGGGTGCATTTTAATTTGGTTGTATCCTAAGAACGCGTCCATAAAACTCAAGAGTTTATTTCCGGACGTGGAGTCAACCAGCTGGTCGATCTTTGGTAAAGGAAAACTGTCTTTTGGACAGGCCCGGTTGAGGTCGGTGTAATCGACACACATACGCCACTTCCCATTCGCCTTCGTAACCATGACCACGTTGGCGATCCATTCGGGATAGCTCACTTCTCTGATAAACCCTGCCTTGATCAATTTATCTGCCTCTTCTTGCACCGCAGCTTTCCTCTCAACGTTGAAGTGACGCCTCTTCTGTTTGACGGGCTTGACTGTTTGATCTACCGCTAGGCGATGGGCGGCAAATGATACCGGGATCCCAGGCATTTCATCATGGCTCCAAGCGAAGATGTCTTTGAATTCTCTGAGAAGAATAATTAAACCTTCTTTTACTTCTGGCTCAAGGGTGGCCCCGACCTTGATAACCTTAGAGGGATCATCATTTTGATGGGTATCTCCTCTTGTCTAACTTAAAGCTGCCTGCTGACCCACTCCTTGCTCCGTTCCTCCTCATAAGGCATAATAGGTTTGCTCTCCGGATGCTCAGGATGCTCCGCAGGCTCCATCTCTTCCTGGATTATCCGGGATGTTTCCATGTCTTCCTGGATTAACGCAACGTGTATGCAGTGTTTTGCTAAAGCCGTAGGATTGGCAGACACTGCATAGCATTTCCTAGCTGTTTGTTAGTCTCCGCATACCTCCCCTACCTTGGTTCCAACCGGGAACTTCAGGACATTGTGGTATACGGATAAGACTCCCTTCAGGACAGGAATGGTCTCCCTATGATGGCGTTGTAGGCCGATAAGGTGTCAACCACAACAAAGTCGGTCATAATATTCTGTTGGAGAGGGGTGGTTCCAACGATTACTGGGAGGATCATCGACCCCACAGGTATGATCGAATCCCCAGTGAACCCATAAAGTGGAGTTGTACAACTATTGTAACACCATTGCTTCAGATTTAATTTTTCCAAAGTATCCTTAAAGAGGATATCTACACTGCTGCCCGTATCTACAAGCACGTGATGGACCAGACAGTTGGCAATCTGTATTGTGATTACCATGGGATCATCATGAGGTTGCACGGTGTTGAAGACATCTGCTTCAGTGAAAACGATCTATGCCGACTGGAAGGGCTCTATAGGGCTTTGGCTGAACTTGAAGACTCCCTGGCTTTCTTCTATACGGGGAATCTTCCTTGCATGGTTTTTTCTAGAATTGTTGGAAGTGCCAGCCAGTATAGGCCCTCCGCTGATGGTATGTATCACCTGGATTTGTTACATTAAATCAGTCTGTTCCCCTTTTTTCTTATCTGCATCCTCACGGATCTTGGCTTGTACCTCCCTTCTAGTCCGAATGTTATCTTTGATCTGCTGTAAGAATTCAATCAAGCATCCCTCCCTTATCAGGGCTTCAATCTGGTTGCACAAATTATAGCACTCTGAAGTGTTGTGGCCCACGTCTTCATGGAAGTTGCAGTACTTGTACCGGTTCCTCCTATCAACTGGGGCTTTCATGGGAGCAGGCTTTTGAAGTAGCCCCTTGTCTCGTATAGCAAGGTAGACCGTTTCCCTGGAAGCATTCAAAAGAGTGTAATAGTCATACCCTTTCTCCCCTCGCATTATGGGGGCCACGGCCCTGGGAGGTGGTGAAGCCCGAGGAGGGGTTCGTCTTGCTGGATATTTTTCTTGCCTGTGCTGAGGAGTGGGGATGCGATAGGTCGACCTATTAGGAGGTTTATTCTGAGTTTTCTGGGCTGGCTCAGATTTGGGGGCTTCCTTTTTTTTGACGCTTTGCCATTCTCATATTGTCATGTTCCATCTTCACTTTGAGTAGCTCATCGATCTCGACCTGCTCAAGAGCCCGATCGTAGGCCTCCTAGTAAGTCTTGGGCAGTCTCTTGGCGAAGGAGCGGAAAAGCTTTCCCGCCCATAGGTTCCGCCTGAAATTGGCTAGAGTCTCTTTCACGGTGAAAACTCCCATTTGTATGACCTCTTTGTGAAAACGTTTCATGTACGATCGAAGCATCTCACTTCGTTCCTGAATCACATATTGGAGGTGTATGGGATCCTTCGGATGAGGTTTGACCCCTTGGAACTGCAAGCAAAAATCTGTTGATAACTTTGTGAAAGAATCCACGCTACCAGCAGGCAGCTTCCTGAACCAAGTTTTCACGTAGTCGGTTACTCGGTTAGGGTTGTTGGAAACATCCTACACATAGCTTCTCTGGTGGTGTTCTGGACCTCCATCTGTTGGACGAAGCTCTCTAGGTGGCTTAGAGGATCTTTCAGTCCAGGAGAACTTATCTGCTAACATTTTAAATTTTGGTGGGAGCTCTGCTTCCCTGATCTTCCTCATGAAGGGAGCGTTCATCTCGCTCAATGGATCCTTTTTATCCTCCTTATAGACCACATACCAAGATCCCCAGAAATAGGGACGCTTGGTACCTCGATCTTCCTAGAAGGAGTAATCGGTGTTGACAATGTGTTTTAGAAAGGTTGCCCTAAGTCTCATTGACTAGGTACCCCGGTAATCTGGTACTAGTCATTGACTAGGTCCATCAAGTATCGGTCATCTACCTAGCACGGGAAATGGCAATAGGAAGGTTCCCACATATCGATGCAACTGATGCACCAGGGAATCAACTTATAACCAGACCACCCCAAAAGAACAAAGCCTGCAGAAGCCTCCAACTAAAAGAAGAGAAAGTTGACCTCTCTTGTTATTAAAGGAGATAGTGAACTCTTTAATGGCCATTCACAACACAATTAATGAGAAATCAGTCAACTTTAATGGCCATTCACAATGCCATTAATGAGAGATCAGTCAACTCTTTAATGGCCATTCACAATGCCACTGATGAGAAATCAGTGAACTCTGTAATGGCCATTCACAACACCATTAATGAGTAAATATTCGGTCAACTCTTTAATGACCATTCACAACGCCATTCATGAGTAAATATTCAACTCCATCAATGCTAAATCAATGGAGTGGGTAGCAAGAATCAGAAACTATAAATATGACAAAGGTCTCTCTTGAGGGGGGTTTTCATAGACAATCCGAGAGCCAGACCTGATCAATTTCAAAGAATGAGAGACTCTATCGTCTATCGGGGAGGCCAATCAGACGACAGATTTCACCCTCTTTTCCACCAAAAATACAGTTTGCATCTCCTACCATTGTATCAACTATCACACATATCAATTTTCACCAAGAATGTACCGGTACCAAGTGGTACCCTTCCAACCATGGCTTACTAGGTCACGGTTTGTGCTTTTGTAAACTCTCTAGAGCACTTCTTATGATATATATATATATATATATATATAAAGAAGGGTCTTTCTCCATCCTCTGGATACTGCCTTGGGTTTTTCAGCATATGATCATTCATGATACTTTTTCCCCCTAGGTCAATCCAATTATGTTAAAAGAATTGTAATTCTACCATCTATCTCCTTATTATGCATGTATGAAAGCTAGTTTCTGACCGTACTGGTTCTTGCTCTCTTGTCTACTTATCTGCATGCCAAGCCATAGCTAGAAAGGAGTCAGAAGAACCAAGACAGGTTTCGACGCCGACTGGAACGACCTAGAGGTGAATAATCACTACCGGGTGGTCTCATCCTTCTCTACCACATCTACGTCATCGAAGAGTACCGATCCTACCTTCAAGATTACTAATTGGGTCGGGAAACTACATAGGAGACCTAGAAAAGAGGTACCAGGACCAGGAACCAGGAAAGCCCCCTCACACCAGCAAGGGACCCTCCAGCTCCATATCATCTCCTTATGCTCGAATCTCCACGGGCGGGATGATTAAGTCTCCTACCTACTGCACCTTGATTCTTTCACTTCTATAGGGTAGCGGGTTGAGGGTGTTGATCCAAATTTTCACCTAGAGCGAATTTTCGATCAATAGTTATACTAATTGGTTATCACTACAATTATACTAAGATGTTAATTGACTTAAGCTATCAGTACAACTTTTCCTGATTAAAGTCTAAATTATGGGAATGTTAGGGGGGAGATGCATTAAAGTATCAACCATATCATTCAATCAATCATTCGTTAAGAACATTCACAAAAGGTTCCTATGCATGCATCTAAGAATAATAATATAAAGCAATAACCCATCACCTTAATCAAAACATAGGTATAGAGAAAAGAATTAAGGGAGGTGTTAACAAGGTTTTCCGGCAATGGACCAAAGGAGAATTTTTCAGCGAGAGTTTACCTCGTAGGGACCCTCCCAGCTCCTAGGTACCTAGCGGGATCGGTTCCACGGCCTGGATGGAATCAATACCTGGTAAGGCAAAAACCTCAACTACCTATCTACCTAGATGAAGCACCAGAGATATTCAACCAGGAAGAGCAGGTACCACGCTATGTATCTACTCTGACGCCTGATGAAAAGGTTACCGCAATATCACGTCCCTAGTACCTTGCACATACCCGGTACTTCATACTAGGCACCATGGTACCACGACGCATACCCGATATCCTAGAGCACCTCGACATTAGCCCAGAATCCAACCAATACAGGCATCCTACCTACCCAGCAAGACAAATATCACCACGAAGTCACTTGCATGATAGAACAAGCACTACTACAGTAAGCCAGTATATCCCTCCAAGCAACGCAAGCAGGGAAAGTTGACTAATTCGCCATTTAAATCGCCATAAATGAGACCAAACGGCCAACCAAATCAGAGTTTAAATACGATAATGATTAACGGGATCAAATCCCGCGTCTTTAGCCTTGCTCAACTCCTAAAATAGGACTCCAAATAATATTCATAAATACAACCTGATTTAGAGGGATATTATAGGTCTAGATATACGGCCATGAAGGACAAAGGGGGGAGGTTTTTTGGTTTTTTCACCGAAAAGAGACTTTTTACCCTAGAGAGTCTTCTTTTGAAATCTCTAAAGCCAGTGAGAGTTTGAGACAATCATTGGGAGGATAATAGCCACTTATCGACATAAACGAGTTTGCCATCTCCATCATATATAAAAAAGAGAGAAAAAAGTGTGTATTGTAGCAGTTATATAGCAGATAATCAATAAAAAAGTGTATTTCGTATCTTTCCAGTTCCTTTGCATTTGTCTTTGTTAATCTCCAGCTTAAAGGAATCCCGGTACCGAAGGTACCTACCTCACTGTCACCTTCCGGGAGTGGATGAGGGTGTTAACTGGAATTTTGCTCTCTGAGTGGATTTTCTAGCTAATACTTTTTGGCTCCATCTGTGGGAAGATTCCACACCCTTAAAAGAAAGCCAGTGAATCTAGTTTTCTTGCAATATTACCATAATGAGGCTCAGGTCTTCTCAAGATCATCCCGATCCGTCGGGGCACCAATCAAACGCTTTAACTTGGAAGGATTAGAAGCAAATGAAGAGGGGGGGGGGGGGGGGAAGAGTCGTAAACCCGCTCCAAAGCCATTAGCTATTGCGCGGGTTACCCCCTAGATACCAGCCACCCCGGCAACTAACCCTACTAGTCTGGACCAATAAGTCGCGGCATTCATAGAGAGTATTCATCTCCGAGTGGTCACGGAAAGTGGTACCAGTCAGCCTGTGATACCAGATACCAGGGGAGACACCGGTCGACAAGGTACCGGGATACCCTCCTTTGACAGGCTTCGGCCCATGCCCTTGATATCGTCAGTCCACCACAGACTCGGGCCCATGCCACAAATTCAGAGACAGCCTAAGGGACATCTTCCTCGACCGATAAAATCTGTCATAGACCTCCCACCTTAGGAGAGCCTCTACCCGGCCCAGCCGGCCAATTCTTCTAGACAACCTCAACCAAAAGCAACTAGGAGGCGACCATGATCAGTGGCAGGAGGTAGCGCTAGAGGCGCCTGAGTAAACCCTTCCTAGGGGGAGAAATGGGACGAAACCTTAGTGGCATCAGAGGGGTCTGATGATGGAGAGTCCGAGATAGAATCTAGGAGTGACAGTAACAACCGCCTCTGGAACCAGGTAGCCAGAATGGCAAAGGAAATCTAGGAGCTGAAGAAGGGCAAATATCGAGAAAATTGGAAGGATCCTCTAGGAGAAATGAATGTTCCGTTCTCCAAGAGGATCAAAGAAGCCGAGCTGCCTCCTAAATTCAAGATGCCAACTGATACGTACTCTAGGACCGAAGATCCTCTGAGCCACCTGGAGAGTTTTCTTCAACAGATAGAGGTCTAAAATTCTACCAGGTCCGCCATGTACAGGATGTTCCCTACCACGCTAACTGACTATGCCAAGACATGGTTAAGAAAGATACCAGCAGAGAGCATCGACACATTCACCAAGTTGATGACTGACTTCTGCTCTCAGTTCCAAGGCATCAAACATCGCCCCAAGGATCCCATTCACCTTTAATACGTGATACGGGAGCGTGGTGAATCACTCAGAGCCTATGTGGAGAGATTCCATAAGGAGGTAATTCAGATGGGAGTCTTCGCAAAGAAAGAGACCTTAGCAAATTTCAGAAGGAACCTATGGGCTAGCAGACCTTAGTAGAGTTTGAATCTCCTTCTCCAGCCTCCCCGCCTTTTCTATCACTACATCCCTTTCGTTCTTGTGGCGTAGGGACCTGAGCTGCTCCATGTCAAGAGCATGCTCCATTCCCTTCTTATCTACCCTTGCCGCATCCGCTACCTTCTCAGCCTTGTCCAAGGACTAATGTAGAATTACCATGCCCTGGGTAGCTTTGGCTAGCTCCTCCTTGGCCTTCTCTAGTTCAGCATTAGCTTCCATAGCCTATTTCTAGAGGGAGCTAACATGCTGACTCATTGCTACATTAAACTTGAAGGCCTGCCAGGTCGAGAACACAAGTTAGAATGTCACCAAGTAATCAATCAGGGTAGAAGACTAAATAAAGAGACATACCTCAGCCAGGAGGGCAGATCCCTTAGTAATTAAAAGGTCAATGGGCATGGAGGTCAAGACACATAAGCTCCCACTTGAGTAGGCAGCAGCGAACTTAGCCAGTACCTCTTCCTAGCTGCTACCCCTCGACCGCGATCGGGACTGATCTCAATGAGCAGTCTAAGTAGCGGAGACAGAGCCTTGACCCTTTTCTACTGTATGGATGGCTCAGATGCCATAATATGAGGAGGAGAGGAAATTGATTGAGCAACAGTAGTAATAGCAGTGGCAGTAGCTGGTGCGGTTGGTGATAGAGCTTGCACCTGGCTGGGAGCACCTTGAACCTGGCACACTCGGGCCGTAAAAGCCTCCTATGATCTATCCACAAGAGGAGGATGAGAAGCTGAAGCCTCCGGTGCCTCAATCGGGATTGATACATACCTGCTAGGCCTGGAAGACGTACCAGCCCCGACCACAGAATTGGGGCGATATGAAGGTCTGATAGGGGAGATCGATAGAGAATCGCAATCCTCGAGGTCGAGCCCCTCCTCTGGAACCGTTGGGGACACTGCAGAGACTGTCAACACATGAGAATTAGCACATGATAATCAACAAAGCGACGTCACCAAGATAGGACTAGGGAGATTGCTTACCTGGGGATGCACTGGAGACGCGGAGGTAGAATTCCACCCTTTCTGCCTCGAACGCATCCAAGGTAGGATATCTTAGGTTGGTGTAATTGCTAGCCATGATAGCTCTCAAAACTTTCTCCGACACAGTAGAGAGTTTTCTCTTTTCCAATACGGGCTTTCCACTAAAGCAAGTGGGAACCTTGAATTCAGTCCCTCAGATATGGACCAAGCTACCCCATTCACCTTTGATGATGACCCATTCCTCCTTCTAGGAGGTATCCTACTTTGTGGCCCCTGGTACCACGAACTTCAAGTTGTTAGCCAGAGCATAAAATTGCCCATTTAGGCCTGAAGAGTTGGCAGCAATCTGGAACACATATCCTAGCTCGTCCTGCCTTGGTGATGTGTAAAATCGTGTTATAATATACTCACTCGCAAGTGCACGAATCGTGAAGATTAGCACAACGGCAAGTAAGGATCGTTCCCACGAGGAAAAGAGATTTATTAAGTAAAACTAATTCTAATTAAAGTTAAATTAAAGTAACCAAAGATTTGTTGATGATTTTACTAAAACTAAATTAAATTAAGCTAAGAAAACAATTAAAGAGAATATGGATGTGATCAAGAGAAAGAAAACACTAGGTTATCAATGATCCCCAATTATGAACACTCAATGTATGGAATTAATTTGTAAACAAGATTCAATCAATTCTAGGGTTCATTCTTTGTCTTTAATGTGACTATTACCGTATGGTCATGGGATGAGTCACGTGCTCCCAACCACTATTCACCCTTGGTCTATGGTGTGAACAGCGATCGAAAACCCTTTAAGCGCAAGAATTAAGAACCAAATTCTATACTTTGCTTGGCCTATGTTAAAGATAAAATTCATTCATTCAAAAGAGCATTAATCAAGATTAGGTTTGGTCTATACTCTAACCCTAATTCTCAGATAGTCTTAACCCTAAAATCATGCCAAATAATTATCCACCCTTGGTCTATGGTGTGAATAAATATTAAAACTAATGAGGAGTTAAGCAATTAAGCACAAAGAATAAATCAAGAATTAAATTGATGCAATAATAATTAATCCATTCATGAGAATTCACAAAAGGTTCACATTGATTCCCTAGTTATGGGATTAGTTACACATCATAGAAAAAGAAAAGAAAAGAGATTGAGTAGAGAAAACCCGAGATGATCATCAAAGAGCTCCTCCAATTCTTCTTCGTCTTCTTCTACAATGGATGGATGGGTCTTGAGGTGATGTGTGGTGATGGAGTGATGGGGGACGGCCCCCTTGGTGGCTTGGGACCTCCCTTCGCTTCTCTCCCGAAATTAGGGTTCACATGGGTTTAAATAGGTTTTAGATGATAAGCCAAGTCCTTAAACAACAAGGAAATTGGTTCCCTTTTGGAACTCTACCTTTTTGGGATTTAATTCTTTCCTAATCCACTCAAATTGATTACTTATTGAAGGATGATAAGGATTAGGTGTCAACTTGCTTTCCAAGACTCACACTCATGTCCAAGAAGGTAATATTTCCCGTTCCACAACTTGCAAAATAAATCCCGTCACTATTTGCGGAATTATGACTGATCTGACCATCGGATACTAAAATGGGCATAACCTCTTCTAGGAATATCGGAATTACGATCCATAAAGTGCGCCAGAAACTAGACTTCTGGGGCTTTCCATCCATAGGTAGTAGGACACACAATTCAAACCGACGAGAGAGATATGGGGCCCGTAATCTGGGTGATCTGCACTGGCCGAAATTCAGCTTTTTGCTCCTTTTCTTCAAAATAACTTCTAACACCTCTTCCATGGAATGTGACCTATAAATGCTCAACAAACACATAAAATACCTAATTTCACCCAAGAAAAAAGCACAAATAATAGGAAATGGGGATTTATAATATTTATAGAAATAGACCGATCACTTGGTTCCTGATCAATGTTGTCTTTCTTGCACTGTTCTCTCCATAGTACCAAGAACCCCACCAAGTGCCTCCAGAACCCTGGTGTTAGCTGAAGGGGGGCGAGCTGCAAGCCATACAACGCCATACACAAGGTAGGGTGGAGAGGTATTCTGACTCCACTTTCGAAAGTCGTCATGTGTATCGAAAGATCCCTAGTAGGGGGGGGGGGGGCATACATATCGTAACCCCGAGGAGGAACAGTGATAATGATGTCTTTAGAGATCTTAAAATCTCTCCGCAAGCGCCTGCCAGTATCATTGGTGCCAGTAGAATCAAGGATACACTGATATTCATAAGGAAGGGCGAGCACCCTCTCCACGGTGTCCTTAACCTCGCCAGCCTGGTCTCTGCCAGTTCTGATAGCGCCCAAATCTTTGCTCAGCTCCTTGTCAACACCGACAGGGCTGTCAAGATCATTCGAGAAACCTGTCATGATTGCAACATTACGATTTGAGCTCCGACACTGAAGAGCAGCGACGTCATCTCCGCTATCATCATTATCACGAGTCCTTTTCATATGAGCAAGGTTCTTGCTAGTAGTGTCGTCACCAATGAATTGTTGCTCAACACTGTCGTTATCATGGGAAGACATGATAGCAGAATCGAAGTTATGTTTCTTGGAAACAGAGAAAGATTGGGGGCTAAAAAATGAGGAAGAAGAAAGCTAGGGTTTGTAACGGAAATTTGCTTCAAAAAGAAGTGAGCATGCTATGGAGGAGTGAGGTTTAAATAAAAGAAGAAGCAGTTACTTGTAAAAGGCAGAGAAGGTAATCAATGCCGCAGGATAATCGAAGATGTGGGGTAACGGTTTTGAGAAATGCGCACCTTCAAGATATTTCCTTTTTTGAATTTGGCCTACCCCAGCCAGCCACGTGGAAGACCCATTTAAGTCAGCATGCAAGGGGAGGATTCCATTCTACAAGACGGTTACAAAAAATTCTCCAAACGTTCTTGTTAATAGGGTTTTCTGGCAAAGGACCAAAGGAGAATTTTCCAACAACGAGCTACCTAGGAAGATTCATCCAAATATTCCAGATAACCAGCGAGATCAGTACCACTACCTAGACGGAAGCGATACTTGACAAGGTTGACACCTCGACTACCTATCTATCTAGAGAGGACATCAGCTCCGTGAGCTAATGAGGGCATGTACCTCGCCCTACTGAAGCTCCTAATATCTACTTAAGACCAGTACGACGATAAACTTGTACGCCCAGCACCCCAGTACCTTGATACCCACTGTGGTACTGCCTCGACTTCCACCTGATACCTAGTACCTCGATGTATATCCGGAGCCCCTCCAAGACAAGTACCATACCTGCCAAGCAAATACGGAGATGATCATCACCCCTCCATCAAGAAATAGAACAAGCTCCGCCCCAGCGGGATTGGATTGATAAACTAGCACCTCATCCTGCCAATGTTCAGAGTCAGAATTTCCCTCCAAGCTCCACGAAGAAGGAAAGTTGACTCCATCGCCATTATAAAGTGCCATTAATGAGAGCAAATGGTCAACCTAATCAGAATTTGAATTCGACAGTAATTAACGAGATCAAATCCCACGCCTTCAGCCCTACTCAATGCTTTTCAACGCTTAAAATAGGACTCTCAATAATCATCATCAATAGGACCGAATTTTGAGGGGATCTTGGGAGAACTATATACACAGCTCCGAAAGGTAAGAGAGTGGAGGCTTTTGAGAAGGGAAGAGAGAGTTGTTTTTATCACCAGAACAGAGAGATTATTTTCGGTGAGAATTCCCTTTAGAAATTCTCTGAAGCCACTAAGAGTCCACTGATGATCATTGGAAGGAAATATCCACTTATCGATAGAAACGAAGATTCTGCCTTCATCCTGTGTAAGAGTGAAGAGAGATTTAAGTATGAGGAGAGTTTGAATTGTAACTATGATCTTGTTAACGAAACTTTTGCTCAAGAAGAGAAATCTCAGTTAACACCTTCGAGACCACTACCACGTAGGTGGTGGCCAAGGTTGAACGTATGTGTAACAATGCTTAATAAAATGTCAAGGAACAATGATACTATTCACCACCCAAAAGATAGAAAAATACTCTCTTTATTGATCATGTATGATATACAAATCTCTCTCAAATTGCTCTCAATTTTCTCTAGGGCGTAGTCGGGTACTTGTCGTATGCCTGTCGAAAAGTAGTCTCTCCTTTCAGAAGGTTCAAGTCCTCCTTTAATACCTTGTCTTCATAGGTCAAACTAATTAATTTCTCCTCTTGATTTTCTCCATCTCTTCCCTCCTTATCGGACGGGATTTTACATTTAAAATGTTATTGACTTTGAGTTAATTGCTGAATCGAGGATATCTTGGTGGGGATTAATTTGTTTCCTACTTGGACTCTATTACTTGTTCTGTACGTATGTAACGTCTTAAGAGATGATCATGTGTGTCTTCAGGTCTAGCAAGTTCTCCCATAGGGGTCGTCGAATATGGCATGTAATGTGGCGAGGTACATCAGATAGTGAGGTCGATCAGTGTTCTAGCCCTGATATAAAGGAATTTCGTCTAATCAGAAGCTAGGTCTAGCCTCCCTTGACCTTTTGAAGCTAGGTGCGGCCTCCTACTGACACCTTACTATGTCAGCGAGGTATAGGCGAGCTTCTGGAGAAATTGTGAGGTAATCCCGACTTCAGGGGGATTTCCTGTTTTCAGGTTCAGTGACGCGGGCTTGATTTGACCGTGCCGGGCTCTACCCCGGGTGTTTTTGGAGCCCGTCCTTGTTCCTGTGGGGCTGTACCGTAGCTCGGCTTCGGGTAACATGGTCTCCTGGTGGATGACCTCGGACATGGAGCCAGGTTTAGAGGGTGGAAAATTTCCCTTTGGTCCTTAGCCAAATTTGGCTATTAACAGATCTTGATACCACTTTTTTAAATAAACAATGTTGATTTCAAATTTCATTGATCCTTCTTATCCTTCTCCTTATTTACATCCATCTACATTACGAGGAAGGATCATGGTACCAAATGTAGTTATCCCGCTACTGGCTACCGGTAGTGGGTGAGGGTGCTACCCGAGATTTCACTCCCTGAGTGTTTTTCTGTTAACACTTTTTATCACCGTCTGTGGGAATAAACCACACCCTCAAAAGAAAGCCAGTGTGCCTCGTTTTCTTGCTACACCATCAAAAGGAAGCTCCGATCCTCGCAGGATCATCCTGACCCATCGAGACATTAGTCAAACGCTTCAACCCAAAGTGTCAGAAGCCGAAGAAGGGGGGAAATGGTCACAAACCCGCCTCGAAGCCGTCAGCTACCGCAAAGATTACCCCCCACCCCAGCAGCTTTACCTATCAATCTAGACCAGCAGGTCATGGCTTTTATAGAGAACATTCACCTCCGAATGGTCGCTGAAGGTAGTACCAGTCAGCCCGCGATTCCAGATCCCAGGGGAGATGCCAATCGGCAAAGTACCAGGGTACCTCCATTCGACAGGCTGGGACCACCACCTTCCGTACCGGTCCATGATAGACTCGGGCCCATGCCTCCAATACTGTCGTTCCATGACAGACTCAGGCCCATGCCCCCGATTCCAGGGCAGCCTGCAGGTTATCAATCCCGGCGTGAGAGATCCGCCATTGATCTCCCCTCTAGAGAGCGCCACCACCTAGTCCAACCCGAAGATTATTCCAGACAACCTCAACAGGAAGTGACCAAGGAACGCCTTCATTCAGTAGCAGGAGGTAGTAACAGGGGCACTAGAGAGGACCCGCCATAGGGAGAAAATCAAGATGAAGCTTCTGCGACATCAGAGGAGCCTGATGACAGGGATTCTGAGGTGGAATCTGGGAATGATGGCAACAAACGTCTCTGGGACCAGGTTGCCAGGATGGCAAAAGAAATCCAGGAGTTGAAGAAGGGAAAGTACCAGGAAAACTGGAAAGAACCCTTGGGAGAAATGAATGCTCCCTTCTCTAGAAGGATCAAAGAGGCAAAATTACCTCCCAAATTCAAGATGCCAACAGATAAATATTTAGGGACCTAGGATCCTCTGAGCCATCTAGAAAGTTTTGTTAACCAGATGGAAGTCCAGAATGCTACCAGGGCCGCTATGTGCAGAATGCTCCAAACCACGCTAACGGACTATGCCAAGACAGTGGTTCAGGAAGCTACTAGTGGGAAGCGTTGATTCATTCACCAAATTGACTACTGACTTCTGTGCCCAATTTTAGGGCATCAAACTTCACCCCAAGGATCCCATTCACCTCCAATACGTGATCCAGGAGTGGGGTGAATCGCTTAGAGCCTACGTGGAGAGGTTCCATAAAGAAGTGATCCAGATGGGAGTCTTCACGGAGAAGGAAACCTTGGCCAATTTCAGAAGAAATCTTTGGGCAGGCAGACTGTTCAGATCTTTCGTCAAACATCCCCCCGAATACCTACCAGGAGGCCTATGATAGAGCTCTAGAGCAGGTTGAGATAGATGAACAACTCCGAGTTAAGATGGAGCATGACAATAGGAGAACTGCCAAATGCCAAAAAAAGGGAGGTGCACAAGCCTGCACCAATTTAGAAAAATCAGAAAAGGCCTCCCAACAAATCTATATATCGGTCGCCACCCTATCAGCCTCCACAGAACCGGTACCCGGTTAGGCGGACTCCACCCAGAGCTACACCTCCACCCAAGGAGGTAGTGCAGGTAGATAGAGAGGAAAGAGGGTACTCCTGCTACACCCCATTGAACGCATCTCGCGAGACTATTTACCTCGCCATCAGCGACAAAGGACTGCTCAGGAAGCCAGGTCCAATGAAGGCACCAATCGATCAACGGAACCGCTACAATTATTGTGACTTCCACGAGGATGTAGGTCATAATACTTCAGAATGCTATAGTCTGCGGAACCAGATTGAAGCCCTGGTTAGGGAAGGTTGCTTGGAGGAATTCCTCCAACAAGTACGCGACAACATACGCATTAGGAAGGAGGTGCAGGCCGATATTAAAGCATATGAAGAAGGAAGGAAAGCAAAAGGGAAGGATCTGATGGAGCAGATCCACATTGTCAACACCATTGGTGGAGGTCCCACCTTGGCAGGAACCTTTAACAATGCTCGAAAGAACCACGCCAGAAAAGTTCCCAAAGTAGAAGCGGGCTAGAATGTTTTCAAGGTTAATAAAGGATCACCTCGGTCTTCTGCTGCTGCATAGATCATCTTCACTAAAGAGGACGTATACAACATCGTACAGCCTCACGATGATCCCATGGTCATCACTGTTCAAATAACCAACAACTTGGTCCACCGTGTTTTGATTGACACAGGTAGCAGCGTTGATATTCTCTTCAAAAGTCCTTTGGAACAATTCAACCTAAAGAAACCTTGTTACAACAGCTGCACTACCCCGTTATACAGATTCATTGGAGATTCATTGATTCCCACCGGGTCTATGATCCTACCAGTAATAGTAGGAACAACGCCACTCCAGCAGAACCTAATGACAGACTTTGTAGTAATAGTAGGAACAACGCCATACTGGGAAGGCCCTACTTATCTGCCCTCAAAAGAGTCCTGTCAATATACCATAACGTCCTGAAATTCCCAGTGGGAGACAAGGTGGGCGAAGTATGAGGGGATCAGCAAGCTGCACGCAAGTGCTATGCAGTCTCAACCAACCCACCAGCGTTGGCCAAGCAATATGCACAAAAAACCGTTAATTAAGATCACTAGTCCTCAGAGGAAGTTTTTGAAGATGAAACAAACTGAGTGGGGAAGAGATCCATGCCAGAGCTCCCCGATATAGAGATCAGGGAGGAGGAAGAGAAGGGATGGGCCAGTGGCCATCCCGCAGAGGATTTAGAAGAGATACCTATCAGGAAGAATGATCCTTCCAATGTAGTCAGGATAGGTTCAACATTGAAGGCGAAGGTAAAGGAAGATCTGATAAAGCTCCTACGAGAATATAATGAAATCTTTGCATGGAGCCATGAAGAGATGCCAGGGATACCCGTTGCCTTAGCAGCTCACAGGTTAGCGGTAGACGCCACCTTCAAACCAGTCAAATAGAAGAGAAGGCATTTCAACCAAGCAAGAATTGATACGGCACAAGAGGAGGTAAACAAACTACTAAAGGCAGGATTTATCAGGGAGTCTCGGTACCCCAAGTGGATTGCCAACTTAGTCATGGTGACCAAAGCAAACGGGAAATGGCGCATGTGCGTTGACTACACGGATCTCAATCGCGCCTGCTCAAAAGACAGCTTCCCGCTACCAAAAATCGACCAACAGGTAGATTCAACCGCGGGTAACAAGCTCGTAAGCTTTATGGAAACCTTCTCAGGATACAACCATATTATGATGCACCCAGCCGCCAGGACAAAACCAGCTTCATAACTGGACAAGGCTTGTACTGCTATGAGGTCATGCCTTTCGAACTTAAAAATGCTGGGGCAACCTGCCAGCGCCTGGTTAACCATTTATTCAGGTGACTGATAGGAAAGTCAATGGAGGTATACGTCGATGATATGATCATAAAGTCTCAGGAAGCCAAGCATCATCAAGACCACCTCCGCCAGACTTTCCAGACAATCAGAGAAAATCAGATGCGATTGGATCCTGATAAGTGCACCTTTAGAGTTACAGCCAGGAAATTTCTCGGATTTATGGTCCATGAGAGGGGGGTTGAAGCTAATCCTGAGAAGATCAAAGCCATCCTAGATCTTAAGTCTCCCACCTCAGTCAGACAATTGCAAGGTTTGACAAGATGAATTGCAGCCCTGACCGCTTCATATCACGATCCACTGACAAATATATCTGACAGAACGTTTTTCTTAGTGTCGTTTTTAAAAAGATCAATCCGTCAACAATATTTGATAAAACCTCACAAGCCTAAATTAGTTTGAAAACATAGATATAGTGGCAAGTGGGGTGTCGTCAACAGGGAGCGGAGTTAGCTAAATTAGTTATTGCTAAAGTAATGATATGTATATATATAATATCGAAACATGAGTTGGTGAAAATGTAGGTGGTGAATTACACTAAAAATAACACTAAATTAATTATGTAAACTAAATTAAGGGGGAAATGGAATGAGGGATATATATAGATGAAGGAAACTAAGGAGTTAATGGATACGAAAGTAAATACTTGGCGATGCAACAAACTTGTCAATAGCACGGCTATTCAAGGTAACCGACCTAGGATGTATAGAGTCGGTTATTTATCCCTAGAAGGTGGCCAACTTAGGATGTACAGTGCGGACCACCTATTAGGGATTAATCTGTCATAAGCTACCAACCTAGGATGTATAGAGTTGGTTGTTTATCGGATAGAAATGAAGCTCGTCTACCTAACAATGACTCAACCGATAACAAATAGTCACCCTAGGATGTATAGTGATGACTTCTAACTCTCTCACGGGTTCTGACCTAGGATGTATAGTGCCGGAAACTCGATCGAGGTTAGATTAAAACCGCGGTTTAAGAGTCGAAATTCATGACTTTTCGTCTATTCTTAAGAGCATTAAACAACTAAATAGGATGTATATCTAGATGCAATACTCATACATAATACAAAGACATCTTGCAAAGAGGATGTATCTACACAAGAAATCAATGATAAACATTCATAACAAGAATAGATCAATGAAAGATAGACATGAATATCAATATAATATCAAGTTTATATACAAGCCCAATATTCAACTAACTACTCCATCAACCTCTTAGAGGGGATTTAGCTACTCATTACAACTAGGAAACTAAGAGAAGGGAAAGAGAAAGAACCCTTGGAGAACATCTCCTTCCTTGAAGTGGCTCCAATCTCCTAACTTCCTTGAAGTGGCTCCAATCTCCTAACTTCCTTGAAGTTGAGTAGAGAATGTAAGGATGAGAGAGAGAGAGAGAGATTCTAGATCTAAAAGTGTTTAACCTCTGTAAAACGGAGTCAAAAGCTCCCTAAAACGTTTCTAAATTTTTCTATTTATACAAGATACAAAAATAGGACACTTAAGCTTTGAAAATCAAACTGGCGTGCGCAAAGTGCGGGTGGAGTGCGGGTGATTTAACCGCACTGTACCCGTACTGTATGGGTTGTCTGCAACTTCAGTTCTCAGATCAGGGCATTAGTGCGGGTGGAGTGCGGTTGAATTACCCGCACTTAACCCGCACTTGGTATCGCACTGTGATCGCACTTGAATCGTACTTCCCTGTCAGGTGCAAAATCTACCTTCTGTTCTTGGTGCAAGTGCAGGTGGAGTGCGGTTTAATGACCCGCACAGTACCCGCACTCTAATGTCAGGTATGATTCTGCTCTTCTGTTCTTGGTGCAAGTGCGGGTGGAGTGCGGTTTGATGACCCGCACAGTACCCGCACTCTAACGTCAGGTGCATCTTCAACTTCTCTGGTTTGGCATTAGTGCGGGTAGAGTGCGGTTGGATGACCCGCACAGTACCCGCACTTTATCGTCAGGTGCAACATCAGCTTCTCTGGTTTGGCAACGGTACGGGTGGAGTGCGGTTGGATGACCCGCACTGTACCCGCACTTAATCTCATTACTTGCATCCTGCCCCGGCTATAAACATGAGTGCGGCTGGAGTGCGGTCGGAGTGCGGTTGCGACCCACACTGGACCCGCACTGTAGAGCTGTTTGTACTTTTTTGGCTTTACTTTCGCCCTTTTTCTGCCGGAATCACCGCAATATGCTTCTAAACCTGCCTCTGCATCATTTTTGATAAATAAGAACAAAACAACCCATAAGAGATACAAAAACGCACGAAAACAGAACATAAGGTAGGGATCTGAGGGCCTAAATATACTACATATTTGGCCCGATCAAACACCCCCAAACCAGACATTTGCTCGCCCTTAAGCAAATCTAATCGAAACAGTAAAACTGCCAACTGAATTTAATTTCTAGATACCTAAACAATATCTCAACAATGCCGCAAGTCCAATGTGTGAAATTATACAAATAGGTGTGATAGAGAGGAGAAAAACATATGCACAAGATCAAGAGCAATTTGGAGACACCCAAGGGAGGCTCGTACGAACATGAATCCCACACCTAAAGGCATTCATGAATTAGGACAACTTACTCCCATACCTTGAGCATAATTCGCTTCAATTCTAAAACTCACATGGATTCTCTCTTTTCTTTCCTCAAGAGTCCTAAGTTCCACACAACAAGTATGCAAAGAAGATTCTGCATAAGATTTAAGCAATGAACTATCCTAGGAACGAGTCACCATGCCATGGATGTGAAAGATCGTGCTTCAACCGACATTCCCAAATTAGACTTACATGGATCAAAAAGGGCTTTTCAACCGGTTATAGTGTGGCTGTGGGGTTGAATGAGTTTACACAAAAATATGGACATTTGGAGTTCAAACTCACCAATCATGCTAGAATACATCCTTACTACCACACCATGTTCTTTTCTCGCTTAAATGCAACCCTCTAGGAAACCATTTAACCCACATTTGTGCCTTTAACATTGCATTCCGTTTGAGCGATTTTAGCATAAAAAAAATCCCATTATGGCACTTCAAGTACAATCTTTCTTTTAAATTTTTTTTTGCTTTTAACAATTTCCTAATCACAATGTTGTACTCCATTTGGGTTGTTGCAATTTCCCTTTCTTAGGCATTTAGGGCACATAACTAAGGTTCTTACCCCTTTCCTTGCATATTTTCAACAATTATTTCATTTTACCCGTTAGGACCATTTTAACCCTTTTCATCACTACCATTTCCCATCCTAACATGATTAGTACAAGGGTAGGCATGTGTTTGGGCTATTGGGTATATGGTTGAATGTGGTACCAAATGAAAGAGTAAGTGTTTGGCCTCAACTTGGCTTTGGAGCACACAATATGGTATATAGTGTTTAGGCTATAAAGGTAATTCGATACACAAACATTCCCTAATATCACTTCCAAAACCATCTAAAAAGGGAATGAAAGCATCCATCACGCAATTCACAGAATTATATGCAAGTCCTATGGCACATGACATAAATGACGAGAGGCGTGTTTAAGAATAATCAATAATGCACTCAGAAAATGCACTTTCAAGCTTGTGTTTGTGATCTCACGGGTATCTCCACTATTAGAACAAGACATGGGAACAAAGAGTCCCCAATACTTAACACCAACGGGTGGGACAAACCCATGATGGTGCAAGCGAAACCTCAAGTGGCACCAAACTATATCACAAGGTCAAAGCACATATAAGGAACTCGTCAAAAGCACACTCTAGAGGCATCATACCCATACTGGATACAGTTTGAAAAATGGACAAGCGACAAAATTGAAAAATTGGACACTAAACTGTACAAGGCGTATGCGTAGTGCACCCCCAAACCAAAACGCAACAATGTCCCCATTGTTGGAAATAACAAGCATAATCTCAATAAATGGCGGAATGAGGGTTCAACACCCCCAAACCGAATATAGACATACATTCGACCATGCTCATTCATAATAACAAAAACTAAATCGCATTCATTGAAAGCTTAAGTACAAAATTCGAAGGTAGAAAACTCCCTTTAGAAGGAAGATCGTTCGATGTCCATGCGTGTTGTTGTGTGCTTCCCAAAAGATGCACAACCTAGCTTAAAACTACACAACAACTCTACCAAATGAATAATCAAATGCGAAAAGAAAAGAAAAATAAGTCTAAGCCGTTTAAAGGAAAATACAAATACAAGCAATAATAGTAAGAAGTCCTAGAATAATAACAATAAGCAAAAAGGAATGGATGGTCAATCTTCGTCGGAAATCTCCCTGTTCGGACCCTGACTTGGTCATTCCATGTGAAACGCCCAACTGGCCCCAAACCACATTCGAAAAGGTCGGATCCAAAATCCACCCCGGCAGTCCTGCAAAATGCGGTGATGAGGCTAGGGAAGATGAGTGGCTGCTTGTCCACTCTGACACCTCCCAACTCAAGTATCTCCCACTTGACTAGAAAGCCTATGTCGACCAACTGATTCTGCAGTATACAGTACAGGATCATTGCTGCATTGAAGTTCACTGAAGTCTTGTGCTTTCTGGGGATCAGCGAATGGGAGATGAACATATGCCAGAATCCCAACTCACTCTTTAAGTTGGTGTGCTTCATGCGGTGATCAGGCACCACCCAAAAATCCATTAGACGGATCACTAATTGATTTGCAAAATCCACATTTTATGTCACAAAAAATTCACTCCAAGTCACCCCCTACTTTAGACGTCCGAATGCTTCGGGATCAACTGGAAGCTCAGTCCTATAGTACCTGTTAATGTCCGCTATAGTCATCCGAACCTCTACCCCGCGGACCAGAACCGAAGAAGTGCGCTGAAAAGTTTCAGGTACCATTCCAGCAAAGAATTCCTCGACCACACATCGACAATTCATCGTGGGGGGCTAACAAAGGTTTCCCATCCCCTTGTTTCAATCATTAGAGGAATTGGGGTGCCCTCCAGCTATTCAACTGCTATCCCCCTTTCCACCACGACGTCTCGCTCCCTGAAATATTCTAAACGGTCCTTAAAATCCGGGTGTCTGATGCATGGTGGTTGAACTTGGGGTCCCCTCCTAGGTCTTTGTTCGAAACCCTGACTGCTTTGCCTAGTTGATTTCCTGGTTCTTCTTGACATCTACAAAATAAACAATAATTTTAAGGCAATATTCGGATCAAAGAACCATGAAGTTATGATGAAGGAATTTGAAAGGACACATATTCTGCCAGGAGGATAAAGTGCGGGTGAAGTGCGGGTGAATGACCCGCACTGTACCCGCACTCTAACTCGTTCCCAGATACCAACAAATGCATAATTGCTATTCATGTATACAATTCATAATCTCGGCACCTCATCGACCCAGTTAACACAAATATGACTCTAATTCATGTATAGAATTCCATTTAATCATAAAAACCCAAATTCATAATTTGAATATCCAATTGCAATAGAAAATCATTGTAACAATGAACACATCATATGCAAAAGTAGACAACACCCATCATTCCATCCTCTTAGACATGCAATGGGCAGTTAGACATTATCAAAAGCAAAAACAAAAGTTCAAAGCCCTGAATCATGAAGTTCATGCATGAGAGGAAAAAGGATTTTGATAAAAAGGGTTAGGGTTTTGGATTAGAGAGATATGTAATGAAATTAGAGGAAGAATTCATACCTTGATTGCCGAAAAATTGAAAACATGGCACACACGGAATACCTTTCAGTTTAGACGAGGGAAAATTTTTGAAATTTGCTGTTTTGTTTTGCTTTTGTGGCAAGTGGAGCCCTAGAAAATGACAGGCGGTATATATACTGCGCGACCAAAGTGCGGGTGGAGTGCGGGTGACTGACCCGTACTGTACCTGCACTTTATTACCTGATGCCTTCGGAGTGCGGGATGAGTGCGGGTGACTGACCCGCACTATAGCCGCACTGTTCTCCTGGACTGACTCCTGAACTCTGCCCTGCAACTGCATCAGCACCAAAACTAACCATCCGAAAAATAAAAATAAAAATACTGAACTTATTTCAAAAGTGAGTGCAATGCACTCAAAGTGGGACCCGGTCAACCAAATGAGGTTTGACCGGAATGGGGAGCACATTCAACTTGGCCACCCAAACCGGTGCCAAATGCCTATGCACTGCATCTCTCCCCACTTTCCTCATTTGTCCAACTAGGTCCTTTCGAACCCATATTTGTTTAACCCTTGGTGGGTTCATCCTAGATCCTACTCTACTTGCTTTGAACCTTTGGAAACTAAAGCAATAAGCCTTAGTATGCCCTCTTTTGGCACAAAAGTAACAAGTAACAAGACGGTTAGGGAAACTCCCTGTTCGATTGTTGGCGTGGGCCCCTTTTTGTTGTTCGTATCAGAGGGATTTGACATTGTTTTCTATCACCACTAGTTGCTCAATCAAATCACACTCCTTGACCTTGGCCCATTTCAACTCATCTTCTTTGGTGCTCAACCGTTCTTGCAATTCTCTTACTGCGTTTGCGGACTCCTCCACACCTAGTTGAAGTTTCCTTGTCCTTCTCCCATTGTCTTCCTCAAATTCTTCTGAGAGTCTTGCCAACTCTTCTAGGTTCTTAGAGACTAACTCCTCTTTGGTGGCAAGCTCCACTACTTGCTCCTGTAAACCCTTGTTCACTATAGAGAGATCATGCAATTTCTTCTTCAACTGTCCATTTTCGGTCTTAAGCAAATAAACCTCCAGTTTGAGCTTTGTGTTGTCTTGCTCAAGCTCACCCAATTGTTCAAAGATTTCAGTACTGGATTCCTCCTCTTCAAATTCTGACTCTTGCCTTTCCTTAATGCAGTCTTGGTTTACCAATTCCATCTCCTTAACTCCCTCAAAAGCTTGCACAAGGGTGAGCACCCGGCTCCTTTTCTTTCTGGAACTTGGTGGTTCCAAGACCAAACAATCTCTGACTTGGCTTGTTCCGGGGGGTGTTACCTTGAAGCTAACACTTTTGCCTCCACAGCTGAAGGAAATGTCCCTGGAACAAATATCAACTACCATACCCGCTGTGGCCATGAATGACCTCCCTAAAAGTAGTTTCCAGTCCCTACCACTAGATTCTCCTCATATGCAATTCAACATGAAAAATTCTACTGGCACCATCAAACCGTGCACATTCACATAAACTTCTTCCACAATACCAACTGGGGTGATGGAAGAATTGTCCGCCATAATGAGGGTCTGGGAGGTAGGCTTGATCGACTAAATCTTCAGCTGTTCGTATATCTCTAATGGCATCATATTGATGCTAGCCCCCATATCAAGCACCGCTCCCATCTTTGGTGAATTCTCAATTTGTACCTCTATGACGAAACTCCTTGGGTCCTCAAGTTTAATGGGGGAGTCTATGCCATTTCCCCTATCTTCATTAACTGCCACCTCTACCATGCTTCCTTCGGTTTCATCAACTCCCAACTGGACGACCTCTAACACGTTAACATGTTCATCGGAGTTTGATGCCTTTTCCTTGTTCTTGACCAGTGCATCAAAAATCTACGCCAACTGAGTTTCCATCTTCTTCAGTGACACTCCATGACTATTTGCTCTCTGATCATTAGACTGCATGTAAGCTGACATTCGTTGCTCAGAGGCATGCAAGGTGTTCTTGAGAGCTTCTGACCCGATGCGAACTGTTTTGATCACTGTGCTCACTATCTCCTCTAGAGACTTGTCTTTTGGTTGGCTGGCTGAAGCTTGGGAATTAAAGTTGGATGGTGGGTTACTACTTGAACTTCCCCATTGATTGTTGTTGTTTGCCCCTCCTTGATTGTATCTATTGTACCCACGGTTTTGGTACCCTTGATTATTATTTCCACCTTGGAAATTGTTGTTACCACCTTGGTAAGTGTTGTTGCCTCCTTGGTAAGTTGTTGCTCCTAGGTGGTTGTTGTTGGACCAAGACAAGTTTGGGTGGTTTCTCAACCCTGGATTATATGTGTTCGAATATGGGTCATTCCTTGGCCTTGGAAATTCCCCAAGGGCTTGGGCTTGCTCTTCTTAACTGAAATGCCCTTCTCGACCTTCTATCTCCCCCATGACTTGACTCACTCTTTGGGAGGACCCTGGTTTTTCGGTTATAAGCTCCTTGATTGATTGGAGATCCTTGTTCATTCTAGACATCTGAATTTGAACTTGGGTATCCTGACCCACTTCTATTCTTCCACCCCTTCTCACGTGTGATGTCCTCTGTTGTGAGTTCTGGGCAATCTTTTCCAAGATGTCATACGCCTCAACTGCTCTCTTGTCTGCTATGGTGCCTCCGCACGCATTGTCCACAAGCATTTGTGTTATTGGTGAAAGTCCACTATAGAAGGAATTAACCTTCTACTCTGAGTGGTACGTATGCGGTGGCATTTGAGCTAACAACAAGTTAAACCTCTCCCATGCCTCATGGAATGGTTCACCGTCCTCTTCAACGAAGGATGCTATCTTCAACCTTAGGTCTTTGGCTTTCTGCGACAGAAAATACTTGTTGAAAAAGACGTTGCACACCTGACTCCATGTCACCAGTGATCCTGGCCTCAAGTTCATATACCATGTCATGGCGGCATCTTTCAGACAATACTGGAAACATCTGAGATGAAGCTGCTCCCTTGTCAGTACTGCTTGGTGAGCCATTACCGGGAAGGTTTCTAGGGTGGCTCCATACTGTTTCATAAATTGGAGACAATCCTCGGTAATTCGCCCACTAAACGATGGTAGGAGGCTAATATGCATAGTCTTCAACTCATACTGCCTTGTTACGTCATCCAGTACTATAGCAGTGGGCACATTCCCTACAAATGGGAGAGTGTACTCGCTCATGGTGAGACCTAGCTGTTCATCCCCATGTACACTTCCCTCATTCTCTCGAGCCTGCTGCTCATTCTGATTTTGATCGTCCATGTTTCCTTCTAACTGCTCGGTTCTTCTACCCAACTGATTGATGTTATCGATAACTGGCAACACTATTCCTCTTAACGATCTTCTCCCGTGCATATACTTAGAATCCTGAAATTTCACAACCAATAACGCACAACGTAAACGAGAAACAGATAGGGCAGAGCAGAAATATTACTAAACTATAAACTTTACTTATGCAAAACTAATTAAACTAAACATGCCGCTCCCCGGCAGCGGCGCCATTTGACAAAACGTTTTTCTTAGTGTCGTTTTTAAAAAGATCAATCTGTCAACAATATTTGATAAAACCTCACAAGCCTAAATTAGTTTGAAAACATAGATATATTGGCAAGTGGGGTGTCGTCCACAGGGAGCGGAGTTAGCTAAATTAGTTATTGCTAAAGTAATGATATGTATATATATATTATCAAAACATGAGTTGGTGAAAATGTAGGTGGTGAATTACACTAAAAATAACACAAAATTAATTATGCAAACTAAATGAAGGGGGAAATGGAATGAGGGATATATATAGATGATGGAAACTAAGGAGTTAATGGATACGAAAGTAAATACTGGGAGATGCAACAAACTTGTCAATAGCACGGCTATTCAAGGTAACCGACCTACGATGTATAGAGTCGGTTATTTATCCCTAGAAGGTGGCCAACCTAGGATGTATAGTGTGGACCACCTATTAGGGATTAATCCATCATAAGCTACCAACCTAGGATGTATAGAGTTGGTTGTTTATCGGATTCTAGAAATGAAGCTCGTCTACCTAACAATGACTCAACCGATAACAAATAGTCACCCTAGGATGTATAGTGACGACTTCTAACTCTCTCATGGGTTCCGACCTAGGATGTATAGTGCCAGAAACTCGATCGAGGTTGGATTAAAACCGCGGTTTAAGAGTCGGAATTCATGACTTTCTGTCTATTCTTAAGAGCATTAAACAACTAAATAGGATGTATATCTAGATGCAATACTCATACATAATACAAAGACATCTTGCAAAAAGGATGTATCTACACAAGAAATCAATGATAAACATTTATAACAAGAATAGATCAATGAAAGATAGACATGAATATCAATATAATATCAAGTTTATGTACAAACCCAATATTCAACTAACTACTCCATCAACCCCTTCGAGGGGATTTAGCTACTCATTACAACTAGGAAACTAAGAGAAGGGAAAGAGAAAGAACCCTTGGAGAACATCTCCTTCCTTGAAGTGGCTCCAATCTCCTAACTTCCTTGAAGTTAAGTAGAGAATGTAAGGATGAGAGAGAGAGAGATTCTAGATCTAAAAGTGTTTAACCTCTGCAAAACGGAGTCAAAAGCTCCCTAAAATGTTTCTAAACTTTTCTATTTATACAAGATACAAAAATAGGTCACTTAAGCTTTGAAAATCAAACTAGCGCGCACGGAGTGCGGGTGGAGTGCGGGTGATTTACCCGCACCGTACCCGCACTGTATGGGTTGTCTGCAACTTCAGTTCTCGGATCAGGGCATTAGTGTGGGTGGAGTGCGGTTGAATTACCCGCACTTGACCCGCACTTGGAATCGCACTGTGATCGCACTTGAATCGCACTTCCCTGTCAGGTGCAAAATCTACCTTCTGTTCTTGGTGCAAGTGCGGGTGGAGTGCGGTTTAATGACCCGCACAGTACCCGCACTCTAATGTCAGGTATGATTCTGCTCTTCTGTTCTTGGTGCAAGTACGGGTGGAGTGCGGTTTGATGACCCGCACAGTACCCGCACTCTAACGTTAGGTGCATCTTCAACTTCTCTAGTTTTGCTTTAGTGCGGGTAGAGTGCGGTTGGATGACCCGTACAGTACCCGCACTTTATTGTCAGGTGCAACATCAGCTTCTCTGGTTTGGCAACGGTGCGGGTGGAGTGCGGTTGGATGACCCGCACTGTACCCGTACTTAATCTCAATACTTGCATCCTGCCCCGGCTATGAACATGAGTGCGGCTGGAGTGCGGTCGGAGTGCGGTCGCGACCCGCACTGGACCCGTACTGTAGAGCTGTTTGTACTCTTTTGCCTTTACTTTCGCCCTTTTTTTGCCGGAATCATTGCAATATGCTTCTAAACCTACCTCTGCATCATTTCCTACAAATAAGTACAAAATAACCCATAAGAGATACAAAAACGCACGAAAACAGAACATAAGGTAGGGATCTAAGGGCCTAAATATACTACATATTTGGCCCGATCAATATCCCATTCTTCAAGGCAATCAGATAGGGGAAGAACATGAAGTGGGACCAGGATAGTGAGCTAGCTTTCCAATCATTGAAGAAGTACCTCGCTAGTCCGCCCCTACTAGCTAGCCCAGTACCAGGAGAAGAACTGCAATTATACCTGGCAGTATCTGAAACTGCTGTCAGTGGAGCATTGGTAAAAGAATGCGGAGATGGGATCCAGTGCCCTGTCTACTACGTAAGCCGCACCCTAACCAAATCCGAAAGAAACTACATCCTCCTAGAGAAGCTTGCCTTCACCTTGGTGGTTGCTGCCAGGAAGCTCCACCCTTATTTCCTTGCCCACAGAGTCGTGGTACTCACTGATCAACCTCTTCGTCAATTCTCCAAAGGGCGGACGTATCGGGAAGACTTGTGTTGTAGGCCATTGAGCTCACCCAGTTTGAAATCAAGTATAAAGCCAGGACAACCATCAAGGCTCAAGCTTTGGTGGATTTCATGGTAGAAGTAGTGCAATCCCCGATCAAGATGCTACCCTGACCTTGAATCAAGCTCCTCAAAAGGAGTAAAAGTCTGCAGATTGGCCTATCAATCAAATATGGATCTTATATACCGATGGGGCATCCAATCAAGCAGAAAGCGGAGGTGGGATCATTCTAACCGATCCTGAAAAAGTCGAGTGTTGTCACTGTTTCAGATTCGAGTTCAGCACCACCAACAATGAGGCTGAATATGAAGCCTTGATGGCAGGAATGAGAATAGCAGTAGGGCTAGGGGCTGAATACCTCCATGCCAAATGTGATTCACAACTGGTAGTTAATAAAATAACAGGTCTATACCAGGCCAAAGAGGATAACATGACAACCTATCTCGAGAAGGTCCAGTAGCTGTTACCCCACTTCAAAGGCTTCGGGATTGAGCAAATACCTAAACAAAATCATCGAGTTAACGTCCTAGCCAAGATAGCTGCAAGTGGAGGACAAGCACTGCCAAAATGAGTACTGCTCCAGGTAATCACTACATCAAGCATAGCTGAAAGCAAGAAAGTCAACCCCGGGGAATGACTTCAATGCTGGATGGATCCCATCGCGGATTATCTTCAGTCATGAAAGCTCCCTGAAAACCCTGATCAAGCTCACAAGATCAAGAGAACCTCGGTCTGATACTGCTTGGTAGAGGGACACCTTTACCGTAAAGGCAGGTCACTCCCTTTGCTTAGATGCCTATATCCCGATGATGACAACTAAGCTTTGAGAGAAATGCATTCAGGAGACTGTGGAAATCATGTCACAGAGAAGCGATGGCTTACCAGGTGCTACGCATGGGATATTTTTGGCCAACTTTGCACCATGATGCAAGGCATTTCGTACAGTTTTGTGAACCATGTCAGAAAATGGCCTACCTGCATCGCCTACCTCCAAAATGATTATCTACCATCAGCTCGCCATATCCGTTTGCCTTCTAGGGAGTAGATCTGATCGGACCTCTCCCAACCGTGCCAGGTCAGCAGAAGCATGCGATTGTGGCTATTAATTACTTCACAAGGTGGGTGGAAGCAGAACCCCTCTCCAGAATTACTGAAGCAAATACAACAAAATTCATCAAAAAAAATGTGGCTTACCGGTTTGGTACCCCGATGGTCATCATCACAGATCTGGGTAAGCAGTTTGATAACACCATATTCCGTTAGTTCTATGAAAGTCTGGGATTGAACTTTGCTTTGCATCTGAAGCATACCCTCAAACTAATGGCCTAGTAGAAGCCACAAATAAGAATATCAAGAGGCTCCTGAAGAAGAAATTTCAACAGAAGAAAGGGAGATGGGCAGATGAACTCCCAAACGTGCTATGGGCTAACTGCACCACCAAATGGATTGCTACTGGAGAAACCCCCTACTCACTAGCTTTTGGAGTAGAAGCTGTCCTTTCTATAGATCATAAGCTTACTTCTTTCCGGGTTCAGCATTTCGACCCCAATAGGAATGAAGACAAGTTAAGGGCTAACCTGAACCTCCTAAAGGAGAAGCAGGACAGGGTTGTAGAAAGGGTAGCAATTTACTAGAACCGGATTGCTCGTTACTTCAACAGGAAAGTAAGAGCCCGAAGCTTCAAAGAAGGGGACTTGGTTCTTAGGAAGGTCACTCAGAATACCCGGAAGAGGTCGGACAGAGTACTGTCACCTAATTGGAAAGGTCCCTACCTAATCAGAATGGTGATCCAAGGTGGGGCCTACAAGTTGGACGACATGAATGGACACCCTGTAGACCACACTTGGAATGTTGATCACCTCAAGGGATTTTACCAATGAGTCATGCAGTGGAAATCAGCCAGGATCACCCTGAAATGAATGTTAGAAGATGTTAGTAGTCGTGAGTGCTTGTATTCTCTTTTTTGATCATCAAAAAAAGAACGATCTTTCTTCATCTGTTTTGTCTGCACATATCTACATCTATCTGCTTTATGTCATCAATTGAATCCGCCATGATCACAGTCTTAAGACCGGGAGAGCTACATAGCACTCCTGATATCTTGGACTGGACAAAACCCTCCATGAGGATCACCTTGAAACAAGAAGAGCTACATAGCACTTCTAATGCCCTGGACCAGATTAATTCCTCCAGGAGGATCTCCTTGAGGCCAGGATAAGCATCATAGCGTTCCTGATGCTCTGGCCGGGCACCACCCCCCACTAGGAAGGATCCGGTATGTTAGTGCATAGTTGCTGACATGACACAATTTTTCCTCTAGTCGTTTTAAAAGATCAGTCCGTCAATAATATTTAATAAAACCTCACAAAGCCTAAATCAGTTTGAAAACATAAATACAGTGGCAAGTGGGGTGTCGTCCACAGGGAGCGGAGGTGGTGAAAATGTAGATTGTGAACCAACTCTAGATAACAATAAATTAAATATGTAAATAAAATGAAGGGAGAAATGGAATGAAGGATATATAGATGATGGAAACTAAGGAAGTTAATGGATACGAAAGTAACTACTGGGCAATGTAACAAACTTGTCAATAGCACGGCTATTCAAGGTAACCGACCTAGGATGTATAGAGTCGGTTATTTATCCCTAGAAGGTGGCCAACCTAGGATGTATAGTGCGGACCACCTATTAGGGATTAATCCTTGTAAACTACCAACCTAGGATGTATAGAGTTGGTGGTTTATCGGATTCTGGAAATGAAGCTCGTCTACCTAACAATGACTCAACCGATTACAAATAGTAACCCTAGGATGTATAGTGATGACTTCTAAATCTCTCACGGATTCCGACCTAGGATGTATAGTGCCGGAAAACAAGATCGAGGTTAGATTAAAACCGCGGTTCAAGAGTCGGAATTCATGACTTTCCGTCTATTCTTTAGAGCATTATACAACTAAATAGGATGTATATCTAGATGCAATACTCATACATAATACAAAGATATCTTGCAAAGAGGATGTATCTACACAAGAAATCAATGATAAACATTCACAACAAGAATAGATCAATGGAAGATAGACATGAATATCAATATAATATCAAGTTAATGTACAAGCCCGATATTCCACTAACTACTCCATCAACCGCTTAGAGGGGATTTAGCTACTCATTACAACTAGGATACCAAGAGAGAGGAGATAGAAATAACCCTTGGAGAACATCTCCTTCCTTGTAGTGGCTCCAATCTCCAAACTTCCTTAAAGTTGAGTAGAGAATGTCAGGATGAGAGAGAGAGAGAGAAACTAGATCTAAAGGTGCTTAATCTCTGCTAAACGGAGTCAAAAGCTCCTTAAAACGTTTCTATACTTTTCTATTTATACTAAATACAAAAATAGGTCACTTAAGCTTTGAAAATCAGACTGGCGCGCTCGGAGTGCGGGTGGAGTGCGGGTGATTTACCCGCACTGTACCCGCACTGTATGGGTTGTCTGCAACTTCAGTTCTCGGATCAGGGCATTAGTGCGGGTGGAGTGCGGTTGAATTACCCGCACTTGACCCGCACTTGGCATCGCACTGTGATCGCACTTGAATTGCACTTCCCTGTCAGGTGCAAAATCTACCTTCTGTCTTGAGCAACAATGCGGGTGGAGTGCGGTTGGATGACCCGTACAGTACCCGCACTCTAATGTCGGGTGCAATTCTGTTCTTCTGTTCTTGATGCAAGTGCGGGTAGAGTGCAGTTTGATGACCCGCATAGTACCCCCACTCTAATGTCAGATGCGGTTCTGCTCTTCTGTTCTTGGTGCAAGTGCGGGTGAAGTGCGGTTTGCTGACCTGCACAGTACCCGTACTCTTATGTCAGGTGTATGATCAGCTTCTCTGGATTGGCATTAGTACGGGTAGAGTGCGGTTGGATGACCCGCACAGTACCCGCACTTTATCTTCAGGTGCAACATCCGCTTTCTGGTTTGGCATTAGTGCGGGTGGAGTGTGGCTAGCTGACCAGGACTGTACCCACACTTTATCTCTGTACTTGCATTCTGCCCTGGCTATGCACATGAGTGCGGCTGGAGTACGGTTGCGATCCGTACTGGACCCGCACTGTAGAGCAGTTTGTGCTCTTTTGCCTTTTCTTTCACCCCTTTTCTGCTGGAATCACCACAATATGCCGCCAAGCCTGTCTCTGCATCATTTCCTACAAATAAGCACAAAACCACCCATAAGAGATACAAAAACTCATGAAAACAGAACATAAGGTAAGGATCTGAGGGCCTAAATATACTACATATTTGGCCCGATCAAACACCCCCAAACCAAACATTTGCTCGTCCTCGAGCAAATCTAATCGAAACAATAAGATTCCAGCTGAAAGTAATTTCTAGATACCTAAACAAAACATCAATAATGCCGCAAGTCCCATGTGTGATATGATACAAATAGGTGTGATAGAGAGGAGAAAAACATATGCACAAGATCGAGAGCAATTTGGAGACACCCAAGGGAAGCTCGTACGAACACGAATCCCACACCTAAAGGCATTCATGAATTTAGGACCACTTACTCCCATACCTTGAGCATAATTCGCTTCAATTCTAAAGCTCACATGGATCCTCTCTTTTCTTTCCTCAAAAGTCCTAAGTTCCACATAACAAGTATGCAAAGAAGATTTTGCATAAGATTTAAGCAATGAATTATCCTAGGAACGAGTCACCATGCCATGGATGTGAAAGATCGTGCTTCAACCTACATTCCCAAACTAGACTTACATGGATCAAATAGGGCTTTTCAACCGGTTATAGTGTGGCTGTGGGGTTGAATGAGTTTACACAAAAAATATGGAAATTTAGGAGTTCAAACTCACCAATCATGCTAGAATATATCCCTACTCCAACACCATGTTCTTTTCTCGCTTAAATGCAACCCTCTAGGAAACCATTTAACCCACATTTGTGCCTTTAACGTTGCATTTTGTTTGGGCGTTTTTAGCATAAAACACTCTCATTATGGCACTTCAAGTACAATATTTCTTTAAATTTTTCTTTTAACAATTTCCCAATTACAATGTTGTACTCCATTTGAGTTGTTACAATTTCCCTTTCTTAGGCATTTACGGTGCATAACTTACCTCTTTCCTTGCATATTTTCAATAACTATTTCATTTTACCCGCTGTGGGACCATTTTGACCCTTTCCATCACTACCATTTCCCATCCTAACATGATTAGTACAAGGGTAGGCATGTGTTTAGGCTATTGGGTATATGGTTGAATGTGGTACCAAATGAAAGGGTAAGTGTTTGGCCTCAACTTGGCTTTGGAGCCCACAATATGGTAAGTGGTGTTTAGGCTATAGAGGTAATTCAATACACATACATTCCCTAATATCACTTCCACAACCATCTAAAAAGGGAATGAAAGCATCCATCACGCAATTCATAAAATGATGCAAGTCCTACGGCACATGACATACATGACGAGAGGCGTGTTTAAGAATAATCAATAATGCACTCAGAAAATGCACTTTCATGCTTGTGTTTGTGATCTCACGGGTATCTCCACTATTAGAACAAGACATGGGAACAATGAGTCCCCAATACTTAGCACCAACAGGTGGGACGAACCCATGATGGTGTAAGCTAACCCTCAAGTGGCACCAAACTATATCACAAGGTCAGAGCACATATAAGGAACTCGTCAAAACACACTCTAGAGGCATCATACCCATACTGGATTACAGTTTGAAAAATGGACAAGTGATAAAATTGAAAAATTGGACACTAAACTGTACAAGGCGGAGGCGTGATGCACCCCCAAACCAAAACTCAACAATGTCCCCATTGTTGGAAAGAATAAGCATAATCGCAATAAATGGCGGAATGAGGGATCAACACCCCCAAACCCAATCTAGACATACATTCAACCATGCTCATTCATAATACAAAAACTAAATCGCATGCATTGAAAGCTGAAGTAAAAAATTCGAAGGTAGAAAACTCCCTTTAGAAGGAAGATTGTTCGATGTCCATACGTGTTGCTGTGTGCTTCCCAAAAGATGCACAACCTAGCTTAAATTCACACAACAACTCTACCAAACGATTATTAAATGCGAAAAGAACAGAAAAATAAGTCTACGAAATAAAACTCCGAAGGCGAATAGTTTAAAAATGACCTGAGCAGGCTGCCTCTCACCGGTGCTCAGAAATGATAGATGTGCTATGGTTCAGCAAGTTCCACGGACCCAACACCCTTGCAGCAGGTCTCTGGTCCAAAATACGATTTTAGCCTATGCCCATTAACCTTGAATATCCCATCATTCCTCAAATTCTGAATGTCTACAGCTCCAGTAGGAGAGACATTAATAACGCGATGTGGGCCTGACCATCTTGATTTCAACTTTCCAGGAAACAACTTCAAACGAGACTCTTAAAGTAACACCAGCATTCCCGGTTGGAAATCCTTCGTTACCAATAGTTTGTCATGAATAGCTTTTGTTTTTTCCTTATAGAGTCGTGAACTCTCATAGGCTTCCAATCTGAATTCATCTAACTCGTTCAACTGATTGCATCTTTCTTCACCTGCCTTGTCATACTCCCAATTCAGCTTTTTGAGTGCCCACCAAGCTTTATGTTCCAGTTCTACCGGAATGTAACAAGCCTTACCAAAAACCAACCTATACGAGCTCATCCCAATAGGAGTTTTGAAAGCCGTTCGGTACGCCCATAAGGCGTCATATAATTTTAATGCCCAATCCTTCCTAGTGGAGGAGACTGTCTTCTCCAGAATTTGCTTCATGTGCCTGTTACTTACTTCAACTTATCCTGATGTCTGAGGGTCGTATGGTGTGGCCACCTTGTGACGCACTCCATACTTCTTCAATAGATTTCCTAGGACTTTGTTACAGAAATGGCTCCCTCCATCACTAATGATCACCCTTGGGATCCCAAATCTGGTCAGGATATGTTCCTTTACGAATTTAACCACCACATTACTGTAATTGGTCTTTGTGGCAACTGCCTCAACCCATTTGGAAACATAGTCAACCCCTACTATAATATAGCTATTCCCACAAGAAGGTGGGAACGGCCCCATAAAATCAAGACCCCAAGTGTCAAATACTTCAACCACAAAAATTCCAGTTTGTGGCATCTCATTCCGTTTACCAATGTTCCATGTGCGCTGGCATCTATCACACGCCACACAAAACTGATAAGCATCTTTAAACAGTGATACCCAGAAGAAACCTGACTGCAACACCTTTAGTGATGTCTACCTTGTGCTGAAACGGCCTCCACACTGTAAATCATGGCAGAATCGCAACACATCATACTGCTCATTTTCTGGCACACATCTTTTAATCACCTGATCTGCCCCCATGTTTGAAAAGGTAAGGCTTATCCCAGAAGTATTCTCTTGATCTCCTAGCAAACCTTTTCTTACCCTGCCAATCTAGTTCAGGGGGGAAAACCCCATATGTCAGATAGTTTGCTAGATCTGCATACCACGGTTCCTTATCTTGTACGGCCCACAGATGTTCGTCAGGGAAATTTTCTCTCAATGGAATCTCGTCCCCCTCTATTTGACTCTCATGAACTATCCTGCTAAGATGATCGGCGACCACATTCTCGCAACCCTTCTTGTCCCGGATTTCTAAATCAAACTCTTGTAACAGCAACACCCACCTAATCAACCTGGGTTTTGCATCTTTCTTCTAGAGCAGATATCACAAAGCCGCGTGATCTGAGTATACCACAACCTTGGCACCTACCAAGTACTGCCTGAATTTCTCAAGAGCAAAAATGACTGCCAATAATTCCTTCTATGTTGTCGAATAGTTCATATGTGCGTCATTCAAAATCCGGGATGAGTAATATATGACATGTGGGTCTTTGCCAAATCGTTGACCCAAAACTGCACCTACAGCGAAATCAGAGGCATCACACATTATTTCAAATGGTAAATCCCAAACTGGTGGCGCAATTACTGGAGATGAGGTCAAAGCCTTCTTTAAAGATTCAACTGCCACCACACATTCTGAACCAAACACAAAATCTTTGTCCTTTTGTAGCAACAAGCATAACGGTCTGAAGATCTTTGAAAAAACTTTGATGAATCTCCTGTAGAAACCTGCATGACCAAGAAATGACCGAATGTCTTTGACATTGCGAGGAGGTGGCAAACTCTTGATAACTTCATCCTTTGCCTTGTCTACTTCAATCCCCTTCTCAGATATTATGTGACCCAAGACAATCCCTTGTTGTACCATGAAGTGACATTTCTCCCAATTCAAAACCAAGTTGTTTTTCATGCATCTTTGTAGCACTAACGATAAGTTATCAAGTCATGACTTGAACGAGTCCCCGAATACTGAGAAGTCATCCATGAAAACTTCAATAATCTCTCCCACCATATCTGAAAACAACGAAACCATACACCTTTGAAATGTACCTGGGGCATTGCAAAGGCCAAAGGGCATTCTTCGGAAGGCATAGGTTCCATAGAGACAGGTAAACGTGGTATTCTCTTGGTCTTCTTGAGCAATAACTATCTGATTGTACCCGGAATACCCATCTAGAAAGCAGTAGAACTGATGCCCTACCAACCGCTCTAGGACTTGATCGATGAAAGGTAAGGGAAAATGGTCCTTCTTGGTGACCGCATTTAACTTTCGGTAGTCTACACAAACACGCCACCCTGTCTGGAGTCTTTGTGCTACTAACTCACTCCTCTCATTCTTCACTACTGTAACTCCGGATTTCTTTGGGACTGACATGAATGGGACTAACCCATCCATTATCTGATATTGGGTAGATAATCCCTGCATCAAGAAGCTTAAATATCTCCTTTTTTACTACCTCTTGCATGATCGGATTCATCCTCCTTTGTGCCTCCCGTGTAGGTTTGGCGTTTTCTTCTAGCAAAATCTTATGCATACACATGGTAGGACTTATTCCCTTAATGTCATCTATGAACCAACCAATGGCTTCTCTATACTCTTTCAACACTCCAAGTAGTTCCCCTTCTTGACCTCCCTCCAAATTTGCGGAAATGATCACTGGGTTCAACCTTTCTTTGTCGAGAAACACATACTTCAAGTTCGACGGGAGTGCTTTCAATTCAACTCTTTAAGGAAGTTCTTCTAATGGTACCAGGTCATCTGCATTTCCTTCTCTTTCGAATTCCTCCTCAATAGTGGTATCTAACTCCTCATCCAAGAAATTCACAGAGTTACAATCATGGGAACCCACTGGGTATGATAAAGAGTCAAAGATGTTGAACTCCACGGTTTCGTCTACTACCTTCATGGTCAGCTTGCCTGCATGCATATCAATCACTACCCTAGCGGTTGCCATGAAAGGTCTACCCAAAAGCAACTTCACATCTCTTTCGTCTCTTCCTTCATCCATGTCAATCACCATGAAGTCAGTAGGTATGATTAACTTTTCTATCTGTATTAACACATCTTCGACAATGCCCTTCGGGCTTCTAGCAGAAGCATCTGCTAAGACAAGGGACATAGTGGTTTTTCTGAGGTCATTCAAACCTAGCTTCTTGTAGACCGAGAACGGCATGAGATTAATGCTTGCTCCTGAGTCCAACATCGCTCTTTCTCGATTTGACCCGCCAATCGTAATGTCAATTATAAAACTCCCTGGGTCCTTCATTTTCTGGGGCAATAACCGTTGAATTACTGCACTGACATTCTCATTAAGACGCTCCTGTTGTTTCGGTCTGAACCGCTCTTTATCCTTACTCAAGTCTTTGAAAAATTTACCATAAGCCGGCATTTTCTCAATGGCATCTAATAGTGGTAAGTTGACGGTTACCTTGGAAAGGAGATCATAGATTTCCTGATGTGATTTCTCCAACTTAGAGTTTTTTAGCCTCCCTGGGAATGGTATAGGCGGTACATAGGGGTTGGATGACTTATGTAGCTGAGGTCTTGGTTCTGGGTCTGCTAATTGGACATTTTTCTCATTTTCTAACTCTTTGTCATTCTTTACTTCCGTATGAACCACCTCGTCATCTTCTTCTGTGACGGTGCCCTTATCCTTTTCTCCCAAAACCCTTCCGCTTCTGAGGATTTTCTTTGCATTAGCCTGTTCCGGTTGACTTGGGAATTTCCCTTTTTCTCTTTCCTGTAATAATTCAGCCAACTGACCTATCTGAAACTCGATCCTGTGAATAGATGCATCCGTCTCGTTTGATTGCCTATCATTCTTCCACATGTATGTCTCCCAACTCTCTAAATGTGCCGGTTGTAGCATCTGGACCTCTTGTGTATCCTGGTTGGCTGACTGCATGAACTCTCCTATCCATTTATCAAACGTTCCTATATTCAGCTGACTTGCATTAATGTCTTCTGGACTCTGTGTCGCTTGCCCAATTCCTTCTGTTCTCTGCTCTACTAATGTTGTCTCTTCATTCTCTTGTAAGTAGTCCTTTAGCAACACTGCTAGTCTCTCTTCGGTCAAAAACTCTTCGCCCACATTGTATCCCTCCTGGAAATCTTGATCATATCCCCAGTCTTGGTTATAAGGGTCAATACTGGGTTCATACTCGGATCCTGAATTTTTCTTGAGGGTATCCATGAACCTAGGATATCAAGAAACAAAAACTACCGCACAACGTAAAAATATACAAGCAAAGAAGTATGAGGATAAAAATATATGTAAAAACAAATAGGTAACTCTAAACCTTACTTATGAAAAACTAATTAAACTAACATGCCGCTCCCCGGCAGCGGCGCCATTTGACAGGACAAAATTTTTCCTCTAGTCGTTTTAAAAGATCAGTCTGTCAATAATATTTAATAAAACCTCACAAAGCCTAAATCAGTTTGAAAACATAAATATAGTGGCAAGTGGGGTGTCGTCCACAGGGTGCGGAGTAGCTAAATTAGTTAATGCTAAAGCAATGTTATGTATATATATATAATAGCCAAACATGAATTGGTGAAAATGTAGATTGTGAACCAACTCTAGATAACACTAAATTAAATATGTAAATAAAATGAAGGGGGAAATGGAATGAAGGATATATAGATGATGGAAACTAAGGAGTTAATGGATACGAAAGTAAATACTGGGCAATGTAACAAACTTGTCAATAGCACGGCTATTCAAGGTAACCGACCTAGGATGTATAGAGTCGGTTATTTATCCCTAGAAGGTGGCCAACCTAGGATGTATAGTGCGGACCACCTATTAGGGATTAATCCTTGTAAACTACCAACCTAGGATGTATAGAGTTGGTGGTTTATCGGATTCTGGAAATGAAGCTCGTCCACCTAACAATGACTCAACCGATTACAAATAGTAACCCTAGGATGTATAGTGATGACTTCTAACTCTCTCACGGATTCCGACCTAGGATGTATAGTGCCGGAAAACACGATCGAGGTTAGATTAAAACCGCGGTTCAAGAGTCAGAATTCATGACTTTCCGTCTATTCTTTATAGCATTATACAACTAAATAGGATGTATATCTAGATGCAATACTCATACATAATACAAAGATATCTTGCAAAGAGGATGTATCTACACAAGAAATAAATGATAAACATTCACAACAAGAATAGATCAATGGAAGATAGACATGAATATCAATATAATATCAAGTTAATGTACAAGCCCAATATTCCACTAACTACTCCATCAACCCCTTAGAGGGGATTTAGCTACTCATTACAACTAGGAAACCAAGAGAGAGGAGAAAGAAATAACCCTTGGAGAACATCTCCTTCCTTGTAGTGGCTCCAATCTCCAAACTTCCTTAAAGTTGAGTAGAAAATGTAAGGATGAGAGAGAGAGAGAGAGAGAAACTAGATCTAAAAGTGCTTAATCTCTGCTAAATGGAGTCAAAAGCTCCTTAAAACGTTTCTATACTTTTCTATTTATACTAAATATAAAAATAGGTCACTTAAGCTTTGAAAATCAGACTGGCGCGCTCGGAGTGCGGGTGGAGTGCGGGTGATTGACCCGTACTGTACCCGCATTGTATGGGTTGTCTGCAACTTCAGTTCTCGGATCAGGGCATTAGTGCGGGTGGAGTGCGGTTGAATTACCCACACTTGACCCGCACTTAGCATCGCACTGTGATCGCACTTGAATCGCACTTCCCTGTCAGGTGCAAAATCTACCTTCTGTCTTGAGCAACAATGCGGGTGGAGTGCGGTTGGATGACCCGTACAGTACCAACACTCTAATGTCATGTGCAATTCTGCTCTTCTGTTCTTGATGCAAGTGCGGGTAGAGTGCGGTTTGATGACCCGTACAATACCCGCACTTTAATGTCAGATGCGGTTCTGCTCTTCTGTTCTTGGTGCAACTGCGGGTGAAGTGCGGTTTGCTGAACCGCACAGTACCCGTACTTTTATCTCAAGTGTATGATCAGCTTCTCTGGATTGGCATTAGTGCGGGTAGAGTGCGGTTGGATGACCCGCACAGTACCCGCACTTTATCTTCAGGTGCAACATCAGCTTTCTGGTTTGGCATTAGTGCGGGTGGAGTGCGGTTGAATTACCCGCACTTGACCCGCACTTGGCATTGCACTTGTGATCGCACTTGAATCGCACTTCCCTGTCAGGTGCAAAATCTACCTTCTGTCTTGAGCAACCGCACTCCTCAGCACAGGCAAGAAAAATATCCAGTATGACGTACCCCTCCTAGGACCGTAGCCCTCATAATGCGAGGGGAGAAAGGGTATGACTATTACACTCCCCTGAACGCTTCCAGGAAAAAGGTCTACCTTGCTATACAAGACAAGGGGCTAGTCCAAAATCCTGCTCCCATGAAAGCCCTAGTAGATAGGAGGAACCGGTACAAGTACGGCGACTTCCATGAAGACGTGGGCCACAACACTTCAGAGTGTTATAATTTGAGCAACTAGATTAAAGCCCTGATAAGGGGCAGATGCTTGATTGAGTTCTTATAGCAGATCAGAGATAACATTCAGACTAGAAGGGAGGTACAACCCTGTAGGGAAAAATCGATATAAAACGCAGCGGAAGAAACGAAAAATAGACTTCGTATGGTTTTAAAATTTTTCTCAAAGTTGAACCTTAACCTTTTAATTAATGAAACTCAAATATATACGGTTAGAGTTAAATACCTCTTGACCCGTGATCCGATTGACTTACGTCGATTGGTAATCCGCAAAATCTTTTTCGATGCCGGTGAACAGTACCCGCGTGAACAGTGATCGTGAACAGTACCCCCCCCCCCCATCCCGTGAGCAGTGATCGTGAACAGTACCGCGAGATCTTCCAATCCGAACACGTACGTGAATCACCTAGGAGCGTGGTCTCCCTTTTTCTTTGAATTGCAAACCTGAGAATGGATGAACAAAGTTTTCTTTTTCTTTTGTTAGTCACAAAATAATCAAAAGAAGACAAAAATTATTCCGGTCACTTTTGAGTTCTCAATCTAATGATCGAAACTCGCGTGAACCTAATTCGATGTTGTACACACAAGCTTATTGATGAACAAGCAATCAGTGTACTATCAAAGAATAATCTTTTCTCTCTTTTATGTTTAGTAGAATAAAAATTATCCTTTTCTATGAATTGAGAAGAAGAAGAAAAATTGAATCATTCAATCAACTATATTGGCCGAATTCTATATGTGGTATTATATAGGTGGCCGAAATTTTGCTTCCTCTTCTATTTAGGATTGCCGAAATCTTCCTCTAAATGGACTAGGGTTGCCGCAAATCACATACCAAAAAGAGTTTGTGTTGCACCCTAATTTCCATCAACCTTTAGACTTCAAAACCTAATCCAACTCATAGATATTTTTATTCTTTTATTGACTAAATAAAAAGACTTCTTATTTGATTAAATAAATAAAATTAACTATTTATTTTCTTATCAAACAAGTCTTTTACTTTTAATATACTACTACCAATAGTATAACTTAAGGAAATATATTTCCTGATCAGAAAAAGATTTGTTTCTTAATTAAACAATTAATTAATAAATTAACTAATTCTTATTTAATTAAAACAATGAAACAAAATAATATATTAGGTTAATATATACACCTTGCCGCCCCACTTATATAAATGGGCCATATATTATTTTCTTATTTCATTTAATCCATTGGACTTTAAATAAAAGCCCACATGTGAACCAGACCCATTCTTACTAAAAGAAACAAGCCCACATGTCTCCTTTTAATATATTAATATAATAGTGCAGCCCATTAATTAAATAATAGACATATTATATTCTTGATATATTAAAAACAATTCTAGATGGACCCTTAAATCGGCCCGGTAGAATATATCAAGTGATCCATGCAAATACGTGTGGATTGGGGATCTTGGCGGGCTATCTAAATTTAAGCTTCAATAGACACAACCTAATCACAATCAACAAATGATTCACTTAGGTCCAATCTATTAATTTTAACTCATTCCACTAAAGAGCTAAAATTGAACTCTTAAATAAAGATAGAATAAGGAGATGTTTCTCATTCATACCCTAGACAATCTTATAGGAGATGGTGTATCCTCGTGAATAATATCAGTAATCGCCAAGAGCTCATAGACCGCCTATAGCTCTCCAAGTTACCATATTTCCTCATATGACCACATTTCGAACTTGGATACTTTGACTTGTCCTGAAACCATATTTTCAATAATAATTATTGAAAACTCAACGTTGAGATTTAATATCTAATACCTCAAAACATCCATATGATGATATTATACTCTCATTTAATAAATGGAGCCATGATGTCCATATCTATAAATGAAGTCCTCTATCGATTAACAAATTTATACCACCAAACTATCGAGGATAGACTATGCTATATAATCGTACTCATTGATAGCTCTAATGATAACACTTGCAACCATAAGTCCATCATTTATCTCAGGATTAAGATAGACTCTCCGATTGTCCTCTTTAATGAAAAGACTTATATCTAGTGACGGTTCTAGATAAAGTATTTCATTGTGATCCAGTTCAATGCACCTAGTGCACTAGATTCTTTTACTCGAAAACCTTTCGATGATTTTAGACTCATCATATTCATTTGATCCCACTCAAATGCTAGTAAAAGAATTCTACAACTTTAACAAGATAGAGGTGCCCAACCTTTAACTTAAGTTGTGAACGTTATTCAAGACTAACTAAAGAATTGTGTCTACCTCATACATATCCGGATGTATGAACAATTCTTCATGTCTCATAGTCTTTTGACCTTATGATTATTTACCTTGACAATTATAATAATAAATGCTATAAGTAATTGTAAGAATCAGAATTCACTTTATTAATATGAGAAGATTGTCAATTACAATATTACACTCTTGCCATTGAGCATAATCCTAACAAACCCGAGATCCGCGAGGATGCGGAGAAGAGAAAGGGGGAACAGACTAATTTAATGCAACAAATCCAGGTGATACACACCATCAGCGGATGGCCCACATTGGTTGGCACCTCCAATAATTCCTGAAAAAACCATGCAAGGAAGATCCCCCGCGTAGAAGAAAGCCAGGGAATCTTCAAGGTTAGCCAAAGCCCGATAGAGCCCTCCCAGTCAGCACAGATCGTTTTCACTGAAGCAGATGTCTTTAGCACCGTGCAACCTCATGATGATCCCATGGTGATCACGATACAAATTGCCAACTGCCTGGTCCATCGCGTGCTCGTAGATACATGCAGCAGTGTAGATATCCTCTTCAAGGATACTTTGGAAAAATTAAATCTAAAGCAATGGTGTTACAATAGCTGTACAACTCTACTTTATGGGTTCACCGGGGATTCGATCATACCGGTGGGATCGAAGATACTCCTAGTAATCGTCGAAACCGTACCTCTCCAACAGAATGTCATGACGGACTTTGTTCTGGTTGACACCCTATCGGCCTACAATGCCATCCTAGGAAGACCATTCATGTCCTCCTTGAAGGGAGTCTTATCTATATACCACAATGTCCTGAAGTTCCCGGTGGGAACCAAGGTGGGGGAGGTATGCGGAGACCAGCAAGCAACTAGGAAGTGCTACGCAGTGTCTGCCAATCCTACAGCTTTAGCAAAACTAGTGCGTACCACCCCTAAGAAGGGTCCGAGTGTAAGAGCATAGCTGCCATCCAGATCTCGAGACCAGGAAATAGCTAAATAGCCCTCATGATGCCTTGGTCGGGCTACCACCCCCAAGAAGGGTCTGAGTGTAAGAGCATAGCTGCCATCCAGAGCTCGAGACCAGGAAATAGCTAAATAGCCCTCCTGATGCCTTGGTCGGGCTACCACCCCCAAGAAGGGTCTGAGTGTAAGAGCATAGTTGCCATCCGGATCTCGAGACCAGGAAATAGCTAAACAGCCCTCCTGATGCCTTGGTCGGGCTACCACCCCCAAGAAGGGTCTGAGTGTAAGAACATAGTTGCCATCCGGACCTCGAGACCATGAAATAGTTAAACAGCCCTCATGATGCCTTGATCAGGCTACCTCTCCTAAAACGGATTTAAATATAAATATTTGTTTTCATGTGCAGGATCAAGATCATCCTGATAAGAATTCCCTACAAAAGTCAGAATGAAGTATGAACAAATTATCATCAAGGATGCAGTTCTGGCTCCTAGTCAGGACCAGGAATAAAACAAGAGTTTCTCAAGCTAATCGGTTTCTCATTAAAGACAAATCTCATTAAAGACAAAAGGAGCCTATCCCCCGGTAAGGCTACATCTATCAAACGGAAAGCCCAACCTCCAAGTACGGTCTACAAAAAAAAAAAACTAAACCTCCGAGTAAAACGGGGTGCCCACCCCTTTTTCCAGGCAATCAAGGCCAATCATGAATAGGCAGCGTCAAGCTTTGGAGCTCTCTTGATTTTCCTCTGCTGAACCTCCTTCCTCATGCTGATCCTCGCTATCAACCCCTCTTTCAGGTGGTTGCCCATCTTGGTTATCCTCGCCAACCATCCCTCCATTCAGAGGCTCCTCATGTTGATCAGCAGGATCTTCCTCTAGGACTTCGTTAATCATTGCCATAACCTCAAAGCGGGATAGCCATATCGAGAAGGGCAGCCATAGACCCCGTCTGGCGCGTGTCGACCTCCATCTCTATTATAGAGGGTTCCTCAGACGGGCTTCCTAGCTCCTTCCCCAGCTCCTGGCTGATCTCCTTCGGATCGTGAGGATAGAACCTTACTTGAAGATTCCCCAGGACCCGAAGTAGTAAAGATAGGAGGAGGAAATGGAGGATCTGCCTAGACAGGCTGCTTTCCAGCTCCTTCCTGGCTCGAAGGAACCGCCTAGTCATCATCAGGGCGAGACAACTCAGCAGCCTTAATCATTATCTCCTTTCTATCCCAACCGGCGATGGATGATAGATCAAAGGGAAGAGGGAGAGCCTCTGCGACCTGAAAGGAAACGTGGAAATATCCATCACTAAAGGAGGTCTCCACGTCAGCTTGCAGCTTGGTCACCTGAGGGAGTCAAAGCTTGATTCTCGAGGTCCAACTTCTTAGCGTCAGCTTTCCAAGAATCCCTTTGTCTGGCCCGCCGGGTAGATTGGAGACGTTCTTGATCATAAGACTGCTTCGTCCTCTCATGATCACAACGAAGCTCGGCCAGCTCGATCTCAATTTTTCCTTGGTTGGAGGTCATCTCTTCTACTAAGGTCTGAGCCCGCTTGAGCAATCCCATGGCTTTCTCGGCTTCGGCTTCAGCCTTAACAGCCTGGTCATGAAGGAGAGTTACCTGGTGGCACATGGCTACATTTAACTTGAAGGCCTGTAAAATACAAATCCAAAGTTAGAAATTGAACAAGCTGGCAGAAGCAGTACGAAGAAAATACAATTACCTCAGCTAAGACAACAGACCCCTTGGTGAGCAAGACATCCACGGGTATTGAAGCCATCCTGGAGATCCCATGGCCCGGATAGGATGCGATGAATTGTTTCAGAACTTCATCCTACCCCGTCGAGCTCGACTGAGGGCAGGAACGGCTAGGAGGAATCCATGCGACACCCGTTTTAAAGTCCTCCGAAGCTCGGGGGGTTGGAAGTGTAGCGGAATCAGGAGGATGAATCATGGGAGTAGCAACTTTAGCGGCAACAACAGAAGGGACAGAAGCAGTTGGCCCAACAGCTTGGGGAGCCTTACCCCAAGCCCGAAAAGCCCGCGATTCAAGGTTGGCCATCTTAGACCCAGCTGGGGAGGTAGATTGAGCAAGAGCCAGTATGACCCCAGCAAAGGGAAGAGGAGTTTGAGCCTGAGGAGAACGTTGGACGTTGCGGGAAGCTGGCTCAACAACAAAAACTGTGAGTAAACAAAACAAAAAAGGAAACGTCAGAACTAAGCTAGTCAACAAGACAAAGCAAGACGATTCAGTGACACTTACGAGGAGTAGCATATGAGATCCGTAGGTATTGATTCACCCTAAGAGGATTGAAGGCTTCAGCGGTTGGGAACTTTAGGTTCAAATAGTTCCCTGCTAGAATAGCCTTCAAAATAGTTTCAGATTCAGGAGGCAGGGAGTCCCAGTCCCACGATGGTTTGTCACTAAAAGCTGTGGGAACCTCAAACTCATGCCCCCCAATGAAAATCGAGCTTCCCCAATCATCCCCAGCAAGGATCCATTCTTCCTTCCAGGCGGGGTCCTTCTTCGAAGTGCCGGGAATAACAAAGTTGAGCTTGTTCTTGGCCTTAGCATAAAACTGACCTCGGGGAGTGCCAGATAGGCTCCCGATTTGGAAAAGATAGGACAGTTCCTCTGCTCCGGGCTCTCTCGTCACCTTGCTCAGTCAGCTCACGCCACGTCACTTGCGCAGTTAATAAGAAGATTTCCCGAAGATTCTGGTAACGGTAAAGAAGGAAAGATTTCCCAAATTAAATAAAAAATTTGACTCCAACCCCAAGCTCGACAACCAGTGTTCAAGTCAGAGGGGACTTCTGTTAATAGCCAAATTTGGCTCGGGACCAAAGGGAAATTTTCCACCCTCTAAACCTGGCTCCATGCCCGAGGTCATCCACCAGGAGACCATGTTACCCGAAGCCGAGCTACGGTACCGCCCCATAGAAATAAGGACAAGCTCCAGAAACACCCAAAGTAGAGCCCGGCTCTGTTAGATCGAGCCCGAATCACTGTACTTGAAACCAAGAAATCCCCCCGAAGTAGGGATTACCTCGTAATCTCTCCAGAAGCTCGCCTATACCTCACTAACAAAGTGGGGTGTCCGTAGGAGGCCGCACCTAGCTCCAAAAGATCAAGGGAGGTCAGACCTAGCTCCTGGCTAGACTAAACTCCTGAATATCAAGGCTAAGACACTGATCGACCTCACTATCTGATGTAGCTCACCATAATATACACCATATTCAACGACCCCTATAGGGGATCATGCTAACAAAACCTGAAGATACACTGGATCATATCTTAAGACGTTACATACGTACAGAACAAGTAATAGAGTCCGAGCAGAAAACAAATTGATCTCCACCAAGATATTCTCAACTCAGCTATTAACTCAAAGTCAATGACATTTAAATGTAAAATCTCATCCGATAAGGAAGGAAGGGATGGAGAAAATAAAGGGGAGAATCAATTAGTTTAACCTATGAAGACAATGTATAAAAGAAGGACTTCGGCCTTCAGAAAGAGGAGACTACTTTTCGATAGGCTTATGACAAGTACCCGACTACACCCTAGAGAAAATTGAGAGCAATTTGAGAGAGATTTGTATATCACACACTATTAATAAAGAAAGTATTTTTGATTCTTTTTGGTGGTTAATAGTACCAATATTCCTTGTCATTTTACTAGGCACTGTGAAAATACTACTCAAACGTGTGTCTACAACCTAGAGGGGGGGTGAATGGGTTGTTAATCGATTATTACCAACTTTTTCGATTAGTCAATATTAAACATATAACCCAATTAAAACAAACATACAAAATCAAGTAAAAGTGCGGAAATATAAATAACACTTGATTTTGACGTGGAAACCCTTCGACAAGGGAAAAACCACGAGCTATCCTTCTAGCCACTAACGATCACAGAAATCCACTACATGAATAAAAGATTATACCCTCAAGTGATACTCGGACTCTCACTCTAGATAACCTCAGGCTATGGACACTACCACTCGCCACTCTTGGTTCAATCCCTAGTGATATCCCCTGATACACTACTCTTGGCGTGAGCACCTCCTACTCTACCCCACGGGCCTTTTATAGTGGCACTTGACCAATGCTTGCCAACCACACCTTGGTTGCAAGACTTCAATGCTTGTGCAACTTCTCCCCGTAGCCATAAGACTTTGACTCAAGGAAGAGTATAAAAGTCTAAGTGAATGTGAGACAATATGCTCAAATGCAATAATGTGTAAGACCACACACAAAATGCTTAACTAGATGTTATATTGCAATTTAACAACCTAGTTATCAAACAATGCCTACATGCCCATACATAAGAACTCAATCAGATGCGAAGGGATTCTAGCAACCTAATTGTCAAACAAGTCCACCCAACACAAGTTGTCACAATAAATAACAAGGGCAATAAATGTGCAATCAAGAAATGCAATCAATGAGGCATAAACAACAATGTCTAAATGCAAAACATAAAGACTTAGCTAGAGGGGCAATGTGGTCCCAAATTCTAGCTATCAATAAGAAACTCAATTAGTTGTGTAGAGATTTTCCAACAACCTAATTGTCAATTAAATCCACATGAACATTCAATAAAGCTTGACTAGATAAATAAACATTAATCTATCAACCTAATTATCAACCAATATCACAAGAAAGTTCTAGGGTTAGCTATTTAGGGAAAATCAACCTAATCATGTAAGCTGTCACAAACAAACCCAATCATGCAATTTAGACTCATAAATATATGCAATAAAGTGAGTCAAGGTATTTAATCAAGCAATAAATACATAATCTAGAGTAAGAAGAATAATAAATGATATTCAAGGAAGTTCTTGCTTACCTAGTCATGAAACAATGAAGACCCATGCTCAAATGATGTGGAATGATGCACGAATGAGATGGGTTTTGGGTTTGGAGAGTTAATGAAGCTCAAGGAAGCTTTCTCTCTCAAGACTCTCTCTTTCTCTATCTAGGGTTTCTGTAAATTTATGAGAGTTGGGGAAGAAGAAGAGAAAGAGGGGTTTTTAAAGGTGGGAAAAATGGGTTGACTCGAAAAGAGCAAAATGTCCAGTTTTTGGTGCCAGGCGACATGAGAGGCTACATGAAGTCGCCTATGAGAGGCTATATGAAAGTAGCCTAAGAAAGGCTACATGAAGTCGCCTGCCATGTCGCCTAACGTTTTGGAGAAGAAAAACATGTCTGAGGCGACATTGGAAGCGACATGCACAAGTGGCCTTGCATGTCGCCTAACACACTGGACAACACACCAGCTCCAAAAACAAGCGACCCAAAACATGACCAAACAACATCGAAACCTTTTTTATGATATACCATTGGAAAGTTATGGAAGTCTACTTTCTACTCCAATTTACAGAATGAGTTTTTGATATCTATAGAAAGAGTTATGGTCATTTAAGTGATCAAGGGTCAAAAACGGACAACAGCAGAGATGCTCTATTTCAGTGGTCTTTTTGGAGACTTCAAAACCAAACCAAACGGTCATAAAATATTACCAATAATATACCGTTAGAAAGGTATGGAAGTATTATTTCTACTACAATTAACAAAACAAGATTTGGATAAACGTAGAAAGATTTATGGTCAAAAGAGTGATCAAAAGTCAGAATTGGTCAATCACAAAATTCCCACAATCATGGTATAAAAACCATGTAACCAAACAACAATCCAAGAGAGCATAAATGAAACCTCTCTATGGTAACAAATCGCGCTAAGACACAAGCCCACTTATGTCCAAGCGTGGACACAACACAAGCACACCATCGTGCGAGTGAGGACGTTTCCGAACACACAACGGAAAACATAAAACAAAACAACCACACGTAAGGACAAACAAAGACGTGCTCGTGTGAGTTGTATAACGAATGCACACATATAAAAAATAAAGAACACAAATGCAAGATGAACAAAGCATGCATGAAGTGTGTGTGTGCACCTAAACTCTTCAAGAGACAAATTCAAGTGAGTATACCTTTTGCTCTTGAAGTCATGGATATGCTTGGAAGCTTGCCAACACAGAACTAAGCTACCCATTACACAATCATCCCTAAAGTGGTATGGTTTGTCATGAAATAAGCCAATCACAAAATCAAGGTCCTTACACACTGTCACACATATGTTCAACCTTGGCCACCAACTACGTGGTAGTGGTCTCGAGGGTGTTAACTGAGATTTCTCGCCCTGAGCAAAATTTCTGTTAACATGAGTACACCTTAAAGAGGAAAGGTTTATATAGAGATAGCTACTTGTAACGGGCAGAGAAGGTAATCAATGTCACATGAATATCAGTGACGTAGAGGGAACAGTTTCAAGAAGCGTGCACCCCAATTTCCTTTTTTGAATTTGGCCTACCCTAGTCAGCCACGTGGAAGACTCGTTTTAAATAGCGTACAAGGAGAAGATTTCCCTCTACAAGACAATGATGAAAAATTCTCCAAGTGCTATCTATCCTGACTCCAACCCTGACCTGATACCGGTGTTCAAGTCAGGGGGGACTTCTGCTAACAGGGTTTTTTGGCAAAGGACCAAAGGAGAATTTTCCAACAAGGAGATACCTAGGAAGATTCATCCAGATATTCCAGGTAATCAGCGAGATCAGTACCACTACTTAGACGAAACCGATACTTGACAAGGTCGAGACCTCGACTACCTATCTATCTAGATAGGACATCAGCATCGCGAGCTAACGAAGGCATGTACCTCGCCCTACTGAAGCTTCTAATATTGACTTAAGACCAGTACAATGATAAACTTGTATGCCCAGCACCCCGACACCAATCAAGGCACCAGGTACCTCGATACCCACCTTGGTACTGCCTTAACTTCCACCTGATACCTAGTACCTCGATGTATATCCGGAGCCCCTCCAAGACAAGTATGATACCTGCCAAGCAAATACGAAGATGATCATCACCCCTACATCAAGAAATAGAACAAGCTCTGCCCCAGTGGGATTGGATTGATATACCAGCACCTTGTCCCGCTAATGTTCAGAGTCAGAATTTCCCTCCAAGCTCCACGAAGAAGGAAAGTTGACTCCATCGCAATTATACAGCGCCATTAATGAGACCAAATGGTCAACCTAATCAGAATTTGAATTCGACAGTAATTAATGGGATCAAATCTCACGCCTTCAGCCCCACTCAATGCTTTTCGATGCTTAAAATAGGACTCTCAATAATCCTCATCAATAGGACCGGATTTTGAGGGGATCTTGGGAGAACTATATACACAGCTCCGAAAGGTAAGAGAGTGGAGACTTTTTGGAAGGGAAGAGAGAGTTGTTTTTATCACCAGAACAAAGAGATTATTTTCAGGGAGAATTCCCTTTTGAAATTCTCTGAAGCCAATGAGAGTCCACTGATGATCATTGGAAGGAAATATCCACTTATCGACATAAACGAAGATTCTACCTTCATCTTGTGTAAGAGTGAAGCGAGATTTAAGTATGAGGAGAGTTTGAATTGTAACTATGATCTTGATACCCCTTTTTTTAAATAAACAGTGTTATTTCATATTTCATTGATCCTTCTTATACTGCTTCTTTTTTACATCCATCTACATTACGAGGAAGGATCCCGGTACCGAAGGTACCTATCCCGCTACTGGCTACCGGTAGCGGGTGAAGGTGCTAACCGAGATTTCACTACCTGAGTGATTTTTCCGTTAACGGTTCTAAATGCTAACTCCAACCCCAACCTGGCACCAGTGTTTAAGTTAGGGGGACTTCTGTTAACGTGCTTTTCTAGCAAGAGACCAAAGGAGAATTTTCCAGTGAGAGTGTACCTGGTAGGGACCAGTCCCAGCTCCCAAGTACCCAGCGGGATCGGTGCCATGACCTAGATGGAATCAATACCTGGTTAGGCCAAAACCTTGACTACCTATCTACCTAGATGAAGCACCAAAGATATTTAACCAGGAAGAGCAGGTACCACGCTGTGTATATACTCTGACACCTGATGAAGAGGTTACCACGATATCACGTACCTAGTACCTTGCAGGTACCCGGTACTTCATACCTGGCACCCTAGAACCATGACGCGTACCCGATATCCCAGAGCACCTTGACATCAGCCCAGAATCCAACCAATATGGGCATCATACCTGCCCATCAAGACAAATATCACCATGAAGTCACTAGTATGATCGAACAAGCACCACGCTAGTAAGCTAGTATATCCCTCCAAGCATTACAAGTAGGGAAAGTTGACTCCTTTGCCATTTAAAGCGCCATAAATGAGACCAAACGGTCAACCAAATCAGAGTTTAAATACGACAATAATTAACAGGATCAAATCATGTGCCTTTAGCCTCACTCAACTCCTTTCAACGCCTAAAATAGGACTCCAAATAATCCTTATAAATACAACCAGATTCGGAGGGATATTGGATGTCTAAATATACGGCGGTGAAGGACAAAAAGGGGATTTATTTTTTCACCGAAAAGAGACTTTTTACCCCAGAGAGTCTTCTTTTGAAATCTCTGAAGCCAGTGAGAGTTTGAGACATTCACTGGGAGGATAATAGCCACTTATCGACATAAACGAGTTTGTCATCTCCAACTTGTATAAAAATGAGAGAAAAAGGAGTGTATTGTAGAAGTCATATAACATATAATCAATAAAAAAGTGTATTTCATATCTTTCCAATTCTTTTGCATTTGTCTTTGTTAATCTCCAGCTTAAAGAAATCTCGGTACCGAAGGTACCTACTCCACTGCCACCTTCCGGTAATGGACGAGGGTGTTAACTAGAATTTTTCTCACTGAGTGGATTTTCTAGCTAACAGGAGGATCTCAAATGAATGTTAGTAGAGATTCAACACTTAACCATTGGAAATGAGTTAAGATAGAAAATATCTACAACATGGATAGTGTAATTTCTATATGCGTTAACGGTAACTTATTGCGATGAAACATACCACTTCCTTGTGTGCATTTAATAAAGAATAAGTTAGTTGTGGCAACCACCATACATAAATACTCATAAGTACACACATGCAATGCTCAAGATAGTGAATAACATAGATTGATTATAACAAATGGTTTATTTAAAAGAACTACATCTATCCCCCAACAAAGAGGGGTTTAGCTACACATAATCAAATGTGCAAGAAAATACAAGAGAGGGAGACATCATTTATTGGTGATTTTCTTGGTCAAGCCTGTTCATATTTGAAATCCAAGCAAGAAATCCTTCTAGAGCAACTTGAAGTAAGCTAATCTAAAGATCCAAAATGGGTGTTTGGTTACTAAGAAAGTGATGAGAAAGTAGTGAGATGTTAAAGAACACTCTCCTAATTAATTCTAAGTCTAAAAATGTTGTCTAAGTGCTCTCTATGGTTAGTGAGGTAGTTGATGGCATTAATAACTCAATGAGAGTTAATGAGAAGTTATGTGCACTAGGGGAGGCCATTCAAAGGGCAAGTAAGGCCAACTAGGTTGATTTGATGGCTGGCTCAGACAAGTAGGTCAAAAAGGGATTGATTTGATTAGGTAGGAAGGTTTGAAATCAACTTCCAGTTCTCCAGGTGGCACCACGGTTTCATTCGGTGGGTTCTTTCCAGCGGATGGAACTCATGATAAGACTTTTTACTAGCTGGCACAGGTTCATTCGCGTCTTCATTCCGGCGGATCAAGGCTTAAGAACTCACGTGAACTTCTGACATTTCCCCGCTGGTTTGTTCCCGATGTGAGAGCTCACTAGATCTTCTGATGTTTTGGTGAGACTTCTGTCCACGACTTCATTCTCGAGGACCAAATTGCTAAGATTCGTGGGAAGTTCTAAAGGAGTTGCACTGTGACTTTGTTTTGCGGGTTCATTCCCACATGACAGAATGTTGGAACTCATGAGATTCTGATGGAAATTGACCATGAATTTGTTCTGCGGGCTTGAACCTACGAGGCAAGGAGTTAGAACTTGCGGAAAGGGTAAAGCACTCTAATTTGCCCTATTTTGCTTTCTTGTTGCCAATTTGGACAAAAATGCCCTTGAAGCACTGATAATACCTAAAAACACTTATTTACAACGTTAAACACCTAACATGCTCAGAAAACGGTTACAAAAACCAAGTAAAAGAAGCGTAAAATGTGAACTTTATAGCGCGATCATAATATTCCTTTTTGAATAAAATGAGCTTCGTCATGCCTTGGCCTTGCTCTTGTTTTAGTGTTTGACTTCTTTTTTGTGCAAGTCTGTTTATTTGTGTAATACTCATTTCACAGCTTTAATTTAGGCATAGTAGAAATTTCCACGATGCTCGTGAGCTGGTTTGTATCGTCCTAGGTGCTGCCCAGTCTTAAATCACAACAAGTTTAGGCTTGTTTTCATGGGTGATGCCTAGTTTTTATAGCTTTATTGAACCGAAGTGTGTTACACTAGGTGTTGCCTAGTCTTGAACGCTTTATGCTAGGGCAGATCCTAGTCTTTTTATATGATATGGCAGATCCTAGTTTTTTGTTGTGCAAGGGCAGATCCTAGTCTTTTGTTGTGTTAGGGCAGATCCTAGTCTTTTGTATTACTCAAGCGTTTAGATGAAATGGATCAGACTTTACCTCCATGAGGTGGTCAGATTAATAATAGAGTCAGGTCAACAGCGCTTGCTACCCATTTGTGTTAACCTAGGTGCTGCCAAGTCTTTAATGTAGGAGGTGGCCGTAAGAGGTCGGTAGCGCTTTATCCCTGGGAAATTCCCAATGTTTAACACTATAAGTTCCTTATTTTGTGATTGGCCCATTTCATTGACAAACCACATTAGGGCTTATATTGTAAGAGTAGACTAGGGCATCATTTTGCATGATCAAGTTTCAAAGGCACTCTCCAGATATCAAGCTCAAGAAGCACTTCAAAGGTATATCACTTGTGCTTAACTCCTTGAACATGTGTAATTGCACAAACACACACACACACACACACACACACACTTACATGACATTCATTTGTGTCTTTTATTGCATGTTTATGTGTGTATTGTCACCTCTCACACACTTGTACACATTGCATTTATGTTAGTGTAGTATACCGCATGAGAAGGCATCGCTTCTCACTGTTGTGGTTCTTGTATCGTTTTGGTAGCTAGTGGCAAAACTACGACAGGGATTTCCGTAGTCCAAGTGTTGTCTTGGTAGACAACGATAAAACTAGCAATATCAACTTTCACGGTTCTTATGCCGTCTAGGTGAACCGCGACATATTGTTCGGGGCATGCCACTCTGTGTTGTCACGGTTGTAGTGTCATCTTGGACCACCGCAGAAAAGGGGACCACAGCATGTTGGCGACGTTTTGTTTCCCTTTGCCGCAGCTGACTGTTGTCTTTGTAGACCACAGCATGTTGGCGACGTGTTGCTAAAAATGATATAGTTTTGATGTCCCCTATATATAGCCCTTTTGTTTTCTTGTTCATCACGAACTCCTTCATTTTGACTCCCTAGAGAGAGATTACAGTTCCTTGACAGAGGAACAACCAATATTGCATTTTTAACTCTTAAATCCCATAGTCCATGAGCATCTAAGCATCTTTCAAGCATCATATCATCATGGGTCTTCTTGTTTATCTTTGACTAGGTAATTTCTACATGCCTAACAATCTCTTGTTCATTCTTAGACATGTTAGCCTTGGATTAGCATTTATATGTTGATTAAATGCATGTCTCCTTGCTTAATGTTTTTTCTAACATTTTTGAGACATTGAATGTTGGTTGAGTTAAGTTTTCATTGATAGCTAGCATTTAGGACCATTTTGCCCTCTAGCTAAGTCTCTATGCCTTGCATATAGACATTGTTGATTAGGTCTTATTGATTGCATTAAATGATTGCATTTATTGTCCTTGCCAAGCTTAATGACAACTCTTGTTGATTGGCTTTTGTTTGATAACTAGATTTTATATTTGCATATCATCATCTAGTTATGTCTTTATTCTTTAATACAGACATTGATATCTAGGATTGCTTCTATTGCCATCATTTAATCTCTATATAAGCATTTATTGTCTCCTAGAATTAATTGCATTTCGGATATATTAACATAGGTTGTTAATCTCTTCTTTGAGAGTTAAGCCTTGTGACTACAAGGTGTAGTGCACAAGCAAGTGAAGTCTTGCAACCAACGAGTTGGCTGGCAAGCATTGGTCTAGAATCACTATAAAATGCCCGTTGGGTAGTAGTGGTGGGTTAGTGATCGTGAATGGTGTGACTAGAGGTCAATCTAGGTTGTAAACATCAATACATATAGTGGATTTGAGGACCGTATGTGGCTAGAAAAATAGCAAGTGAGTTTTGTCGAGTTGGAGGGTTTCTCACGTAAATCAATCGATGTGTTATTTACTGTTTTCTGCACTTTAGATTATCAATTGATTGCTTGTTTTATTTGATTAATTTTTTTAATATTGACTAACCAAGAAAAGTTGGTAATTAACTTGATTAAAACCTAAGCACCCCTTCTAGGTTATTAGACACACTTAGTGTATTTTCAATTAGTATTAGAGCGGGTTCCTAGACATATTTATGTGATCCTTGCTCTTGTTTTGTGTGTCTTGCATTTTAGCATTTCATTTGCATTCATTGACCCAAACACTATGAGTGAATTTGGGGTGGGTAAAGAGGGATCGTCGAGCGTGACACCACCATTGCTCAAGGGTGACAATTACTCCTCATGGAAGGGGAAGATGGAGTCCTTCCTATCAGTGATAGATGATAGAGTTTGGATGGTGATTGAAGATGGATACACACCACCAACCATGACCACCAAAGATGGAAGTAGTGTGCCCAAGCCCAAGGCTCAATGGAGTACCCAAGAATTTGAAGCCTAGAAGTGGAACAACAAGGCTGAAAATACAGCTCAAGCGTGTCTAACCAACCTAGGGGGCGGGGGGAATGGGTTGTTAATCGATTATTACCAATTTTTCGATTAGTCAATTTTAACAACAATTAACCCAACACAAACAACATAAAAAATCAAGTGTAAAGTACATGAATAAAATAACTCTTTTATTTTTAAGTGGAAACCCTTCAACAAGGGGATAACCACGGGCTAACCACTTAGCCACTCTGATCCTCAAATCCACTATTGTAATGATGTTTACAACCTAGGTTGACCTCTAGTCACACCATTCTCGGTTACTAACCCAACACTACTACCCACATGCCTTTATAGTGATTTTTGATCGCTTTGCTTGCCAACCACACCTTGGTTGCAAGACTTCACTTGCTTGTGCACAACACACCAGTAGTCACAAGACTTAACTCTCAAAGAAGAGATCAATAACTTATGTGACTGTATGAATATATTCTAAATGCAATTAATGCTAGGCAACACTAAATGCTTATCTAGAGATGTGAAGATGGCAATAAGCACAAATCCTAGATATCAATGTCTATATGAATTCTCATAAAGACCTAACTAGATATAGATATGCAAATCTAAAATCTAGTCATCAAACAAAGCCATATCAACACAAGTTGTCATTAATCATGGGAAGGACAATAAATGCAATTAACAAATGCAATCAATAAGTCCTAAACAATAGTATCTAAATGCAAAGCATATAGATTTAGCTAGAGGGAAAATATGATCCTAAATTCTAGCTATCACAATACAAACCCAATCATACAAAGGAACTCATAAATAGATGCAATAAATTGAGTCCTAGCTTTTAATCAACTAATAAATGCAATGAAAATATCATCTTGGAATGTATGAACAAATAACAAAGATGAGATTTTTGTTCAACTTACCAAGTCAAGAATGATGAAGACCCATGTAAGAAAACATCCTAGATGAAGCTTGAAGATGCTTGATTCATGAAAGAATGAAGGCTTTTGGGTTTGGAGAGTTGATGAAGCTTAAAGGAAGCTTTCTCTCTCAAGACTCTCTCTTTCTCTCTCTAGGGTTTCTGTAAAATGCAGTAGAGTTGGGGAAGAAGAAGAGAAATGGGGGATTTTATAGAGGGAGACATGAGCTAATGGGAAAAAACCAAATTGCCCCCTAAAACTGCATAGTGCAATGTCTCCTGTTAGGATTATGCTTAATAGCAAGAGTGTAATAATGTATTTGACAATCTTTTCATATTAATAAAGTGATTTATAGTTTAACAAATCTTATAGCATTTATAGTTTAATTATTATAATTGTCAAAAGTAAATAATCATAAGGTCAAAAGACTATGAGAAATGAAGAATTGTTTTTACATCTGGATATGTATGAGGTAGACATAATTCTTTAGTTAGTCTTGAACAATATACACAACTTAAGATAAAGGTTGGGCGCCTTTACCTTGTTAAAGTTGTAGATTGTTTTGCTAGCATTTGAGTGGGATTAAATGTGTTATGATGAGTCTAAAATCATCAAAGTATAGTGTCTTTGGGCAAAAGAATCTAGTGCATTGGGTGCATTGAATATGATCATAGTGAAATACTTTATCTAGAATCGTCACTAGATAAAAATTTTCACTTGAGGATAATCGGATAGTCTATCTCAATCCTGAGATAATTGATAGACTTATGGTTATAAGTGTTATCAATTGAGCTGTCAATGAGTACGATTATATAGCATAGTCTATCCTCGATGGTTTGGTGGTATTCATTTGTTAATCGATAGAGGACTTCATTTATAGATATGGACATCGTGGCTCCATTTATTAAATGTGAGTAGAATATCATCATATGGATATTTTGAGGTATTGGATATTAAATCATAACGTTAATTTTTCGATAGTGTCTATTGAAACCTGGCTTCTGGACAAGTCAAATATCCAAGTTCAAAACATGGTCATATGAGTAAATATGGTAACTAGGAGAGCTATAGGCGGTCTATGAGCTCTTGGCTATTACTGATATTTTTCACGAGGATACACTATCTCTAACAAAGGTTGTTTAGGGTACGAATGAGAAATATCAACTTGTTCTATCTTTATTTAGGGGTTCAATTTTAGCTATTTAGTGGAATAAGCTAAAATTAATAGATCGAACCTAAGTGAATTAGTTGTTGATTGTAATTAGGTTATGTCTATTGAAGCTTAAATTTAGATAGCACGCCAAGATCCCCAATCCGCACGAACTTGAATGGATCACTTGATATATTCTACTTGACCAATTTCTGGGTCCATCAAGAATTTTTTTTTTTTGGATTTCGGAATCCAAAAGTTTTGGAGAGGTGCAGTCATGTGTGATCAAGACACGCGGTAACTCTTCAAATGCCTGGGATGGCGGCCATGGATGTGGGAATCCTTGGGCGGCCCTAATGAGGTGCAATTAGTATTCCATTAATACATTAAGAATATAATTTGCATATTTTAATTAAATGGGCTGTTAAATTATATTAATGTACTAATTAATGCATGTGGACTATTTTTTAGTAATTAAGAATGAGTCTAGTTCACATGTGGACTTTTTATTAAAGTCCAATGGATTTAGTAAAATGGAAAAACAATATATTGCCCATGTATAGGCTTGGGCGGCAAGGGCTAAATTATTAGCCTAATATATTGTTTTATTTTATTATTTAATTAAATAGAAGTTAATTAATTTATTAATTAATTATTTGATTAAAAGTCAAAATCTTTTTCTAACTACGAGTAGGACTCTTAGTGTCATACTATTGTTAGTAGTATGATAAGTATCAAATACCTTATTTGATAAGTAGATAAATAAAAATGTTTTATTTATCAAGTCAAATTAGGAAGTATTTGATATCTATCAAAACTCTAATTGATTATTAGTCAATTAGGAAGTTATTGATAAAGTCACAATTCTTTTTTGATATTCAATAATATATTATTGGATAATACACTCATGAGTTGGTATAGATTTAAACTACTAAATTGATAAGAGTTTTGGTGAAACAAAAACCCTCCAGAAAGAAGGAGAAATTCGGTCACTATATATATCCCTATCAAGGGAATTCGGCCACGTGTTTTTTTTTTGTGAAGAAGATGAATTCGGCCAAGTGAGTTTTCTTTTAAGAGAAGAATTATTTTTATTCTTTTGCCTTAATAAAAAACAATTCACCCAACTCATAGAAAAAGAGTGTGAAATTCAGCCAAGAGAAATAGGAAAAAGAAACGTTTTGTTTTCGATAGTGTACTAGTAGCTTTTATATCAAAAAGCTTTGTGCACAACATCAAATTTAGGTTCACGCGAGTTTTCGATTAAAAGATTGAGAATTCACAAGTGACCAAACGTTCTTTATTTTTCTCTAGGAGGGTTATTGTGACTAACAAAAGAAAAAGATTTTTGTTTTCCATCCTCAGGTATACAATTCAAAGAAAGGGAGCCACACTCCTACGTGATTCACTTTCGTGATTGGATTGGAAGATCTTGAGGATTCAAATCGACGCAATATCAATCGTCACGTGAAAAGGTATGATACTTTTAATTATATGTTAATTATTCAAGGGTTAAGGTTCTTTCTTTTAAAAGGAAAAAAATTTTGAAATATACCATTCATATTTTTCGCTTCAGCAGCGTGTTTTTTCCCTACAATTGGTATCAGAGACTGGTTGTACCCTTGATTAATTGATATATATGGACGTGGATCTATTTATTTTCATTGTAAATATGCATGTTTTAGAAAGAGATGGCACTCTAGGTATTCACATATATAATTACATTAAAACGTATGGATATATATATATATATATATATGTTTTTATAATATGATTTGCTATTGCTCGATTTTGGTCCTAGAACCCCTGTTTGAGTTGTAACACCTATGGCCTCCAAGATTAGTTGAGCTTTATGTTTCGTGTGATAACCCCCTAACGGGTATCCGTGAATGGAATTTAGCAAGATACTTCCTTATAAGGATAGACTAGACAATACTCAAGCGATATCTACTCTCAAAGGAGGGATTTTCGTGAAGGGATATATTGAAGGTCGATAACTTGGTAACACACTCAATATGGTTTTAGATATCCCCCCAAGAGTTCTTGTCAATATAATTCACAAGGCTAAATTTAAAATGCTAGTTGTTATGTTAATAATTAGGTGGGACCTAGTCCAACTAGTAAATGGTGCGAGCTCCCAAAGGAGGCGTGACATTTATGGATGTTGGATCACCATTGAAATTTACGATTAAATTATTTTATTTAATTCAAGATAAATATTCAAAGGTGCTTTATCATGATTTTTTACTTATATAATTTTTATTTTATTCAGAAATCATGACCCCATCCCTAATCAACATCCTAAAAGATAATACTTTAACTGGTGATAATTATGTCACATGGAAAAGGAAAATTGGGCTGTTGCTGCAATATGAAAAGCATAAGTTTGTTTTGTCTACCCCTAAAACACCTGCTCCTACTAATAAATCTACTACAGTTTAAAAAGACGAGTATAAGCAGTGGGAGACCTCAGATGAGATGGCCAAATGTTACATTATGGCCACTATCTCCGACTTGTTACAACAGCAACATGAAGTATTGAGTATTGCTGCTGATATAATGATGTCTCTAGAGGAGATGTTTGCTATGAGGTCCAGGATGACTAAGAGAGAGGCAGTGACTGCTTTTATGAATCTTAGAATGAAACCTGGACAGGCTATGAAAGATCACATGATGAAAGTCATAACACATCTCAATATTGTTGAACTTAATGGTTCGGAGATAGACGGTGAGACGAAAATTGACATGCTTGTCAACTCATTGACAGATTCCTTTGATAAGTTCAAGTTGGACTACACCTTGAACAATAAGGAATACACCTTGCAGTGCTAGATGCAAGATGTTCAAAGCGCTGAGAAGATCCTTGTGAAAGGCAAGGGTCAAGAGATTCATGTGGTTGGTAAAGTTGCTATTGTTAAGACCCGTAAGAATGTCAAGAAACAATAGAAGAAAAAGCAACTTGGGCCTACCAAGAAGGAGACCAATAAAGTAACCAAGATCAAAGGAAAATGTTTCCTTTGTGGTGAGAAGGGACATTGGAAAAGAAATTGCCCAAAGTATCTGAAAAAGAAGGAAGAAGGTAATATTAATTATCTTGAATCATGTTTTTGGGCAGATTCTACAGATTCTTGGATCATAGATTCTGGAGCCACTAATCATGTTTGTTATTCCTTGCAGGGGTTCCAGGAAAGGAAAAGGTTGAATGATAATGAATTTAAATTGCGTTTGGGCAACGCAGCGTTGGTGTCTTCCTGTGCATTGGGAGATATTAGAGTTAATTTAGATTCTAGTAGGCATTTGGATTTGATAGACGTTTATTATGTACCTCAATTCAAGAGGAATTTAATTTCAGTTTCTTGTTTAAATAAATTTGGATATTCGGTCACTTTTAATAAAGGTTGTATTATTAGTAGGAATGAAAAATTTGTTTGCAAAGGTACATTGGAAAATGGTTTATTCTACTTGCATAGAAATATCTCTCACTTGTTAGACACGGAATCAACAGAACCTAATCATAAGAGAATAAAATTATCAAAAGATGAAACTTACCTTGGAATTTGCACCTAGGTCATATCAACCTTGATAAGATTAAAAGATTGGTTAGTGATGGACCTTTAAGTAACTTAAAGGTTGATGATCTACCAACTTGTGAATCTCTTCTGGAAGGAAAGATGATCAAAAGGTCGTTCACGACCAAAGGCACAAGAGCCACCGAATGTTTAGGATTAATACACACTGATGTGTGCGGTCCTATGACCATTCAAGCTAGAGGTGGATATGAGTACTTCATCACTTTCACGGATGATTACTCGATATTTGGCTATGTGTATCTCATGAGACATAAGTCAGATGCTTCTAACATGTTCGAAGCAGTTAAAGCTGAAGTAGAAAATCAACTTGAGAAACACATAAAAATCTTAAGATCTGATGGTGGTGGAGAATATCTATCTAGTGAGTTTCAACAATATCTTATTAATAATGGTATAATTTCTCAGCTTTCTGTGCTAGGAACACCTCAACAAAATGGGGTGGCAGAATGGAGAAATATGACTCTTTTGGACATGGTTAGGTCTATGTTGAGTTATTCAACACTTCCTATTTATTTTTGGGGATATTCTTTACAAAGTGCTATGTACATTCTAAACGTTGTACCATCCAAGTCAGTTCCTAAAACACAGCATGAGTTGTGGACTAGGCGAAAGCCTAGTTTACAACACTTAAGGATATTTGGATGTCCTACACATGTGTTAAAAGGAAAGACAGAAAAGATGAAGTCCCGTTCAGAAACATGCATATCTGTAGGGTATCCAAAAGGAACTAAAGGATATTATTTCTATAGTCCTTCAGATCTTAAAGTATTTGTTTCGACAAATGCTAAATTTTTGGAAAATAACTATATGAATGATTTTGTGCCTAAAAGTAGAATTGTCCTGAATGAGCTTTTAGGAGATACAATTCCACAACCTAGCCCAATTGTAAGTTCCGGACCATCTCAAGATAAACAACCTACCATTTCTCGTTCTAGTGGGAGGGTTAGTAGACTGAAAAATACAAGCATGGTTAATTTTCCTTAAGCTAACCTATAGGGGGGTGTGAATAGGTTACAACACCTTTTTAGCTCCTTTGAAACAAACACAAGTTTGTCCCTCTAAGTAGCTTGTATCATACTCCAAATACAATCACAAGCAATATCAATTCAAATAAAGATATACTTATTCAAACAAATTCAACTCCATCATATACAAAAATGATATACAATGAATATCAATTACAAAGATATCAACTAATCAACACATATACAAGTAAAGAAGATAGGGATAGAGAAAATCAACACATGATTTTTACGTGGTAAAACCTCCTAGAGGAAACATCCACGGGTTGATACCACAACCAGCGGCAAACAAATCCACTAGTAAGATAAAAAGATACAATCTCTCAAGTGACCACTTCACCTAGAAATCTACCCTTCCACCCTACATAATGAAAGTGATGCCCCTTTGCTCAACTATCCAGATCACCCCGATCCTAGTCAAGACTTCCATGCACAAGTTGAAGAACCCCTCTCCAAACAAGTGACTTCCGCTGCTTAGCTATCCGGATCACCCCGATCCTAGCCAAGTCTTTCATGCTCAACTATCTGAGTCACTCCGACTCTTGTCAAGACTTCCACTTGCACAAGTTGAAGAACCCTTCTCCAAACATGTGACTTCCACTGCTTAGCTATCCAGATCACCCCGATCCTAGCTAAGTCTTACATGCTCAAATCAAAGAATCACTCTATGAAATGAGACTTCCGGCCTTTTGCAAGGTAAATGATCTAAGTGAATGCAAATGATGCAAACACACAAAACATAGTATATATGATCAATATATCCTATGGAAACTAGAATTGAATCAATATGCACATATCATATGTATTCTAGTTTATGATCCTAAAAACAATGCAATCATACACAATGATGCATGTACATATGAAATGTGAGGATTCGAGACAAATCATGAAGAACTAGATATTTGTCATCAAAAGCACAAGTCAATAGTATCTAGATTCTTGTGACATGAACAAACAACCAAGCGCATGTGAAACACCTAACACACACAAAAATCTAGATTATGTTCAATCACCTAAAAATGCTAAAATCAATTTCATAAAATCAAAATTGAATCTCTAGCAAAATAATAGAACTTAGATTCTCAAGATAATCAATTAAATCCAATCAAGTTCTAAATCATCAATCAAATATGCTAGTTCAATAAATCTTCAATTAAGATGATCTAGCATATGAAAAGACTATCAATCAACAAAATCAAGCCAATAAACACACAAGATAGTCCTAGATTTGAAGTTAGCACAATACAACATCTCAAACATGTGAAAACATAGATTTGTAAGAACCTAACTCAACAGGTTAATCAATTGAAGCTCAAACTAGCTCTATTAGAGATCATTTCTCTAATCAATGTTTACACAGAAAACATACATATATATATGAGAACAAAACCTAAGGCAATTGAAGACTTGAAGATCGAGAACAAAATAGAAATCAATACCTTGAATGAAAAACGTGCAGCTTTGTTTTTGTGATTAGTCCTACCAGAAAACTCAAACTCTTGCATAAATGATAGAGGACTGGTAGACAAATATTTTCCAATTTGAATCACTCAAAACGGACTCCAAATGAGAAAGTTATGGTGTTTGGAAGATGAGAAAACTTGGAGAGAAAATTCTGCACTTGTGTTTTTCAAATTTTCTTCTTCAATGAAATGAGAGGGAACAAGGGAATTTAAAGAGGGAAATAAGGAAGGAATTTTACCATCCAATGGGGGATTTCCAGCTAGATCCCCATGGGCCCTACTGGACCAGCAGCCCTCCATTCCCGTGGAGGCCACGCGCCTCCAAGGGGAGGAGGTGCTTGGCACCCCTCAACCCTTCTTGCGCATCCTTTTTATTTTGACCATTAATTTTGACTTCCAAATTCCGATTTCGAATCCAGTTTTGGATTACGAACCAGGACTTCTTCATCTACAAAAGTTGTCAAGAAACCTTTTCCAAAAAATATGGAATTCAATTTGGAAATCAAGGATGAAAACCATGTACAATAAATTCACGGAAAGTTTCTTAACGTCCTATTTTGAACTCGAAACTTAATGAATGAGTAACCAAATTAATTGGAACTCAATGAGGAATTATATAAGCTCAAAATCAAGTTCATTAACATATTAACACAAACAAATAAACACAAGAACACACAAGTATGCTATTTCTTAGAACTAGTCCTAGAACATGCAAATTGTGAAAATTGTCAACTTTAATCTAATGCATGTGCATACATCAACAAGTGTGTGTATTGTGTTAAACAAAAATTTGCACAAAAAGGCAGGGACACGTATGGATGCAATGTATGTGTGTGCCTAGGCCTTGCAAGAGGAAAAATGTCTCAATTACCTTTTGCTAAACAACTTAGCTTTATTCCTCTTTTAGCCACCAATTTGCTTGAATGTTGTCTAATCTTCCTTGAAGCTTGATCATCCTCAAATCCTAGACAACTAATCAATACAAAGAAAATGTCATTTTGATATATAATTATGCCAACACAAAACTCAAGAACTAACATAGACAACCCGAGAGATACATCGGTTTAAGAGAATCAGTGGAGAATCTCCCGGACGACGATGATCCCTACACGTACAAGGAAGCTATAGAGGATGTTAATTGTCGCCATTGGCAAAAGGCAATGCAATCTGAAATTAAGTCTATGTTCAAAAACAAAGTCTGGTCTCCTGTAGACTTGCCTAAAGGGATAAAACCCATTAGGTGCAAGTGGGTATAGAATAGGAAAAGAGGTATGGATGGAAAGGTGGAAACCTTTAAAGCTAGATTGGTAGCTAAAGGTTACACACAGAAGGAAAGCATCGATTGCGAGAAAACCTTCTCCCTCTTGTGGCCATGCTTAAATCCATTATGATACTCTTATGCATTGTAGCATCTATAAACCTAGAGATTTGGCAAATGGTCGTCAAGACAGCTTTCCTTAATGGAAGTCTTGATGAAAGCGTCTATACTATGCAACCAGAAGGATTCATTGAAAAAGGCCAAGAAGAAAGGGTATGCAAGTTGCAAAGATCAATATACGGACTGAAGCAAGCATCTAAATCCTAGAACATAAGGTTTGATCAAGCTGTGAAAAGTTTTGGATTTATTCAAAACCATGACTAACCCTGTGTATACAAAAGGATTGAAGGCGAAAAGTTAGTTTTCCTAGTTCTTTACGTTGATGATATACTACTCATCAGAAATGATGTAGGTGTATGACATCAGTAAAAGAATGGTTAGCAAAACAATTTGATATGAAGGACTTAGGAGAAGCAAGTTATATTCTTGGTATCTAAGTAATAAGGGATAGAAAGAATAGAACGATTGCATTATCTGAAGCTTAATACATAGATAAAATCTTGTATAGGTTCTCCACTGAAGATTCCAAGAAAGGTATGTTACCTTTCAGACATGGAATCAAACTTTCTAAGGAACAAGTTCCTAAGAATGAGCATGAAGAGCAATTCATGAGTATGGTTCCATATGCTTCGGCAGTTGGAAGTCTCATGTATGCAATGCTCTGCACTAGACCATATATTTGTTTTGTTGTTGGCATAGTTAGCAGGTTTCAATCGAAACCTAGTCCGGATCACTAGATAGCAGTCAAGCATATTTTCAAGTATCTTAGGAAAATGAGAGATCATATGCTTGTATACTCTAGAGTTTCTTTCTTTTGAAAGGAAAGTTTTTGAAATATACTAATCTTAATTTTCGCTTTCGTCGGGTGTTTTTTCCTTTATCTCCTACCCGTAGTGCACATGTCTCCTACCTGCGCACCCACTCGCTCACATCTGTGATAACTCATAGTGCACCAACAGCGGTGCCACAACGGTGACCTACTGGACATGCACCATTGTGATAATTCACAGTGCACAAACATCGGTGCCACGGTGGTGAGCATGAAAAAACAGCATAGTTCGCGGGTCTCCTACCTGGAGTGCGCATGTAGCCTACCCGCGCACAGGGTCTGACAAAATGGAAAAATAAGCACATTAAAATGTGCGAGCGTGGACCCAACAACCACAATTAAATCTAGAAATGAAGTGCAAGTGTGATTGTAAATGAATGCACACATGAGCAATAAGGAATAACGCATGTCAATACAAATGCATGTAAGTGTGTGTGCAATGTGTAAATGATGCACACATATAAGCAATAGTAAACACAAATGCAAGGTGAACAAAACATGCATAAGTAGTGAGTGTGTGTGTGCAACTAAATCTCTTCAAAAAGTTAAGTACAAGTGAACTACATCTCTTGAAGCTCTTTGGGATCTTGGAAGCTTGTTGATGAAGAATCACAATAAGACCTAAGATACCCATTACAGATAATCTCAATGTGGTTTATCATGAAATAAGCCAATCAAAAATAGAGGTCTTTACAATCTCCCCCTTTGGCTATTTCACGAAAAAACAACCACTCACAAAATAATCCTCACAATAAGAAAACAAAGTTGTTGGTCAACAAGTTTTTCTATGTTACAAAAAGAGATACGTAAGAAATTAAGTCTTCAAGGTCTTCAATCTCTTCGTAGATCATCATATCTACACACAATAGCAAGGAAGCACTTTCCAAGAACAATTGCATGTGAGGTGAACAAACATAAAAAGCAATTGCACTAAAAAACAATAAAGCAATACAAAGTAAGCAGGTATAATGCTCCCCCTAAAAGGTTACTCTCTCCCAAGACTTCTCCCCCAAAGCATAAAAATGCTCCCCCTATATCTCTCAAGACTTCTCCCCATTTTTGTCATGAGATAGGCAAAGGAGCTTGATCGTGCCAAATATGTAGTATATTAAGGCCTTCAAATCTGTATATTGTGTTTTGTTTTTGTGCATTTTGGTATCTCTAATGGGTTGTTATGTGCGTAATTATAGGAAATGGTGCAATGATGGGTTTGGAAGCATGTTGCGGTGGTTCCGACAGAAAAGGGGCAAAAGGAAAGACAAAGGATTAGAAGCAACTCTACAGTGCGGGTCAAGTGCGGGTCGAAACCACACTCCAACCGCACTCATACTCATAGCCGGGACCTGATGCTGAAGAAGAGTTAAAGTGCAGGTTCATTGCGGGTCATCCAACCGCACCCCACCCGCACTCTTGCCAAGCCTGAGAAGCTGATTTGCACCTGACGTTAAAGTGCGGGTGTAGTGCGGGTCATCCAACAGCACTCCACCCGCACTCTTGCCAAAGCCAGAGAAGCTGATTTGTACCTGACAGATAAAGTGCGGGTTAAGTGATGGTGATCCAACCGCACTCCACCCGCACTATTGCTCAAGACAGAGGAGTGGATTTGCACGTGACATTAAAGTGCGGGTCAAGTGCGGGTAAACCAACCGCACTACACCCGCACTATTTCCTAGATCTGAGAACTGAAGATGAAGACAACCCATATAGTGCGGGTACAGTATAGGTAATTCACCCACACTTCACCCGCACTCCGCGTGCGCCGGTTTGTTTTTCTGAAGTTTAAGTGACTTATTTTTGTATATTGTATAAATAGAATAGTTGGAGAACGTTTTTAGAGAGCCTTTGACTGAGATTTTTAGAGGTTTTAGACAACTTAGATCTAGAATCTCTCCCTCTCTCACACACTTACATTCTCTACTCAACTTCAAGGAAGGTAGGAGATTGAAGCAACTTCAAGGAAGCAGGCTCGGAGCTAGGCAACTTGCTTTCGATCACCTGGAGCCTCCTCTTCCAATGCCTGCTCAAGATAGGTCAGGGCCCCAACCTTCGATCCGGGATAGGCTGGGACCCATGCCCCCAGTTTCGAAAAGACCTTCACAATATCAACCCAGGTGAGTTAAGTCTGCCGTTGATGCTTTCACCTGAAAGCCCTGAGATCTATCTCATCCAACTACGTCAAGGAGGACCGCCCGGGCCCTAGAGGAGGAAAGTAGACAAACTCCCCGAATGGATCCTATCCATGAGGGGGACCGGATAGAGATTGCCAGTTCATTTGAGAGACTCGACAGTGAAGAATTCGAGGTCAACTCAAAGAAACCTGGGAACAAGCGACAGAGGGATCAGCTGGCAAAGCTACAAAAGAAGGTTCAGCATATAAGAAAAGGAAAGAACAAGGAGGACAAAAAGGATCCCCTGAGCGAGATGAACGCTCCCTTCACTAAGAGGATCCGGGAAGCGGAGCTCCCACCAAAGTTCAAAATGCCAATAGATAAGTTCTCCGGAACGGAAGATCCTCTAAGCCACCTAGAGAGCTCTGTTCAACAGATGGAGGTCCAGAACCCTACCAGAGCAGCTATGTGCAGGATGTTTCCAACTACCCTAATCAACTACGCGAAAACTTGGTTCAGGAAGCTGCATGTTGGTAGCGTGGATTCTTTCACAAAATTATCAACAGATTTTTGCTCGCAATTCCAAGAGGTCAAACCTCGTCCGAAGGATCCCATACACCTCCAATATGTGATTCAGGAACAGAGTGAGACTCTTCGGTCGTACGTGGAACGTTTTCACAAGGAGGTCATACAAATGGGAGTTTTCACCGAGAAAGAAACCCTCGCCAACTTTAGGCGGAACCTATGGGCGGGAAAGCTTTTCCGTTCCTTCGCCAAGAGACCTCCCGAGACTTACCAGGAAGCGTACAACCGGGCTCTTGAGCAAGTAGAGATCGACGAACAACTCAAAGTCAAGATGGAACACGACGACATGAGAACTGTAAAGCGTCTGAAAAAAGAAGGCCCTAAATTTGAGCCAGTTCAGAAAACTCAGAATAAACCTCCCAACAAGTCGACCTATCGCATCCCTGTTCCTCAACATAGGCAAGAAAGATATCCTGCAAGACGAACCAATCCCCGGGCTTCGCCACCTCCCAGGACCGTGGCCCCCGTAATGCAAGGGGAAAAAGGGTATGACTACTACACCCCTTTGAACGCTTCCAGGGAAACGGTCTACCTTGCTATACGAGATAAAGGGCTGCTCCAACAGCCCGCTCCCATGAAAGCCCCAGCTGACAGGAGAAACCGGTACAAGTACTGCGACTTCCACGAAGACGTGGGCCACAACACCTCAGAGTGCTATAATTTGCGCAACCAGATTGAAGCCCTGATAAGGGGGGATGCTTGATTGAATTCTTACAATAGGTCAGAGATAACATTCGGACTGGAAGGGAGGTACAAGCTGAAATCCGTAAAGACACAGAAAAGAGGAAGAGGGATTAGGCTGACTTAATGCAACAAATCCAGGTGATACATACCATCAGCGGACGTCCTACACTGGCTGGCATTTCCAATAACTCCTGAAAAAACTACGCAAGGAAGATTCCCTGCATCGAAGAAAGCCGGGGGATCTTCAAAGTCCGACAGAGCCCGATAGAGCCCTCCCAATCAGCGCAAATCATTTTCACTGAAGCAGATGTATTCAACACCGTGCAACCTCATGATGATCCCATGGTAATCACGATACAGATCGCCAACTGTCTGGTACATCGCGTGCTCGTGGATACATGTAGCAGCTGTTAGGATTATGCTCAATAGCAAGAGTGTAATATTGTAATTGACAATCTTTTCATATAAATAAAGTGATTTCTGATTCTGCAAAATCTTATAGCATTTATAATTATAATTGTCAAGGTAAATAATCATAAAGTCAAAAGACTATGAGATATGAAGAACTGTTTGTACATCCAGATATGTATGAGGTAGACACAATTCTTTAGTTAGTCTTGAATAATGTTCACAACTTAAGTTAAAGGTTGGGGACCTCTATCTTGATAAAGTTGTAGAATTCTTTTACTAGCATTTGAGTGGGATCAAATGAGTTATGATGAGTCTAAAATCATCGAAAGGTTTTCGAGTAAAAGAATCTAGTGCACTGGGTGCATTGAACTGGATCACAATGAAATACTTTATCTAGAACCGTCACTAGATTTAAGTCTTTTCATTATTAGGACAATCAGAGAGTCGATCTTAATCCTGAGATAAATGATGGACTTATGGTTGCAAGTGTTATCATTTGAGCTATCAATGAGTACGATTATATAGCATAGTCTATCCTCGATAGTTTGGTGGTATTCATTTGTTAATCGATAGAGGACTTCATTTATAGATATGGACATCGTGGCTCCATTTATTAAATGAGAGTGTAATATCATCATATGGATGTTTTGAGGTATTGGATATTAAATCTCAACGTTGAGTTTTCAATAATGATTATTAAAGACACGGCTTCTGGACAAGTCAAAATATCCAAGTTCAAAATGTGGTCATATGAGGAAATATGGTAACTTGGAGAGCTATAGGCGGTCTATGAGCTCTTGGCGATTACTAATATTATTCACGAGGATACACCATCTCTTATTAGATTGTCTAGGGTATGAATGAGAAACATCTCCTTATTCTATCTTTATTTAAGAGTTCAATTTTAGCTCTTTAGTGTAATGAGTTAAAATTAATAGATCGGACCTAAGTGAATCATTTGTTGATTGTGATTAGGTTATGTCTATTGAAGCTTAAATTTAGATAGCCCGCCAAGATCCACAATCCACACGTACTTGCATGGATCACTTGATATATTCTACCGGACCAATTTATGGGTCCATCTAGAATTGCATTTAATATATTAAGAATATAATATGTATATTATTTATTTAATGGGCTGCTCTATTATATTAATATATTAAAAGGAGACATGTGGGCTTGTTTCTTTTAGTAAGAATAAGTCTGGTTTACATGTGGGCTTTTATTTAATGTCTAATGGATTAAATAAAATAAGAAAAATAATATTAGGCCCATATATATATGGTGTGGGCGGCAAGGCTATTAAAATAGCCCAAGATATTATTTTATTTTATTGTTTTGATTAATTGGAAATTAATTAATTATTTAATTATTTAATTAATTAATAGTTTAAATCAAAATCTTTTCCTGATCAGTAAATAAAATACTATGTGTTGGATTAAGGTTAGAATTCTTTTAAGTGATAGGAGTCCTAATGTGGTAAGGATTAAGTCCACATACACTCCATACCACACAAAGAATTCGGCCACCCTAGTCCTATAAGGGTTAGGATTTTTAAATTGATAGGAATTAGGGAAAAACACAATTCCTTTTCAAGTAAGGAAATTGGCCAACCCTAGATTTCCTACACAAAGAATTCGGCAAACCCTATTTTGAGAAGGAGAAATTTCGGTCACCTTATAAATATAAGGTGATAAATTTCGGCTACTAAGAAGCTTGAGTGAGAGAGATTTTTGTTTGCTTTGAAAAATAAAAACCTTACTCAATACACATAGAATTTCGGCCAAGAGAGAAAAAGAAAAATAAGTTCTCATTCGATAGTGCACTTGCAAGCCTTTAACATCAAAAGGTTTTGTGCACACTTTCGATCTAGGGTTACGCGAGTTCCAATCATATCGATTGTGAATTCAAAAGTAACCGGAACTATTTTTCTATGCTCTTGGTGTTTTGGGATTGAAGATTAGGATCAGAAGTTCCATACATCCATTCTCAGGTAAGCAATTCAAAGAAAAAGGGGAGACCACGCTCCTAGGTGATTCACGTACGTGCTAGGATTGAAGATCTTGCGGATTACCATCGACGTAAGTCAATCGGATCACGCGACAAGAGGTATTGAACTCTAACTGTATATTTGTGTTTAATTAATTAAAGGGTTAAGCTTCAAATCTTTAGAAGAATTTTAAACTATACGAAAATCTACTCTTCGCCTTCCGCTGCGGTTTTAGTTAATTTTTCCCTACAGCAGCGTAGATATCCTCTTCAAGGATACCTTGGAAAAATTAAACCTAAAGCAACGTTGTTACAACAGCTGTACCACTCCACTTTACGGGTTCACTAAAGATTCGATCATACTGGTGGGGTCGATGATCCTCCCAGTAATTATCAGAATCACCCCTCTCCAACAGAATGTTGTTACCGACTTTGTTGTGGTCGACACCCCATCGGCCTACAACGCCATCCTAGGGAGACCATTCCTCTCCTCCTTGAAGGGAGTCTTGTCCATATACCACAACGTCCTGAAATTCCAGGTTGGAACCAAGGTATGAGAGGTACGCGGGGACCAGCAGGCAGCCAGGAAATGCTATGCAGTGTCTGCCAATTCTACAGCCCTAGCAAAACAGTGTGTACAGGTGGCATTAGTCCAGGAAGACATGGATACATCCCAGATAATCCAGGAGGAGAAAGAGCCCGCAGAACATCCTGGGCATCCGGAGAACGAACCTATTATGCCTTACGAGGAGGAACGGAGTAAGGAGTGGGCCAGCGGGTAGCCCGTAGATAAACTAGAAGAGATACCCATCAAAAATGACGATCCCTCCAAGGTCGTAAGAGATACCCATCAGCGGGTAGCTCGTAGATAAAATAGAAGAGATACCCATCAGCGGGTAGCCCGTAAATACAACAATAACTTGCACACCCAGCACCCCGTAAGTACCTCGACATCAATCAAGGCATCTGGTACCTTGTTACCCACCTTGGTACTGCCCCGACTTCCACCTGATACCTAGTACCTCGATGTATATCTGAAGCCCCTCCAAGACAAGTACCATACCTGCCAGGCAATACGAAGATGATCATCACCCCTCCATCAAGAAATAGAACAAGCTCCACCCCATCGGGATTGGAGTGAAATATCAGCACCTCATTCCGCCAATGTTCAGAGTTAGAATTTCCCTCCAAGCTCCACGAAGAAGGAAAGTTGACTCCATCGCCATTATAAAGCACTATTAATGAGACCAAATGGTCAACCTAATCAAAATTTGAATTCGACAGTAATTAACGGGATCAAATACAGAGCCTTTAGCCTCACTCAATGCTTAAAATAGGACTCTCAATAATCCTCATGAAGAGGACCGGATTTTGAGGGGATCTTGGGAGAACTATATATACAGCTCTGAAAGGTAAGGGTGAGGGGGATTTTTTGAGTTCTAGGGAAGAGAGAGATTTTTTTCATTACCAGAACAGAGAGATTATTTCCGGTAGAATTTCCTTTTGAAATTCTCCGAAGCCAGTGAGAGTCCATTGACGATCATCGGAAGGAAATATCCATTTATCTACATAAACTGAGGTTCTGCCTTCATCCTGTGTAAGAGTGAAGAGGGATTTAAGTGTGAGGAGAGTCTGAATTGTAACGATAATATTGACACCCCTTTTTTAAATAAACAGTGTTATTTCATATCTCATTGATCCTTCTTATCCTTCTCCTTATTTACATCCATCTACATTACGAGGAAGGATCCTTCTCCTATCACGCTACTAGCTACCGGTAGTAGGTGAGGGTGCTAACCGAGATTTCACTCCCTGAGCGATTTTTCCGTTAACACTTTTCTGCGCCGTCTGTGGGAATCACCACACCCTCAAAAGAAAGCCAGCGTGCCTCGTTTTCTTGCCATACCATTGAAATGAAGCTCCGATCCTCTCAGGATCATCCTGGCCCATCGGGACATCAGTCAAACGCTTCAACTCGAAAGGGTCAGAAGCCGAAGAGGGGAGGAAAGGGTCGCAAACCCGCCTCGAAGCCGTCATCTACCGCGCGGATTACCCTCCAGGTACCTACTACCCTAACAGCTGGACCTACCAATCTAGACCAACAGGTCGCGGCCTTTATAGAGAGCATTCGCCTACGAATGGTTGCCGAAGGTAGTACCAGTCAGCCCGCGGTACCAGATCCCAAGGGAGATGCCAATCGGCAAGGTACCAGGGTACCTCCCTTCGATAGGTTGGGACCACCACCTCCCGTACCAGTCCATGATAGACTCGGGCCCATGCCCCCAGCACCATCGGTCCATGAGAGACTCAGGCCCATGCCCCCGGTTCCAGGGCATGCTATAGGTTATCAACCCTGGCGTGCGAGATCCGCCATCGACCTCCTGCCTAGAGAGCGCCACCACCTGGCCTAACCAATAGCCTATTCTAGACAACCTCACCAGGAAACGACCAGTGGACACCCTCGCTCAGTGGCAGGAGGTAGCAACAGGGGTGCCGGAGAAGACCCTCCCCAGAGAGAGAATCATGATGAAGCTTCTGTGACATCAGAGGGGCCTAACGACAGAGATTCTGAGGTGGAATCTGGGAATGATGGCATTAAACGTCTCCGGGACCAAGTTGTCAGAATGGCAAAAGAAATCCAGTAGTTGAAGAAGGGCAAGCACCGGGAAAACCGGAAAGACCCATTGGGAGAGATGACTGCTCCCTTCTCTAGGAGGAACAAGGAGGCAGAACTACCTCCTAAATTCAACATGCCAACCGATAAATATTCTGGGATCGAGGACGCCCTGAGCCACCTAGAAAGCTTTGTTCACTAGATGGAGGTCCAGAATGCTACTAGGGCCGCTATGTGCAGAATGTTCCCAACCACGCTAATGGACTATGCCAAGACATGGTTCAGGAAGCTACCAGCGAGAAGCGTTGATTCATTCACCAAATTGATGACTGACTTCTATTCCCAGTTTCAGGGCATTAAACCTAGCCCCAAGGATCCCATTCACCTTCAATACGTGATCCAGGAGTGGGGTGAATTGCTTAGAGCCTACGTAGAGAGATTCCACAAAGAAGTGATCCAGATGAGAGTCTTCACGGAGAAGGAAACCTTGGCCAATTTCAGGAGAAATCTTTGGGCAGGCAGACTGTTCAGATCTTTCGCCAAGCATCCCCCGGAGACCTACCGGGAGGCCTATGATAGAGCTCTAGAGAAGGTTGAGATCGATGAACAGCTCCAAGTTAAGATGGAGCACGATGATATGAGAACTGCCAAGTGCCAAAAGAAGGAGGTGCCTAACCCTGCACCCGTTCAGAAAAATCAGAACAGGTCTTCCAACAAATCTACATATCAGTCGCCACCCTATCAGCCTCTACGGAACCGGTACCCGGTTAGGCAGACTCCACCCAGAGCTATACCTCCACCCAAGGAGGTAGCGCGGGTAGATAGAGAGGAAAGGGGGTACTCCCACTACACCCCCTTGAACACATCTCATGAGACTATTTACCTCTCCATCAGTGACAAAGAACCGCTTAGGAAGCCGGGTCCAATAAAGGCACCAGTCGATCAACGGAACCGCTACAAGTATCGTGACTCCACCCAGAGCTATACCTCCACCCAAGGAGGTAGCGCGGGTAGATAGAGAGGAAATGGGGTACTCCCACTACACCCCCTTGAACACATCTCACGAGACTATTTACCTCTCCATCCGTGACAAAGAACCGCTTAGGAAGCCGGGTCCAATAAAGGCACCAGTCGATCAACGGAACCGCTACAAGTATCGTGACTTCCACGAGGATGTAGGTCATAATACCTCGGAATGCTATAGTCTGCGAAGCCAGATTAAAACCCTGGTTATGGGAGGTTGCATGGAGGAATTCCTGTAACAAGTACGCGACATCCTACGCACTGGGAAGGAGGTGCAGGCCGATATTAAAACATATGACGAATGAAGGAAAGCAAAAGGGAAGGATCTGATAGAGCAGATCCATATTGTCAACACTATCAGTGGAGGTCCCACCTTGGCAGGAACCTCTAACAATGCTGGAAAGAACCACGCCAGGAAAGTTCCCAGAGTGGAAGCGGGCCAGAATGTTTTCAAGGTTACTAGAGAATCACCTCGGTCTCCTCCTGCTGCACTGATCATCTTCATAAAAGAGAATGTATTCAACACCGTCCAGCCTCATGATGATCCCATGGTCATCACTGTTCAAATAGCCAACAACTTGGTCCACTGTGTTTTGATTGACACAGGTAGCAGCGTTGATATTCTCTTCAAGAGTGCTTTGGAGCTATTCAACCTAAAGAGGCCTTGTTACAACAGCTGCACCACCCCATTGTATGGGTTCACGAGAGATTTGTTGATTCCCACTGGATCTATGATCCTACCAATAATAGTAGGAACATCGCCACTCCATTAGAACCTAATGACAGACTTCATTGTGGTAGACACCCCGTCCGCCTATAACGCTATACTAGGAAGGCCCTACTTGTCTACCCTCAAAGAGGTCCTATCAATATACCATAACGTCCTGAAATTCCCAGTAGGAGACAAGGTGGGCGAAGTGCTGGGGGATCAGCAGGCTGCTCATAAGTGCTATGCAGTGTCAACCAACCCAGTAGCGCTGGCCAAGCAATGTGTGCAAATAACCATCAATCAAGATCACTAGTCCTCAGAGGAAGATTTTGAAGATGAAACAAACTCAGTCGGGGAGATATCCATGCCAGAGCTCCTTGATATAGAGATCAGGGAGGACGAAGAGAAGGGATGGGCCAATGGCCATCCTGGAGAGGAGTTAGAAGAGATACCTATCAGGAAGGATGATCCTTTCAAGGTTGTCTGGATAGGTTCAACATTGAAGACGAAGGTAAAGGAAGATCTGATAAAGCTCATACGAGAGTATAATGACATCTTTGCATGGAGCCATGAGGAGATGCCGGGGATACCCATTGCCTTAGCAGCTCACCGGCTAGCGGTAGATCCCACCTTCAAGCCATTCAAACAAAAGAGAAGGCATTTCAACCAGGCAAGAAATGATGCAGTACAAGAGGAGGTAAACAAATTAATAAAGGCAGAATTCATCAGAGAGTCTCAGTACCCCGAATGGATCGCCAACGTAGTTATGGTGACTAAAGCAAACAGGAAATGGCGCATGTGCGTTGATTATACGGATCTCAACCACGTCTGCCTAAAAGACAGCTTCCCGATACCAAAAATTGACAAACTGGTAGATTCAACCATGGGTAACAAGCTCTTGAGCTTTATGGACGCCTTCTCAGGATACAACCAAATTATGATGCACCCAGCTGACCAGGATAAAACCAGTTTCATAACCGGGCAGGGCCTGTACTGCTAAAGGGTCATGCCCTTCGGGCTCAAAAATGTTGGGGCTACCTACCAGCGCCTGGTCAACCGTTTGTTCAGGGGACTGATAGGAAAGTCAATGGAGGTATATGACTTGCTTTTTTATGTCGTTAACAAATTGCAAATATCAAAAGATAATTATAAAGTTGTTCCTACGCAATGTGCTCTACAGTTTTGAAAACTTAGTAAAGCGGTAAGCGACAGGTATCGTCCACAGGGAGGTGTTATCCATTGATTATCTCTCGTTTTAGTGATTATTGAAAGCAATGTAAATGAGAACATGGCAAGGGTGAGAGTGGTGTATGTGAGGCGTAAGCATGTGTGTGTGTGTGTGTGTGTGTGTGTGTGTGTGTGTGTGTGTGAACAAGAGCATTGAAAAGAAACAAATAAGGAAAACATAAGAGAACATGGGGAGGTGAGAATGGTGATTAAAATGATAAATATAAAATGGCGGATAGGAGATATGCAAGAAAATTGATACATATGGTACTCATGACCACCAAAACATTCGCGGCACCTATAATAACTAACATGCAAGGACACTTCTATATTGGGTTCAACCTAGCCTTAAGTACGACCTCTATATATGGAAATGTCATCTAGTCCTCTAAAGCTACTCACCGAGGATGTATCGCATGAGCAACTACTAAAGACAACATTTAAGCACATATATAAAAGAGATAAACATAAGATCGACCACCGATCGCTACTCACATGTCACGTGTAAGCAACAACTAATGGATGCATTAAGCATAAATGGACCCTCGACCACTACTCGCCGAGGGTGTATCGCACGAGCAATGACCAAGAGTCGCGACCCGAGTGCTACTCGCCGAGGGTGTATCGTACGAGCAATGCTCAAGGGTCCCATAAGCATGTAGGTTTATAGAACCGAAACCCACAAAGGCATCATGTATACACTTCATGAATTCCATCCAAACAAACAAAAATACTCAATTCAATCCAAAACATGCATTTGGAATAATCCATTGACATATGAGCAATCATGGGATGCTTAATTAATCTACTCCTAAATTACATTAATCTACTCCTAATCCCAATCATGAACACATACCAATTTCTACTCTACATGCCATGAATGTAAAGACAAGAGCTATCCCTAACATGCATCAAGAGTTGGGTTGTCAATCCTACTTAATACAAGTCAAGTGTCAAATTAAGTGCAATTGAATGGGACAAAACAAAAAGAAATCAAATACAAGTCAATTAAATAAATGGAACTAGTATTAGGGTTTACATATTTCCCAAAATGGGGATACACATCAAATAAAGAAAATACAAGAGAAGAGTAGATAGAAGAAACCCAAGGTTGTCAATCCCAGATCTCTAAGCTCGGAGAGTGGCCCAATTGTCATCTCGGATCTCCAAGCTCCATTGAAGCTCCTCCTCCTCATAGACAAGGTAGGGTGCTCTTTCCTCATGAATCTCCTCCAAAGATGGGTGGCTGCAAGTAGAGAGTGATGATGGGGAGAAAATCCATGGAGGAAAACCTCCATGGATGCCTTTGGAAGCTTTTCTCTCTCTTGATTTGGTGGAGAAGATGAAGTGTGGAATAGATGGATTAATTGAATGGATTGATCCCTCCCTATCTTGGTCTTGTGGCAAAGTGATGTGTTTATATGTTTGAGAGGCTAGGGCACGAAATAGGCATGAAAAGATGACTTTACCCTCCTTAAAAGGCTGAAAACATGACTTTTGCCCAGCTGGAACACGTAGTGCACGGGTAAGTGTACGGGTAAGGTACTCGTGCTACACCTATGCTATCTCTTCTTGCATTCTGGTTTGGGCATATGCACGGGTAACTGCACGGGTAAGGTACCCGTGCTATACCCGTGCACTGAGCTCTTCCTGATTTCCATCGTTCGGTGCAAGGGTCATATCACGGGTAGTGCATGGGTAACCCACCGGTGCACTATTGCCTTCAAGCATCCCTTTCTGCACCATTTGACTTGTTTTTCACCCAAAAGTCCCAGTTTCTGCTTCCAACCCCTGAAATCTATTGAATGCATGTAATCACTATGAAACGATCCATTAGATACCAAAATATGCTCGAAAACAAGCTAAAAGATATGGAATTGAGGGCCAAAATGTATGACAATTTTGGCTCGATAATTATACATCGATGATATGATCACGAAGTCTCAGGCAGCTGAACATCACCAGGACCACCTCCTCAGACGTTCCAAATAATCAGAGAAAATCATATGCGATTGAATCCTGATAAGGGTGCCTTCAAAGTTACAGCCGGGAAATTTCTCGGATTCACGGTCCATGAGAGGGGGATTGAAGCTAATATAGAGAAGATCAAAGCCATCCTAGATCTTGAGTCCCCCACCTCACTCACATAAGTGCAAGGTTTGACCGGACGAATTACAGCCCTGAACCGCATCATATCACGATCCACTGACAAGTGTATCCCATTCTTCAAGGCAATCAGACAAAGGAAGAACATAAAGTGGGACTAGGATAGCGAGCTAGCTTTCCAATCGCTGAAGAAGTACCTTGCTAGCCCGCCCCTACTAGCTAGCCCGATACCAGGAGAAGAACTGCAATTATACCTGGCAATATCTGAAACCGCTGTCAGAGAAGCTTTGGTAAAAGAATGCAGAGATGGGGTCCAACGCTCTGTCTACTATGTGAGCCGCACCCTAACCAAATCACAAATGAGCTTCATCCTCTTGGAGAAGCTCGCCTTTGCCTTGGTGGTTGCTGCCAGGAAGCTCCACCCTTATTTCCTTGCCCTCACAGTCGTGGTAGTCACTGATCAACCTCTGCATCAATTTCTCCAAAGGCCGGAAATATCGGGAAGACTTGTGATGTGGGCCCTTGAGCTCACCTAGTTCGACATCAAGTATAAAGCTAGGAAAACCATCAAGACCCAAGCTTTGGTGGATTTTGTGGTAGAATTCAGTGCAATCCTCAATCAAGATGCTACCCCGGCCCTGAATCAAGCTCTTTAGAATGAGCAAGAGCCTGTAGATTGGCCTATCAATCAAGTCTGGATCTTATATACCGATGGGGCCTCCAATCAAGCAGGAAACGAAGGTGGGATCATTCTAACTGACCCCGAAAAGGTCGGGTGCTGTCACTGTTTTAGATTCGAGTTCAGTACCACCAATAATGAAGCTGAATATGAAGCCTTGTTAGCAGGATTGAGAATAGCAGCTGAGATAGGGCATGATTACCTCCTTGCCAAATGTGACTGGCAACTAGTAGTTAATCAAATAACCGGTCTATACCAGGCCAGAGAGGATAACATGGCAACCTACCTCAAAAAAGTCCAGGAGCTGTTGCCCCGTTTCAAGGGTTTCAGGATCGAGCAGATACCTAAGCAGCAGAATCATCGGGCTGACGTCCTAGCTAAGATAGCTGCCAGTGGAGGACAAGCATTGGCAAAAGGAGTACCGCTCTAGATAATCACTACATCGAGCATAACTGAAGGCAAGGAAGTCAACCCCGTGGAACGACTCCCATACTGGATGGATCCCGTCGCTAATTATCTTCAGTCATGGAAGCTCCCTGAGACTCCTGATCAAGCTCGTAAGATCAAGAGAACCTCAGTCCGATACTGCTTGGTAGAAGGGCTCCTTTACTGCAGAGGTAGGTCACTTCCTTTACTTAGGTGCCTACATCCCGATGATGCGGACTGGGCACTGAGAAAAGTGCATTCAGGAGACTGTGGAAATCATGCCGGGGGAGAAGCACTAGCTTACCAGGTGCTACACATGGGATATTTCTGGCCAACCTTACACCATGATGCGAGGCAGTTCGTACAGTCTTGTGAACCATGTTAGAAAATGGCCAACATGCATCACCTACCTCCAGAACGATTATCTACCATCAGCTCACAGTATCTGTTTGCCTTCTAGGGAGTAGATCTAATTGAACCTCTACCAACCGCGCCAGGTCAACAGAAGCATACGATCGTGGCAATTGATTACTTCACCAGGTGGGTGGAAGCAGAACCCCTCTCCAGAATTACTGAAGCAAATATAATAGAATTCATCAAGAAGAATGTGTTCTACCGGTTCGGTACCCCGATGGTCATCATCACCGAACTGGGTAAGCAGTTTGATAACTCTAGGTTCCGGGAATTCTGTGATAGTCTAGGGATTGAACTTCACTTCGCATCTGTAGCACACCCTCAGACTAATGGCTTGTTAGAGGCCACAAATACGACTATCAAGAGGCTCCTAAAGAAGAAACTTCAACAGAAGAAAGGGAGATAGGCTGATGAACTCCCGGACGTGCTATGGGCTTACTACACCACCAAAAAGACCTGCTACTGGAGAAACCCCCTACTCGCTATCTTTCGGGGTAGAAGTTGTCCTTACAATAGAGCATAAGCTCACTTCCTTTTGGGTTCAACATTTCGACCCCGATGGAATTGAAGACAAGCCGAGAGCAAACCTGGACCTCCTAGAGGAAAAATAGGACAGGGTTGCAGAAAGGGTAGTAGGTTACCAAAGTCAGATTGCACGTTACTTCAATAGGAGAGAAAGAGCCCGGATCTTCAAAGAAGGGGACTTGGTTCTCAGAAAGGATACTCAGAATACCTGGAAGAGGTTGGACGGGGTACCGTCACCTAATTGGGAAGGTCCCTCCCTAATCAGAATGGTGATCCAAGGTGGGGCCTACAAGTTGGACGACATGAATGGGTATCCTGTAGACCACACTTGGAATGATGATCATCTTAAGAGGTTCTACCCATAAGCCATGTAGTAAAAGTAAGCCAAGACCGTCCCGTAACAAACACTAGAAGATGTTAGTAATCGTGAGTACTTGTATTCTCTTTTTTGATCATCAATAAAGAATGTTTTCTTTCTCTATCTACTTTTTCTATATTTATTTACACCTATCTACTTTGTGTCGCCAATTGAATCCGTCATGGTCGACCTAAAGACCAGAAAAGCCAGATGGCCCTCCTGATGCCCTGGACAGGATAAATCCTTCCAGGAGGATCGCCTTAAAACCAGGAGAGCTAAACAACACTCCTAATGCCCTGGACCTGATTAATCCCTCCAAGAGGATCACCTCGAGACTAGGATAATCAGCATGGCATTCCTGATGCCCTGGTCAGGCACCACCCCCCGCTAGGAAGGATCTAGTATGTAAGAGCATAGTTGCCCTGCGGATCAAACCACGGTCGGGCACCACCCCCCGTTGAGAAGGGTCTGGATAGTAAGTGCATAGTTGCCTGCCAGATTAAGGCCTTGGTCGGGTACCACCCCCCGCTAAGAAAGACTTGGTGCTAAAATGGCCTTGGTTGCCTACCAGGATCTTGCTGCCAGTATGATCGCCTTATTCTCGCCAATAATCGCCTAAAGACCAGAAAGGACCATATGGCCTTCCTGCTGCCTTGGTTGGGTGCCACCCCCCCCCCCCCCCCCCCAAGAAGAGTCTGGTTAGTAAGGACGTAGTCGCCTACCAGATAAAGGCCTTGGCCGGGTACTACCCCTCGCTAAGAGAGACCTGGTTCTAACATGGCCTTAGTCACCTATCAGGATCTTGCTGCCAACATATTCTCCATCACATTCGCCACGGTACCAAGATTTCCAGAGCAGGAAAGCGAGGTGCCCTGTTTCGCCAAAATATCTACCTAGAGACCTAGGTTCCCTGAAACATGAGGGCTAGGTACCCATTGAAACAGGAAGGCTAGGTACCAGGTTATTCGTCGAGGTACCAAGATCCCTGCAAATAGGAATGCAAGGTACCCAGATTCGCCAGAATATTCGCTATAGTACCAAGATTCCTAAAATAGGAATGCTAAGTACCTAGACTGCAAGATTATTCGTCGGAACGTTTACTATCATTAAGGAACCAAGATTCTTAGAACTGGAGTGCGAGGTACCCAGATTTTGCAAATTTCATTGCTAAAGTACCAGGATCCTCTGAAAAATGAGGATCTCCAGCACCCAGACTACTTTCGACTAAAATTCTACCAGGCTACCAGAGGTCCTGAGTTTCTTGACCAGGTACCATGGTACCGGTCATTTGTCGTTTCTCTACTTTTAATCTTATTAGGTCTCTCGCAGTACCAAGTAGTGATTAAGTCAAGTTTCTGCTTGGGACTATTGCTCGAATTTATGCTACAGTCAAAAGCGTGCCACTGAATTCAATTAACAGATATAGATGGAAATGGGTTTTCTTTTCATTGATCAAATCAGGGAACCCAACCCTTATTTTAAGCTACATATAAGATACAAGAGAGAAAATGACAAGAAAATAAACTGGAAGTCTAGAAATGCCAGCTTTCTCTTTAACTTCTCGCCTACTTTCTTGATCTGCCTACCTAGCAATATTGATCTTAATCAGAACTTATGGTGACGATGCTGCCACAAACCCCGAAGGTAGGAACAGAGACCGTGTTGGGGTAAGTACAAATAAGGGGGGCATAAGGATAATCTTGAGACCCCCCCCCCCCCCTTCGCGTCCAAGATGCAACGGGGCACGAAGCTGCAACTCACCCGGGTATGTCTACACCATTGGCAAGGCTGCAGCACCAGAGCCCACCATTCATCATGATCCTGGGAATCGCTACCATTCATGTTCCTATGGTAGTTAAGTCCACTGAGCACAGGTCCTTCCATAATACCAAGCATCCCGCCAGTCACAAAGCTGACATCTCCTCCTCCTCCCACAATGTTAGCTGATACAACGATCATTGGTCAACCTACTGGGGTTGGCCCACTAAAAGGGAAAGGAGATTGTCTGAAGATCTGTCGAATAGATAATGGGTATTTTATAGAATGAGAGATCGAGTATCGAGAGCAAGAGGATAAGGTCATTTATGGGACACAACATTCGATATATGGGAAAGGATAGCTTTGCAAAGTGTGACCACCCCCCCCCTTCCCGAAGCTTAATGTTTAGGAGAATCGAACTTGTCTTGTGATCGGGCCAAATATGTAGTATATTTAGGCCTTTAATTCCTTACCTTATGTTCTGTTTTCGTGCGTTTTTGTATCTCTTATGGGTGGTTTTGTGCTTATTTGTAGGAAATGATGCAGAGACAGGCTTGGAGGAATATTGTGGTGATTCCAGCAGAAAAGAGGTGAAAGCGAAAGCAAAGGAGCACAAACTGCTCTACAGTGCGGGTCCAGTATGGGTCTAGTGCGGGTCGCAACCGCACTCCAGCCGCACTCATGTGCATATCCGAGGCAGAATGCAAGTGCAGCGATAAAGTGCGGGTACAGTGTAAGTCAGCTAGCCGCACTCCACCTGCACTAATGCCAAACCAGAAAGCTGATGTTGCACATGAAGATAAAGTGCGGGTACTGTGCGGGTAATCCAACCGCACTCTACCCGCACTAATGCCAATCCAGAAAAGCTGATCATACACCTGACATAAGAGTACGGGTACTGTACGGGTCAGCAAACCGCACTCCACCTGCACTTGCACCAAGAACAAAAGAGCAGAACCGCATCTGACATTAGAGTGCGGGTATTGTGCGGGTCATCAAACCGCACTCTACCCGCACTTGCATCAAGAACAGAAGAGCAGAATTGCACCTGACATTAGAGTGCGGGTACTGAGCGGGTCATCCAACCAGGACTCCACCCGCACTGTTGCTCAAGATAGAAGGTAGATTTTACACCTGACAGGGAAGTGCGATTCAAGTGCGATCACAGTACGATGCCAAGTGCGGGTCAACTGCGGGTAATTCAACCGCACTCCACCCGCACTAATGCCCTGATCCGAGAACTTAAGTTGCAGAACACCCATACAATACGGGTACAGTGCGGGTAAATCACCCACACTCCACCCGCACTCCGAGCGCGCCAGTCTGATTTTCAAAGCTTAAGTGATCTATTTTTCTATTTAGTATAAATAGTAAAGTATAGAAACGTTTTAAGGAGCTTTTGACTCTGTTTAGCACAGATTAAGCACTCTTAGATCTTTTTTCTCTCTCTCTCTCTCTCATCCTTATATTCTCTACTCAACTTCAAGGAAGTTTGGAGATTGGAGCTACTACAATGAAGGAGATGTTCTCAAAAGGTTATTTCTATCTCCTCTCTCTTGGTTTCCTAGTTGTAATGTGTAGCTAAATCCCCTCTAAGGGGTTGATGGAGTAGTTAGTGGAATATTGGGCTTGTACATTAACTTGATATTATATTGATATTCATGTCTATCTTCCATTGATCTATTCTTGTTGTGAATGTTTATCATTGATTTCTTGTGTAGATACATCCTCTTTGCAAGATATCTTTGTATTATGTATGAGTATTGCATCTAGATATACATCCTATTTAGTTGTATAATGCTCTAAGAATAGACGAAAAGTCATGAATTCTGACTCTTGAACCGCGGTTTTAATCTAACCTCGATCGTGTTTTCCGGCACTATACATCCTAGGTCGGAATCCGTGAGAGAGTTAGAAGTCATCACTATACATCCTAGGGTAACTATTTGTAATCGGTTGAGTCATTGTTAGGTAGACGAGCTTCATTTCCAGAATCCGATAAACCACCAACTCTATACATCCTAGGTTGGTAGTTTACAGGGAATAATCCCTAATAGGTGGTCCGCACTATACATCCTAGGTTGGCCACCTTCTAGGGATAAATAACTGACTCTATACATCCTAGGTCGGTTACCTTGAATAGCCGTGCTATTGACAAGTTTATTACATTGCCCCGTATTTACTTTCGTATCCATTAACTCCGTAGTTTCCATCATCTATATATCCTTCATTCCATTTCCCCCTTCATTTTATTTACATATTTAATTTAGTGTTATTTAGAGTTGGTTCACAATCTACATTTTCACCAATTCATGTTTGGCTATTATATATATATACATAACATTGCTTTAGCATTAACTAATTTAGCTACTCCGCTCCCTGTGGACGACACCCCACTTGCCACTGTATTTATATTTTCAAACTGATTTAGGCTTTGTGAGGTTTTATTAAATATTGTTGACGGACTGATCTTTTAAAACCACTAGAGGAAAAATTTGTCCTGTCAAATTGCGCCGCTGCCGGGGAGCGGCATGTTAGTTTAATTAGTTTTGCAGAAGTAAGGTTAGTTCAGTAATATTCCTGCTCTGCCCTATCTGTTTCTTGTTTACGCTGTGCATTGTTTGTTGTGAAATTTCAGGATTTTAGGTATATGCATGGAAGAAGATCGTTAAGAGGAACAGTGTTGCCAGTTATCGATAACATCAATCTGTTGGGTAGAAGAACCGGGCAGTTAGAAGGAAATATGGACGATCATAGAGAGAATGAGCAACAGGCTCGAGAGAATGAGGGAAGTGTACACGGGGATGAAGAGCTAGGCCTCACCATGGGCGAGTACACTCTCTTGTTTGTAGGTAATGTGCCCACTGCCATAGTACTGGATGATGTAACAAGGCAGTATGAGTTGAAAACTATGCACATTAGCCTCCTGCCATTGTTTAGTGGGTGAATTACCGAGGATTGCCTCCAATTCATAAAACAGTATGGGGCCACATTAGAAACCTTCCCGGTCATGGCTCGCCAAGCAGTACTGACAAGGGAGCAGCTTTATCTCAGGTGTTTCCAGTATTATCTGAAAGATGCCGCAATGACTTGGTACATGAACTTGAGGCCAAGATCATTGGTGACATGGAGCCAAGTCTGCAAGGTTTTCTTCAACAAGTATTTTCCGTTGTAGAAGGCTAAAGACCTAAGGTTGAAGATAGCATCCTTTGTCGAAGAGGACGGTGAACCATTCCATGAGGCATGGGAGAGGTTCAACTTGTTGTTAGCTCAAATGCCACCGCATACATACCATCAAGAACTGAAGGTTAACTCCTTCTATAGTGGACTTTCACCGATAACCCAAATTATGGTGGATAATGCATGCGGAGGAACTATAGCAGACAAAAGGGCAGTTGAAGCTTATGACATTCTGGAGAAGATTGCCCAGAACTCACAACAGAGAACATCACATGTGAGAAGGGATGGAAGAATAGAAGTGGGTAAGGATACCCAAGTTCAGATTCAGATGTCTAGGATGAACAAGGAGCTTCAATCAATCAAGGAGCTTATAACCGGAAAACCAAGGTCCTCCCAAGGAGTTGGTCAAGTCATTGGGGAGATTGAAGGGGGAGAAGGGCATTTCAGTCAAGAAGAGCAAGCCCAAGCCCTTGGAGAATTTCCAAGGCCGCCAAGGAATGACCCATATTCGAATACATATAATCCAGGGTTGAGAAACCACCCAAACTTGTCTTGGTCCAACAACAACCACCTAGGAGCAACCACTTACCAAGGTGTCAACAACAATTACCAAGGTGGCAACACCAATTTCCAAGGTGGAAACAACAACCAAGGGTACCAAAACCGGGGATACAATAGATACAATCAAGGAGGGGCGAACAAAAATAATCAATGGGGAAGTTCAAGTAGTAACCCACCATCCAACTTCAATTCCCATGCTTCCGCTAGCCAACCGAAGGACAAGTCTCTAGAGGAGATAGTGAGCACAGTGATCAAAACGGTTGGTATCGGGTCGGAAGCCCTCAAGAACACCTTGCATGCCTCTGAGCAACGAATGTCAGCTGACATGCAGTCCAATGATCAGAGAGCAAACAGTCATGGAGCGTCACTGAAAAAGATGGAAACTCAGTTGGCACAGATTTTTGATGCATTGGTCAAGAACAAGGAGAAGGCATCAAGCTCCGATGAACATGTTAATGTGTTAGAGGTTGTCCAGTTGGGAGTTGATGAGACCGAGGAAAGTATGGTGGAGGTCGCGGATAAGGAAAAATAGGGGAAGTGACATAGACTCCCCTATTAAACTTGAAGACCCCGGGAGTTTCATCATAGAGGTACAAATAGAGAATTCACCAAAGATAGGAGTGGTCCTTGATATGGGGGCTAGCATCAATATGATGCCATTAGAGGTCTACGAACAGCTGAAGATTCAGTCAATCAAGCCCACCTCCCAGACTCTCATCATTGTGGATAATTCTCCCATCACCCCAGTTGGAATCGTGGAGGACGTATATGTGAATGTGCACGATTTGATGGTGCTGGTAGAATTTGTTGTGTTGGATTGCAAACGAGGAGAATCCAGTGGTAGGGACTGGAAACTACTGTTGGGGAGGCCATTCATGGCCACGGCAAGTATGGTGGTTGATATTTGTTCTAGGGACATTTCCTTCAGCTGTGGAGGGAAGAGTGTGAACTTCAAGGTAACATCCCCCGGAAGAACCCAAGTCAGAAATTGTTTAGTCTTGGAGGCACCAAATTCCAGAAAGAAAAGAAGTCGGGTGCTCACATTTGTGCAAGCCTTTGAGGGTGTTAAGGATATGGAATTGGGAAACCAAGACTGCATTAAGGAAAGGCAAGAATCAGAATTCGAAGAGGAGGAAGCAAATACCGAACTTTTCGAACAATTGGGTGAGCTTGAGCAAGACAACACAAAGCTCAAACTGGAGGTTTATTTGCTTAAGGTTGAAAATGGACAGTTGAAGACTGAAATTCCATGATCTCTCAACAGTCAACAATGGGTTAACTGAGCAAGTGGTGGAACTTGCCACCAAAAAGGAGTTAGTCTCCAAGAACTTAGATGCATTGACAAAGCTCTCAGAAGAGTTTGAAGAAGACTGTGGGAGAAGGACAAGGAAACTTCAACTAGGTGTGGAGGAGTCCGCAAAAGCGGTAAGGGAATCGCATGAACAGTTGAGCTTGAAAGATAATGAGTTGAAGCGGGCCAAGGTCAAGGAGGGTGATTTGATTGAGCAACTCGCTGTGATGGAAAGCAATGTCAAATCCCTCAGATGTGGACAACAAAAAGTGGCACAAGCCAACGATCGAACAGGGAGTTTCCCTAACCGTCCTATTACTTGTTACTTTTGTGCCAAAAGAGGGCACACTAAGGCTTATTGCTTTAGTTTCCAAAGGTTAAAAGCAAGTAGAGTTGGATCTAGGATGAATCCACCAAGAGTCAAACAAATATGGGTTCGAAAGGACCTAGTCGGGCAATTGAGGAAGGTGGGGAGAGATGCAGTGCATAGGCATTTGGCACCGGTTTGGGTGGCCAAGTTGAATGTGCTCCCCATTTCGGTCAAACCTCCTTTGGTTGACAGGGTCCCACTTTGAGTGCATTGCACTCTCTTTTGCATTAATTGTAGTGTTTTCTTTTTTTTTTCTCTTGTTATTTTTTATTTTTACTTTTCGGATGGTTAGTTTTTGTCATTGTAAACTTTTGAGAATGCTTGAGAATGTTTTGGTGCAGATTCAGTTGCAGGGCAGAATACAGGAGTCTGTCCAGGGGAACAGTGCGGTTATAGTGTGGGTCAGTCACCCGCACTCCACCCGCACTCCGAAGGCATCAGGTAATAAAGTGCGGGTCAGTCACCCGCACTCCACCCGCACTTTGGTCGCGCAGTATATATACTGCCTGTTGTTCTCTAGGGCTCCACTTGCCACAAAAAAACAAAACAACACAGCAAACTTCAAATTTTTCCCTCTTCTCAACTAAAAGGTATTCCGTGTGTGCCACATTTTCGATTTTTCCGCAATCAAGGTATGGATTCTTACTCTAATTTCATTACATATCTCTCTAATCCAAGCCCTAACCCTCTTTATCAAAATTATTTTTCCTCTTATGCATGAACTTCATTAGTTAGGGTTTTGAACTTTTGTTTTTGCCTTTGCTAATATCTATGAGGATAGAATGATGGGTGTTATCTAATTATGCATGTGATGTGTTCATTGTTAATTGATTTTCTATTGCAATTGAATTTCAAACTATGATATTGGGTTTATATGGTTGAATGGAAGCCTATACTTGAGTTAGAATCATAGTGGTGTTAATTCGGTCGAATGATATGCTGAAATTATGAAATGTATACATGGATTGAAACTCTGCATGTACTAGGTATCTGGTAACGAGTTAGAGTGCGGGTACAGTGCGGGTCATTCACCCGCACTCCACCCGCACTTTATCCTCCTGGCAGAATTTTTGTCCTTTCAAATTCCTGCATCATAACCTCTTGGTTCTTTGATCCGAATATTGCCTTAAAACTATGTTTATTGTGCAGATGTCAGGAAGAACCAGGAGAACGACTAGGCAAAGCAATCAGGGTTCCGAACAAAGACCGAGGAAAGGACGCCAAGTTCCACCACCATGCATCAGGCACCCAGATTTCGATGACCGTTTAGAATATTTCAGGGAGCGAGACATAGTGGTGGAGAGGGGGATAGCGGTTGAAGAGCTGGAGGGCACCCCAATTTCTCTAATGATAGAAACAAGGGGATGGGAAACCTTTGTTAGCCCCCCCCCCCCCCCGATGTATTGCCGACGTGTGGTCGAACAATTCTTTGCTGGGATGGAACCTGAAACTTTTCAGCGCACTTCTTCAGTTCTGGTCCGCGGGGTAGAAGTCCGGATGACTATAGCGGACATTAACAGGTACTATAGGACTGAACTTCCAGTTGATCCCGAAGCAATCGGACGTCTTAAGCAGGGGGTGACTTGGAGTGAATTTTTCGTGACCCAAAATGTGGATTTTGCAAATCAGTTAGTGATCCGTCCGATGGATTTTTGGGTGGCCCCTGATCACCGTATGAAGCACACCAACTTAAGGAGTGAGTTGGGTTTTTGCCATGTATTCATCTCCCATTCCTTGATCCCTAGAAAGCACAGGACTTCAGTGAACTTCAATGCAGCAATGATCCTGTACTGTATACTGCAAAATCAGTTAGTCGACATAGGCTTTCTGGTCAAAAGAGAGATCCTTAAGATGGGAGGGGTCAGGGTGGACAAGCAGCCACTCATCTTCCCTAGCCTCATCACCGTATTCTGCAGAACTGCGGGAGTAGATTTTGGATCCGACCCTTTCGAATGCGGTTTGAGGCCAGTTGGGCGATTCACATGGAACGACCAGGTCAAAGAGCGGGACCCCTCTAGTGTCAGGGTAAGAACAGGGAGGAGAAAACCTGGTCGAGGGGGCAGCACGAGCAGACAGGCTGAAGACATCCCAGAACAACCAGATGTGGAGCCGGTTTACATCGAGTATGGTGATTATAGGCCCGTTGTTTCCCTACCCACGCAGGAGACATTTGGAGAGGTCCCTTGGCAGACTTTGCTTACAGGATTGGAGAACCTCAGGACCGAGGTCGCCGAAAATAGGAGGCAGATCACTGAGAGCAGGGCGGAAGCCAATGAGTATTTCACGGACATTTGGGGCAACCTCACGGACATGAGGGAGGCACTCAGTCTTCCAAGTTATCCGCAGAAGAAGAAGAGGCTAGCTGCTTTCTCACCTCCTTCAGGGGGTCCAGGCATTGACCCATATGGGAAAGAGCTCAGAGATGCTATGGAGAGATCCAGGAGGGAGCATGAAGAGTGGATCAGATCAGAGATCGACCCCAAGGGCAAAGGGATCGCCAGTGAACCGGAGAGGGAGTTTTCCGACGATGATTGACCATCCATTCTTGTTCTTTATTATTATTCAGAACTTTTATTGCTTGTATTTGTATTTGTATTTTCTTTTAAAACGGCTTAAACTTATTATTCTTTTCTTTTCGCATTTAATATTCGTTTGGTAGAGTTGTTGTGTGGTTTTAAGCTAGGTTGTGCATCTTTTGGGAAGCACACAGCAACACGTATGGACATCGAACAATCTTCCTTCTAAAGGGAGTTTTCTACCTTCGAATTTTGTACTTCAGCTTTCAATGAATGCGATTTAGTTTTTGTATTATAAATGAGCACGGTTGAATGTATGTCTAGATTTGGTTTGGGGGTGTTGATCCCTCATTCCGCCATTTATTGTGATTATGCTTATTCTTTCCAACAATGGGGACATTGTTGAGTTTTGGTTTGGGGGTGCATCACGCCTCTGCCTTGTACAGTTTTGTGTCCAATTTTTTCAATTTTGTCGCTTGTCCATTTTTCAAACTGTAATCCAGTATGGGTATGATGCCTCTAGAGTGTGTTTTTGACGAGTTCCTTATATGTGCTTTGACCTTGTGATATAGTTTGGTGCCACTTGAGGGTTAGCTTGCACCATCATGGGTTCGTCCCACCCGTTGGTGCTAAGTATTGGGGACTCATTGTTCCCATGTCTTGTTCTAATAGTGGAGATACCTGTGAGATCACAAACACAAGCATGAAAGTGCGTTTTCTGAGTGCATTATTGATTATTCTTAAGCACGCCTCTCGTCGTGTATGTCATGTGCCATAGGACTTGCATCATTTTGTGAATTGAGTGATGGATGCTTTCATTCCCTTTTTAGATGGTTGTGGAAGTGATATTAGGGAATGTATGTGTATTGAATTACCTCTATAGCCTAAACACCACTTACCATATTGTGTGCTCCAACGCCAAGTTGAGGCCAAACACTTACCCTTTCATTTGGTATCACATTCAACCATATACCCAATAGCCTAAACACATGCCTACCCTTGTACTAATCATGTTAGGATGGGAAATGGTAGTGATGAAAAGGGTCAAAATGGTCCCACGGCGGGTAAAATGAAATAGTTATTGAAAATATGCAAGGAAAGAGGTAAGTTATGCACCCTAAATGCCTAAGAAAGGGGAATTGTAACAACTCAAATGGAGTACAACATTGTAATTGGGAAATTGTTAAAAGAAAAATTTAAAGAAAGATTGTACTTGAAGTGCCATAATGAGAGTGTTTTATGCTAAAAACGCCCAAACAGAATGCAACGTTAAAGGCACAAATGTGGGTTAAAAGGTTTCCTAGAGGGTTGCATTTAAGCGAGAAAAGAACATGGTGTGGGAGTAGGGATATATTCTAGCATGATTGGTGAGTTTTAGCTCCTAAATTTCCATATTTTTTTGTGTAAACTCATTCAACCCCACAGCCATACTATAACCGGTTGAAAAGCCCTATTTGATCCATGTAAGTCTAGTTTGGGAATGTAGGTTGAAGCACGATCTTTCGCATCCATGGCATGGTGACTCGTTCCTAGGATAATTCATTGCTTAAATCTTATGCAAAATCTTCTTTGCATACTTGTTGTGTGGAACTTAGGACTCTTGAGGAAAGAAAAGAGAGGATCCATGTGAGCTTTAGAATTGAAGCGAATTATGCTCAAGGTATGGGAGTTAGTGGTCCTAAATTCATGAATGCCTTTAGGTGTGGGATTCGTGTTCGTACGATCCTCCCTTGGGTGTCTCCAAATTGCTCTTGATCTTGTGCATATGTTTTTCTCCTCTCTATCACACCTATTTGTATCATATCACACATGGGACTTGCGGCATTATTGATGTTTTGTTTAGGTATCTAGAAATTACTTTCAGCTGGCGTCTTATTGTTTCGATTAGATTTGCTCGAGGACGAGCAAAGGTTTGGTTTGGGGGTGTTTGATCCGGCCAAATATGTAGTATATTTAGGCCCTCATATCCTTACCTTATGTTCTGTTTTCGTGTGTTTTTGTATCTCTTATGGGTGGTTATGTGCTTATTTGTAGGAAATGATGCAGAGATAGGCTTGGAGGCATATTGTGGTGATTCTAGTAGAAAAGGGGCGAAAGCGAAGGCAAAGGAGCACAAACTGCTCTACAGTGCGGGTCCAGTACGGGTCCAGTGCGGGTCGCAACCGCACTCCAGCCGCACTCCAGCCGCACTCATGTGTACAGCCGGGGCAGAATGCAAGTGCAGAGATAAAGTGCGGGTACAGTGCGGGTCAGCTAGCCGCACTCCACCCGCACTAATGCCAAACCAGAAAGCTGATGTTGCACCTAAAGATAAAGTGCGGGTACTGTGCGGGTAATCCAACTGCACTCTACCCGCACTAATGCCAATCCAAAGAAGCTGATCATACACCTGACATAAGAGTGCGGGTACTGTGCGGGTCAGCAAACCACACTCCACCCGCACTTGCACCAAGAACAGAATAGCAGAACTGCATCTGACATTAGAGTGCGGGTACTGTGTGGGTCATCAAACCGCACTCTACCCGCACTTGCATCAAGAACAGAAGAGCAGAATTGCACCTGACATTAGAGTGCGGGTACTGTGTGGGTCATCCAACCGCACTCCACCCGCACTATTGCTCAAGACAGATGGTAGATTTTGCACCTGACAGGGAAGTGCGATTCAAGTGCGATCACAGTGCGATGCCAAGTGCGGGTAATTCAACCGCACTCCACCTGCACTAATGCCCTGATCCGAGAACTGAAGTTACAGACAACCCATACAGTGCGGGTACAGTGCGGGTAAATCACCCGCACTCCACCCGCACTCCGAGCGCGCCAGTCTGATTTTCAATGCTTGAGTGACCTATTTTTATATTTAGTATAAATAGTAAAGTATAGAAACGTTTTAAGGAGCTTTTGACTCCGTTTAGCACAGATTAAGCACTCTTAGATCTTTTTTTCTCTCTCTCTCTCTCTCTCTCATCCTTACATTCTCTACTCAACTTCAAGGAAGTTTGGAGATTGGAGCCACTACAAGGAAGGAGATGTTCTCCAAGGGTTATTTATATCTCCTCTCTCTTGGTTTCCTAGTTGTAATGAGTAGCTAAATCCCCTCTAAGGGGTTGATGGAGTAGTTAGTGGAATATTGGGCTTGTACATTAACTTGATATTATATTGATATTCATGTCTATCTTCCATTGATCTATTCTTGTTGTCAATGTTTATCATTGATTTCTTGTGTAGATACATCCTCTTTGCAAGATATCTTTGTATTATGTATGAGTATTGCATCTAGATATACATCCTATTTAGTTGTATAATGCTTTAAGAATAGACGGAAAGTCATGAATTTCGACTCTTAAACCGCGGTTTTAATCTAACCTCGATCATTTTTTCCGGCACTATACATCCTAGGTCGGAATCCGTGTGAGAGTTAGAAGTCATCACTATAAATTCTAGGGTGACTATTTGTAATCGGTTGAGTCATTGTTAGGTAGACGAGCTTCATTTCCAGAATCCGATAAACCACCAACTCTATACATCCTAGGTTGGTAGTTTACAAGGATTAATCCCTAATAGGTGGTCCGCACTATACATCATAGGTTGGCCACCTTCTAGGGATAAATAACCGATTCTATACATCCTAGGTTACCTTGAATAGCCGTGCTATTGACAAGTTTGTTACATTGCCCAGTATTTACTTTCGTATCCATTAACTCCTTAGTTTCCATCATCTATATATCCTTCATTCCATTTCCCCCTTCATTTTATTTACATATTTAATTTAGTGTTATTTAGAGTTGGTTCACAATCTACATTTTCACCAATTCATGTTTGGTTATTATATACATATACATAACATTGCTTTAGCATTAACTAATTTAGATAACTACGCTCCCTGTGGACGACACCCCACTTGCCACTGTATTTATGTTTTCAAACTGATTTGGGCTTTGTGAGGTTTTATTAAATATTATTGACGGACTGCTCTTTTAAAACGACTAGAGGAAAAATTTGTCCTGTCATCTTGGACGAACACCTGGAAGAGCAGTTGAATACAGAATTCGAACCAAAAATTCTTACGTGGGAATTCAAAAAAAATATGAACCACGATCTATATCCGGTTGATGCCTTGGTACCTGATCGGGCCAAATATGTAGTATATTTAGGCCCTCAAATCCTTACGTTGTGTTCTATTTTCGTGCGTTTTTGTATCTCTGATGGGTTGTTTTGTGTGTAATTGTAGGAAATGGTGCAAAGATGGGTTTGGAAGCATGTTGCGGTGATTCCGGCAGAAAAGAGGCGAAAGGAAAGACAAAGGAGCATAAGCAGCTCTACAGTGCGGGTCAAGTGCAGGTCAAGTGCGGGTCGCAACCGCACTCCAGCCGCACTCATGCTCATAGCCGGGGCAGGATGCAAGTGAAGAGATAAAGTGTGGGTACAGTGTGTGTCATCCAACCGTACTCCACCCGCACTGTTGCTAAACTAGAGAAGCTGAAGTTGCACCAGACATTAAAGTACGGGTACTGTGCGGGTCATCCAACCGCACTCTACCAGCACTAATGCCAAACCAGAAAAGTTGAAGATGCACCTGACATTAAAGTGCGGGTAAAGTGCGGGTCACCAAACCGCACTCCACCAGTACTATTACCAAGACTAGAAGAGCAGAATTGCACCTGACATTAGAGTGCGGGTATTGTGCAGGTCATCCAACCGCACTCTACCCGCACTGTTGCTCAAGACAGAAGGTAGATTTTGCACCTGACACTGAAGTGCGATTCAAGTGCGATTCCAAGTGCGGGTCAAGTGCGGGTAATTCAACCGCACTCTACCCGCACTATTGCCCAGATCCGAGAACTGAAGATGAAGACAACCCATACAGTGCAGGTACAGTGTGGGTAATTCACCCGCACTCCACCCGCACTCCACACGCGCCAGATTGATTTTTGAAGTTTAAGTGACCTATTTTTGTTGGTTGTATAAATAGAAAATGATAGAAATGTTTTGAGTAGCCTTTGAATCCGTTTTTCAGAGGCTTTACACACTTAAATCTAGAATCTCTCTCTTTCTCTCTGATCCTTACATTCTCTACTCAACTTCAAGGAAGTTAGGAGATTGAAGCCACTTCAAGGAAGGAGATGTTCTCCAAGGGTTCTTTCTCTTTCCTTTCTCTTATTTTCCTAGTTGTAATTAGTAGCTAAATCCCCTCTACGGGGTTGATGGAGTAGTTAGTTGAATATTGGGCTTGTGCATAAACTTGATATTATATTGATATTCATGTCTATCTTTCATTGATCTATTATTGTTGTGAATGTTTACCATTGATTTCTTGTGTAGATACATCCTCTTTGCAAGATGTCTTTGTTTTATGTATGAGTATTGCATCTAGATATACATCCTATTTAGTTGTTTAATGCTCTAAAGAATAGACGGAATGTCATGAATTCCGACTCTTAAACCGCAATCTTAATCTAACCTTAATCGAGTTTCCGGCACTATACATCCTAGGTCGGAGCCCGTGAGAGAGTTAAAAGTCATCACTATACACCCTAGGGTGACTACATTTAATCGATTGAGTCATTGTTAGGTAGATGACGAAGACACGTTTTTCCCTTATGTCGTTTTAAAAGATCAGTCCGTCAACAATATTTTAAGAAACCTCACAAAGCCTAAATCAGTTTGCAAACATAAATATAGCGGCAAGTGGATGTCGTCCACAGGGAGCGGAGTTAGCCAAATTAGTTAAAGCTAAAGCAATGGTATGTATATATATATAATAGCAAAACATGAATTGGTGAAAATGTAGATTGTGAACCAACTCTAAATAACACTAAACTAAATAAGCAAATAAAATGAAAGGGGAATATGGAGTGAAGGATATATAGATGATGGAAACTAAGGAGTTAATGGATTCGAAAGCGAATACTGGGCAATGTAACAAACTTGCCAATAGAACGGCTCTTCAAGGTAACCGACCTAGGATGTATAGAGTCGGTTATTTATCCCTAGAAGGTGGTCAACCTAGGATGTATAGTGCGGACCACCTATTAGGGATTAATCCTTGTAAACTACCAACCTAGGATGTATAGAGTTGATTGTTTACCGGATACTAGAAATGAAGCTCGTCTACCTAACATTGACTCAACCGATTACAAATTGTCACCCTAGGATGTATAGTGATGACTTCTAACTCTCTCACGGATTCCGACCTAGGATGTATAGTGCCGAAAATACGATTGAGGTTAGATTAAAACCACGGTTCAAGAGTCGGAATTCATGACTTTCTGTCTATTCTTTAGAGCATTAAACAACTAAATAGGATGTATATCTAGATGCATGAATATCAATGGAATCAATGGAAGATAGACATGAATATCAATATAATATCAAGTTTATGTACAAGCCCAAAATTAAACTAACTACTCCATCAACCCCTTAGAGGGGATTTAGCTACTCATTACAACTAGGAAATCAGTAGAGAGGAGAAAGAAATAACCCTTGGAGAACATCTCCTTCCTTGAAGTGGCTCCAATCTCCTAACTTCCTTGAAGTTGAGTAGAGAATGTAAGGATGAGAGGTAGAGAGAGAAACTAGATCTAAGAATGCTTAATCTGTCCTAAACGGAGTCAAAAGCTCCCTAAAACGTTTCTATACTTTTCTATTTATACTAAATACAAAAATAGGTCACTTAAGCTTTGAAAATCAGACTGGCGTGCTCGGAGTGCGGGTGGAGTGCGGGTGATTTACCCACACTGTACCCACACTGTATGGGTTGCCTGCAACTTCAGTTCTCTGATCAGGACATTAGTGCGGGTGGAGTGCGATTGAATTACCAGCACTTGACCCGCACTTGGCCCGCACTTGGCCCGCACTTGGCATCGCATTGTGACCGCACTTCCCTCTCAGGTGCGAAATCTACCTTCTGTTCTTGATGCAAGTGCGGGTAGAGTGCGGTTTGATGACCCGCACAGTGCCCGCACTCTAGTGTCAGGTGAGATTATGTTCTTCTGTTCTTGATGCAAGTGCGGGTAGAGTGCGGTTTGATGACCCGCACAGTGCCCGCACTCTAGTGTCAGGTACGATTCTGTTCTTCTGTTCTTGGTGCAAGTGCGGGTGGAGTGCGGTTTGCTGACCCGCACAGCACCCGCACTCTAATGTCAGGTGTTTGAGTAGCTTCTCTGGTTTGGCAATAGTGCGGGTGGAGTGCGGTAAGCTGACCCACACTGTACCCGAACTTTATCTCTGTACTTGCATTCTGCCCCGGCTATGCACATGAGTGCGGCTGGAGTGCGGTTGCGACCCGCACTGGACCCGCTCTGGACCCGTACTGTAGACCTGTTTGTGCTCCTTTGCCTTTGCTTTCGCCCCTTTTCTGCTGGAATCACCACAATATGCTTCCAAGCTTGTCTCTGCATCATTTCCTTCAAATAAGCACAAAATAACCCATAAGAGATACAAAAACGCATGAAAACAGAACATAAGGTAAGGATCTGAGGGCCTAAATATAGTACATATTTGGCCCGATCAAACACCCCCAAACCAAACCTTTGCTCGTCCTCGAGCAAATCTATTCAAAACAGTAAGACGCCAGCTGAAAGTAATTTTAAATACCTAAACAATACATCAACAATGTCGCAAGTCCCATGTGTGATATGATACAAATAAATGTGATAGAGAGGAGAAAAACATATGCACAAGATCAAGAGCAATTTGGAGACACCCAAGGGAGGCTCGTACGAACACGAATCCCACACCTAAAGGCATTCATGAATTTAGGACTACTTACTCCCATACCTTGAACATAATTCGCTTCAATTATAAAGCTCACATGGATTCCCTCTTTTCTTTCCTCAAGAGTCCTAAGTTCCACATAACAAGTATGCAAAGAAGATTCTGCATAAGATTTAAGCAATGAACTATCCTAGGAACGAGTCACCATGCCATGGATGCGAAAGATCGTGCTTCAACCTACATTCCCAAACTAGACTTACATGGATCAAATAGGACTTTTCAACCGGTTATAGTGTGGCTATGGGGTTGAATGAGTTTACACAAAAAATATGGAAATTTAGGAGTTCAAACTCACCAATCATGCTAGAGTATATCCCTACTCCCACACCATGTTCTTTTCTTGCTTTAAATGCAACCCTCTAGGAAACCATTTAACCCACATTTTTCCCTCAACGTTTGCATTCCGTTTGGGCGTTTTTAGCATAAAACACTCTTATTATGGCACTTCAAGTACAATCTTTCTTTAAAATTTTCTTTTAACAATTTCCAAATAACAATGTTGTACTCCATTTGAGTTGTTACCATTTTCGCTTTCTTAGGCATTTAGAGTGCATAACTTACCCTTTTCTTTCATATTTTCAACATCTATCTCATTTTACCCACTGTGGGACCATTTTAACCCTTTTTCTCACTACCATTTCCCATCCTAACATGATTAGTACAATGGTAGGCATGTGTTTAGGCTATTGGGTATATGGTTGAATGTGGTACCAAATGAAAGGGTAAGTGTTTGGCCTCAAATCGGCTTTGGAACACACAATATGGTAAGTGGTGTTTAGGGTATAGAGGTACTTCAATAAACATGCATTCCCTACTATCACTTCCACAACCATCTAAAAAGGGAATGAAAACATCCATCACGCATTCACAAAATAATGCAAGTCCTATGGCACATGACATACATGACGAGAGGCGTGTTTAAGAATAATCAATAATGCACTCAGAAAACGCACTTTCATGCTTGTGTTTGTGATCTCACGGGTATCACCACTATTAGAACAAGACATGGGAACAATGAGTCCCCAATACTTCATACCAACGGGTGGGACTAACCCATGATTGTGCAAGCTAAGCCTTAAGTGGCACCAAACTATATCACAAGGTCAGAGCACATATAAGAAACTCATCAAAAACACACTCTAGAGGCATCATACCCATACTGGATTACAGTTTGAAAAATGGACAAGCGACAAAATTGAAAAATTGGACACTAAACTGTACACGGCAGAGGCGTGATGCACCCCCAAACCAAAACTCAACAATGTCCCCATTACTGGAAAGAATAAGCATAATCGCAATAAATGGCTGAATGAGGGATCAACACCCCCAAACCGAATCTAGACATACATTCAACCAAGCTCATTCATCATAACAAAAACTAAATCGCATTCATTAAAAACTAAAGTACAAAACCGAAGGTAGAAAACTCCCTTTAGAAGGAAGATCGGTCGATGTCCATGCGTGTTGTTGCGTGCTTCCCAAAAGATGCACAACCTAGCTTAAAACCACACAACAACTCTACCAACGAAAATTAAATGCGAAAAGAAAAGAAAAATAAGTCTAAGCCTTTTAAAAGAAAATACAAATACAAATACAAGCAATAAAAGTTATGATCAATAATAAAGAACAAGAACGGATGGTCAATCATCGTCGAAAAACTCCCTCTCCGGTTCGCTGGCGATCCCTTCCCCCTTGGGGTCGATCTCTGATCTGATCCGCTCTTCCTGCTCCCTCCTGGATCTCTCCATAGCAGCTCTGAGCTCTTCCCCATATGGGTCGATGTCTGGACCCCCTGAAGGAGGTGAGAACGCAGCTGGCCTCTTCTTTTTCTGTGGATAACCCGGAAGACTGAGTGCCTCCTTCATGTCCCTAAGGTTGCCCCAAATGTCCGTGAAGTACTCATTTGCTTCCGCCCTACTCTCAGTGATCTGCCTCCTGTTTTCGACGACCTCGGTCCTGAGGTTCTCCAATCCGGTAAGCAAGGTCTGCCAAGGGACCTCTCCATATGTCTCCTGCGGGGGTGAGGAAGCAGCGGGCCTATAATCACCATAATCGATGTAAACCGGCTCCACATCTGGTGGTTCCAGGATGTCTTCTGGTTGCCTGCTCGTGCTGCCCCCTCGAGCAGGTTTTCTCCTCCCTGTTCGGACCCTGACACCTAGAGGGGTCCCGCTCTCTGACCTGGTCGTTCCATGTGAATCGCCCAACTGGCCCCAAACCGTATTCGAAAGGATCGGATCCAAAATCTACTCTGGCGGTTCTGTAGAATGCGGTAATGAGGCTAGGGAAAATGAGTGGCTGCTTGTCCACCCTGATTCTTCCCATTTCAAGGATCTCTCTCTTGATCAGAAAGCCGATGTCGACCAACTGATTCTGCAGTATACAGTACAGGATCATGGCTGCATTGAAGTTCACTGAGGTCCTGTGCTTTCTTGGGATCAAGGAATGGGAGATGAATACATGCCAGAAACCCAACTCACTCCTTAAGTTGGTGTGCTTCATACGGTGATCAGGGGCCACCCAAAAATCCATCGGACGAATCACTAACTGATTTGCAAAGTCCACATTTTGGGTCACAAAAAATTCGCTCCAAGTCACCCTTTGCCTTAGACGTCCGACTGCTTCGGGTCCTATAATACCTGTTAATGTCCGCTATAGTCATCCGGACTTCTACCCCATGGACCAGAACCGAAGAAGAGCATTGAAAAGTTTCAGGTACCAACCCAGCAAAGAACTCTTCGACCACACGGCAACAATACATCGGGGGGGCTAACAAAGGTTTCCCATCCCCTTGCTTCAATCATTAGAGGAATTGGGGTGCCTTCCAGTTCTTCAACCGCTATCCCCCTCTCCACCACTATGTCTCGCTCCCTGAAATATTCTAAGCGTTCCTCGAAATCCAGGGTGCCTGATGCACGGTGGTGGAACTTGGGGTCCTCGCCTCGGTCTTCGTTCGGAACCCTGACTGCTTTGCCTAGGCGTTCTCCTGGGTCTTCCTGACATCTGCACATTAAACACAGTTTTAAGGCAATATTCGGATCAAAGAAACAAGTGGTTATGATGCAGGAATTTGAAAGGACAAAAGTTCTGCCAAGAGGATAAAGTGCGGGTGAAGTGCGGGTGAGTGACCCGCACTGTACCTGCACTCTAACTCGTCACCAGACACCAGCAAATGCAGAGTTCAATTCATGTATACATCTCAAAATTCCAGTTCATCATCGATCGAATCAACAACAAATGACTCTAACTCATGTACATGCTTCCATTCAACCATATAAACCCAATTCATAGTTTGAAAATCTAATTGCAATAGAAAATCAATTAACAATGAATACATCACATGCAGAATAGATAACACCCAACATTCCACTCTCTTAGACATTAGCAAAAGCAAAAACAAGGGGTCAAAACCCTAACTAATGAAGTTCATGCCTAAGAGGCAAAAGAATTGTGATAAAGAGGGTTAGGGTTTTGGATTAGAGATATGTGAAATGAAATTAGAGTAAGAATCCATACCTTAGTTGCCGAAAAATCGAAAACGTGGCACACACGGAATACCTTTAGTTAGGAAGAGGGAAAAATTTGAAGTTTGCAGTTGGTTTTGTTCTTTTGTGGCAAGTGGAGCCCTAGAGAACGACAGGCATATATATACTGCGCGACAAAAGTGCGGGTGGAGTGCGGGTGACTGACCCGCACATTACCCACACTCTATTACCTGATGCCCTCAGAGTGCGGGATGAGTGCGGGTTACTGACCCGCACTCTAACCGCACTGTTCCCCTGGACAGACTCCTGAATTCTGCCCTGCAACTGTATCTGCACCAAAACAAACTCAAACAGTCTCAAAAGTTTACAACAACAAAACTAACCATCCGAAAAGTAAAAATAAAAATAAAAACAATAAAATAAAATCAAAAACGAGTGCAATGCACTCAAAGTGAGACCCGGTCAACCAAAGGAGGTTTGACCGGAATGGGGAGCACATTCAACTTGGCCACCCAAACCGGTGCCAAATGCCTATGCACTGCATCTCTCCCCACTCTCCTCATTTGTCCCACTAGGTCCTTTCGAACCCATATTTGTTTAACCTTTGGTGGGTTCATCCTAGAACTAACTCTACTTGCTTTTAATCTTTGGAAACTAAAGCAATAACCTTTAGTGTGCCCTTTTTTGGCACAAAAGTAGCAAGTAATAGGACGGTTAGGGAAACTCCCTGTTCGATCGTTGGCGTGGGCCACTTTTTGTTGTCCGAATCTGAGGGATTTGACATTGTTTTCCATCACGGCGAGTTGCTCAATCAAATCCCCCTCCTTGACCTTAGCCTAGTTTCAACTCATCATCTTTTGTGCTCAACTGTTCATGCAATTCCCTTACCGATTTTGCGGACTCCTCCACACCTAGTTGAAGTTTCCTTGTCCTTATCCCATAGTCTTCCTCAAACTCTTCTGAGAGCTTTGCCAATGCATCTAAGTTCTTGGAGACTAACTCCTTTTTGGTGGCAAGCTCCACTACTTGTTCAGTTAACCCGTTGTTGACTGATGAGAGATCACGCAATTTAGTCTTCAACTGTACATTCTCTGTCTTTAGCAAATAAACCTCCAGTTTGAGCTTTGTGTTGTCTTGTTCAAGCTCACCTAATTGATCGAAGAGTTCAGTATTTGCTTCCTCCTCTTCGAATTCTGATTCTTGCCTCTCCTTGATGCAGTCTTGGTTTCCCAATTCCATCTCCTTGACACCTTCAAAGGCTTGCACAAGGGTGAGCACCCGACTCCTTTTCTTTCTGGAATTTGGTGCCTCCAAGACTAAACAATCTCTAACTTGGCTTGTTCCGGGGGATGTTACCTTGAAGTTCACACTCTTCCCTCCACAACTGAAGGAAATGTCCCTAGAACAAATATCGATCACCATACTTGCTGTGGCCATGAACGGCCTCCCCAACAGTAGTTTCCAGTCTCTACCACTGGATTCTCCTCTTTTGCAATCCAACATAACAAATTCTGCCGGCACCATCAAACCGTGCACATTCACATAAATTTCCTCCATAATACCTACTGTGGTGATGGGAGAATTGTCAGCCATGATGAGAGTCTGGGAGGTGGGCTTCATTGACTGAATCTTCAGCTGTTCGTAGACCTCTAATGGCATCATATTGATGCTAGCCCCCATATCAAGGACCGCTCCCATCTTTGGTGAATCCTCAATTTGTACATCTGTGACGAAACTCCCGGGGTCTTTAAGTTTAATGGGGGAGTCTATGTCACTTCCCCTATCTTCCTTATCCGCAACCTCTACCATACTTGCTTCGGTTTCCTCACCTCCCAACTGGACCACCTCTAACACGTTAACATGTTCATCGGAGCTTGATGCCTTCTCCTTGTTCTTCATCAATGCATCAAAAATCTGTGCCAACTGAGTTTCCATCTTCTTCAGTGACGCTCCATGACTGTTGGCTCTCTGATCATTGGACTGCATGTAAGCTGACATTCATTGTTCGGAGGCATGCAAGGTGTTCTTGAGGGCTTCCGACCCGATACAAACAGTTTTGATAACTGTACTCACTATCTCCTCTAGAGACTTGTCCTTTGGTCTGCTAGCGGAAGCGTGGGAATTGAAGTTGGATGGTGGGTTACTACTTGAACCTCCCCATTGATTGTTGTTGTTTCGCCCTTGATTGTATCTATTATACCCCCGATTTTGGTACCCTTGGTTGTTGTTTCCACCTTGGTAATTGTTATTGCCACCTTGGTGAGTGGTTGCTCCTAGGTGGTTGTTGTTGGACCAAGACAAGTTTGGGTGATTTCTCAACCCTGGATTGTATGTATTCGAATATGGGTCATTCCTAGGCTGCCTTTGGAATTCTCCAAGGGCTTGGGCTTGCTCTTCCTGACTGAAATGCCCTTCTCCCCCTTCAATCTCCCCCATGACTTGACTAACTCCTTGGGAGGGCCCTGGTTTTCAGGTTATCAGCTCCTTGATTGATTGAAGCTCCTTGTTCATTCTGGACATCTGAATTTGCACTTGGGTATCCTGACCCACTTCTATTCTTCCACCCCTCCTCACATGTGATGTCCTCTGTTGTGAGTTCTGGGCAATCTTCTCCAGAATGTCATAAGCTTCAACTGCCCTCTTGTCTGCAATGGTACCTCCGCATGCATTATCCACCATCATTTAGGTTATCGATGAAAGTCCACTATAGAAGGAGTTAACCTTCAGTTCTGGATGGTATGTATGCGGTGGCATTTGAGCTAACAATAAGTTGAACCTCTCCCATGCCTCATGGAATGGTTCACCGTCCTCTTCGACAAAAGAAGCTATCTTCAACCATAGGTCTTTAGCCTTTTGTGACGGAAAATACTTGTTGAAGAAAACCTTGCAGACTTGGCACCATGTCACCAGTGATCCCGGCCTCAAGTTCATGTACCAAGTCATGGCTGCATCTTTCAAACAATATTGGAAACACCTCAGATGGAGCTGCTCCCTTGTCAATACTGCTTGGCGAGCCATTACAGGGAAGGTTTCTAGGGTGGCTCCATATTGTTTCATAAATTGGAGGCAATCCTTGGTACTTCTCCCACTAAACGACGGTAGGAGGCTGATGTGCATAGTTTTCAACTCGTACTGCCTCGTTACATCATCCAGTACTATGGCAGTAGGCACATTCCCTACAAACAGGAGAGTGTACTCGCCCATGGTGAGGCCTAGCTCTTCATCCCCATGTACACTTCCCTCATTCTCTCGAGCCTGTTACTCATTCTCTCTAGCATGCTGCTCATGCTAATTATGATCGTCCATATTTTCCTCTAACTGCTCTATTCTTCTACCCAACCGATTGATGTTATCGATAACTAGCAACACTGTTCCTCTCAACGATCTTCGTCCGTGCATATACCTAAAATCTTGAAATTTCACAACAAATAAAGCACAACGTAAACGAGAAACAGATAGGGCAGAGCAGGAATATTACTAGACTAGCCTTACTCATGCATAACTAATTAAACTAACATGCCGCCCCCCGGCAGCGGCGCCATTTGACGAAGACACGTTTTTCCTTTATGTCGTTTTAAAAGATAAGTCCGTCAATAATATTTTAAGAAACCTCACAAAGCCTAAATCAGTTTGCAAACATAAATATAGCGGCAAGTGGGTGTCGTCCACAGGGAGCGGAGTTAGCCAAATTAGTTAAAGCTAAAGCAATGGTATGTATATATATATAATAGCAAAACATGAATTGGTGAAAATGTAGATTGTGAACCAACTCTAAATAACACTAAACTAAATAAGTAAATAAAATGAAAGGGGAATATGGAGTGAAGGATATATAGATGATGGAAACTAAGGAGTTAATGGATTCGAAAGTGAATACTGGGCAATGTAACAAACTTGCCAATAGAACAGCTCTTCAAGGTAACCGACCTAGGATGTATAGAGTCGGTTATTTATCCCTAGAAGGTGGCCAACCTAGGATGTATAGTGCGGACCACCTATTAGGGATTAATCCTTGTAAACTACCAACCTAGGATGTATAGAGTTGATTTTTTACCGGATTCTAGAAATGAAGCTCGTCTACCTAACATTGACTCAACCGATTACAAATAGTCACCCTAGGATGTATAGTGATGACTTCTAACTCTCTCACGGATCTCGACCTAGGATGTATAGTGCCAGAAATACGATTGAGGTTAGATTAAAACCACGGTTCAAGAGTCGAAATTCATGACTTTCCGTCTATTCTTTAGAGCATTAAACAACTAAATAGGATGTATATCTAGATGCAATACTTATACATAATACAAAGACATCTTGCAAAGATCATGTATCTACACAAGAAACCAATGATAAACATTCACAACAAGAATAGATCAATGGAAGATAGACATGAATATCAATATAATATCAAGTTTATGTACAAGCCCAATATTAAACTAACTACTCCATCAACCCCTTAGAGGGGATTTAGCTACTCATTACAACTAGGAAATCAGTAGAGAGGAGAAAGAAATAACCCTTGGAGAACATCTCCTTCCTTGAAGTGGCTCCAATCTCCTAACTTCCTTGAAGTTGAGTAGAGAATGTAAGGATGAGAGTTAGAGAGAGAAACTAGATCTAAGAATGCTTAATCTGTCCTAAACGGAGTCAAAAGCTCCTTAAAACGTTTCTATACTTTTCTATTTATACTAAATACAAAAATAGGTCACTTAAGCTTTGAAAATCAGACTGGCGCGCTCGGAGTGCGGGTGGAGTGCGGGTGATTTACCCACACTGTACCCGCACTGTATGGGTTGCCTGCAACTTCAGTTCTCCGATCAGGACATTAGTGCGGGTGGAGTGCGATTGAAATACTAGCACTTGACCCGCACTTGGCCCGCACTTGGCATCGCACTGTGACCGCACTTCCCTCTCAGGTGCAAAATCTACCTTCTGTTCTTGATGCAAGTGCGGGTAGAGTGCGGTTTGATGACCCGCACTCTAGTGTCAGGTGCGATTCTATTCTTCTGTTCTTGATGCAAGTGCGGGTAGATTGCGGTTTGATAACCCGCACAGTGCCCGCACTCTAGTGTCAGGTGCGATTCTGTTATTCTGTTCTTGGTGCAAGTGCGGGTGGAGTGCGGTTTGCTGACCCGCACAGCACCCGCACTCTAATGTCAGGTGTCTGAGTAGCTTCTCTGGTTTGGCAATAGTGTGGGTGGAGTGCGGTTAGCTGACCCGCACTGTACCGGCACTTTATCTCTGTACTTGCATTCTGCCCCGGCTATGCACATGAGTGCGGCTGGAGTGCGGCTGGAGTACGGTTACGACCCGCACTGGACCCGCACTGGACCCGCACTGTAGACCTGTTTGTGCTCCTTTGCCTTTGCTTTCCCCCCTTTTTTGCTGGAAACACCACAATATGCTTCCAAGCTTGTCTCTGCATCATTTCCTTCAAATAAGCACAAAACAACCCATAAGAGACACAAAAATGCACGAAAACAGAACATAAGGTAAGGATCTGAGGGCCTAAATATAGTACATATTTGGCCCGATCAGTAGACGAGCTTCATTTCCAGAATCCGAGAAACAACCAACACTAAACATCCTAGGTTGGTAGTTTACGACGGATTAATCCCTAATAGGTGGTCCGCACTATACATCCTACGTTGGCCACCATCTAAGGATAAATAACCGACTCTATACATCCTAGGTCGGTTACCTTGAATAGCCGTGCTATTAACAAGTTTGTTGCATTGTCCAGTATTTGCTTTCGTATCCATTAACTCCTTAGTTTCCATCATCTATATATATCCTTCATCCCATTTTCCCCCAACTAGTGTGCATAATTAATTTAGTGTTATCATAGTGTAATTCACCATCTACATCTTCACCATTTTATGTTTCGTTATTATATTTGTATACTTTAGCAATAACTAATTTTAGCTAGCTCTGCTCCCTGTGGACGACACCCCACTTGCCACCATATTTGTGTTTTCAAACTAATTTAGGCTTCGTGAGGTTTTAACAATTATTGTTGACGGATTGATCTTTTAAAATGACATTAGAAAAAACATCCTGTCAAATGGCGCCGCTGCCGGGGAGCGGCATGTTTAGTTTAATTAGTTTTGCATAGGTAATAGTTAGTCTAGTAACATTTCTGATCTACCTTATTTGTTTCTCGTTTACGTTGTGCATTATTTGTTGTGAAATTTCAGGATTCTTGGTATATGCATGGAAGAAGATCGTTAAGAGGAGCAGTGTTGCCAGTTATCGACAACATAAATCAGTTGGGTAGAAGAACCGTTTAGTTAGAGGGAAACATGGAAGTAAGTGTTCCTATGGATTACCCTGGGTTGAATAGGGAAGACAGGAATGATCAGAATCAGAATGAACAGCAGGCTCGAGAGCATGAGGGAAGTGTACATGGAGATGAACAGCTAGGTCTCACCATGGGCGAGTACACGCTCCCGTTTGTAGATAATATGCCCACTGCCATAGTACTGGAAGATGTAACAAGGCAGTATGAGTTGAAGACTATGCATATTAGCCTCCTACCATCTTTTAGTGGGAGAATTACCAAGGATTGCCTTCAATTTATGAAACAGTATGAAGCCACCCTAGAAACCTTTCTGGTAATGGCTCTCCAAGCAGTAATGACAAGAGAGCAGCTCCACCTCAAGTGTTTCCAGTATTGTCTGAAAGATGCCGCCATGACATGGTACATGAATTTAAGGCCAGGATCACTGGTGACATGGAGTCAGGTGTGCAAGGTCTTTTTCAACAAGTATTTTCCGTAGCAAAAAGCAAAGGACCTAAGGTTGAAAAATAGCATCCTTTGTTGAGGAGGACGGTGAACCTTCCATGAGGCATGAGAGAGGTTTAACTTGTTGTTAGCACAAATGCCGCCGAATACATACCACCCAGAGTTGAAGGTTAATTCCTTCTATAGTGGACTTTCACCGATCACACAAATGCTAGTGGACAATGTGTGCGGAGGTACAATAGCAGACAAGATAACAGTTGAGGCGTATGACATCTTTGAGAAGATTGCCCAGAACTCACAGCAGAGGACATCACACGTGAGAAGGGGCGGAAGGATAGAAGTGGGTCAGGATACCCAAGTTCAAATTCGGATGTCCAGAATGAACAAAGAGCTCAAATCGATCAAGGACCTTATAACAGGAAAACCAGGGTCCTCCCAAGGAGTGAGTCAAGTAATGAGGGAGATAGAAGGAGGAGAAGGGCAGTTTGGTCAAGAAGAGCAAGCCTAAGCCCTTGGGGAATTTCCAAGGCCAAGGAATGACTCATATTCAAACACGTACAACCCAGGGTTGAAAAACCACCCAAACTTGTCTTGGTCCAACAACAACCACCTAGGACAACAAATTACCAAGGTGGTAACAACAATTTCCAAGGTGGAAACAACAATCAGGGGTACCAAAACCGTGGGTACAATAGGTACAACCAAGGAGGGCCTAACAACAACAACCAATGGGGAAGTTCAAGTAGTAACCCACAATCCAACTTTAATTCCCAAGCATCCGCTAGCCAACAAAAGGACAAATCTCTAGAGGAGATAGTGAGCACAGTAATCAAAATGGTTGGTATCAGGTCAGAAGCCCTCAAGAACACCTTGCATGCCTCTGAACAACGAATGACCGCTTACATGCAGTCTAATAATCAGAGAGAAAATAGTCATGGAGCGTCACTGAAGAAGATGGAAACTCAGTTGGCCAAGATTTTTGATACATTGGTCAAGAACAAGGGGAAGGCATCAAACACCGATGAGCATGTAAACGTGTTAGAGGTCATCAAGTTGGGAGTTGAAGAAATCAAGAAAAGTGTGGTAGAGGTCATAGTTAATGAAGATAGGGGAAGTGGCATAGACTCCCCCATTAAACTTTCGGACCCCGGAAGTTTCGTCGTAGAGGTACGAATTGAGAATTCACCAAGGATGGGAGCATTGCTTGATATGGGGGCTAGCATCAATATGATGCCATTGGAGGTATATGAAGAGTTGAAGATTCAGTCAATCAAGCCTACTTCCCAGACTCTCATCATGGCGGACAATTCTTCCATCACCCTAGTTGGTAATGTGGAGGAAGTTTACGTGAATGTGCACGGTTTGATGGTGCCAGTAGAATTTGTAGTATTGAATTGCAAGCGATGAGAATCCAGTGGTAGGGACTGGAAATTACTTTTGGGGAGGTCTTTCGTGGCCACAGGGGGTATGGTAGTCGATATTTGTTCTAGGGACATTTCCTTCAGCTATGGAGGCAAAAGTGTTAACTTCAAGGTAACATTCCCCGGAACAAGACAAGTCGAAGATTGTTTGGTCTTGGAGACACCAAATTCAAGAAAGAAAAGAAGCCGGGTGCTCACCCTTGTGCAAGCTTTTGAGGGTGTGAAGAAGATGGAATTGGGAAACCAAGACTGCATTAAGGAAAGGCAAGAGTCTAAATTTGAAGAGGATGAATCAAGTACTGAAATTTTTGAACAGTTAGGTGAGCTTGAGCAAGACAACAAGAAGCTCAAACTAGAGGTTTATTTGCTCAAGGCTGAGAATGGACTGTTGAAGAAGAAATTGCATGACCTCTCAACATTGAACAATGGTTTAAAGGAGCAAGTAGTGGAGCTTGCTACCAAAGAGGAGTTAGTCTCCAAGAACCTAGAAGAGTTGGCAAGGCACTCAGAAGAATTTGAGGAAGATAATGGGAGAAGGTCAAGAAAACTTCAGCTAGGTGTTAAGGAGTCCGCAAAAGCGGTAAGAGAATTGCAAGAACGGTTGAGCACAAAAGAAGATGAGTTAAAGCGGGCCAAGGTCAAGGAGTGTGATTTGATTGAGCAACTCGATGTGATAGAAAACGAGGTCAAATCCCTCAGATACGGGCAACAAAAAGGGGGCCCACGCCAACAACAGAACAGGGAGTTTCCTTAACCGTCCTGTTACTTGTTACTTTTGTGCCAAAAGAGGGCACACTAAGGCTTATTGCTTTAGTTTCTAAAGGTTTAAAGCAAGTAGAGTTTGGTCTAGGATGAACCCACCAAAGGTTAAACAAATATGGGTTCGAAAGAACCTAGTAGGACAAGTGAGGAAAGTGGGGAGAGATGCAGTACATAGACATTTGGCACAGGTTTGGGTGGCCAAAGTGAATGTGCTCCTCATTTCGGTCAAACCTCCTTTGGTTGACCGGGTCCCACTTTGAGTGCATTGCACTCACTTTTGAATTCGTTTTAATAATTTTACTTTTCGGATGGTTAGTTTTTGTCTTTGCAAATTTTTGGTACATAGTGCTTGTTGATGTGTTATGTGAAGTTTTAGTGCAGATACAGTTGCAGGGCAGAGTCCAGGAATCATTCCAGGGAAACAGTGCAGTTATAGTGCGGGTCAGTCACCCGCACTCGTCCTGCACTCTGAAGGCATCAGGTAATAAAGTGCGGGTAAAGTGCGGGTCATTCACCTGCACTCCACCCGCACTTTGGTCGCGCAGTATATATTCTGCATGTCGTTCTCTAAGGCTCCACATTGTCACAAAAACAAAACAAAACAAAAACTTTCAAATTTTTCCCTTGTCTCAACTGAAAGGTATTTCGTGTGTGCCACGTTTTCGATTTTCGGAAACCAAGGTATGAATTCTTCCTCTCATTTCATTACATATCTCTCTAATCTAAACCCTAACCCCTTTTATCAACATTTTCTTCCTCTTTTGCATGAACTCATGATTCAAGGTTTTGTACTTTTGTTTTTGCCACTGTTGAACTATCTATTGAATATCTATGAGGATGAAATGATGGGTTGTCGTCTAATTATGCATGTGAAGTGTTCATTGTTACATTAATAATCTACTGCAATTGGATTTTTAGATTCTGAATTTAGGGTTTATATGGTTGAATGAAATCCTATACATGAGTTAGAGTCATATTGGTGTGAATTCGGTCGATGATGTGCTGAGATTATGAAGTGTATACATTAATGGCGATTCTGCATGTGCTGGTTACTGGGAACGATTTATAGTGCAGGTACAGTGCAGGTCATTCACCCGCACTTCACCCGCACTTTATCCTCCTGCAGAATATGTGTTCTTTCAAATTCCTTCATCATAACCTCATGGTTCCTTGATCTGAATATTCCCTTAAAACTATTGTTTATTGTGCAGATGTCAGGAAGAACCAGGCAATCAACTAGGCAAGGCAGTTAGGGTTCCGAATGAAGACTGAGGAGAGGACCCCAAGTTCCACCACCATGCGTCAGACACCCAGAGTTCGAGGACCGTTTAGAATATTTCAGGGAACGAGATGTCGTGGTGGAAAGGGGGATAGCAGTTGAAGAGATGGAGGGCACCTTAATCCCTCTAATGGTTGAAACAAGGGGATGGGAAACCTTTGTTAGCCCTCTGTTGATCCCGAGGCAGTCGGAAGTCTAAGGCAGGGGGTGACTTGGAATGAATTCTTTGTGACACAAAATGTGGATTTTGCAAATCAATTGGTGATCCGTCCAATGGACTTTTGGGTGGCACCAGATCACCGTATGAAGCACACCAACTTGAAGAGTGAGTTGGGTTTCTGGCATGTGTTCATCTCCCATTCATTGATCCTAGGAAGCATAGAACTTCAGTGAACTTCAATGCAGCAATGATCATGTAATGTATACTGCAGAATCAGTTGGTCGACATAGGCTTTCTGGTCGAAAGAGAGATACTTGAACTGGGAGGGGTCAGAGTAGACAAGCAGCCACTCATCTTCCCTAGCCTAATTACCCCATTTTGCAGAAATGCAGGGGTGGATTTTGGATCTGATCCCTTTGAATATGGTTTGGGGCCTGTTGGGCGTTTCACATGGAATGACCAAATGAGAGAGCGAGACCCCTCTGGTGTCAGAGTCAGAATAGGGAGAAAGAAATCTGCTCGAGGGGGAAGCACAAGCAGACAGGCTAAAGACATTCTGGAACAACCAGATTTGGAGCTGGTTTATCTAGAATACGGTGATTACAGGCCCGCTGCTTCCCCACCCCCGCAGGTGACTTCTGGAGAGGACTCTTGGCAGTCCTTGCTTACAGGATTGCAGAACCTCAGAACCGAGGTAGTCGAAAATAGGAGATAGATTGTTGAGGACAGAGCTGAAGCCAATGAGTATTTTACTGACATTTGGGGCAACCTCACTGACATGAGGGAGGCACTCAGTCTCCCAAGTTATCCACAGAAGAAGAAGAGACCCGCTGCTTTCTCACCTCCTTCAGAGGGCCCAGACATTGACCAATATGAGGCAGAGCTTTGAGCTACAATGGAGAGATCCAGGAGGGAACATGAAGATCGGATCAGATCAGAGCTCGACCCCAAGGGGAAAGGGATCGCCAGTGAACCGGAGAAGGAGTTTTCAGACGAAGATTAACCATCCATTCCTTTTTGTTTATTGCTATTATTCTAGGACTACTTACTCTTATTTCTTGTATTTGTAATTTCCTTTAAACGGCTTGGACTTATTTTTCTTTTCTTTTCGCATTTGATTTTCGTTTGGTAGAGTTGTTGTGTGGTTTTAAGCTAGGTTGTGTATCTTTTGGGAAGCACACAACAACACGCATGGACAACGAACTAGCTTCCTTCTAAGGGAGTTTTCTACCTTCGATTTTGTACTTCAATGCATTAATCTTTCAATGAATGCGATTTAGATTTTGTTATTATGAACGAGCATGGTCGAGCGTATGTCTAGATCCGGTTTGGGGGTGTTAAACCCTCATTCCGCCAATTATTGAGATTATGCTTGTTATTGGTTGCGCTTTATGTATGTTCTTCACCTTTTTTGAGTCGTCTAGGGCGTCTTTCCCCCTTTAGGCCATACCTTGTGGTTTCCAACAATGGGGACATTGTTGGGTTTTGGTTTGGGGGTGTGTTACGCCTTGTACAGTTGTTATTACAGTTTTATAGTGTCCAATTTTTCAATTTTGTCCCTAGTCCATTTTTCAAACTGTATCCAGTATGGGTATGATGCCTCTAGAGTGTGCTTTTGGCGAGTTCCTTGTATGTGCTCTGACCTTGTGACATAGTGTGGTGCTACTTGAGGGTTCACTTGCACCACCATGGGGTCGTCCCACCCGTTGGTGTTAAGTATTGGGGACTCAATGTTCCCGTGTCTTGTTCTTGTTGGAACCTAGGGTTGCAGATTGCGCAGCGGAAGGTTTTAAAATTTTTAATGCAATCATTAAATTAACCCATTTGTACAGTAATAATCAAATGCAATATTAAAGTGAAGATTTTTCATACCTACGTAGGAGGCTCCTTCACTTTGATACGAACTGCTCTTGATTTGAACCATGTGATCTTCCTCACTATCTCCCGGAACTGGTAACAGCTTGTGGGCGCGTCACGATATTCAGGACCTGTATGGAGGAAGAAGAGAAGAACACACACATAAACCAAAACTAGAAGTGCAGCATATGTGGTCTCACCACACCTTAATTGTTTTCTTCTTTTTGTTTGTTTTTTCTTTGCTGTGTGTTTTGTGATCCACGATCACTTCTCTTCTTCTTTTTTTTATTTTATTTCTTTGCTGTGTCTTTTGTGATCCACGATCACTTCTCTTCTACTTTCTTTTATTTTATTGTGTTAATTTCACTGATTCGGTTATCATTATTTTAATTAAATATATATCTCATATATATCAAATAAAATCAAACCAAAATCTTATTTGATTTAAAAAAAAATATCTCATATCTTTTTAAATTAAATATTTATTTTTGAATTCAAACATTTCAAATTCAATTTCAAATATTTAATTTAATAAAATAAAATAATCATATTATCTTATTTTATTCAAAATCAAATATCAACTAACACCCTCCATTTAGTGATTAACAACATAATTAAATAATCTTATTATTTAATTTATTTAATCACCATTATTCATTAATTAAATAATCTCATTATTCAATTAATTCCCGAATAAATACGTGTCACTTTCGTAACACAATTAATTGGACAATCCAATTAATTAACCGTGACCCTTGTTACCTAAATCGATCGGGCTAGCAAGGGAACCTAATGGACCCACAGTATTTTGAGCTCCAATAATCCTTAGAAATTATTAATTAAACTCTTTAATTAATATTTCATGATTATTAACTTCGGTGTTATTCCACTAAAAACCCGAAGCTGCACTCTCTCAACTGTAGACGTTTTTACACAAACCAATAACTCTCGGTGTCCATCGATATAGCTATTACATATGGTATAATCCTCCACAAGTAGTTCATAATTAGAGTTGGGTCATAATGTCCGTTATACCCCTCTAATCATATCTTTCCATTTAGTACCATTGATTCTCTAATGAACAATAAATCCTACATTCCTTACGGAATTAGAAGAGCGCTCATATTGTTCAAGCCCTAAATCAACCCTTAAGGGAACTACCATCTACTTCTCACAAGAAGGAGTGGATTCCACTATTGTGTACAAACCTTCCCAGCCACAAGCCAAACCGTGATCCCAACATACGGAGTATATTGATCGGGAATGCAACTCCGACCTCACCCATGGTATATCAAAGACCACGATCTAACCTGAAGGAGTCGATAAGACACTCAGGATTAAGATCACCCACATATAGCCATCATTAGTTGATATATATGAATCTCATCGTTAAACGGATCTTAGTGAGAGATTCATATAGATCATGGCCCAGTCCTATATGATCACATCATACAAGGTGCCTCCATTCTCATATCTACATATGAATGATCCAGGATAGGATCACCGTACACTACGAAATGGACCGCAGCTGTAGATTAACCACAAATAAAGTACCCTGCTTTATTTGCTATCTACAGACTCTTTAGATTGCTCGTTTCAAACTGAATCCATCTATATATGACACTCATATACTCAGTTCGAAATTACATCCGGCAATCTTGGATGTTAAGTGCACATGTTATATAAAGTATGACACAAAATGAATGAATATACTACTTCTTTTATTTATGTTCAAATTTTATTTACATATTACAAGCTTTAGGGCAAAAACCCCAAAAAACTCCCACTTGCACTAAAGCATGTAAGTCATGTCTCGTAACCCTAGACCTTCTAGGTGACCTTCAAACACTTTAGCCGGTAAGGTCTTTGTAAATGGATCAGCATGATTGTGTTGTGAGGCTATCTTGGTGACGATCACATCTCCTCTCTGCACTATATCTCTAATGAGATGATACTTTCTCTCTATATGCTTCCCTCTTTTGTGGCTTCTTGGTTCTTTGGAATTAGCCATAGCACCACTGTTATCACAATAAAGTGTGATAGGCTTATCCAGATCTGGAACAACTTCCAGATCATTCAAGAACTTACAGAGCCAAACAGCCTCTTTAGCAGCTTCACAAGCGGCTACATATTCGGCTTCCATGGTGGAGTCAGCAATGCAAGATTGCTTTATACTTCTCCACACAATGGCTCCACCACCTAAGGGTGAATACTGATCCAGACGTGGATTTTCTAGAATCCCTGTCTGAGTGAAAATCAGAATCTGTGTATCCTAACGGGATCAAATCCTGTCCGGAATACACTAGCACATAGTTTCTCGTTCTCCGAAGATACTTGAGAATAGTCTTGACAGCAACCCAATGATCTAATCCCGGGTTGGACTGGTACCTGCTGACTACTCCAACTGCATAGCAGATGTCCGGTCTCGTGCATAACATAGCATACATGAGACTACCTACTGCTGATGCATATGGCACACGTCTCATATCCTCAACTTCTTGAGGTGTCTTAGGACACTGTTCCTTAGACAAGTGAACCCCATGTCTAGAAGGTAAATTACCTTTCTTAGAGTTCTGCATCGAAAATCGCATAAGAATCTTATCGATATATGATGCCTGAGACAATGCTATGAGTTTGTTCTTACGATCCCTTATAAGTTGGATCCCTAGAACATAAGTCGCATCTCCCAAATCTTTCATTTGGAATTAGCTAGCCAGCCAGCCCTTTACATCAGACAACACTCCTATATCATTCCCAATGAGTAGAATGTCATCTACGTATAGGACCAAGAAAACTACTTTCTTGTCAATGATGCACTTGTAGACACAAGGCTCATCAATGTTTTGCTCGAAGCCATAGGTTTGGATCACATCATCAAACCTTATGTTCTAAGATCTAGATGCTTGCTTAAGTCCATAAATGGACCTTTGCAACTTGCAAACCTTTTGCTCTTGATCTGGAGACACAAATCCCTCTGGTTGCATCATGTATATGCTCTCGTCAAGATTGCCATTCAAGAATGCAGTCTTGACGTCCATTTGCCAAATTTCATAATCGAAATAGGCAGTAATGGATAAGAGAATCCTAATAGACTTAAATATGGCTACTGGCGAGAAAGTCTCTTCATAATCGACCCCCTCTTTCTGGGTATAACCCTTGGCCACTAGCCTTGCCTTGAAGGTCTCTACCTTCCCGTCTACTCCTCTCTTCCTCTTGTAGATCCACTTACATCCTATGGGTTTTATCCCCATTCAGTAAGTCCACAAGTTCCCAGACTGAGTTAGAGTACATAGACTCCATCTCGAGATTCATGGCTTTAAGCCATTCCTCTTTATCAGGATCTTCCATTGTATTCTTGAATGTCAATGGATCATCCACACTATCAGCAGAGACAAGATCTTGTCCCTTACTTACACCCAAATAGCGTTCAGGCTGTCTTACAACCCTCTCACTATGTCTAGGTGGTAGTGTATCCTGACTAGGAATTATCTAACTTTCAGATGTTAATGGATTAACAACTCTAGTTGACTGAGTACTGGTCTCACCAGGCTCCAACTCATTTAATACAATTTTAGAACGAGGTTTATGATCACTTATATAGTTATCCTCAAGAAACGTTGCATTTGTCGATACAAATACTTTATTATATTCAGGACTATAGAAGTATCCACCTCTGGTCTCCTTGGCACGTGTGCTGGACACCCCCATACGCGGAAATGTCTCAAACTAGCTTTACGACCATTCCACAACTCTAGGGGAGTCTTAGGAACAGATTTGGATGGCACTACATTCAAAATGTATGCCGCTGTTTGTAACGCATATCCCTAGAAGGAATTTGGTAATGATGAGAAACTAATCATAGATCTCACCATTTCCATCAGGGTTCTATTTCTCCTCTCCTGCTACACCATTTTACTGAGGTGTACCAGGAGCTGTGAGTTGGGAAACTATCCCATGCTCGGCCATGAAGTCTTCAAACTCTTGGTCAAGGTACTCACCTCCACGATCTGATCGTAGTGACTTGATAGTCCTACCTAATTGATTCTCAATTTCAGCTAGGAATTCTTTGAACTTTTCAAATGTTTCCGACTTTCGTTGCATTAGGTAGACATACCGTATCTTGAGTAGTCATCTATAAAGGTGACATAATACTCATAGCCGCCCCTAGCTCTAACATTCATCGGTCCGCAGACGTCTGTATGTATGAGTTCTAGTGGCTCTATAGCTCTAAGCCCTTTTCCAGTAAAAGGTCTCTTAGTCATCTTACCTTCTAAATAGGATTCGCAGACAGGTAAGGTGCCAACCTTTAACTCACTTAAAGGTCCACTTTTTACTAGTCTGTCTATCCGGTCAAGGTTGATATGACCAAACCTTAGATGCCAAAGATACGTGTCATTATCTGGAGAAATCTTATGTCATTTAGTTTTAGGTTTTTCAACCTTAAATATTTCGGTGTTAAGCAGTGTAGTATGTATTAACGGTCTTAACACATACAAATTGTTTTCATTAATTCCTGAACAAATATTCAGACCATTCTTTTCAATAATAACAAACTTATTATTAAAAGAAACATAATACAATTGTTCTAACAACTTAGAAACGGAAATCAAATTCCGTGTAAATCCAGGAATATAAAAAACATTGTTCAATAATAAAAACTATTATTATTACAAAATTGCAATCTTATTGCTCCCACTGCTTTGGCCGACACGACATCCCCCGACCCTACACGTATGGAGAAGGCTCCCTCCTCTAGCTGTGTCCAAGAATTAGTCCACTGCAAAGAAGAACAAACATGGTTAGTTGCCCCCGAATCAACAATCCAAGGTGAAGAATCATCTTCCACTAAACAAGATTCAAGAACAAGTAAATCATATTTACCTTTCTTCTTCTTCTTGGCTACCTCCTCCAGGTACTGAGGACAGATCCTCTTCCAGTGCCCGACCTTGTTACAATGGAAACATTTTCCTTTGTTTTGGTCGGTGGAGGTGCCCGTCTTTTTGCTTTGGACCTTCTTGGGTTTGGGCTTACCCTTCGCCTTTCCAGCAGACCTCTTCCTCTTCTTTTTATTGGAGGAAGATGGTTCGGCAACATTTGCCTCACCGGTCTTACTTTTGCTATCCTTGGTCATGGACTCAAAAGTAGCGAGCTCATTGAGCAACTGTGTGAGACTAAACCTTAACTTCTTCATCCCGTAGTTGTTCTTAAACTGATAGAAACTCTTCGGAAGAGTCGTCAGTATGATGCTCACTTGACTGGGTTCATCAATAGCCCTGCCCTGCTATTGACTTCTACCGTATTGAAGTAGGACATCATGCTCAGGACATGTTCCCGAACTGATGTACCTTCCTTCATGCGAGCGAGCGAGCATAGCGGAACGAACAGCTTCGTGTCGTTTTTGCTCGGAGGGCTGCCCGAACATAGCTTGCAATGACTCCATAATTTCGAATGCTGTAGTCATTGCTTCGTGCTTTGTGACAAGCATGTCTGTCATAGAAGCTAACAGATATGTTCGGGCCTTCTCATCAGATGAGACCCATCGCTGGTATGCCTCATGAACAGTTCATGTGGCATTGGCAGTAGGCACCGGAGGACATTCCTCTGTAAGCACAAACTTGAGGTCTTTGGTGACCAGTATTGCATTAATGTTAAGTTTCCATTTTGTGTAGTTATCACCAGTTAACTTATCGTTTGCAAGTATTTGTAATAGTGCAAATGACATGGCTGAAAAAACATAAATTAAAGATTCATTCAGTCATACATTCTAAACATGTGCTAATGTTCAGCATAAAATTAAACATGATGCTTGAAAATGTTTAATGAACAAGAACAACCCTAAAAACAATGTTTCTATGCCACGACAATCCAACATACCACAAGCAAGTGTCGCCTTAGGGTCGGTCAAATTCCTGCATGTTGGATCGAGACCTTCTCAGTCAAAGGATATACCAGAATAACTCTTATGCCAATATCATTCAACCATCGTTTATTAGGTCAGGTTTTTAATTAACCAATTTAATTAAAACCTTGTGAATGTAACCCATCATTTCAGATCTCAAGAGCTTAACTCGAGAATTGCCGCCTTAGGGTCGGTCAATCCCGAAATCCCCTCTGAAATCCTATATGTTAGGAAGTCAACCTTGGTATTGATTCTTATGGAAACCCTCCTTAGGGAAGACGAAAACAAAGCCGTCACGAGGCCCCACTCAAATCTCACGGTGTTGAACTAATGATGGAGACCGCGGGATATAATGTCATATATCCCTCTCCCACTCATTATTTTATATTAAGGGTTTTCTATTAATATTAATGCACCTAGATTAAACTAGATTAAACGGCTAATTTTAATCTAAGCGTCAAGTGCATTAATCACAAATTATTAGAATCCTATTCCAATAATTAATAAACTAAATTGATTTTTAACACTTAAAAAATTTAGTTTATTAGTGATAATTCAAATCTATGTAAACTGTTTACTAAGACTAGAATTATTATTAAATGTGTATTTACCAAGTTTTAACTATTAAAACTAAACACATTATTTAGGTCCAATTATTATTAGGAGTTTAATCAAATTAATCCTAATATATATATATATATATATTAAGGACCCTACTAATCTAAGTATTTAAACCCTTTAATAAAAAGATTAGTAATTAATGAGATTTACCAAGTTTTTACTCCTAAAAACTAATCCCATTAAAAATAGCCAATTATGTGAATAACCCATTTTAATCAAATTAAAAAAAAATTAAACACATAATATAGATGGCTATAATGCATGTATGATATATCAATATATATATATATATGTGTGGGCACAACTAATTTAAATGACATGTATATGCATGGCAATGCTTAATCATTAAATAATTAAAACATACATGAGTTGACCGAGTGTTGTGGATTATTTAACCTAAAAATTGGAATCTAATTACAAAAAATATTTCCAAGGCATCCCTTGGTCTTCTTGTAATTTCCAAGACTTCCAATCTCTTCAGGTCATGCGCACTGGTAGCATCGTTGGTACGCTTGCTCGCAGGTGGTAGGTGCGCGCTGGTAGGCGCACGCTGGACGAGCGCTGGTAGGCTGCGCGCAGGTAGAGGGTTGCGCGCTGGTGGTGCATAGGGTGCAGGTCTGCCTGCGCACGTTGAAGGCATGCGTTGGTCATGCATGCGCGCTGATGCACTGGTCTTTTGCGCGCTGGTGGTAGTCATCGTTTGCATGTGCGCTGGAGGTAGTCATCGTCTGCATGCGCGCTGGACCGATGAGCATTGGTAGCATGCGCACAGCCTTCCAGTGAACAACCAGGTGCGTCTTTTACACTTTTTTTTTTAATAATACAACAGTAAAATAAAAAAAATAAAACATTATACAACCCAGAAACTCTCTAAATCCACAACACCATAAAAAATTACGATCAACCATGTTTTTTAAATTAAACAATTTAATTAAAAAACATCATACACTCATCAAAAAAAATATGTGCCTACACATTCATACATATCAGGAGTAATCGAATTCAATTATACTGTACAAAAATTGGCTCTGATACCAATTTTTGGAACCTAGGGTTACAAATTGCGCAGCGGAAGGTTTTAAAATTTTTAATGCAATCATTAAATTAACCCATTTGTACAGTAATAATCAAATGCAATATTAAAGTGAAGATTTTTCATACCTACGTAGGAGGCTCCTTCACTTTGATACGAAATGCTCCTGATTTGAACCACATGATCTTCCTCACTATCTCCCGGAACTGGTAACAGCTTGTGGGCGCGTCACGATATTCAGGACCTGTATGGAGGAAGAAGAGAAGAACACACACATAAACCAAAACTAGAAGTGCAGCATATGTGGTCTCACCACACCTTAATTTTTTTCTTCTTTTTGTTTGTTTTTTCTTTGCTGTGTGTTTTGTGATCCACGATCACTTCTCTTCTTCTTTTTTTTATTTTATTTCTTTGTTGTGTCTTTTGTGATCCACGATCACTTCTCTTCTACTTTCTTTTATTTTATTGTGTTAATTTCACTGATTCGGTTATCATTATTTTAATTAAATATATATCTCATATATATCAAATAAAATCAAACCAAAATCTTATTTGATTTTAAAAAAAATATCTCATATCTTTTTAAATTAAATATTTATTTTTGAATTCAAACATTTCAAATTCAATTTCAAATATTTAATTTAATAAAATAAAATAATCATATTATCTTATTTTATTCAAAATTAAATATCAACTAACACCCTCCATTTAGTGATTAACAACATAATTAAATAATCTTATTATTTAATTTATTTAATCACCATTATTCATTAATTAAATAATCTCATTATTCAATTAATTCCCGAATAAATACGTGTCACTTTCGTAACACAATTAATTGGACAATCCAATTAATTAACCGTGACCCTTGTTACCTAAATCGATCGGGCTAGCAAAGGGACCTAATGGACCCACAGTATTTTGAGCTCCAATAATCCATAGAAATTATTAATTAAACTCTTTAATTAATATTTCATGATTATTAACTTCGGTGTTATTCCACTAAAAACCCGAAGCTGCACTCTCTCAACTGTAGACGTTTTTACACAAACCAATAACTCTCGGTGTCCATCGATATAGCTATTACATATGGTATAATCCTCCACAAGTAGTTCATAATTAGAGCTGGGTCATAATGTCCGTTATACCCCTCTAATCATATCTTTCCATTAAGTACCATTGATTCTCTAATGAACAATAAATCCTACATTCCTTACGGAATTAGAAGAGCGCTCATATTGTTCAAGCCCTGAATCAACCCTTAAGGGAACTACAATCTACTTCTCACAAGAAGGAGTGGATTCCACTATTGTGTACAAACCTTCCCAGCCACAAGCCAAACCGTAATCCCAACATACAGAGTATATTGATCGGGAATGCAACTCCGACCTCACCCATGGTATATCAAAGACCACGATCTAACCTGAATCAGTCGATAAGACACTCAGGATTAAGATCACCCACATATAGCCATCATTAGTTGATATATATGAATCTCATCGTTAAACGAATCTTAGTGACAGATTCATATAGATCATGGCCCAGTCCTATATGATCACATCATACAAGGTGACTCCATTCTCATATCTACATATGAATGATCCAGGATAGGATCACCGTATACTACGAAATGGACCGCAGCTGTAGATTAACCACAAATAAAGTACCCTGCTTTATTTGCTATCTACGGACTCTTTAGATTGCTCGTTTCAAACTGAATCCATCTATATATGACACTCATATACTCAGTTTGAAATTACATCCGGCAATCTTGGATGTTAAGTGCACATGTTATATAAAGTATGACACAAAATGAATGAATATACTACTTCTTTTATTTATGTTCAAATTTTATTTACATATACAAGCTTTAGGGCAAAAACCCCAACAGTTCTAATAGTGGAGATACCCGTGAGATCACAAACACAAGCATTAAAGTGCATTTTCTGAGTGCATTACTGATTATTCTTCAACACGCCTCTCGTCATTTATGTCATGTGCCATAGGACTTGCATATCATTTGTGAATTGCGTGATGGATGCTTTCATTCCCTTTTTAGATGGTTGTGGAAGTGAAATTAGGGAATGTATGTGTATTGAATTACCTCTATAGCCTAAACACCACATACCATATTGTGTGCTCCAAAGCCAAGTTGAGGCCAAACACTTACTCTTTCATTTGGTACCACATTCAACCATATACCCAATAGCCTAAACACATGCCTACCCTTGTACTAATCAGGTTAGGATGTGAAATTGTAGTGATGAAAGGAGTTAAGCTCTAAATGGTCCAACAGTGGGTAAAATGAAATAATTGTTGAAAATATGCAAGGAAACGGGTAAGAACCGTAGTTGTGTGCCATAAATGCCTAAGAAAGGGAAATTGTAACAACTCAAAATGGAGTACAACATTGTGATTGGGAAATTGTAAAAAGAAAATTAAAAGAGAAATTGTACTTGAAGTGCCATAATAGGGATTGTATTATGCTAAATACGTTCAAACGAAATGCAACATTGAAGGCACAAATGTGGGTTAAATGATTTCCTAGAGGGTTGCGTTTAAGTGATAAAAGAACATGGTGTGGGAGTAGGGATATATTCTAGCATGATTGGTGAGTTTGAACTCCAAATGCCCATATCCTTTGTGTAACCTCATTCAACCCCACAGCCACACTATAACCGGTTGAAAAACCCTATTTGATCCATATAAGTCTAGTTTGGGAATGTCGGTTGAAGCACGATTTTTCACATCCATGGCATGGTGACTCGTTCTTAGGATAGTTCACTGCTTCAATTTTGTGCAGAATCTTCTTTGCATACTTGTTTGTGTGGAACTTAGGACTCTGTGAGGAAAGAAAAGAGAGAATCCATGTGAGTTTTAGAATTGAAGCGAATTATGCTCAAGGTATGGGAATAAGTTGTCCCTAATTCATGAATGCCTTTAGGTGTGAGATTCGTGTTCATACGAGCCTCCCTTGGGTGTCTCCAAATTTATCTTGATCGTGTGCATATGTTTTTCACCTCTCTATCACACCTACTTGTATCATATCACACATTGGACTTATGGCATTGTTGAAGTATTGTTTAGGTGTCTAGAAATTACAATCAGTTGGCGTCTTATTGTTTAGATTATATTTGCTCGAGGACGAGCAAAGGTTTGGTTTAGGGGTGTTTGATCGGGCCAAATATGTAGTATATTTAGGCCCTCAAATCCTTACCTTGTGTTCTATTTTCGTGCGTTTTTGTATCTCTGATGGGTTATTTTATGCGTAATTGTAGGAAATGGTGCAAAGATGGGTTTGGAAGCATGTTGCGGTGATTCCGGTAGAAAAGGAGCGAAAGGAAAGACAAAGGAGTATAAGCAGCTCTATAATGCGGGTCAAGTGCAGGTCAAGTGCGGGTCTCAACCGCACTCCAGCCGCACTCATGCTCATAGCCGGGGTAGGATACAAGTGAAGAGATAAAGTGCGAGTACATTGTGGGTCATCCAACCGCACTCCACCCGCATTGTTGCCAAACTAGAGAAGCTGAAGTTGCAACTGACGTTAAAGTGCGGGTACTGTGCGGGTCATCCAACCGCACTCTACCCGTACTAATGCCAAACTAGAGAAGTTGAAGATGCACCTGACATTAGAGTACGGGTACTGTGCGGGTCACCAAACCGCACTCCACCGGCACTATTACCAAGACCAGAAGAGCAGAATTGCACCTGACATTAGAGTGCGGATACTGTGCGGGTCATCCAACCGCACTCTACCAGCACTGTTGCTCAAGACAGAAGGTAGATTTTGCACTTGACAGTGAAGTACGATTCAAGTGCAATCAAAGTGCGATTCCAAGTGCGGGTCAAGTGCGGGTAATTCAACCACACTCTACCCGCACTATTGCCCAGATCCGAGAACTGAAGATGAAGACAACACATACAGTGCGGGTACAGAGCAGGTACTCCCGCACTCCACCCGCACTCCACGCGCGCCAGATTGATTTTTGAAGTTTAAGTGACCTATTTTTGTTTGTTGTATAAATAGAAAATGATAGAAATGTTTTGAGTAGCCTTAGACTCCGTTTTTCAGAGGTTTTACACACTTAGATCTAGAATCTAGAATCTCTCTCTCTCTCATCCTTACATTCTCTACTCAACTTCAAGGAAGTTAGGAGATTGAAGCCACTTCAAGGAAGGAGATGTTCTCCAAGGGTTCTTTCTCTTTCCTTTCTCTTATTTTCCTAGTTGTAATGAGTAGCTAAATCCCCTCTAAGGGGTTGATGGAGTAGTTAGTGGAATATTGGGCTTGTACATAAACTTGATATTATATTGATATTCATGTCTATCTTTCATTGATCTATTCTTGTTGTGAATGTTTACCATTGATTTCTTGTGTAGATACATCCTCTTTGCAAGATGTCTTTGTTTTATGTATGAGTATTGCATCTAGATCTACATCCTATTTAGTTGTTTAATGCTCTAAAGAATAGACGGAACGTTATGAATTCCGACTCTTAAACCGCAATCTTAATCTAACCTCGATCGAGTTTCTGGCACTATACATCCTAGGTCGGAGCCCGTGAGAGAGTTAGAAGTCATCACTATACATCCTTGGGTGACTGCGTTTAATCGGTTGCGACATTGTTAGGTAGACGAGCTTCATTTCCAGAATCCGATAAACAACCAACACTATACATCCTAGGTTGGTAGTTTACAATGGATTAATCCCTAATAGGTGGTCCGCATTATACATCCTAGGTTGGCCACCGTCTAAGGATAAATAACCGACTCTATATATCCTAGGTCAGTTACCTTGAATAGCCGTGCTATTGACAAGTGTTGATGGTGATTTTTCGTCGTCACTATCAACGAACTTGTATCAAGCGAAAATAAGAACAGATAGGTGTAATACCGCAAGAAAACAATAAATCAAGAGATACGAATACGTGGTAAAAACTCATTTTAACTGGAGAAAAATCCACGGGTTGTTGCTTGAGCAACACAGTCAAATCCACTATCAAAAATTCAATTACAAAGTATTTCTCTCTGACTTATTCTGCTAATTCACACCTGCCTCCATCATGTTTCTTACTGGGGTATTTATACATGTTATTTGCTAGGGTTTATGGTTGTGCTGGGGTTTTGTGTTGTGATACCCGCATTTTGTGTGATTTCCTAGTTCTAATTGAAGTCTGTCTCTTTATGGAATCTATCTTGTTTCCTGTTTTGGCTGAGTCCGAATCTACGACGGATTCCTCGCCCTTTATCTGCGGGAAATCTATTTGCCTTTCAATTGAACTCTGATAGTCGTATCGTTGCTTATTGTGGAGTTGCTTGCTTCTGATTCTGTCCATATGTTTATGAAGTACTTGTCTTCGTTATCTGATCCCGAGAATGCCTGAGTATGCCGAGTATGCCCGAGCATGCCCGAGCCGGTTTCTTCGTCTGTGGTCGGGTTGCTTTACTCTTTGCCGAGTAAATTCCCTTGGGAATTTCTGCCCTTTAACGCTTGATTTTTCTTCGACTTTGCTTACGTGGCCCCTTACCGTAATGACGTTTCCTTAATGATGATTTTTACTTATAACAATACCCCCTTAAATATTTGAACCGAATGCATCCTGCTTACTCGGGATAAATATTTAACTTTTCATGACTTTTTCTCGTTTATCGTCTTCTTCATCAATGTCGGATTTCAAATTCCTCGTTCGCTTCGAAACGTTAATGACGTGTCTTAATTACGCCTGCACGCGTTTGATTCTTTTCTTATTTGAAGATCTTTTAATGGTGACTGACTGTCTCTTCGACGGCTCGGTGCCTCTCTTTACTGCCACCTGTCTTCTTTTGTTTGGCCGTGGTACGTGGCATTTATGAGACGCGACCCTTCTGTTCGTGCCCGTACAGCTCACGTCATGATTCTTATCCCAATCTTTCCCGCTTCTCCTCACTTACCCTTTCTAGGGTTTCGTGTCTTGGGACCGGTGGCATGCTTATATATAGGAGTGTTGCTTCAAAGGGAAAAACCCCTATTCAAGTTTTTACCATTACTTCCCAGATTTCAGCCACCGTTTTCCAGACTTCTGCCATTGTTTCCCAGATTTCTGCCATTGTTTCCCAGATTTCTGCCATTGTTTCCCTGACTGTAATCTTGTCCTGCGAAGATTTATTTCTCTCGGTTTCCAAACCTTTTCTCGACCTTCTCAAAGATCCTGCCGTACCTCTCGTTTCTTCAATCCTTCAAGGTTAGTTCTCATGGATCCCTCTGCTAGACATCGTCTTTTTACTGTTGCTATGATTGCCATTGAACAAGGTGATACTTGTACTGTTGCGGCTGTCCACAGGTTGCTTGGTGATCCAATTCCCGATCAGCCCCGATTTATAGACGCTGACGTCTCCGGACTTAACTTGTCTGGACTGCGTCGTGAAGTTTCACCAGCTTCTTCCAGTTCGTCACAGCCTGAATCCTATCAGCCTGAAACTGATTCCAGTTCTACTTCTGTGGCTTGTGATAATTCTCGGCCGTGGAAAAGAATGGGGAAGAAACAAAGCAATCGCGACATCAACAAAGGTTCCTTTGTTCGGGAAATTCGAGTCGGGCCCCAAAGGGTGGTCGATAAAGACATTGAGGACGAGCACAGGGAGGCTCGTATCGTCTTCTCTCCTGAGAGAGTTTGCGCTTACGACGTTGAGCCAAATGTGGTCGGCCCCGAAGAAGTCATTAAATATATGAACCGTTTTGATTTGGACAGCGACACCATCTCATTAAACCCTGCTAACGGTCGGGCTGCGTGGAACCCTCTGCCCGGTCAAGTGGCGATTTATGGGGCGATGCTTTCTTGCGGGGTGACGCTTCCGCTACAACCCTTCATTACGTGGTTTTTGGTCGAAGCTCAGCTCGCCCCCGCTCAACTAACTCCGAATAGCTATCGGATCTTGATGTGCATGTGGCACATGTGGGATAGGATGGGACGACCACCCCCAACCCCTCGGGAAATTAGTCACTTCTATTCTTTGAGGCCTCTGGGAAAGACTGGGATTTACTTCCTGCTTTCAACTCAGCCCGAGAGTTGGGTCCCCAAGGACGTGATCATAAAGAACAGGGTGATGCCGACCGCTGATGAAAAGATGAAAGGGTTTATTTGGGGCTTCCCCACCTCAAACAAGTTCTGGAAGAATAGTTGGTTCTTTGTGGGTGGAGACTAGGGACGGTCAATTTCTTTTGACATCGAGGGTTCCGAGATGACTCGCCGGGTGCCTCGGTACTTCTGCACACCCCAGTGGAACCACATAACTTCGTCTTTTACGGATGAAGAGCTCAAAAACACGACTCGGGCGGCCTTCCGTCCCGTGGAAAAGAGGGGCAGACCTTACCTCTTCGATGAAAAGAAGATGATAACAGCTCGCCTCTTCCCTCAACTTTCTGCACGCCGGCGTCGCTGTAAGTTCTTTATTTCTTCCTTGCTTTTTAGTTGCTTTATCTGTCTGGCTTTCAGCTTCCTAAAAAAATTTTTTTTTTTTTTTTGTGTACGACATAGATGTAGTGTGCGATGCCCAAGCCCGCCGAATGAAAGGTATTGTGGAGGCGAGCCGGAGGGAAGTTAAACGTCAACAGGATGCGGGGATAGCCCCTCCTCAAGGTGACTCTGATGGGAATTCTTCCGAAGACATTCCCGAGGGGGGTGCAGACGACGTGCCGGATTACATGCCTGAAGAAACTCAGGATCAAGAATTGGCCGCCCACGCAACTGATGAAGGCAATCAAGCAGGTCTTTGGACAAAGGGGAAGGAGAAGGTTGGGGAGTCTTCCGAGCCAACTGCCTTCTCCTGCGGAACTAGATCTCCGCGGCCTGCTGTAGTCGAACCGAATACCACTTCCCCGGATGCGGAAATTGCCAGGGAGCATCCTGACGTGACAGTTCTGGAGATTCTGATTTCTGCCGAACTGGACACTGCACCGTCTGGAAGTGGTGCTGAAATGGGGCGTTTCGATCCGGATTTTGAGGACCCCACAGCGGACCTGAATACTCGTGGGAGGCAACCCGAAAAAAGAAAAGCCTCGTTCTCCCCTGGTCGTCCGGCCCCCAAGATCCCTCGAGTAGTTGCTTTCGACGAGTCATCCTCGGATGAGGAGGGGGTAGCAGAGGCTGCTGAGAATGAGAGATCAATAGAGAATTCTCCTCCATGAGATCAGATGAGGGACGAGCCTGGCATCCCCCTTAGTTCCCCTCAGGCAGTACCTACTGTTAGGTTCCCCGAGGCTAATCTTGGCAGCCCTGACCCTTCGACCCAGTCTAGCGTACCTACCCCCGAGGCCATGTTGAAGGCTATGGCTTCGGGCCAAGCATATATAGGGGAGGATCGTTGGAGTGATCTCAGGGTCGGTTCGTTATCTGATCGGCTCTGCCATTTCTTCAACAGCGCTTCTTATGTGAGCAACTCTTGAGACTTTCATATTTATCTCCTTTATTGCTTACTTCATTTTTGTCACTTGTTATTGGCTCGTTGCAGATGGTAGCCGAGATGACTGAAGTCTGCCAGACTAGTGATGGTCAGACGGAAAAAATAAGGAGGCTTGAAGCTCAGTTGAAGGAGAGTGAAGGTCGCCGTGCTCGGGCCGAACTGGCTTGTCAGGAAGGGGCCAGGTCGGGTCAGGTGCTTCTGGACCAGTGCTTAGCGCGTCAACTCGAGGCTGAACAGAAGGCATCTTTCGCTTCTGAAGAGGCCCAAACTTTAAAAAACCAGTTGTTATCTACTCATGAGGCTCTACTCCAGGCCGAGCAGACAGCTGAAGATGCCAAGTCCTCCTACGAGCGCCGGATTCAGGACTTGGAACGTCAAGCCTTGACGATCAAGTCCCTGTCGAAGGAAGCTAGGCTGGAGTTAGAAATTAAGGGGGTCGATCGCTTCAAAAGATCTCCAGCCTATGATGCTTTACTTCTCCGGGAATTTCAGAGGGGAATGGTCTCGGCCGGAGAGTTTTTCAAGAAGAAGAACAGAGAAACCGATCGGGCCAGGGCCAACTGGAATCTCTCGGTCAGAAAGCATGTGGATGCCTCTCTGGAATCCCTCCAGCTCCAGATGAAGACGTGGTGAGCATATTGCAGAAGTAAGGGAAAAGAGCCACACCTCATGCACCTGGAAGTTCCCACTGCTGATTCCTTCTCAACTTTCCACGCTTGTGGGAAAGTGGGGATCGACGGTGAGGCTTCTGACGTTGGGCCCGTTCCCGGGGTGGATTATAGCATTTGGATAGATGATGACGCCCCAGAAGATGTGATTGTCTGGCCTTCTGATGATAGTCTCCTGAACGAGTACGTGATGGAACCGGACCCGAGCATTGGTGGAAGTAGTTCTCAACCGCCGGCATCTTCTTGATTAATTTTCTTCTTTTTTGTAACAACCGTTGTATATTCTTTCGCTCATATATAAGAAATCTATTCACTATTCTGCCTGGTCCAGTTCCCTGCATGATAAACGTATAAACAAAAGAAAAACAAATGAAGCATAATTTGTTCGGTCACCTATACTCGGCTCGTAGATCTTAAGAATTTTTGGGACTCTTAATTTCAACCAAGTGCTTGGTGACCACCAAATTTAACCGAGTATCTTGTTCAACTGGCAACTCATTTATTAGGCCGAGTATCTCATTAAACTGGCCGTTGATTCATTGGACCAAGTATCTTATTTAACTGGCAATTTTTTCTTTTGAAGTCGAGTATCTTATTTAACTGACAACTTTTTAAAGCCGAGTATCTTATTTAACTGGCAATTAATTTCTCCGATCTTGTGAAGATCGTTTTACCCTAACGTTTCGTCGAGGCTCACCACAACTATACGTCAAGGTCCTTACACAAGTCACCTAGGACGTCTCCCAGTTTTGTCTGTGCAAGGTTTCGTCGAATCGTTGGTGGTTATGTTGACCAGCCAACACGACTGCGCATCTCACCAGTCTTCCTGGCGGCGCTCCGAGCAGTTTTCCAGTTATCCTGGTGCCTCGGTTTTGCCTTTTGGTTAAGAAGTGCGTTTGCACTGCTTAAACCAGGCGGGCGCGCTATTCCAGCTTCTCAGCCCTTCAAGAACTACTTGTTCGCTCTCCCGTGGCCTCGTAGCGCATGATTATTTTTGAACGAGATTTGCTCGGACCGGTTTGTTTTAGGTGACTAAATTTAGTCTGCTTGTTCTCGGACGAAGTGGCCACTGTTGTTTTTGCTTTATTTGAACATTCTTTATCGTGGATTTCATCGTCTTCAATGAATAACTTCTTTATTAGCAAACGGAATTTATTAGATAACAATAAGAATTAGAAACCTCTTAACTTGACTATAAGTTAAAGCAAAGCTAAAATAACGTTAAACATGAGTGAGTTTGTCAGGGGTAGAAAATCTTGAGATACTGAGCGTTGCATGGTCGGGGTACTAAGCTGCCTTCTGGGTGAGCTATCAGGTAGGCTCCATGCCCTGCAACTCCCTTGATGATATACGGGCCTTCCCATTTGTCGGCGAGAGATCCTGCCGACTTGTCCTTAGTGTTCGGGGATACCCTTCTTAGCACCAAATCTCCGAGCTGGAATCTACGCACACGAACATGGGAATTATAGTACCTTGCAGCCCTTTGCTGATACGCTGCGTTTCTCACTTGAGCTGCGTCCCTGATTTCTTCAAGCTCGTCTAAGTTCTGCTGCAACATGTTGACGTTGTGCTCGGGGCTATATAGTTGCACCCTGGGTGACGTAAAGGTTGTTTCCGTCGGGATTACGGCCTCTGTTCCAAATGCTAGTGCAAAAGGGGTCTCCCCTGTGGATGACCTGACAGCCGTTCGGTATGCCCATAACACCTCTAATAGTTTGTCTGCCCAACTGCCTTTCTTTGATTCCAGCTTTGCTTTCAGTGTGTGCTTGATCATCTTGTTCACAGCTTCAGTTTGGCCATTGGTTTGAGGATGTGCAGGTGACGCATAATAGTTTGCAATCTTGTACTCCTCGCACATTTCCCTGAACTTGCTGTTGTCGAACTTAGTTCCGTTATCCGTTATAATGATGCTCGGGATTCCGAACCTATATATGATGTTCTTCTTGACAAAGCTAGTGGTGTTCGCCTCCGTGATGTGCACCAATGCCTCTGCTTCTGCCCAATTGGTAAAGTAGTCTACTGCCACAATTGCGTACTTTGTTCCTCCCCTTGTTCCTGTGGGCATTGGACCAATCAGGTCGAGGCCCCACATGGCAAAAGGCCAAGGGGAAGTTAAGCTTCTGAGTAACTCCGGGGGTTGCCGAATGTCGTTTGCTATCCTTTGACATGTCTTGCAACTTTCCGTGAATCGCTGCGCTTCGGCAAATAAAGTCGGCCAATAAAAACCCTGCCGAAGTACCTTGTGTGCTAGGCTCTTACCCCCAGTGTGGTTTCCACACACCCCACTGTGAACATCTTTCAGAATCTTGTAGGTTTCTTCTCCGGCAACACATCTTTGTAACACCTTTAAGAACCCTCTTCTGTATAGTTCTCCCCTTAGAATCGTGTACCGAGTTGACCTGTACTTGACGCGTTTTGCCTCCACAGCATCCTCCGATAATATGTTTCTCTCCAGATATTCTCTAAGCTGGGTCGTCCAATCACTTGGACCTAGCCGGATTTCTGACACCATGACCTCTTCAGATTCTGCCGTACTTGGTTTGGTCAGGTGCGCCACTGGTATTGCTTTCGACCTAATACTCATGGTGGCTGAGGCTAATTTAGACAAAGCATCTGCTTTTTCGTTCTCCTCCCGAGGGATTTGAAGGATCCTGTACGCCTTAAACTTTTTAAGCAAGCTCTTTGCAATGTCTAAGTAAGCTATCATATGCTCCTCCCTCGCCTGGTATTCATCCAGCACCTGGTTAACTACAACCTGGGAATCGCTGTATACCGCCAACTCATCTGCCCCCAATGCTATGCAAACTCTCAAACCAGCCAACAAAGCTTCATACTCTGCTTGGTTATTAGTTGCTTTGAAGTCGAATCTCATGGCGCATTCCACAGCATCTCCTTCTGGTGTTGTTATGACTATTCCTGCCCCACTGCCATGAGTATTTGACGATCCATCCACATGCAACTTCCATTGGAACTTACTTGTTCACCTTCTATCATCCTTTGCACTTCCATATCTGGCTCGGTGAACTCTGCTATGAAATCGGACACTGCTTGTCCCTTAACTGCAACTTTTGGGGTATATTTGATGTCGAATTCACTCAGCTCAACTGCCCATTTAGTCAATCTTCCCGACAGTTCTGGTTTTTGCAGGATGAGTTTTAGCGGGCAGTCGGTGTACACCTCTATTGCATGCGCTTGGAAGTACGGCCTTAGTTTTCTGGCTGCCGCGACCAGGGCGAGTGCGACCTTTTCGGCCGGTGAGTATCTAGTTTCTGCTGGAAGCAGTGCCTTGCTGGTGTAATATACCAGTTTTTGCACTCCTTCCTCCATTCGAATCAACACCGAACTTGTCGCTACCTCTATGACTGAGAGGTACAAGTACAATGTTTCCCCGACCACCGGCTTTTAGAGGATGGGTGCTCGCCCTAAATACTCTTTCAATTTCTGAAAAGCAGCTTCGCATTCTTCACTCCATTCAAGGCCTTTTCCTTTCTTTATTGCCCTGAAGAATGGGGCGCATTTGTCTGTCGACTTCGCTATGAATCGGTTAAGTGACGCAAGACATCCCGTTAGCCTCTGTACATCCCTCTGCGTCCTTGGCGAAGCCATATCTTCCAACGCTTTGATCTTCTTAGGGTTCACCTCAATCCCTCTTTGATGCACCTGAAAACCAAGAAATCTCCCTGATGGCACTCCGAACACACACTTGCTCGGGTTAAGCTTCATTTTATATCTCCTCAGCACTTTGAAGGTCTCCCTTAAGTCTTCTGAATGCTTCTCCGCTGTGACACTCTTGGTCAACATATCATCCACATAAACTTCCATGTTCCTCCCGATTTGCCGGGCAAAGATCCTGTTTACCAATCTCTGGTAGGTTGCCCCAGCGTTTTTCAAGCCGAAAGGCATCACCTTATAGCAGTACAAACCCTGATCTGTGGTGAAGGCTGTCTTTTCTTCATCTGCTTTATTCATTCTGATCTGATTGTATCCTGAGTAAGCATCCATGAAGCTCAACAATTCGTGCCCAGCTGTTGCATCCACCAGTTGATCTATTCTCGGCAATGGGAAGCTATCTTTCGGGCAGGCCTTATTCAAATCGGTGAAGTCTACACACATTCTCCACTGATTATTTTTCTTCTTAACCAGCACCACATTGGCCACCCATTCTGGGTATTTGACTTCCCTTATCGATCCTGCAGAAAGCAACTTGCCTACTTCATCCTTAATGGCCACACTCCTCTCTGGATTGAACAGCCGTCTCTTTTGCACTACCGGGCGGAACTCTGGATTGATGGAGAGGCAATGTGATATCACTTTTGGATCTATCCCGGGCATATCTTCGTGGCTCCAAGCAAAAACATCCTTGTAATCCCTTAGTAGTGAGACAAGTCGGGCTTTTATACATTCACTCAAATTTGCCCCGACTTTCACCGTCCTGCCTGGATCTTCTGGGTCTAATGCCACCTCTTCTGTCGGCTCATCTTTCTTAGCTTCGGGCTCCTCTCTGGGATCCAACTCAAAATCCTTCGGTACTTCTGATTCTTCAGTCTCATCGGTTATCAGCTTGGTTGTCACATCATATACCTGGTTCACTTCCCTGTCCTTGTATACTGACAAATTTGCCCTTCGAGCCATTTCTTGCGATCCTTTGACCATTCCAACTCCAAACTCCGTTGGGAACTTCATCATTAAAGCATAAGCCATTTCTTCTGGGTTTATGGTTGTGCTAGGGTTTTGTGTTGTGATACCCGCATTTTGTGTGATTTCCTAGTTCTAATTGAAGTCTGTCTCTTTATGGAATCTATCTTGTTTCCTGTTTTGGCTGAGTCCGAATCTACGTCGGATTCCTCGCCCTTTATCTGCGGGAAATCTATTTGCCTTTCAATTGAACTCTGATAGTCGTATCGTTGCTTATTGTGGAGTTGCTTGCTTCTGATTATGTCCATATGTTTATGAAGTACTTGTCTTCGTTATCTGATCCCGAGTATGCCTGAGTATGCCGATTATGCCCGAGCATGCCCGAGCCGGTTTCTTCGTCTGTGGTCGGGTTGCTTTACTCTTTGCCGAGTAAATTCCCTTGGGAATTTCTGCCCTTTAACGCTTGACTTTTCTTCGACTTTGCTTACGTGGCCCCTTACCGTAATGAAGTTTCCTTAATGATGATTTTTACTTATAACAACAAGTTTGTTGCGTTGCCCAGTATTTACTTTCGTATCCATTAACTCCTTAGTTTCCATCATCTATATATATCCTTTATCCCATTTTCCCCCAACTAGTGTGCATAATTAATTTAGTGTTATCATAGTGTAATTCACCATCTACATCTTCACCATTTTATGTTTCGTTATTATATATGTATACTTTAACAATAACTAATTTTAGCTAGCTCCGCTCCCTGTGGACGACACCCCACTTGCCACCATATTTGTGTTTTCAAACTAATTTAGGCTTCGTGAGGTTTTAACAAATATTGTTGACGGATTGATCTTTTAAAACGACACTAGAAAAAACGTCCTGTTAGTACTCCTCCCGGGACAATCACGATATCAACTACACTAAGTCGGGCACAATAGAGGGTGGATCACTGAATCTCCACCTAGGTACCATAATTCATCCGAGAGCAAGCACTTATGGAATCTAAATTATATCGAAGATCCTACTTCAGATTAAGGCGAGTTTCAACCTAGAGTGTAATAAACTACACATGCATGAAGTTAAGGAAAAATAAAAAGTTCTCATTACTAAAACTGGGGAGCCCATCCCCCGATCACGGGCTACAAGGAGATAAAATTGACTGGGTACAGCTGGGTCAGGGATCAAACTGGATCACTCATCCTCCTGCTCCTGATTGGCCGTTTTCTCTCCAGCTCCGCCAGTTAGAGCTTCTCCCTCTTCAGCACCAGACAGAACCCCGCTTGCTTCTTGGGTACCCACTGTAACCAGAAGCTCCACCTGGGATAGATCGCCCCGAAATTCTCCTGCTGTTGCTTGGTATTGTCCTGCTGCTGCCTGGTCCGAATCTCCTCCAACTTCCTTGATCAAAGCAGCCTGGCCTTCTTCTACCTGGGCAAGGTCAAAAGATGAGATAGGCGGGGCAGATTCTCCATCATCAGTAGCAGGCTGATCCCCTATCTCCTTGACGAACTCTGACAGAGGAGCATAAGTGGCAGGAATCCCTCCTTCAGCCTGAGCCACCCCAGCCTCAGGAGCCTTCAAACTGGGAGTTGCTCCAGCATTTCTTGGTGGAAGAAGGGAGATAGAACTCTGGTCTGCACCTCCTACCACTCCACTGGCTCCAGCAACCTGGGAGGGTCTAGCCATATCAGAAGGCACTGCCCCCGCCAATTCAGCAGCATTTGCCATAATCTCCTCCCAGTTCCATCCAGCGATGGCACTCAAATCAAATGAAGGAGGGAAAACAAGGGCCACCTGGTAGCCGGTAAAAAAGTAACCATCCCCGAAGGCGGTGTCTACTTGAGCATCCAGATCAGCCACGCTACCGAGAAGGGATTGAACATCTTTCTCCAGCTCTGTTACTCTTCCCGTAGCAACATCCCTCTCCTCCTTGCGGTGAAGGGACCTAAGCCTCTTAGTATCCAAAGCATGCTGCATCCTCTTCCTTTCAACCTTCACCTCATCCGCCTTCTTCTGAGCATTATCCAAAGATTGGTTCAAAGCTTCCATTCCACTAGCAGCCTTAGCAAGCTCCTCCTTAGACTTCTCTAGCTCGGCAGTAGCACCTCTAACTTGCTCCAAGAGGGAGCCGACCTGCTAGCTCATGGCCACGTTGAACTTAAAAGCCTGACAAGAACAAAGCACTAGTCAGGATATCTCTCACGCTTAATCGGGATAGAAGACTAAAACGAGACAACTTACCTCAGCCAGAAGAACAGATTCCCTTCTAATTAGCAGCTCGGTAGGTATGGCGGTCATGACCCCCAAGCTCCCACATGGGCAGGAGGCAACGAAATGGGCTAAGACTTCATCCTAACTGTTGTCCTTCGACTTGGATCGTGACCTATCCTGAGGTACCACCCGTCTCGCCATAGCAGGGTCTGAATTTTTCTCGACCGGTTTAGATTGACCAGTTGCCATAACGGGAGAAGCAGAAGGAGCTGAGGCACCAGCATCAGTAGCACTGGCAACATTGACTGGTCCGATGGGTGACATATCCTGCACTCGACCAGAAGCACCTCGATACCTCCCCACTCTAGCTGTAAAGGCCTCCAATGATCAAGCCAAAACAAGGGGAGGGGGAGCTGGAGATCTAGTTACCCCAACCGGGACCCTACCAGATCTACCAGATATGTCAAATCCTGTATTGAGATCAGAGCTAGCAGGAAGCTTGGCAGGGGAGGTTGGAGGAGAATCAACGACGTCCCTAGCTTGGTTGAGCTCCACCTCAGGGACCGGTGGAGGTACTGCTAAAACTACCAAGACAGCACAAGTTAATATCAGCAGAATTAATAAAACAGTACATTGAAATTAAAATCAGAAAGGTGTTTACTGGGAAGTGCGTTGAAAATTTAGAGGTGATATTCCACCCTCCCTACATCGAAAGCATCAGAGGTAGGATACTTCAGGTTGATATAATTCCGGGCCATGATGGCCTTCAAGATCTTTTCTGACTCGGCGGAGAGCTTACCCTTCTCCAATGGGGGTTTCCCGCTAACGCAGGTAGGAACCCTGTACTCAGTTCCTTCGATATGAACCGAGCTGCCCCATTCGCCCTTGATGACAACCCATTCCTCCCTCCAAGAGGTATCCTTCTTTGTGGCCCCTGGTACCATAAATTTCAAGTTGTTCTTTGCCCGAGCACAGAACTGCCCCTTCGGACCCGGGGCGTTGGCAGCAATCTGAAATACATATCCAAGCTCGTCAGGCCCCGGTTCCCGATCGATGTTATCCCTTTCACACTATTCCCTCTATAGTACCAGAAACCCCACCAGGTGCCTCCAAAACCCTAGTGTCAGCTGAAGAGGGGCAAGCTGCAAGGCGTATAGCGCCCTACGCAAGGTAGGGTGAAGAGGTAGCCTGACTCCACTGTCGAAAGCCGCCATATGAATCGGAAGCTCACCAGGAGTGGGAGAATACATATCATACCCAAGGGGGTATGGTAATCAAGATATCCTTAGGGATCTTAAAATCCCTCCGCAAGTGCTTCACAGTGTCCAAAGTGCTGGTAGAATCAGGGATGCACTTATACTCATAAGGAAGGGTGAGTATCCTCCCCATGGTGTCTGTAACCTCGCCAGCCCTGTCTTCGACTACCCTGACGGCGGCTCCAGTTTCTTAGCTTAATTCCCAGTCAACATCTACCGGGGTAGTGGGATCGTTCGAGAAACAAGTTCCGATGGCAGTTGTCCTGTTGGAACGACGGCATTAGAAGACAGGAGCATCGTCATAAGGAAGGGTGAGTACCCAGCTTTATTTGTTATCTATGGACTCTTTAGATTGCACGTCTCTTGTTGTATCCATCCGTATATGACACTCATATACACAGTTCGAGATTACATCCGGCAATCTAGGATGTTAATATATGCACAAGTTATAAAATAAACAACACAACAAGAATGAATTGAACTTTTCTTTTTATTTATTTCATAAATCCATTTACAAAATACATCTTTAGAGCATAAACCCCAACAATACCAACTTAGGACCGGCACGACGATAACTTGCACGCCTAGCACCCCGTAAGTACCTCGACATCAATCAAGGCATCTGGTACCTCGATACCTACCTTGGTACTGCCTCGACTTCCACCTGATACCTAGTATCTCGATGTATATCTGGAGCCCCTCCAAGACAAGTACCATACCTGCCAGGCAATACGAAGATGATCATCACCCCTCTATCAAGAAATAGAACAAGCTCCACCCCATCGAGATTGGAGTGATATATCAGCACCTCGTTCCGCTAATGTTCAGAGTCAGAATTTCCCTCCAAGCTCCACGAAGAAGGAAAGTTGACTCCATCGCCATTATAAAGCGCCATTAATGAGACCAAATGGTTAACCTAATCAGAATTTGAATTCGACAGTAATTAACGGCATCAAATCCCGCTCCTTCAGCCCCACTCAATGCTTTTCAACGCTTAAAATAGGACTCTTAATAATTCTCATGAATAGGACCAGATTTTGAGGGGATCTTGGGAGAACTATATATACAGCTCCGAAAGGTAAGGGTGAGGGGGATTTTTTGAGTTCCAGGGAAGAGAGAGATTTTTTTCATCACCAGAACAGAGAGATTATTTCCGGTAGAATTCCCTTTTGAAATTCTCTGAAGCCAGTGAGAGTCCATTGACGATCATCAGAAGGAAATATCCACTTATCGATGTAAATGGAGGTTCTGCCTTCATCCAGTGCAAGAGTTGTAAGAACCTCAGTTTTATGATTGGCTTATTTCATGACAAATCACATTGGGGATGTTTGTAATGGGTAGCATAGGTTCTCCATGTGCGGTGTTCTCGAAGACATGCTTCCGGTCATCTTAAAGATCTTCAAGAGAGGTAGTTCACTTGTTCTTAACTCTTGAAGAGATTTAGTTACACACACTCACTTCTCATGCATTTGTATTGACATGCATTGATTGTTGCACACTCACACACTTACGTGCATTTGTATTGTTATACATTTGTTTCATGATTGCTCATGTGTGCATTCTTTCATACTCCACACTTGCACATATTGTACATTAATTAGTGTGTTGAGTCTACCTGGAAAAGAGAGTTTCTTCTCTTACCGCGGCCTAGACCGCTTGGCAGGCGCTGCTTGCACCGCAGCATATAGAGCGGTATACATCAGTTGGCACATGCTGCCTTGACCGCGTCCTGCACACATGTACGCCCAGCGGTCCCTGAAGCGGTAGACTTCAGTAGGCCCATGCTGCCTGGACTGCGACCTGTGCACTTGCACGCACAGCGGTCCCAACCGCGGTGCTGTCCAGACGGTGCACTGCTGTATGTACCACGGTCTGGACACTTACCCGAGCCGCGGTCTAGCAAGCGGTATTGACGGGATTTTATTTCTCAAACCCAAAACGACGCAGTTTTGTCTAGGGTTTCTATATATATGTTCTCTTCTTCCCCAACTCGTTCTAGAGCTTCATGAACCCATTTTTATGAGAGAGAACAACCCTTAGAGAGAGAAAGCTTCAAGCTTTGTTCCTTGACTCTCCAAACCCAAAACCCATCACCTTCATGCATTCCTAAGCATCTTTAAGGCATGGGTCTTCATCATTAGTTGACTTGGTAAGTTGAACAAAAACCCCATATTTATCATTTGTTCATACTTTCCAAGATTGTGTTTTTATTGCATTTATTAGTTGATTAAATGCTAGGACTCTATTTAATGCATATATTTAAGAGTTCCTTTGTATGATTGGGTTTGTATTGTGATAGCTTGCATTTAGGACATATTTGCCCTCTAGCTAATTAGGACTCATTGATTGCATTTGTTAATTGCATTTATTGTCCTTGCCATGATTAATGACAACATATGTTGATATGGCTTTGTTTGATGACTAGAGTTTAGACTTGCACATCTATATCTAGTTAGGTCTTTATGAGCATTCATATAGACATTGATATCTAGGATTTGTACTTAGTGTCATCTTAAATCCCTAGATAAGCATTTAGTGTTGCCTAGCATTATTTGTATTTTGAGTATTCATATATTCACTTAGGTTGTTAATCTCTTCTTGAGAGTTAAGTCTTGTGACTACAAGGTGTAGTGCACAAGCAAGTGAAGTCTTGCAACCAAGGTGTGGTTGGCAAGCAAAGTGATCAAGGATTCACTATAAAGGCCCGTTGGGTAGTAATTGTGGGTTAGTGACCGAGAATGGTGTGACTAGAGGTCAACCTAGGTTGTAAACATCATTACAATAGTGGATTTGAGGATCGTGTGTGGCTAGAAGGATAGCCCGTGGTTTTTCCCTTGTTGAAGAATTTCCACGTAAAAATCAAGTGTTATTTATATTCCGCACTTTTACTTTGATTTTGTATGTTTGTTTATGTTAGGTTATATTATTAATATTGACTAATCGAAAAATTGGTAATAATCGATTAACAACCCATTCACCCCCCCTCTAGGTTGTTAGACACACGCTTAGAGTGTATTTTCAAGAGTGAAGAGGGATTTAAGTTTGAGGAGAGTCTGAATTTTAAAGATAATATTGACACCCTTTTTTAAATAAACAGTGTTATTTCATATCTCATTGATCCTTCTTATCCTTCTCCTTATTTACATCCATCTACATTACGAGAAAGGATCTCGGTACCGAAGGTACCTATCCCTCTACTGGATACCGGTAGTGGGTGAGGGTGCTAACCGAGATTTCGCTCCCTAAGTGATTTTTCCGTTAACAAAAGTGAAGGGTCTGATTAGAACTGAAAGTGAAGGGTCTGATTAGATTTGAAAATAAAATCTTGGGCTTGCTCATGAGTCTCTTTCTCTACGCTCATGGAAAATTTAAAAACAAAAAAGAATGCTTTTTGTGAATTGGATTCGTGAAAAATTTTGAAACTGGAGTGGTGGCTGGTGATGAACTGGTGTGTTGGGTGTGTGGTGGTGGTTTGTTTGCTGTGATTTGTGATTCCGGGGATTTGATAGGCTGATGGGTAGATGGGTTGAATGATTTATTTATTTTTAAATTGTTTTATTTATAAATCTAATTACATCATTACCCTTGGTAAAATAGTTTCCAGAAGCTCGCCAGGTAAGTTTACGATTTTACCCTCTTAGATTGGACGAAATCTTTATAAACCCTAATGGAATTGGACGGTAGGGACCAAAATACGGATTTATGGAAACGACAAGAACCTTTCAACATAATACTGAAAACCGGAGGACTAGTTTGTGTAATAGGTCAAACAAGAGGGACTAAAATGAAATTCACCCTTTTATATATATTTATCCTATCAATAATCATCACAGGTCAAAATTAGATATCTTTAATATGGGTGATGATTATTAAAATATTTATTTTTAAAAAGTAAAAGAATTTATATATGAAGGTATTTTAGTAATAAAAATATTTACTAAAATATGGGTGGAGTGACAACTTTTTAGTTTTTAGGGTGGAACCTTCACTAAATTCGAAACACAACTGATATTTTTTGGCTCGAAAATTTAATAATATTTTTTAATGAGTGAGTTTTAAGACTATCACTAATTTAATAACTTAAATTTTAATAGCATAAAAGTGTGGATCTGACCTTTAAAACACACTCATAAAAATAAGTCTTGTATTTTTTTCCGTGATTTATTTTCGTGTTTCTGAGACTTATTTTGGTATTTCTTAGACTTATTTTGTAATTTTCGAGATTTATTTTGCAGTTTCCAAGATTTATTAGGTATATTTACAATTTTCAAACTTATTGAGCAAAAATAAAATTTTCCTTATTTTTGTTTATTCATCTTCTTCATCAACCTCCATTAGATGCTGGAGGTTGAACGAAAAGACTTCCAACTTCCAATTTAACCTCCATTGGAGGTCTATTCCATCTCCATTGATGGGGGACCTCTATTAGTCCTCCATCAATGGAGGTTTTTGAAAGAAAAAAAAAACCCTAAAAATGGCAAAAACATAATAAAAGAAGGAAATGAATGTATTTTTCTTAATTTGTACCATTAAAACTTACCTTATTAAACTAGTGTTACTTTTAAAAGTCCACATTAAAAGAGTGTTATTTCTCTCTATTTCCATTTTTTTTATGAAAAACCAACATAACACTGATTTTAGTTAATGGGTTTGCCAAATTCCAATGTTAAATAGTAAAATTATTTAGAGGTAATTACCCCGGTGGTCATCCATTTGATCAGACACCATCAAACTAAATATTATATGAGAAATTTGGTTTTAAATGACCATTTTAGATATAAAAAAAGAGTGTGATATAAATAGCCATTCTGCAAGAAAATTACATTAATAGCCACCCATTTGACTAAAAATATAAAAACAACTATTAAATATTCTTGACGAAAATGAATTTCTTTGCAAAGAAATTCATTCGCCTTGGAAAGTGAATTAACCGATCACCCCTGATCATTTAGTCCCGTCTGCAGCTGTTTTTTATTCCGTTTTCATTTTTGTTTTTCAAAAACAATTTCGAATTAGCGTTCGTTAACAGTTTTTCATTTTATTTTCAAAAAAAAAATGAAAAACAAAATTAGTGTAAACAGGGAAATATTTGAAAAACACAAAAAACTTGTTTTTCGTTTTTGTTTTTGTTTTTCACCTTTTTTTTATTTTTCTCCTTCTTCTTGGACGATCTCGTCATTGTTCTTCATCTACTTCTCTCCTTCTGCTGCTTCTTCTTCTTTCAGACTTCTTCTTCTACTTGGAGCACCCGACGCCGGAGGACCACTGATCTCCTCTTCATCGCCGATCTGCTCTTCTTCACACCAGAGGACCACCGATCTGCTCTTCACCGCCGATCTGCCCTTCTTCATGCCGGAGGACCACCGATCTGCTCCTCCTCATCTTCTTTTTCTTCTTCTTTTTTCATATCTTTTGGTTTGGTTTTCTCAGATTCATATCTTTTAGTTCGTTTTCTCAGATGTTTGATTCCATGGATTTTTTTTAAACAATTGATTCCATGGATTGAATGGAAAATTTAACAAGGATGTTCCAATGGCAAATTAAACTAGGATGTTTGATTTCGAGACAATGGATCGAATCTCAGGATTGCCTCCTCTTTTCATCTAAAATTGTTCTTCTTTTTCAAATGAGAAATTTCACTTATTTATGATGTGTTTCTCGTGATTTGTGAAGGATTCCCAGATGGAATTGGAATCTGAATCTGAGAAAAGATCAAGCTCAGAAGGAAGGTATGTACGATTTTGTAGGAAGCGGGAATAGTTTTGGAAGCTGATTTGGACTAGATTTATGGGTTCTGGTCTGAGAAAATTGACGGGATAGAAAATAAGAATGTTCATTTTTCTTTGAATTGTTTACAAGTTTTCAAAAATTTTATGAAAGTGAATCTGGGTATGGTGGTTTTAGTTCTATTGTTGATTGGTTTGAGAAGATTCAGATTGGATCTTTAGTTATGTTCTTCATTTTTCATTTGTCTTTGAATTTGATTGTTGATTGTTGATTGGTAATTGTGTAGGCCATATCGGCGAAAAAAATTTAATGTTAATTCTTTCTTTGAATGTATTTTTTATTTAATAATTTTTTTTTGATTTAGTTGATAATTATTTGGGATGAACTATTATCGAATTTTGAAAATTTTCTATTAACCTACCAGACGCGTTTTTAATGTTTATATTTTCAGAATACTGTTTTCCGCATATACTACCAGACGCGTTTTTGGATTTCAAAATTAAAACCAAAAACACTGTTTTCGTTTTCGTTTTCATTTCATTTTCTTTTCGAAAAACAATCAACGAAAAATGCTTACAGGACAGACCCTTATATATGCAAAAGTGTACTAGAAAGTGAATTAATTCAGATTTAATAATTGTTTTATATATTTTATTTTATTTAATTAATTTTTAGATTTATACAATTAAAGTAACATTTTATTTTTATTTTTATTTATTTAATTTATATATAAAATTAACTTTTTATCTCTACTCTAAAAAGATAGACCAATCATGAAGCTAGTATTTATCATCTTATGACCATTTTGACAACGTTTAACCAAATAGGTGGACACTAAGAGGTCGTTTGTTTTTTCCAATTAAAACTTAATGGATCTGAATCATAATTATTAAGTTGTTTTGTTTGTTTTTTAAGTGGTCAAACAACTTTAAAATACTAAAAAACAACTTAAAATAGAAAGTAAAAATTCCTGACTTTTTGCTTAATTGCAAATCACTGAATTGCATTAAATGCAATCCAAAATCTTTTCTTCTGATACTATCTCCATATATAGCATATTTCCAATTTCATCATAATTATATATGGTATAGAAATCTTTATTTTATTATATTACTTATTTTAAATAGCTTTAAAAATAAAAAAGAACTCTAATCACTTCTCATATTGGTGTTTAATATCAATATTTTATTATGATATTAGGATGATGTATTTATATATTATTTTTTAGAGTGTTTTACATGATTTTTCTTGCTGTCCTTTTTATTTTTTGAAAAAAAAAAACATTTTCTTTTCTTAGTAAAAATAAAGTTTATTTGTAATCGAAGAAGAAGATCATGATCATATGTGTTCATATATAATTATTATTATTGGATTGATTTAATTCCATATTATATGTATAATTGTTTAACATGAGTATAAATGTAAAATTGCTTAGTTTTAGACAATTTTACTTTTAAAAAAACAAACGTGTTGACAATACATTCAGATGTGAGGGAAAAAAAAATAAACATATTATTCAAATTCAAATTTCAGTTCCTATTCAAATTTCAGAAAAATTCAGAGCCGTTTAGTTTTCAGGCAAAAAACAAACGACCCCTTAGATAATTTTCTCTCAAAATATCTATTTCTGTCACATTTTTCACCTAATGAGCATTTTGATAAAGATCATGAACGGCTGAGGGTAATTTTCTCAAATATTTATTGAATTTGGTCAAACCGGAAGACCTTTTTTTTTTAACTTTTCTTTTATCCTCTAAAAATTATGAATTATGATCAAAAGCTTATACATTAGGTTATGGAAATGGCATTTAATCTATCATGCTGCAAGCCGCAACACCTAGAGGTGTCCAATGGGTCGAGTCGACCCAGCCATATCCCAGTCCTCAAATTGAGGACTAAACCTTTGCTCAAGCACGTTGAGTGGGCGGGCCAAGCTTGACTATCATAGCCCACGGGCCGGGAGAGTCGGGATTTCACATGCTTGATGGTAGGATCGAACTTTAAAAAATGAAAACCCAATAGTTTTAAATGGAGCACAGCCCACTTTGAAAAGGGCTCATTGGTAGGGCCGGATCTTGCAAAAATATTTAAAGCCCAAACTGGCCTTCGAATTCATGGCCTGGCTTGGCTGTTTGAAACCTCTAGGCTCTAGCAACACCGCAAAATGGAGTGAACAACCTGCTTAATAAGTCAGTAACAGCACTTGGAATTGCAGTTGCATCTAATGTAGCATCGCTAGACTAGTCCAAGTCACACAAATCACCTATACGATTTAAGAGAAGCATTTTGTTTGCAATCACAAACCAAGTCAAGCCAAGCCACAAGTACAGAGCTTGATAATGAACGATTTCCTATCAAATGTACAACAGCAGTGACTACAACGCCCAAGTCTCATCAGACTAAAAATGCTAAATTTATCTTCCATCTTGGCTTATCGCTGCATATAATATAAGGATCTTCCAATTTGGGGCGTGAAAAACACGTACTGAAATTTTTCTTACTAGAATAGGAAGAAACAGAAGCAGCCTGTCAATCCATTTCCCTCCGTTTCTTTTTTTCTTTCTTTCCTTCAGCGTCATTGTAAGACCTGCTGGGAGAGTCCCTGTGTTTATGCTTATGATGTTTTCTTCTGCTGTTACTGCTCTTTTCATGATAGGATCCTTTCTTTCTCCCTTTTGACTTGGAATGGTAACGATCTCGATCATCACTGGATAAATCACTATATGAGTCATTGCTACTATAACGATGTAGTCTGGATCGTTTTCTACTCCTTTCATCTTCTGAAGACCAACTACTGCTTCGATTTCGATTGCGGCTAGAGGGTGATTTGGCTCTTGCATCCTCTTTAGTTTTTTCCCGATCAGCGTTACCAGTTCTATTTTCAGACAAATCAGTCTCTCTAAGTTTGCCACCACTACTCTGAGGGTTGCCAGGAATGAATGTCTTTTTTAGGGATTCGCCCTCTTGAGTGGTTCCCCTCTGTTGTAGCACCGCTCGGTCTACGGGAGTTCCACTAACAGGAGTCTTGGCTACAGCATTAGTAATTTCTTTCTGCAGAGCAGCTGTCTTGGCTTTACTCATCAAGTAGGGTAACTCAGGGGGAACCTCCAAGCCTAGTTCTCTACCTAAGGATTCTAAGAAGTCACCTGCTATTAAATGGTTTAATGCAGTATGTGCCACTTCAATCTTCTTTTCCGGTTCCTCCAATTTTTTGTGATCAAACGTTTCTGCATCATCATCAGAATCATCAGCGAATATAGCCTGCATATGAATGAAGATAATTAGCAATTATGAACAGAATATTATACTTACAGCAGGCTCGTCTATCAAAAAATAGGGAAAAGAACAGTAGTATGGATCGTGAACTTGGACTTCAGCAGTGCATTGAAGACTATACAGGAAAACAAGTAACAATCAGGTTCTGATTCAAAGTAACTTGGCACTTTCAATAGTTCTCTCCAACAAAGCAGCACAACAATGGAAATGAAAATGTTGAACACTAAATATTAGTTGCTCTTTTGCAAGATCAGAATTTCAAGTACAAAAGTATGTCCTTGTTCAAGATGTAAAATTCCCCAATGATGATATTTAAACATAGTTTACAAACATAAGTTCACTTAATTATCCCATACCCAATTTTACATCATTAAAAACTTTCAAATAAACATGAAATTCACATGAATACAGCCAAAAATATGATCATGGAAATCCTAAAATCTGAAGGTGCTAGCTGTAGATCAGTTTGCGTCCAGTTGAATGATTGTTTAGTTCTAAATTAATGAGCATATATACATGTATGGCGAAGAGTAAATGCTCTCATAACTGATAAAACAACTCGAGTCATTCTTCTCATCAACTTTTTCGAAACATCAAAAATAACTACAAAGAAGAAATAACTACAAAGAAGAATTACCCTAAACTGCTTTTGCTTAGAAACTGAAAGTAAAGGAAACCTCGTAAATAAAAGGGAGTGGAGTGAGGCAGACCAGATAAAGAAATAGAAACTACCAAAAAGAGGGAGAGTGAACAGGAACATAAGGTGTCCCAACCACAAAAGAAAAAACATCAACCAAACAGAAAGCCATATTTTATTCTACAGAATAAGACAATATAAAATAAATATGTTTTTTGGAAATACCTTCTTAGATATAAGAAACTAAGAAATATGGAGGATGATAAGATGGACAAACATCAACCAAAAATCTTATTATGGCTTTCTTTCTTTCTTTCTTTCTTTCTTTTTTTTCCTTTTTCTTTTCAGGCAACAATGTTCTACACTTCTACTTATAGATAGCACAAATAAAAGATGTTGAAATTAGCTGAGATGGATTTAACTCATTCAACACAAGGAAAAGCGCATGAATAAGTAACAAAAAAAAAAGAGAAAAGGGACATATAATTCTAATCAAGCAGAATGGTAAAAAAGAAATTTTCAGCTGTTGCATTTGCTGTGAGATTATTTGAAACAGGGGGTTAAATAACTTGACATTATCATTGACCACAATATGTCTATCTACATCTGATGCAAACCTGTTACTCATCAATTGCAAACATAACTAAACATAGCAAAGAGTGCCTTTTATTTGCAATCTGTCCAAATGTTGTATAATGATATTTAATAAACCAAGGATTCAACTGACCAAAATGTGTCATGATGCAGCACGTCTTTTATTTATAAATTAGTAAAAACAATTAAACAGTACCTTGTACAGGTCAACTGGCCTCTCAACATTTTCAACTTCAACTTTAACCTCAACTTCAGTCTCCTCAATTTTGCTCATCTCTTGAGTATCAGATTGAGGAGTAGGATATGGACCTTTATTCACAGCATCAGATTCTTCCAACTTTGTGGGTTTGACAGAATCAGACATGAAGATGAGAGAGTCCATCTTGCTTCTCATCCTTGGAGCTGGTGGTGGCTGAAAGTGGCAGTATTGCATTTCTTAGTTATGTAATGCCCAGATAATAAAAGATTTTCAGTATAAGTTTTTTTGTAAGTAATGAATCAATATAGACATTCACTCTGCAGTTTTACATGAACCTTCCACAAAAACAACAAACAAGCAAATACACGAAAACCAAAGTTGAGAAATAACAGCCACAAACTCTCTTTTCCCATGATGGAAGCAAGCAGATAAAGCGAACGAAGATAACAGTTAAAATTAACTGGGATGGCTATTTAAACTATCCTGATAAAACCTTTTAAAAATCTCATCTATAATATGAAAACTCAAACGTCTCTAGAACCTAAACAGCTGAGTTATTTTGCATAAACAGTTTGTTAAAAAAAAAAAAGCTAACCATGTACTTAATAGTACCTTCCCCATAAATGGATCTGTGAGATCAAAACGCTTGCAGAGAATAGGAGAAGGACGCCATTGAAACTCTTCCCTTCTTGGGTACATGTTCTTAGTCGTCAAATTTTCAGCTTGAGTATCTTTAGCTTGCTGTTTCCAGAAATGTCTGTCAAACACCAAAAATGATAAACTTTGCAAACAAAAATCACACCATCTTAAATATACCTCTAGTCCACCAGAAGTAAACTGCATCCCTCCAGCTGGTGAAACCCCCATAAACTGCTGTGTAGACAGTAAGCTTTCCTTACCATGTTTCCCCTTCCCTATTGCCTCAGCCACAGCTTCAAAGTCCATTCTCTCATGAGCACGAGCTGCTTCTGACATATTACTAGCTTTACCAGAATCAGTGGAACGAAGCCCTCCTTGATACTTTTCCTTGAGAAAACGCTCAAATCTATCTTGCTTTGCAGGATCGTCTTTGAAAGGTTTTATGATTTCTGGCAACTCGCTCTATATTACATAGAGTTAAAAAAGAAAAGAAAAAAATTAGCTTTCTGTAGAAATAACTGTGAAGTGAGACATAGCAGTTATTTAAACGAAAGGCACCAAAAGAGTATGCTACTTACATATGATGCAGACTTAGTAAATGTATCTGTAAGATTATATTGCATATGAATGGCATTTTCAGAAGAAACGGATGAGCTTAAATCTTTTGAACTTCTCTCCAAAGGCTTTTCCAGTAATAGTTTGCCACGGCTCTCTGCTGTCATCTTCTGATCAGCTAGAGACGATTTCCCATCCATTGCCAGCATGGTTTGATCATTACGTTTCTGCTGCTCCTCCCACAACTTCCTTGCATAATAGTCATGGCCGTTTCCTCCAGTGAGAAAAGTAAATAATGGGTTATTTTGGTTCTTTTCTCTGGAAAGATCCTCAAACAATTTACCACATCGAGCTACCAAAGACACTACCCCATCAATTAAGAGTTTCATGTTACTATCGTCAGGAGGGGGAACCTCGGGGGGTGGGGGATCAGCAAACTTCTTGTCAGTCTCAAGAGGACCAGAAAATTTATGGTGCGGCACGAAATTCTTTGGAACAGCGGGAGGATCAAACCTGGACAACAATTTGAAGCATAAATATGCAAAGTAGCATTAAAAGTACCAAGAAGAATTTAGCTACTATAGATAGTTATCTTTCATTCCTCAACACCTCCTCACAGGAAAACAAAAACTGATGTCACTCAGGATTTTTTCATCCTCAGATTATTAAATGTAATCATATTAGGATTGCAGTTTTAAAATGATTAGGCTGATGTATCAACTTGTGTGGATCATATTCCAACTATCAAGTTACCTTTCCAACTGGTAGTCAGACTTTGATGCAACTATGAACCCAGGTAGAACGCCCTGCTCCTTTCCTAATAACCTTGGCCTTCTATCTTTAGTCACTCCAGAGGGCTCTTCAACTTCAACTTCAACTTCTTGAACAATGGTGTCCTCAAAGTCATATGCTGAAGAAAAACCACACTTAGTAGGAGAAACTAGACCCTCATAAAAGCATAAAATTAAAGAAAGGTGGACATCTAGCTAACTTGCAGAGCCTATACTCTATAAGGAGAATAAATTAAGCAAAAAAAGAATAAGAACGGTGGACATCTAGAGCCTTATATAACCATAAAAATGAAAAAACAAAAAAAAAGGGAGAGAGAGAGAGAGAAAAAGAAAAGTGAAGGTGTTATCCTGTAATGAGAATATAATTTACTGTAAAGGTGAATTGTATCTAAATAGAGCATGAGGATTGACACCAAGGTGGATTTTCCATAAAGCTAACATTATAAAAGTACTAACCAGTGACATAAACATCCTCATCTTCAGCATCATATTCTTCAAATGCACCAATGCCAAAACCAGGACCAACCTTGCCTGCTGATGTAAGCCAGCTAATTAGTTAAACCACCCTCATTTTAGAAGTTAGCATTCAATGCAAGTAAATGTAACCAATCAGACAGAAGTGGAGTGTAAAATTTTATAACAAAAGAAAAAAGGAAATTGATCATCAGATTATGAATCTTACACTTGAAACCAAAAAGACTATCTTTCATAGATAAAGCTTTGCGATACCCAGGTTTCCTATTATCAGATAGACATGATCTTTTCCTCTCTGAAATGTTTTTTAAAAAAATGATAAAACATAATTGCAGTGAAAGAATAGTTAGCTGTAACCAGGCTTATGTAGAAAACTACATACCCCTGAATTCTGGAGCATGCTTAAAAGGATCATATCCTAAACCATGCAAGTCCTGCTTTGGATTGAGTACATACACCTGCATTGAAGGAACAATAAATTTTCTTTCATAAAGCTTGGACAAGAATAAAGAATACAGCTGAAATAACATGGTAATGAAGATATAATAAGTTTGAAAGTTAGGATACACTCCAACAGTACACTAATAATTTACACACACACACATGTTTGTCAAATTGTTATCATTAAACGTTGTATAATTTTCGCATTAATATTAATCGTATTACAATTTTACACTAATTAGCATACATAGATAAACTAATATCATTAAACCTTCTTCTAGTTATAATTATGATAAACATTAGAAAAGTAGAAGCTGCATTAGAACACGCTATATCTGTCCAATAAATATTTTGGATTATGGAATGATTTACAGGTATGTTATGTTATTAGACTTAAAATCTTGTTTTAAAATGCTGGATATGTTTAGTATGTATAAGATAGTATCTAAAGAGTAACAGTATCCAATTAATACTTATAATCTGAATCACATATCATAGGTCCTTTATGGATCCAAGGTTGTCAACCTAAAAAGTCGAACCACATAATTTTGAAGTAATCATTGCCAACATTTTTTCTCAATTATATCTTTCTGTGAGATTTTATGTTTGGGGACATTTGGAAACCCAACGACTTTAAAACCCATGTAAATACATTAGAGTATAGACGATGTTTCCTTAAAAAAGATTGGAGTCCTAACATGCACAAACAATACAGAATGAAGGGATTAATTATTCCAGCAAGAAAATATGGAACTGGCTCTTTTTCAGAGGGAGGACAGTAAGTAAAGCATTCAAGCTTAGCAGAGACTTTAACCACATAACACCCATAAAAGCAACTTGCCAGTATGTCAAAGCAAAATTGCACATTGACAACAGAGATAACAAACTATTAAATATTCCAGCAGTGGACAAGAATATTGAAAAGCTAAACAAATTATCAGCTCTTCCAGACAAGAACATTACAAAATTTAAAGGACTCAAAGTACTGTTTATCATTCATCCTATCATGCTATTTGATTTATAAAAGCTTTTAAACATACATTAAGAGGCAAAGCAACTTCAGATAAAGATATAGCTCCAGGAAAATTATTACCAGAGTGCTTCGAGAGGACTGGACATCATCATTCGCAGGCTGCTCAACAGAACTTTCAAGGTGACTCTCACCACGCTCTGAGTCAGTAAGCTGTGTTTTGGCATCATCAGAAGAAAATGCTAAGAGAGCTTTTCTAGCTTCTCTTCGAGATTCTGTGAATTAATTGTGAAGATGACAAAAATAGATCAGTCTGCTTCAAAGACCATTTAACCTAAAGAAGTAAAGCCTTAACAACAGAAAATTAGATGATCATGAAAATTTGAAATGGCTTTTAAAATTCCAATCCACATAAAGGTAAATCGACATTTTGGGAAAAAAGGACCAGGAATTTGCAAATACTTTCCCATTATTTTTGAGTAATTGAAAATGGAACGTAGCTTACCCACATTATTTGAGGACGGCAACCCAGGTAGAATCCATATATTCAAAGTGAAAAAAGCCTTTGTAAAAGTTTCATTGACATGTAAGGAGAAGCACCAAAACTTTGGACCACCAAAAATGTTTTGGTGATGTTTTCAGTGTTTCTATAGTGGGAGGATCATTCCAATATAGCAAAGACCACTATAGTACTTGACACGTAGGACAAGTTTACTGATACATTTTAAATAGATAAGTAAATGCCAATTCAAATTTATAATACCCCATTCGAGTGTCAAGTGTTGCTCATATAACGACTTTTCAACCACAAAAAGCTAAAATCGCGACAACAACAAAAAAAAGAGTTTCTTTTGCTTATAGATGTCACAAATTTTAAATTCAAGTAAATCATTTTGAAATGGTATAGAGAAATATACCGTATAGTGAATCTGCATGGGAATCCCTAATTGACCGCCCACGTCGCCAACCCATCTTCAGCAGCAATTTTACACCTGGTTAAAAAAAGTGAGGTGGGGCTAAGGGTGATTAATTTGCATAAACTATACTTTTTTGAAAAATAATTATTATAAATTAGATGAGACAAACCAATAGACTCTGTGGCTGGAAGAACTAATTCATCAGGAACAGGTCCTGGGATTGCTGACGGCCTGCAACACACACAAAGTATAACCAAAGAGAAAAAAATCTACATAGTGCTCTCAGCAGAAAATGAGAATATAACAGTACACATACATATATACATATATTTAGACATACACACTTGTCCACATGCAATATATACAAAGTTTTAAAACTCCGAAGGCGGTGTGAGGCGGGAAGGCCTCCGCGAGGCGAGGCGGGTGCTCGAGGCGATCAAGGCGGTCGCCTCAGCCGGAAAATGGAAAAAAAAAATTAATAAAGTAGAAAATATTCCATAATATTAATAAATAAGTCATATTCTACAATACAAACATAAATATCCTAAACAAATTAAACATTACTAAAAAACAATAGGTCATGGATGGATTTCCTAAATTTCAAAGAATAGCTGCTGTAATTGGCAAAGAGAGAACTCGGGAGATCATAATGCAGTATATTGGTCTTGTTGTTGATCATCATCAACAAGACCTACATGAAGATAATCTTCTTGTTCCTACTTTGAAGATTATACATCGACATTGCATTGCTTTCCAAGATGGGTAAGATTAAGGGTACACACCTCGATGGTGTCCAACTATAAACAAGTTCAAAGAAACGTTCTCGAGAAGACATACAGTTGAAAGGAACAAGCCTCTGGTAGCAATTACAGTATACTGAAAGAACTATGGAAAATCCAAGATGTTTCGGTTTTTTACAGCGTTTTGCTGTTAAAAATAAAGTAAAATAAAATTTAAAAAAATAAATATAAAAAACAAATAAGCCAAGAGGCGCCCGCCTCGTGCGGCAGAGGCAGGATTTTTTTCCAAAACAAACTGTGCGGCCACCTCGGTGCATTTCGTCGAGAGGCAGGAGAGGCGGCTGCGAATTTTAAAACAATGAATATATATACAACAATGTAGACCCATAGATTGGCTTTTTCTCTTAAGACAAACCATCTGCATAAACAACACACAAGGAATAACAAAAAATATGTCGCTATATGAAACTACCTAATAGTACGGTCATAAAGTTTTTGTGGTTGCAAGTAACCGTAGCAAATTAAGTTTTCCTTCCCAGATACATAGCTTCCTTCATAAGATGTAATTTCTATTATTTTTGTCAGCAACTTATACATGAAAAATCAATTAACTAATGAATAATTTAGTTACGCTTCAAGAAGCTATTATGTTACAAAATTTAATGTTGAACATCAGCAGAGGATGAACAGAAACATGACACGAACCGGACAACACCCAAATTCCTAAAACAGAAAAAACAATGAAACAATTACAGCAAGGAGATGCATAAAGTACACACATGCATACTTATGTCCATAAATGTATTGTGTGCTTGTTCTTGTGAATGCAAATGAAAGTTAAGTTTTACAAAAAGACTCAAAAGGTGCTTTCTCAGTGAGGTCTAACTAATCCCTCTTACTTTTCTGTACACGTTTCACAATTAAAAAACGCTTTTCTCATAGAATAGAAAGTCCTGATTTCGTTTAACAACAACTAAGATCTTATGAAAAGTAACAGAAAAAAAAAACCTCTCGTGTATAAATATTTTCATTAAATTCACTTTCTTAGGACACTCTCACAAATAAAAATAAGCACATTTTTCAAAATGCATAAAGGTATAGAGGAAATTTTTGCAAAGAATAGGTACTCAATTCAGTACAAAATTAAATTTTAATGTAAAGAAAAAAAGGACTAGTAATGAACTAATTATGGCACGATCAGGGAAAAAATTAGCTAAAAAGGGTTTTCCAAAGTGGTTTGGAATCGGTTTGGAATCTACAGTTCCAGGGAACCTGCTCTTCTAATAACAGTCAATCAATAGGTTTGCTTGAACACATACACAGAGAAGAAGATGAGGATGCTGATGATGATAAATAATGAAGGTAGACAGAGAAGAAGACAATAAGTGTACTGACAATGCCCGCAGACCAGCAGAGTCGAAGAATGGTCTATGATGGATCTATGAACCACTTCTCATTCCCAATAGCATCATCAACTGCATCGAAAGTTTTCAGAACCATCTCTGCAGCCAAATTCAGATCTTAGGGAAACATTCTTCATTGATGCAAAGGGGAAGCTGAGCAACCTTCAATTTTGGCCTCATGAAAAGTGGCATTTTAAGCACTATCATGCTATCCAAAATTCCGAATGATAGGAGTTACATTACTAGACACTAGTCATATAAACTAACTTTCCACGTAAGTATCAACATAACTTATCACTCTCGAGAATTAAAGCTCTCAACAAGCAAACAGGCACCAATCAAAGAATTAAATATAGCTGCTGCTATAAATAAAGACTATCAAAATAAATATCTCAAAAGATTATAAAACCTTTGCTGCTGCTCCTTCTCAGCTTGTTTACGAGCTAATTCAGCAGCTGTAAATCCAAATGTATCAAACTGTGACGATGTCCCAAAGGATTGACCTTCCAATTCCTAAAACGCAAAATAAAGGCAAATTTTAAATCTTACATCAAATCCTCATCGTTAAAACAAAAATCAACAAAGGAATATAAATCTCCATGAAGTGTCATATCAAGACCATACAGAGGAATTATTTTAGCATAATTATTGTAAAATGAATAATTTCAACATAAAATACAACGGTCAAGCAAATATGTCAGGAAGAAATTTGTAGGATAGAAGCATACCAACAAAAGGAAAAAATATATATATGAAGAAGTTGAACAAGGAGACAACATATGCACCACCAAAAGTCTGAAGGAATAATTATTATCATATTGGCAGAAAATACCAGATCCCATATGATTGAACTTTGAACTCAGATGCAACAAACAGCAGAACACTAAATTTTCTGAATTATGGGAGTTTGACTGTCATGGATAGAGTACTTTCATCAGGTCAACAACTGTGGCTTCAGCATCATTGCTTCCTAACCTCTCTGCTGAGACAATTTTACCGCAAATAGAAGCTATGTAAATAATAAACTTGCTGTTAAAGGAGTTCTGTGATTAATGAAGGGCATTGGTGTGGAAAAAGCGATAAGCACACAAACGATCTATGGTGCAACACTACATTGACAATTAAGATGGCACCTTTTGACACTGATTGTTGTATTTTCTTTGCACTCTGTGTTAGATTTGAATCAAGAAATCTTCCAGTAGCACGAAAGCTATCTAGCAAAGACGGTGATATTTCTATTGATTCAAAGACATCTAAGTACTCTTTAAGCAATAATTATTTGGGAAACCTCATTGACATTCATTATAAATCTATAAGAATTTTTAACTGCAGACATGATTGTTAAGGTCATTTTGTCACTTGAAAGTGAACTCCTTTGAGAAACCAAGCTTGAACAATAACTGAATTTGCCTAAGAATGAGAATTATTCCAACTTATAATTTTATATGTGAGGCATATTTAATTCCCATCTTCACCTCTATATGGTGTACCAGCCAACTAAAATGAATTCATTATGATAAAACAAAATTATCCACATAGATTTGAAACACTCTAATGATTTCGGCAGTATATAATTAAATCTTTGAGATTGGAATTTGATGGAAACAGGAATTACAGTCCAATAAAACTACCATTATCCCAAATTTAAGGCTGAGCAAAACCAAAAAGAACCTTAGACAATTCAAGAACATCAACAAGAATTCCACCAAGTCAAAAGTCTGAGATATAACTATATTATAAAGGGTCAGATAACATGGTAAAACATACAGTTTTCTCATCTTCGTCTAAAAAGTTAAGAATGTTCTGCTGTTTGACTTCAGCTCTATTCTTCCTTGACGATGTAAACGACTGTGGAGTCCAGCCTGCAGATTCATTTCAAATTGCATTACATTAATCCGTAATCTACACAAACAAAAATGCACGGGGGAAAATAAAAAGCAATCTCCATCTCTAATTCAAACGCAACTAACACATACCTTCTTTTGAGCCCGCTGTATTATAATAACCAGCAGAAAATCCACCAGTAAATGCTCCATGAAATCTTCTTCGTCCTTCTTCATCAGTGACCTGAAAAATATAATTTAAACAATACACACTTACATATTCATAATAAATCCATTTGCCACTAATTGTTCCATAATTTAATATATACATCATATAAGCTCAATCAAAAGTTCCAAACCCAAAATACTAACAATTGTATTTGCAACAAGTACTGACAGTGCACAAAAACTTGTAAGAGCATACGGATTCGCCTATAACATGATTAAAAAAAATGATGGTTGATAATTTATATCACTACATTTGATCGCTTAAAAAAAATAACTTCATGCAATAAATTAATGTTTATATTCCAGATTATTGAATAAAAAAATGCTGGTTTATAATTTATATCACTACATTTGATCGCTTAAAAAAAATAACTTCATGTAATAAATTAATGTTTATATTCCAGATTATTCAATAAACATCAAAGAATGAAACAGAAACAAATAACACTTGGTTCATTTTATGAAGTAAAGTTAATTTTCCAGATTATTCGATAAACATGAAGGATGAGTTATTCTAAGCTAAAAAGTAAAAGCGAAGCATTGAAAGTACCTCTTGTTTCCAAGGAGGGAGGGCACGGAGGTGACCGGAGGCCTCGGCTATGGATTTCTTTCGCCGGCTGGTGATCTCTTCCTCACGCTCTATCGGTGTGCCGTAGAACACGAAATCCTCTTCGTCTGAATCCATTTTTTCCAATTATTATTATTTTCGGCGTGAAGTCAATTCACTGAAAAACCAAGAAATGTTTTCGGTGCACTGAAATTGAAAGCTGTCTTAGTAGAGTCGAGAGAGGAGAATGATAATGTTACCGGCACAAAAAATTGCTGGCTCAAATGCTCAAACTCAATTGTGTAATTAGGGGTGGGCGTTCGATAAAAAACCGATAATGTTCTTTTTTTTAAAAGTGAACCGATCCGATCAACTTACCAATTATGAACCGGTGAAAAACCGATTAAATTTGACTGGTTCGGTTCGGTTCGGTTTTTTCGGTTTTGGGCCAATTGGATCATATTTTTGGGTTTTAATTATTACACATATTTTCATATTTTAATCTTTTTGGGCCTTTAACCAAATAAAATTATGGGTTTGAACAAATTGAAAATACTAGTTTAAAATAATATTCATAAAAAAAACTAAGAAAAAAATATGATGTGACAAACTTTCATAGTTTTATAGTTTCATGGACTATTAAACATTAAAACTAAGGTTTTTTTATATATATATATTGGATCTCGGTTCGGTTTTCCGGTTTGGGATAACGAACCGGAAAAAAACCGATCCAATTGGTTTTCAAGAAAATGAACCGAACCGAACCGAACCGGTCAACATAAGAAAACCGGAAAAAAAAAACCGATTGGATCGGTTCGGTTCATCGGTTCGGTTCGGTTTATTGGTTTTTTGCCCACCCCTAGTGTAATACAGGGATCTCAAAATCGACAGAATTTACTGAAATATCAACCGATATATCCGTATTTTGGAGGAATAGATATCGAAACAGGTAAATATCCAATATTCTGTAGAATATTCAGTCGATTTCAAAATATCCGTAAAAATCTCCTGATATTTTAGATAGATCCTGATATTTCCGAAATTTTACAAATTTCATCCCGAAAGTCCATGGATATTTTACATATTATTAAAATAATCTTTTTAATCCTAAACAATTAAATTATTGTTAAAATAATTTAAATTGAAAATTATTATAAAAGAAGCATTAACAAATTTATAAAAAATTTCAACATAATAGTCAATAGTAAAATTATTGAGGACTTGAAATAAAATTGGACAAAAAAACCAAAGAGTAGACGTCTAAAATATGTAAAATTTTGTGAAAGAAATCTGAAATTTGTTTGTGACTCAAATGTGTAAAACTAATTCTAAATAATATTAAATATGTACCGATCAATTTATAAATATGTAGAATTGGTTTTTTTATAACTTTGTGCTGACATTCCAAATAAAGGAATCTCAAAATTGTTTATGCAAAACGTGTAAAAACCCACAATTGTTTCTTTTGAGTAGAAAATCTAAAGAACTCAATTGTTCGCAATTAGACACTGAAGCTGTAAGAATTGCTAATTTTAGAAATGAGGTAAAAAGTTACAATTTACAACCAATTTTATAATTTCAATATTATAAATTCTTTGCATGGGAGTATTGTGTCGTATTAATATATATTATATACATATTGATCTCATGGATGTAGCTCATATACTTTAAGGATGGAAGGAAAAGTTTTGGTGAACGAGCAGCCATTGCCGCTAGAAGCAAAATGCAACCGGGTATATAACTTTTATTACAAAAATTTACATATTAATAATAAATAATAATAATATCGTTGAAATAATACTCATACTTATAATACTTAATGATTTATATTACAGCTGATTGGTGGGTAATGTATGGAAATTGTGCTCCATCATTGCGTGCAATAGTAGTTCGTATATTGTCACAAACACCATCATCTTCTGCATGTGAAAGAAATTGGTCCACATTTGCTTTAATCCGTACAAAACAAAGGAATCGTCTTGTCTATTCTAAGCTTGAACAACTTGTTTACTGTTATTTTAATATGAAGTTGAAACTTAGGGATATGGCAGTTGAAAAAGATAAAGTAAATGAAACTGATTTTATGGATCTACTTCAAGTAGCTGCTGAAGCAGGAGACGATAATGAGAATCCTATTTTTGACTGGGTTAGACCTACCTCCTTGGATGATGATAAGGGAAATCCTGATCCACATATTGCTTCTCATGCTCGAGACATGGGAATAAATGTTGAACAATTGATTAGAGAAGAAGTTGGTGTACATCGTGGAGTTATTGTTTCCAACTCTTACGATGACCAACATACCTCTGATGGAAATAGTGGAGGAAAAGATGATGGAGATGATGGGGATGGTAGGGATGAGGCAAGAGATTGGGATTCTGGTGCAGGAGGTTGGAATGCTGGTGCAACAAGTTGGGATGTTCGTGTCGGAGGTTAGGATGCTGGTGCAACAGGTTGGATTTGCTAGTGCGACAGGTTGGGATGCTCATACAGTTAATTTTGATCTAAATCGTGGTAGAAAACATGGAGCAACAAGTCAAATTGATGAAGATTCTTTGACTGTGACTCTCTCCTCAATGAGTATAGACACGGAAAATAGTTCATTGGGTGATCCGCAGACAATGCCAGGTTCTCATGTACCATATTATGATAGTTATGGTGGTTGCAATATATTTGATTATCCTTCTCCACAAATGCCATATGCAATAACTATGCATGCAAATCAACAATATCCACCAAGTTGGGTAAATCCAAACTATCTAATTCATGGATCAGTGGGAATAGATCAAGCAACATACGTGTAGCATATTAATAACTACCTTGAAAACTATGCAAATACATTTTCCTGGGAAAATTATTGTTCGAATCAAGATAGAAATGTATCTTATGTATTTGAACCAGCAAGGAATTCTTTTTGGTTTTAAATTTCTGACATGCAATATATTATTATGTATGAATTATGATTTATGATAGAATCTTGGAAGTATGGAACTATATATATATTTTTAATGATAATTTTGTTTATTAAATATTTAATCTCTTTATATTGTATATAATATTGTAAAAGTGAAACAAAATATTATTTTATTAAATACTCAATTTTAAAAATTAAATACAGATAGATTTTATCTATGTTATACTTTATAATAAACTCATAACTATGCTAATTTATCATTGAAATATGATTCATTTGATGTATAATTACTTGTTTAAACTTGTCCTAAAATTTTACAAAAAAATTCTAACTTTAGATGTAAATATCCATCATTTTTTAAATTTTTGACAGAATATCCACGATAATATCTTCGACATATCTATAAATTTAGAAGTTCGATATCAATATCGATACCGATATTTTATTCCTTGGTAATACCCTTCTTTCATATATTAATCGTTTATAACTATTTTGAAATAATTTCTTTCGGTCCCTAACTAAAATACGCTTCAAAAACAAATCCTTAACAAAAATTACTGAAATAGCCCAATCACTTAATTTTGTTTCCTGTATTCCTCTTCTCTTCTGCAGTTCCGCGACATCTCTTCTTCTCATCTTTCCTTCTTTCTCTCCGACTTTAACAAATATTTTGTTCTGAAAATTGTGATCATCAAGTAAACTTGGTTCTAATTTTGAGTTGAAGATTTGAGGTAGATTGTTTGGGGAAGTTTTTGGGAAAAAAAAACAATTGAAATAGCTTTTAACCGAACTGTTTAACCGAACCGTGGGCACCTCTAGTCCTCTCATCTTTGGTTGTAGTTCGAGCCCCACATAAAGTTAACTTTTCTGTTAATTTAGAAAAAAAAAATCTTAAAATAAATGTCGGGTGATCAAGTATGGAACCTGTGACATAGGGAAGCAAATAAGACTCTATCCAATTGAACTATCAGGATTTCATGTTGACAAAGTTTCATGGATTTTATTTATTCAAGGATGGTTTCCTGAACAATGTACAGTATATCCTAAAAACGTGAAACATTGTCATTTCTGATTCGGGTTCATTTTTTTTTTCTTTCTTCGTGAAAAGAATGGTGCCATTAGGAGCGACTGAGCATTGGCATTAGATGATGCCCAGTCTTGGCTTCGTTGGACACGATCGATGTGGGTTCCCTCTCTAGTATCGTCTCCTCTTCGCGTTAGTGGTACGACCTCTCTCTCTTCTCTTTTCTTGTCGAACAAGAGAGGCTGCTAAAAATCAAATCATGTGCACTTCATCGGACAGGATCGGCGACATCTATGACGTGCATTGTCTTGTCTGGCATCGTCTTCTCTCTTCGCGTGTGCTGTTTGCAAGCTGTCTCTCTTTTCTCGTGTTTCTGGTCGATCGAAAGAGACGGTGTTGTGAGGACTGGGTTTGCCCATATTGGCCATTAATCACCCTGAAATAGAAAGAATGTATAATAAACCCCTTCTGTTATATATTCCATCCAAATTCACGTTGACCATTAATATTAGAGGGGCAATACTGTAAAAGCAAATAATTAAACAAATAAAAAACTAAATAAACACTCTCTCTCCCGACTACTTTCTCTCTCCCCAAACAATTATCTCTCTCATCGTTCTCTCCGCCAAATCTTCTTGGCCGCCGGTGACTCTTCTATCTTCCTTCTTTTCTTCCTCTCTTTCCTTTCCATATGTCCCTCTCTCTTTATATCGAGTCAAACTCGATTTTGGGTGAAAGCAAGTTCACCAGTTCTAGTTCAACTCCTAAACGATTAGTTGATGTTTCTAATGGCTAGAAATGAATTTTTCCATTAATTTGATTGGAGTACACAAATGCAGGAAGTTCACTATAAATATTTTTTTGTTAATTGCACAAACATGAAATTGCACGTATATTCAATTTTTGTATGAAAAGTCAAAAATACCCATCGATTTTAGTCTAAGGCTAAGAGCATCTCTAATGTAAATATATATTTTTGAGTTTCTAAATAGTGTCACATTAGCATTTATATTCATTATGGACCCACTTTTGAATTTTTTTTTAGAGAAATGCATATTCACATCTCCAATGCAATTAAATATGCATCCATTTTATGACCAATCATTATAAAACAACTATTCCACTCTCTCTCCTATTTTATTTTACAATTAACACTATGTTTGGTAGGAGAGAGAGAGAGTAGGATGGATGGATGAATTAAGAAAGAGAGAGAGTATGATGGATGAAGAGGATAACATATATCCTTCATGTTGTTTGGTAAGTTAGAAAGGATGGAAGATAAGTCTTCATTCCTTTATTTGATATTGAAATGAGAGTTGAATAAATAGATTGATATATAATTGTAAATTTACTATATTGGTGGGCCTTAAGGGGGCTGAAGTCTCTCCTGTAAGCCCTAGAGTCGTGGAGAGGAAGGAATTTTTTACAACTTTTTAAAAATATTTAAGCGACTTTTATGAACCAATACGATATATAAGAATAAATAAGGTAAGATTCGTAATCATACCTCAAGGCTAACTCCTTCGTTCTTTAACTTCTTGATGTTGCTTTCCGATTTGTACCACCGGATCTTCCTCACTATCTCCTAGGTTTCGGCAACTGCGTGTGGGCACATCACGGGCTTCAGAAGGTTGTATGGAGGTTGTAGAAACAACACATAACAACTCTTGCTTTGTGTATATGGAATTCAGCCACCCTAGAATAAACTAGAACAAAAAAATGATTTTTTTTCTCTTTCTTTTCTCTCTAGGGTGCAGACCCTCTCTACCTTTTTTTTTCGTTTTCTACTACTACTCAATTACGATTAATTGAGAGTTATATTAGGTTACCAATTACTTGATAAGATAAGAAAGATTTTTAAATATCAAATAATTAAAAATAACTTAATATCAATTATCTTGTTTAAAATATCTAATATTAAAAACAAAAAATCATGATATCTTATATCGGTATTTGAAACCATGATAGGGTTACAAATGACCTAGATTAAATAGGATTCTAAATCCTATTTAATTCAGTGTTGTCACTATGACTTGACCCTATGACCTGCTAATGATAAAATAATCAATATTATTTTATATCTTTGGTTTGGTATTGGTTCGAACCCTTGACCTCCATAAAAGAATTAATTGAATTAATAATTCACGATTATTAATACAATTAAATAATCACATTATTTAATATAATTAATTATTAATCCATTAATTAAATAATCACATCATTTAATTAATGGTCTGGATAAAATTCTTGTTACTTTCGTAATATAATTAATAGGACAATCCAATTAATTAACTGTGACCTTTGTTACCATCAATGTTCCAGGTTAGCAAGGGGACCTAATGAACCCACGGTCTTGAGCTCCAATAATCTTTAGAAAAATTAATTAAACGCTTTAATTAATATTTCATGATTATTAACCTCGGAGTTGCTCCACTAAGAACCCGAGGCTATACTTTCGTAACTGTAGATATTTTTACACAAACCAAAAAGCTAAATGTCCATCGATATAGCTATAACATATGGTATGATCCTCCACAAGTAGTTCATAATTAGAGCTGGGTCATAAAGTCCGTTATACCCCTTTAATTATATCTTTTCCATTAAGTACCATTGATTCTCTAATGAACAATTATATCCTTCATTCCTTTATAGAAGAAAGAGAGTGCTCTTAATTGTTCAAGCCCCGAATCATCCATTAAGGGAACTACTTCTCTAATTCTCGTAAGAAGGAGTAGATTCCACTATTGTGTACAGACCTTCCCAGCCACAAGCTTAACCGCGATTCTAAGATACAGAGATATTGATCGGGAATGCTACTCCGATCTCACCCATGGTAAATCAAAAACCACGATCTAACCTGAAGGAGTCAGTAAGACACTCAAGATTAAGATCACTCATATACAGCCATCATTTGTCGATATATATGAATCTCCCTATGTAACGGATATTGGTGAGAGATTCATATAGATCGTGACCTAGTCCTATATAATCACATCATATAAGATGCCTCCATTCTCATATCACCATGTGAGTGGTTTAAGATAAGACCCACAGTATAATACGGAATTGACCGCAGCTATAGATTAACCACAAATAAAGTAGTGTGCAACCTAAATAGTACGTAGTGTGCAAATAAAGTACACAACTTTATTTGCACACTACGTACTATTTAGATTGCACGTCTCAAACCAAATTCCTCTGTATATGACACTCATATACTCAGTTTGAGATTACATCCGATAATCTTAGATGTTATCCACACATGATGTAAAAGTATGAGACACATAAATAGAATGAAAAAACTACTTCTTTTATTTATAATTTATCATCATTTACAAAATACAAGTTTTAGGGCATAAACCCCAACATCTCTTCCTTCTCATCCGTCCTATGAGGGAATGATGCATTTTGGTGGCCCTGAGGGAGCTGAGATCCCTCATCTTTTTCTCTCCTTTCTCTTGTCTCTTCAACCAAACAATGGATTGGAGATCTCCTCCCAGCCCTCTCCCTTCAACCCCCTTGCTTCCTCCATCTCTCATTCGTACCAAACAGATTGTAAATGAGCTCTAATATTATAGGTAGAAAGAGTTAGAAATCCTAGTCAGCATTTCTATGAGAGTTTCTAGAATTAGAAACTCAACTTCATATTCTTTAACTTTTTTTTTCGCCACATCGTCTCTACATTGAAGTTAGATAATCACATTAGAGAGAGTTTTTATAAACTTTTAAGTATCTATCCTATGTGGCAATCAATTTGCTCCAAATGCATATTTGCATTGGAGATGCTCTAACATGGGTAATATTTTGGAAATAATAATTTTACCCCAAATATTTAAGAAATTGCACATTCACCTTAAATAGCTCTCTTTGAGATAGAGGTGACCGCGGTTCGGTTCCAGGCCAAACCGGAACCGAACTGAACTGCAAGGGAATCGATTCTGGTACTCTTCTTTTTATTGATTAGATCCATATCAGCATGGATACCAACTATTTCCTTCCTCATCTCAACCATCTCCTTCAAAACCTTTTCCAGTAGCTGGCACCCCTCTAAGTTCCACGTATAGACGTCATCGTATCTCTCACAAATGATGTCCCTGGTTGCCTTGATCCTAGCTATTATTGGAGTAAGGTCAGGAAGATTGGGATTGTCTTCGTTCGGAATCTCATCATCTTCATCCTCCTCAGCTGCATCTTTGCCATGCTTGGCATCCATCTTCAACACATGTTATACCCTCATTCAACACCAACCCACCTCTTTTCCGCTTCTTTGGCTTATTAGATCCTGCCTCGTCCTCCACCGGCCTCTTCAATCCTCTACTAGGAAAATAATTCTTTCCATGTCCTCGGGTCAAGATTACCTGTCGGATCTCTTTTAGCTTGCATATCTTTATCATTGCTCATGTTGACTCCGGCGTTTCTACAGAGCTGAGTTATCATGCACGGAAGGGCAATGAGTCGTTCTTCGACTGATTGCGGCCCACCCTATGGATCGCCATTAGAACTATGTGACCCACATCAATATCTTGCCCCATCAACAAGCAGTAAAGGACCAAATCAAATACGTTGACATCAAAAAATAATTTCGCAAATCAAATGGATAATTGACTTACTAATAAAAAGTTAAACACATCAAATTATACAAAAATAACAAAGAATTAATGTAATAAATTAGTACAAAAGCATTCTACAACGATTGTTAATTAATAATAAAAAAAACTTACGAAGGTGGAACAAAATGACGAGTGAGAGACGTTGAAGATGGGGACGAGGATTGAAGACAGATGCTTGAAGTCAAAGACAAAGACGAAGCTCCAACTCGAAGACGAAGATTAAAGGCCGGTGAGACTAGAAAAAAGACAACGAAGCTTGAAGACAAAACCTAAAGTGCAAAGAATGAAAATTAAATAAAAGATGAAAGCAAAGTGAGAAAGAAAGAAGATAAAGTGTAGAGGGTGATAATGAAATTAGTTTTTTTTTTTTTTTTTTTTTTTTTTTCAGAAATCCTTGCTCGACATATCTAACACGGGCCCTTTTATGCCCGTAGTAATTAACATATATCTAAAACGACATACAGAGGCATGTGGTCAACAATGTTTTGAGTAATCGTCTATCATCTACATTTAAAAGATCTCTCCCTTCTTGATGAGGACAATAAAAGTAAAATTACATATCATATACTCAATGGCAAAAGCTTCCCCTTAATTTATACATACTTCTCTCAAGGTTTATCTCACATTATGTTGACAATACAAATGATACTAAGTATGGAGTTCCATGACAATATAATTTGAATCATGTATTTTTGGTTCTTAAGACAATTAGTTGATTCTTGACTGATTTTTTAATAATTACTTGCTATGTGTTACTATAGTTTCACGGGAGCCCTCCGGTCTATTCGGATGACACATACTTCTGAATCAGAATAGTCGGACATAGATACAGCAGGTGTTGACTGGGTGAATTCGAATGTGTATGCATCAAAAGATGACTTGGCAAGGATAGAAAAATGAATAGTTAAGAAAAGAAATTCTAAAACTAAAGGACGTTCAAGTGTTGAAGTTCATCAGTCAAATCTGGATGAGTTGGAAAAGTTGAAGTTAGACTCTTCAGGTAAGGGTAGTCAGAAAGTTACAGCTACTACATGGTGTACATGTAGTAGAATGTCTTACTACAAGACAACAAAGTGTGAATGCCAAGCTGCATTGGGTCTTTTTGGAGCATCTTGTGGATGTTACCCCCAACAAGTGCTCTAACAGAGTGGCTCTAAGATGATGATGCTTGCGCGTTAGTTAGAAACTCTTTTTGTATATATATAAGCCCTATTATAACCCTTTGAGTATTATCAATCAATATATGAAATTTCAAATTAAATTAAGTTTCTTAAAGCTTGTTATTTCATGATAAACAATCAAGTATATTTCTCTCCCCCTTTGACATAATCAAAACGAAATATATAATATAATATAGCATTAAAAATGGTAAGAAGAATTAAAACAATGAGTAAAGACAAATAGGCTTAAATAGGTGTGGGGGGGGGGGGGGGGGGGGGGGGGGGGGGAATAAGTGTAAAAGCCTGTTGAAAAAGCAAGGAAGATGACTTTAAACTTACGGGGGGGAGTGATCTTGTAGAAGTCTGAGCTTTCCAACGATGAAAATTTACAACCTTCTTTGAGTTAGCTCAATAGCATCCAATCTATGAGTTTGACTGTCAAAACTACTTAAAGATTTTGGTGTAAAAGCCCGTTGAAAGAGAAATGAGGATGGCTTAAAACATATGGGTGAAAGTGATCTTGTAGAAGTTTGAGCATTCCATCGACCAAGGCTTGCATCCTTCTTTGAGTTAGCTCAATAACATCCAATCTAAGACTGTCAATCTTCCTACTCAATGTAACATGAATGTTTCCACCCTATCACTCAAATCTTCAAGTCAATCTATCATATCCTCAAAAGTGGAACCATATCCTTTAGAATTGTCATAGTTCTTTTTCATTTAGAGATTGAGTCGTAAGTGATCACTTCAAAACCCATTTTCCCGGATTGGTCTCTCTATACCCTATCTTCTTAAAACATGTGGTGCAATAAAAGTTTTCAGGGTCACACTCCAAACTTCTCAAAGTTTTGGTAAAAACCTTGTCATAAGGAATAGATCGTCGTTGTGAATTTGTAAGCACATCTATCATTTTTTTAATCATAATGAAAGGTAAAATTACGGGTTCTCCTTTCATCATTTTGTATACAACAACTATATCTATAAAAGAACATCAGCTCTTTGTCCTCCTCTAGGCATAATATTATAGGTGTAAATGTGAGCTAGAACTCTAGAAATAAACTTCAAATTCAGTTTAGTATCCAAAGTTGGATACAAAATCTCTCTATTGATTTCTATAATACCAACGAATATGTCACCATCCCTTTGTTGGTTCCGAAAACCAAAATTGGCACAACGCAGCGGAAAGGCGGTGGGCTCGGTTTTAAATTTTTTTTCTATAAAACAAAACCGTTTTAGCCGGATCGTTGTGATTATATAGATTATAATATTTAAATATAAATAGTAAGGAAGAAATCGTTACCCTTGTAGAATCTTCGCGAATCCCTCGAAGCAAATTGTTCTACCGTAGAATCTTTGTGATTCCCTCGAACCAAGTTCTTCCACGCCGAATCTTCAACACCAAAGAACGGACGGGTGGGCGTCTCGGTATTTAAATAGAATAATTGACTCTCGAATTTTCTGTTCTAATCATGTATTCATCTTATGAGACAACAAGAAAAAAATATTTAGAGACCCTCTCATAATATTTTTCTAGAGGCTATGAACTTAAAAAAAAACTTTTTTTTTGTTTTTTTTTATTTTCTCGGTCTCTCGTTTTTCTCTCAGTGTACACCTTTTGAAAAACAAATAAAAACCTTTCTTTTTCGTCTTCTAGTGTTCTTAAAAATCCAAGAAGACTTCTTAGCATATATATCATTTGCTGTGTACACGTTTTTAAAGATTTAAACAAAAACCAAAAGCTTTTATCTCATAAGTTATTGTATCAAATACAATCTCAATCACTTATGATAAACAAGAGGAAGAGATCAAAAATCCTACTCGTGTAACTTTTGTTTTTGTTATAGAGTTAGAAACCCAATTGGATTACAATACTAATTAAATATTAAAATAAACAATTTATTTATATATTTAAAAAACTAATTTCGAAAATCTTTATCACAATCTATTCAACTTAAAATCAAAATTTAAATATATAATAATCCAATTGTTAAATAATTATTTTATTTGAAATAATCTAATTATTCAAATAATTAAATAATTTAACAGATAATTTTAAACTATTATTTTCAAAATTACAATGTGACTTTCACGGTGTAGTTTTCAAAAATTACAGTGCGGTCCCACCACACTGTATCATCCAATTAAATATTTAAATAACCATATAATTTAAAAAACATTTAATTAATTCGTAACTAATTAAATAAAACAGTTAATATTTAATTAATTCATAATTAATTAAACAATGCATAAACTACTTTATGTATAGATGATTAATTCCAAATTAATCACTAAACCTCTTTATACCTTAATGTTCAATACAGTGTTATGGAGATGGCATGGGGACACTTGGACCTATAATTTCAAGCTCCAATAAATCTTTAATAATTAGCTAAACTCTTTAATTAATTATCTGACTTATTAATTCCAGAATTATTCCACTAAAAAACTGGAACTGCACTCTTGTCATTATAGAATTAATTACTCGAATAGGAATCGAACAGTCCATTGATATAATCATTACATATAGATCAATCCTCCATTAATAGTTCATAATTTGAGCTAGGTTCAAAACCGTTGACCTCTCAATTACATCTTTATCTTTGAGTTCCGGTGATTCTCTAATGAACAATTATTTATGATCTTATCATAAATTGAGCGCTCTATTGTTCAAGACCCGAATCATTTACTCAAGAGAACTATTTGTCTAACTTCATTTAAGAAGGAATGGATTCCATTTTGTATATTATCATTCCCGGCTAAATATATTATTATGTCTCCAAGATACAAAGTTTAGGTTTGACATTATAAACAAACCATACTGAGTAAGTCAAAAGACACAACTCTATAAGTAGGAGTCTGTTAAATAGTCAGGATTAAGATCATTCCATATATGACAATCTGATTTGATTAATGAGAATACTTTGTTTAAAACGGAGATTATTAAAGATTCCAATTTATCATGTCCACATCCTGTATAATCTTATTATACAAAGTACCTTCATTCTAATGTCACCACATCAACAGTTCGGATAAGACTGTTCCATTCTTAATGGAAATGAACCGTACTAGTAATTTTAATTAATTAAAGATCCCAACTTTAATTATTAATTACGGACAATTACGATTATTATATTTAAACATAATCCTCATGTATATAACATCTTATATACTATGTTTAATATTACATTTAATAATCATGGAATTTAATGTCATTAATACAATATTAATAACATTAAATGTACACAAATATAAAATAAAATGTAAATCTATTTATTAATTCAGCAAAAAAGATTAACAACTTTTGTTCTTAAGGCACTTTCCCCAACACCCTTACCTTTTTAGGATGTAAGTTTGGTGTTAAATAACGCTAACCCTCTATAGAAATTCCTATAATTTCTGCAAGTGTTTGTTCATCTAAAGCGATATTAACACATTTAACTATACTTTAAAAACATCTCATTCCACTTCCTTGGAAAGAAGTATTTCATCAATCTAGATTCTAAGGTATCATGTTTCATTTGATTCCACCAAATTGAGCCAACCCATTTTCTCAAAGAACGGTATTAATTTAACACCCCATAAATTTTGAAAATCAGCAAATCTTCCAAGAACAATACTCATCAAAACCATCTCTAAATCTTTTGAAATTAACAGTAATAGTATAAAGAGATCGATCATACGTACTTTTTGACTGAAGTTCTCCTCTTTTTGTCGTTTTCCCAATTGCTCTTTCTTCTTGGGCACATTTGGTTTTGAAGCCATAAGATTTTTTTTTAGGCAAATGTGATTAAAATTAATGTTCGTACATGATCAATCATCATTCATTTTAGAAATTTTCGTTGAATAGTTAGAAACCTCAAAGAACTTTTAAATAAATCATTCAAAGCTGCCATATAAATCATGTATCTTTTATTTGAAGATGATGCAATACAAGTCAATTTAGTCGCTTGTTGACACAAATGGCCAAGTCTTAATACCTCTGATTCTTCTTTGGCATCATTGTTCACCAAATCTCTTGAATCCATGATCCTAATAAATTTATTTGCTTATTGTCTCCATCTTAGAAGAACAAAACGGTTAGATATCGTGTCAATATCGAGCAGAATAAATACTTTCAAATAATGTATGCAAAGTATTCCAACAAATTCAAAGGTCTGACATTCACATGTATCTTTATAAGTTAATTCAACTTCACAGTAAAATCTTCAGGCTCACTAAGTTTTGTTTTCACTATATATGTGTGATAAGCGTTGTCATATTCTATTTCTTCAACTTTATATATATTCACCTAATGTCATTCATCCTTGAATTTATTAAAAACTCTTCTAGTATACAATTGTGCTACATGTTTCAAAAGAAATTATTTATCATAGACAATTTGATATTTGTGTTTTGATTCAAAATCCTCATAACTTTATTTTTCTATAATTTTCTTCAATGTCTGCTCGTATTTAATAACAAACTCAAAAAAATTTCTATAGTTTTCTATGATTTGTTTTCGATGTAACAAAACCATCAAAAAATGAATTGTGCTCTCACTACGTCCAATGGTATTCATTCTAGCAAAAAAAATGTGATACAGTTATATGCAGGTACCAATGGAGCACGTGTTTTGTGAAGATGAATTAGTATTCATTATTTCCTAATCCATTTTTCATAATCAATGTCTTCAAATTTTTTTTGAACTCGTCTACCTTGTAGGAAAAACCGTATTTTTTTTATCTCAAATTTGAATTTTAACTTCTTCAAGTAAACATCTGACAACTTCAAATAAACTATGGCAGGAATTAGCCGTGTCAAAAGGGTCAGATTTATCCAGTCCGATCAAGGTCTGGTTTGATCCGACCTTTAATATATATGACTGGCAAATTGACCTGGGTTCAATAATTATAACCCTGAAATAGGGTTGAGCTTTGATAAATTACTATGTAAGCCAAGCTTGGTCTGAATCTGAAAAGCCTAAGCCCTTATTGTAACTTTTAATAAATTAGTAAAAGAAAATATTAAGACAAATGCATCAACTTGTCAATCACGTTAAATTGGTGAGAAATGAATTTAATAAAAACTAATTTTTTTTAAACAAAAGATAAAATAAAATAAAAAACATTCAGATTAAATAATAAAAATATTAGTAAGAGATTCTGATAATACATTGAGAGTATGAAGTTAACAAAAAATAATTTTTTTATTGAAAAAAATATTAAGGGAACCGACAGAGTTGCAAATGGACCATGGGCAAAGCTTAAATAGCTTCATTAATGCTCGGTTTATACAATTAAGGACCAACCTCATTCGAAAGTGTGATTTGACCGTAGATACTAAACCAAACCACTTCTTACCAAAATCCCTCACCTATGGAATTTAGAGTAAGGGGATAATAGTGAGGTCGGTTAGTGACGATCAAATGGTCTAGGTAATCAGGGGTGATATTCCCACTAACAACCTATCTTATTCACTATGAGCCCTAATCAATTAAGAGTTTCTGGTCTCAACCAAATTTATCTCAAATTATCTTACCAATATTGCAATCAAAGAGTGATGTTTAATTCAATCACATAAGGAATAAGATCTAATTAAGATAGTGAATCGAACTATAATTATGTAAACATATTATTGAATGCTAAACAAAACCCATTGTCCAAGAGTTTCTCACATCAATCCCCTAGAATGGGGATTTAGTTACACATGATTACAAACAAAGAAAGGAGGTAAAATTTAGAGAAATAACCCATGAGTCTCTCTTGTAGGCTTGATCCCTCCTTGATGCTCCTTGCTTGAATCTTGCTGCAAAGAATGGAAGCTATGATGTGTAGTGAGTATGGAGTCAATGGAAAGCGACAAAGGAAAGTGAAAATACACATAGTGTATCTAAAAATAACTTGGGGGGGGGGGGGGGTTGAATGGGTTGTTAATCAAAATTACAAAGTTTCTTCGATTAGTCAATATTAATCACAAGAATCAATTCACAAACAAATAATAAAAATCAAATGTAAGAGCGGAAATATAAAGACACTTGATTTTTACGTGGGAAACCCTCAACAGGAAAAAACCCACGGCACTAGCCTCGTTAGCCACTTAGTCATAGAACTCCACTATTTGAGTAATTGAATACATTCTAAGTTGACACCCTAGTCACACTTCCCAAGAATTGTATCTCAATCTATCTTACCCGCAGGCCTTTAATAGTGAGCCTTGACAATGCTCTTCAACCAACCCTTGGTTGCAAGACTTTTGTTAATAGCCAAATTTGGCTAAGGACCAAAGTGAAATTTTTCACCCTCTAAACCTAGCTCCATGCCCGAGGTCATCCACCAGGAGACCATGTTACCCGAAGCCGAGCTACGGTACCGCCCCACAGGAATAAGGACGGGATCCAGAAACACCCAGGGTAGAGCCCGGCACGGTCAGATCAAGCCCGCGTCAACGAACCTGAAAACAGGAAATCCCCCCGAAGTCGGGATTTCCTCACAATTTCTCCAGAAGCTCGCCTATACCTCGCTGACATAGCAAGGTGTCCGTAGGAGGCCGCACCTAGCTTCAAAAGGTCAATGGAGGCTAGACCTAGCTTCTGATTAGACGAAATTCCTTTATATCAGGGCTAGAACACTAATCGACCTCACTATCTGATGTACCTCGCCACATTACATGCCATATTCAACGACCCCTATGGGAGAACATGCTAGACCTGAAGACACACATGATCATATCTTAAGACGTTACATACGTACAGAACAAGTAATATAGTCCAAGTAGGAAACAAATTAATCTCCACCAAGATATCCTCGATTTAGCAATTAACTCAAAGTCAATAACATTTTAAATGTAAAATCCAGTCCGATAAGGAGGGAAGAGATGAAGAAAATCAAGGGGGGAAATCAATTAGTTTGACCTATGAAGACAAGGTATTAAAGGAGGACTTGAACCTTCTGAAAGAGGAGGCTACTTTTTGACAGGCATACGACAAGTACCCGACTACACCCTAGAGAAAATTGAAAGCAATTTGAGAGAGATTTGTATATCATACATGATCAATAAAGAGAGTATTTTCTTTCTTTTGGGTGGTGAATAGTATCATTGTTCCTTGTCATTTTATTAAGCACTGTTACGCATACGTTCAACCTTGGCCACCACCGTGGTAGTGGTCTCGAAGGTGTTAACTGAGATTTCTAGTTTTGAGCAAAATTTCCGTTAAGATTTTCTGGCGCCGTCTGTGGGAATTACCCTACACCCAGTTAATCAAGTCAACTATTTGCATTTGCATTTTCGTTGTTTTACAGGAACCATGAGGCTCCGCTCTTCCCAAAGCCAACATGGAGTTTCAGAACAACCCTCAGTGAGGCCTACGCGAAAGGCCCCAAGAAAAGGGAGGAAGTCTGGATACGGCAATCAAGCTCCGGTCCAAACAACTAATGCGTGGGCTTCTGGCCACCCTATAGTGAGCCAGGCCGCACTCGACCAACAAGCGGCAGCCTTCGTGAAATCCGTCCGCATCCGCCTGCTTGCCGAAGGCATCACAGTCCAGCCAACAAACCCGAATGATCAGGGAGAACCGAGCAGGTTCGGAGCTAGGCAGCCTGCCTTCGACTGCCTGGGACCTCCTCTTCCAGATCCAGCTCGAGACAGAACTGGGCCCCAACTTTGGATCCTGGATAGCTGGGACCCATGCCTCAGTTCTGAAAAGACCTTCACAATATCAACCCAGGCGAGTTAAGTCTGCCGCAGATGCCTTGACCCGGGAGCAACGAGAGGTACCTCACCCAACGACATCAAAGAGGAACGCCCGGGCCCAAGAGGAAGAGAGTCGACGAACTTCCCGAGTGGATCTTGTCCATGAAGGGGACCAGATAGAGGTCGCCAGTTTAACTGAAGGACTCGACAGCGAAGAATCTGAGGTCAACTCGAAGAAACCTGGGAACAAGCGACTGAGGGATCAGCTGGCAAAGCTACAAAAGGAGGTCCAGCAGATAAGAAAAGGAAAGAATAATGAGGATAAAAAGGATCCATTGAGCGAGATGAATGCTCCCCTCACTAGAAGGATCTGGGAAGCGGAGCTCCCACCAAATGTTAAAATGCCAGCAGATAAGTTCTCCGGTACGGAAGATCCTCTAAGCCACCTGGAGAGCTTCGTCCAACAGATAGAGGTCCAGAACACCACCAGAGCAGCTATATGTAGAATGTTTCCAACAACCCTAACCGACTGCGCGAAAACTTGGTTCAGGAAGCTACCTGCTGGTAGCGTGGATTCTTTCACAAAGTTATCAACATATTTTTACTCGCAGTTCCAAGGGGTCAAACCTCGTTCGAAAGATCCCATACACCTCCAATATGTGATTCAGGAACAAAGTGAGACGCTTAGATCGTACGTGGAACATTTTCATAAAGAGGTCATACAAATGAGAGTTTTCACTGAGAAAGAGACTCTCACCAATTTCAAGCGGAACCTGTGGGCGGGAAAGCTTTTCCGCTCCTTCGCCAAGAGACCGCCCGAGACTTACTAGGAGGCCTACGATCGGGCTCTTGAGCAGGTCAAGATCAACGAGCAACTCAAAGTCAAGATGGAACACGACGATATGAGAACGGTGAAGCGTTAAAAAAAGGAAGCCCCCAAATTTGAGCCAGCCCAGAAAACTCAGAATAAACCTCCCAATAGGTTGACCTATCTCATCCCCGCTCCTCAGCATAGGCAAGAAAAATATCCAGCAAGACGAACCCCTCCTCGGGCTTCACCACCTCCCAGGACCGTGGCCCCCATAATACGAGGGAAGAAAGGGTATGACTATTACACTCCTTTGAACGCTTCCAGGGAAACGGTCTACCTTGCTATACGAGACAAGGGGCTACTTCAAAAGCCTGCTCCCATGAAAGCCCCAGTTGACAGGAGGAACCGGTATAAGTACTGCGACTTCCATGAAGATGTGGGCGACAACACTTCAGAGTGCTATAATTTGCGCAACCAGATTGAAGCCCTGATAAATGAGGGATGCTTGATTGAATTCTTATAGCAGATCAGAGATAACATTCGGACTGGAAGAGAGGTACAAGCCGAGATCCGTGAGGATGCAGAGAAGAGAAAGGGGGAACATACTGATTTAATGCAACAAATCCAGGTGATACATACTATCAGCGGAGGCCCACACTGGCTGGCACTCCAATAATTCCTGAAAAAACCATGCAAGGAAGATTCCCCGTATAGAAGAAAGCCAGGGAGTCTTCAAGGTCAGCCAAAGCCCAATAGAGCCCTCCCAGTCGGTACAGATCGTTTTCACTGAAGTAGATGTCTTCAACACCGTGCAACCTCGTGATGATCCCATGGTAATAACAATACAGATTGCCAACTGTCTGGTCCATCGCGTGCTCGTAGATACTGGCAGCAGTGTAGATATCCTCTTCAATGATACTTTGGAAAAATTAAATCTGAAGCAAAGGTGTTACAATAGCTGTACAACTCCACTTTATGGGTTCACTGGGGATTCGATCAAACCAGTGGGGTTGATGATCCTCCCAGTAATCGTCGGAACCACCCCTCTCCAACATAATATTATGACCGACTTTGTTGTGGTTGACACCCCATCGGCCTACAATGCTATCCTAGGGAGACCATTCTTGTCCTCCTTGAAGGGAGTCTTGTCCGTATACCACAATGTCCTGAAGTTTCCGGTTGGAACCAAGGTGGGGGGGGAGGGGGTGTACGCGGAGACCAACAAACAGCTAGGAAATGCTACATAGTGTCTGCCAATCCTACAACTTTAGCAAAACAATGCGTACAAGTTGCATTAATCCAAGAAGACATGGAAACATCCCGGATAATCCAGGAAGAGATGGAGCCCGCAGAGTATCCTGAGCATCCAGAGAGCGAACCTATTATGCCTTATGAGGAGGAACGGAGAAAGGAGTGGGCCAGCGGGCAGCCCGTAGATAGACTAGAGGAGATACCCATCAGAAATGACGATCCCTCCAAGGTTGTTAAGGTCGGGGCCACCCTTGAGCCAGAAGTAAAAGAAGGTTTAATTAATCTTCTTAGAGAATTCAGGGACATCTTCGCTTGGAGCCATGATGAAATGCCTGGGATCTTGGCATCATTAGTCGCCCATTGACTAGGGGTAGATCAGACAGTCAAGCCCGTCAAACAGAAGAGGCGTCACTTCAACGCTGAGAGGAACGTTGTGGTGCATGAAGAGGTAGATAAATTGATCAAGGCATGGTTTATCAGAGAAGTGCGCTATCCCGAATGGATCGCCAACGTGGTCATGGTTACGAAGGCGAATGGGAAGTGGCGTATGTGTGTCAATTACACCGACCTCAACCGGGACTGTCCAAAAGACAGTTTTCCTTTACTAAAGATCGACCAGCTGGTTGACTCTATGTCAGGAAATAAACTCTTGAGTTTTATGGACTCATTCTCAGGATACAACCAAATTAAAATGCACCCAGCTGACCAAGATAAAACCAGTTTCATTACTGGGCAGGGCTTGTACTGCTACAAGGTGATGCCGTTTGGTTTGAAGAATGCAGGGGCCACATACCAGCCGCTGGTTAACAAGCTGTTCAATCCCGAGATAGGAAGGACGATAGAGGTATACATCGACGACATGATCACAAAATCACCAATCGCAGAAGGACATCAGGAAGACCTTCGCAAGACCTTTCTCATACTGAGAGAAAACCAGATGCGTTTGAACCTCTCCAAGTGTGCCTTCGGGGTAATAGCGGGAAGTTTCTAGGCTTCATGGTTCATGAGAGAGGCATAGAGGCCAACCCAGAAAAAATCAAAGCTATCTTGGACCTGGATTCCCTAACATCACTCAAACAGGTACAAATTCTGACTGGACGTGTAGGGGCGCTCAACAGGTTTATCTCTCGCTCCACCGATAAATGTCTCCCTTTCTTCAAAGCCATTAAACAAGGGAAAACCATGAAATGGAGTCAGAAGAGCGAGCAAGCCTTCCAAGCCTTGAAAGAATACCTAACAAGCCTACCGTTATTAGTCAAGCCAGTTCTCAGAAAAGAGCTGCAGATCTACCTGGCCGTCTAAGAAACTGCAGTGAGCGGAGCTTTGGCCAATGAGTGTGGCGATGGGTTTCAAAGACCCATATACTATGTGAGTCATGCTTTAACCAAGTCAGAGGGGAATTACATTCTCTTCGAAAAGCTCGCTTATGCTCTGGTGATCTTAGCGAGGAAGCTCCGTCCCTATTTTCAAGCTCATACAATAGCAGTGGTGACAGACCAACCTCTCCGCCAATTCTTACAAAGACTAGACGTGTCCGGAAGGCTAGTCTTATGGGCCCCAGAGCTCACTCAGTTCAATTTAAAGTATAAGCCCCGGACCACGATTAAGGCACAGGCTTTGGCTGACTTCGTGGCAGAATTTTCAGTGCTCCCAGATCAAGAGAATCCCGCAGCACCAAATGAGATCCCTAAAAAGACATTCGAGATCGACAATTGGCCGAAAGGCTACAAGTCCTGGACCCTCTTTACAGATGGAGCATCCGGGCAAGCTGGGGGAGGAGCTGGCGTAGCTTTAATAGACCCAGAGGGGACTGAATTCTGTCACTGTTTTTGATTCGAGTTTAAAGCCATTAATAATGAAGCAGAGTATGAAGCCCTTATAGCCGGGATGAAGGCAGCCATCGAACTAGAGGCCGATTACCTACAAATCAAGAGCGACTTATTGCTTGTTGTCAATCAGGTGACTGGGGTGTACCAGACAAAGGGAGATAATATGGCTGCCTACCTAAAGCTAGCTCAGTTGCTAAAAAATAAGTTAAAGGGGTTCAAGATCGATCAGGTGTCTCGACACCAAAACCATCACGCGGATGTTCTGTCTAACATAGCTACAAATGAAGGTCAATCCTTACCAATGGGAATTCCCCTCCAAGTGATCTCCCAACCAAGCATAGCCACAAATAAAAAAATCTGCTCCCTAGATCGTCAGCCTTGCTGGATGGACCCGATCGTTGCCTACCTCCCAGAGGGAGAGCTCCCCGAGGAGCCCGATCAAGCCTAAAGAATTAAAAGACTCTCGATCCGATATTGCTTGGTAGACGGGTACCTCTACAGAAGGGGCAGATCCCTCCCCTTACTTAGATGTTTGTATCCTGATGATGCTAAATGGGCACTAAGAGAGGTCTACTCTGGGGATTGCGGGAACCACATCGGTGGGGAAGCTCTAGCATATCAAGTTCTTCGTATGAGGTACTACTAGCCGACCATCCACCAAGACGCAAGGAGCTTTGTACAATCTTGCGAGCCATGTTAAAGGACTTTAAACTTGAACCACCAGCCACCTGAGCGACTGTCGTCTCTCAGTTCACCCTACCCCTTTGCCATGTGGGGAATCGACCTAATTGGACCGCTTCCTACTGCTTCCGGACATATGAAATATGCTATCGTGGTTATCGACTATTTCACAAGATGGGTCGAGGCAGGGCTTCTTTCTTAGAAATCAGAAAAGAATACGACCAAGTTTATCAAAACCAACGTGGTATGCAGATTCGGGACCCCTCTCGTCATTATAGCCGACCTGGGTAAGCAGTTCGATAATGCCCATTTTAAGGACTTCTGTAAAAGATTGGGGATCGACCTCAGGCTCGCCTCAGTAGCCCATCCCCAGACTAACTGGCTGGTGGAATCCACCAACAAGACTATCAAGAAACTTCTAAAGAAGAAGTTACAGCAGAAAAAAGGCAAATGGGCCGAAGAGCTGCCAGAAGTCCTCTGGGCATACCAGACTACAAAGAGAATAGCTACTGGGGAGACACCTTACTCCCTGGCTTTCGGAGTTGAAGCGGTTCTCCCCATCGAGCATAAATTAACCTCGTTCAGGGTGCAACACTTCGAACCCAAAAGTAACGAGGTTAAGCTCCGGGCTAATCTGGACCTCCTAGAAGAAAAACAAGACCGGGTAGCAGAGAAAGTGGCAATATACCAGAGCAAGATCGCTAGATATTTCAACCGAAAGGTCAGAGCCCGAAATTTCAAATAAAGGGATCTGGTGCTTAGGAAAGTGACCCTGAATACTCGGAAAAGGTCGGATGGAGTCTTAAGCCCCAATTAGGAAGGGCCATATCTGATAAAGCTAGTTGCTCGTAATAGAGCCTACAAACTCGAAGACATGGATGGACGACCCATCGACCACACCTGGATCGCAGATCACTTGAGGAAATTCTACCCTTGAGCTGGGAGTTTTCAAGCAGATTCCCCCCGTTTAGGTTTCATTAGAATCCCTAATAAAGATGTACTACATCTCGATCATCAATAAAGTCATTTTTTCTTTTTCCTCTTTATCTCCGACTGTGTTAACACTTACTTACATCCTAGATTGGGAAATTCGACATAGACACCTCAAGACCAGTGATTAGCTGGGGAAGCCCCCTCGCTACCTCCTGGTGCCTTGGTCGGGCTACCACCCTCAAGAAGGGTCTGAGTGTAAGAGCATAGTTGCCATCCAGATTTTGAGACCAGAAAATAGCTTAACAGCCCTCCTAATGCGTTGGTCGGGCTACCACCCCCAAGAAGGGTCTGAGTGTAAGAGCATAGTTGCCATCTAGATTTTGAGACCATGAAATAGCTTAACAGCCCTCATGATGCCTTGGTCGGGCTACCACCCCCAAGAAGGGTCTGAGTGTAAGAGCATAGTTGCCATCCAGATCTCGAGACCAGGAAATAGCTAAACAACCCTTCTGGTGCCTTGGTCTGGTTACCACCCCCAAGAAGGGTCTAAGTGTAAGAGCATAGTTGCCATCTAGATTTCGAGACCAGGAAATAGCTTAACAACCCTCCTGATGCCTAGATTGGGCTACCTCTCCTAAGACGGATTTGAATATAAATATTTGTTTTTGTACAGGATCAAGATCATCATAATAAGAATTCCCTACCAAAGTTTGAATGAAGTATGAACAAATTATCATTACGGATGCAGTTCTGGTTCCTAGTCAAGACTAGGAGTAAAACAAGAGTTTCTCAAAGTGAATCGATTTCTTATTAAAGACAAGAGGAGCCTATCCCCTGGTAAGGCTACATCTATCCAGCGGGGTACCCCCGAGCACGGGCTATAAAAAAAACAGCTAAACTAATCAAGAGCAAAATGGGGTGCCCACCCCTTTTTCTGGGCTATCAAGACAAATCATAAACAAGACCGCTTCAAGCTTGGGAACTCTCTTGGTTTTCCGCTGCTGGTCCTCCTCCCTCACGCTGATCCTCGCCATCAACCCTCTCTTCAGGTAGTTGCCCACCTTGGTTATCCTCGCCAACCATCCCTCAATTCAGAGGCTTCTCCTGTTGATCAGCAGGATCTTCCTCCAGGATTTCATTAATCACTGCCATAACCTCAGGCGGGATAGCCGCATCGAGAAGGGCAGCCATGGACCCCGTCTGGCTCCGGTCGACCTCCATCTCCATTATAGGGGATTCCTCAGACGGGCTTCTAGCTTTTTCCCCCGCTCCTGGCGGGTCTCCCTCGGATCGAGAAGACAGAACCTTACTTGAAGACTCCCCGGGACCTAAAGCGGTAAAGATAGAAAGAGGATTTGGAAGATCTGCCTGAATGGGTTGTTTACCAGCTTCAGCCTGGCTCGAAGGAACCACCTCGTCATCATCAGAGCGAGATAACTCAGCAGCCTTGATCATTATCTCCTGTCTATCCCAACCGCCAATGAATGATAGGTCAAAGGGAAGAGGGAGAGCCTCTGCGACTTGAAAGGAAGCGTAGAAGTATCCATCGCTAAAGGAGGTCTCCGCGTCAGCTTGCAGCTTGGTCACCTGGGCAATCAAAGCCTGATTCTTGAGGTCCAGCTTTTTAGCCTCAGCTTTCCAAGAATCCCTCTGCCTGGCCCGCCGGGTAGATTGGAGATGCTCTTGATCATAAGACTGCTTCGTCCTTTCATGATCACAACGAAGCTCGGCCAGCCCATTCTCAATTTTTCCTTGGTTGGAGGTCATCTCTTCAACTAAGGACTGAGCCTGCTTGAGCAATCCCATGGCTTTCTCGGCTTCGACTTCGGCCTTAGTAGTCCGGTCACAAAGGAGTGTTACCTGGTGGCCCATGGAAACATTAAACTTGAAGGCCTATAAAATACAGAGCCAGGGTTAGAAATTGAACAAGTTGGCAAAAGCAGTACGAAGGAAATACAATTACCTCAGCTAAAACAGCAGACCCCTTGGTGAGCAAGACATCCATGAGCATTGAAGCCATCCTGGAAATCCCACCGCCCGGACAGGACGCGATAAATTGTTCCAGGACTTTGTCCTGCTTCATCGAGCTCGACTGAGGGCGGGAACGACTAGGAGGAATCCTTGTGACACCCCTTTCAAAGTCCTTTGAAGCTAAGGGGGTTGGAAGCGCAGCGGAATCAGAAGGGCGAATCGAGGGAGTAGCAACTTTAGCGACTACAACAGAAGAGGCAGAAGCAGTCAGACCAACAGCCTGGGGAGCTTTACCCAAAGCCTGGAAAGCCCGCGACGCAAGGTTGGCTATCTTGGACCCAGCTGGGGAGGTAGATTGAGCAAGAGCCGGTGTGACCCCAGCAAAGGGAAGAGGAGTTCTAGCTTGAGGAGAACATTGGACGTCGCGGGAAGCTGGTTCAACGACAAAAATTGTGAGTAAACAAATCAAAAAGGAAAATGTCAGAACCAAGCTAATCAACAAGACAAGGCAAGGCAATTCAATGACACTTACGAGGAGTAGCGTCTGAGATCCGCAAGTATTGATTCACCCTACGAGGATTAAAGGCTTCAGCTGTTGGGAACTTCAAGTTCAAGTTCAAGTAGTTCCTGGCTAGAATAGCTTTCAAAATTATTTCAGATTCAGAAGGCATGGAGTCCCGGTCCCACGAGGGTTTGTCACTGAAAGCTGTGGGAACCTTGAACTCATGCCCCCCAATGAAAATCGAGCTCCCCCAATCATCCCCCGCAAGGATCCATTCTTCCTTCCAGGCGGGGTCCTTCTTCGAAACGCCAGAAATAACAAAGTTGAGCTTGTTCTTGGCCTTAGCATAAAACTGACCTCGAGGAGAGCCAGATAGGCTCTCGATCTGAAAAAGATAGGCCATCTCCTCTGCTCCGGGCTCTCTCGTCACCTTGCTCGGCTGACATTGTTCCCCCCATAGCACGAGGAAGCCAATCAAATGCCTCCAGAAGCCTGGCGTCAACTGGAGGGGAGCAAACTGGATGGCGTTGAGAGCTTGCCGAAGAGTCGGATGAATGGGAAGCCTAACCCAATTCTCGAGAGCCGCCACATGAATTGGAAGCACACCTTTAGGGGGGTCGAAGAACTCGTAACCCTTGGGGGGCACCGAGATGGAAACGCTGTCGGGAATGCCGTACTTCGACCTCAAACGATCAATCACGACAGGATCAACGATGGAATCAAGGACAACCCTGAAGTCATAGGGAGGGAGCCTCTCCAAAGGGGGGCCAGAAGTCAGGACTTGATGCTCTCTAGCGGCGGCGCCGCCCACCTCTTTATCAGAGTCTTCATCGGCTATATCTAAAGGATGGTCAGGATGGTTAGAAAACACGGTCCCAATGGAAACATTCCTGTTCGACCGCCGACGTTGCTGATTTGGCGGAGAATCATCGCTGTCTAAGCTCCTCCTTGCCCGTTTCCCGAAAGCAAGGCTAAGGACCTCCTCGCCGTCAACAATAGAATCAACGGAATCGTGACTGGTTTTCGACATGATGAAGTCGGTGAGGGTGAGGAATGAAGAAAAAGATAGGCTTGAGAGAAAGTCTATAAGAGAAAGTTTATCTTGGGAAAGATTTGAAATTTGAGAGATGTGAGGAAAACGTTGAGATAAATAAGTTGTAGGGAAAAATCGATATAAAACGCAGCGGAAGAAACGAAAAATAGATTTCGTATGGTTTTAAAAATTTTCTCAAAGTTGAACCTTAACCTTTTAATTAATTAAACTCAAATATATACGGTTAGAGTTAAATACCTCTTGACGCGTGATCCGATTGACTTACGTCGATTGGTAATCCGTAAAATCTTTTCCGACGCCCGTGAACATTACCCGCGTGAACAGTGATCGTGAACAGTACCGCGAGATCTTCCAATCCGAACACGTACGTGAATCACCTAGGAGCGTGGTCTCCCTTTTTCTTTGAATTGCAAACTTGAGAATGGATGAACAAAGTTTTCTTTTTCTTTTTTTAGTCACAAAACAATCAAAAGAAGACAAAAATTATTCCGGTCACTTTTGAGTTCTCAATCTAATGATCGAAACTCGCGTGAACCTAATTCGATGTTGTACACACAAGCTTATTGATGAACAAGCAATCAGTGTACTATCAAAGAATAATCTCTTCTCTCTTTTATGTTTTTTAGAATAAAAATTATCCTTTTCTATGAATTGAGAAGAAGAAGAAAAATTGAATCATTCAATCAACTATGGTGGCCGAATTCTATATGTGGTATTATATAGGTGGCCGAAATTTTGCTTCCTATTCTATTTAGGATTGCCGAAATCTTCCTCTAAATGGACTAGGGTTGCCGCAAATCACATACCAAAAAGAGTTTGTGTTGCACCCTAATTTCCATCAACCTTTAGACTTCAAAACCTAATTCAACTCATTGATATTTTTATTCTTTTATTGACTAAATAAAAAGACTTCTTATTTGATTAAATAAATAAAATTAATTATTTATTTTCTTATCAAACAAGTCGTTTACTTTTAATATACTACTACCAATAGTATAACTTTAGGAAATATATTTCCTGATCAGAAAAAGATTTGTTTCTTAATTGAACAATTAATTAATAAATTAACTAATTCTTATTTAATTAAAACAATGAAACAAAATAATATATTAGGTTAATATATACATCTTGCCGCCCCACTTATATAAATAGGCCATATATTATTTTCTTATTTCATTTAATCCATTGGACTTTAAATAAAAACCCACATGTGAACCAGATCCATTCTTACTAAAAGAAACAAGCCCACATGTCTCCTTTTAATATATTAATATAATAGTGCAGCCAATTAATTAAATAATAGAAATATTATATTCTTGATATATTAAAAACAATTCTAGATGGACCCTTGAATCGGCCCGGTAGAATATATCAAGTGATCCATTCAAATACGTGTGGATTAGGGATCTTGGCAGGCTATCTAAATTTAATCTTCAATAGACACAACCTAATCACAATCAACAAATGATTCACTTAGGTCCAATCTATTGATTTTAACTCATTCCACTAAAGAGCTAAAATTGAACTCTTAAATAAAGATAGAATAAGGAGATGTTTCTCATTCATACCCTAGACAATCTTATAGGAGATGGTGTATCCTCGTGAATAATATCAGTAATCGCCAAGAGCTCATAGACCGCCTATAGCTCTCCAAGTTACCATATTTCCTCATATGACCACATTTCGAACTTGGATACTTTGACTTGTCCAGAAGCCATGTTTTCAATAATCATTATTGAAAACTCAACGTTGAGATTTAATATCCAATACCTCAAAACATCTATGTGATGATATTATACTCTCATTCAATAAATGGAGCCACGATGTCCATATCTATAAATGAAGTTTTCTATCGATTAACAAATGTATACCACCAAACTATCGAGGATAGACTATGCTATATAATCGTACTCATTGATAGCTCTAATGATAACACTTGCAACCATAAGTCCATCATTTATCTCAGGATTAAGATAGACTCTCCGATTGTCCTCTTTAATGAAAAGACTTATATCTAGTGACGGTTCTAGATAAAGTATTTCATTGTGATCTAGTTCAATGCACCTAGTGCACTAGATTCTTTTACTCGAAAACCTTTCGATGATTTTAGACTCATCATATTCATTTGATCCCACTCAAATGCTAGTTAAAGAATTCTACAACTTTAACAAGATAGAGGTGCCCAACCTATGACTTAAGTTGTGAACGTTATTCAAGACTAACTAAAGAATTGTGTCTACCTCATACATATCCGGATGTATGAACAATTCTTCATGTCTCATAGTCTTTTGACCTTATGATTATTTACCTTGACAATTATAATAATAAATGCTATAAGTAATTGTAAGAATCAGAATTCACTTTATTAATATGATAAGATTGTCAATTACAATATTACACTTTTGCCATTGAGCATAATCCTAACATAAGTATATATAGGCAAGAGGGCAGTAGCACGAGCTGTCGAGATCTTCGGTTAAGATCACAAAGAATCTCGGGGACTACCGTAATGTAACCAGATTGAGTCGAAAACAAGTCAGTCAGCTCACGCCACGTCACTTGCTCAGTTAATAAGGAGATTTCCCCAAGATTCTGGTAACGGTAAAGAATCTCGGGGACTGCCGTAACGCAATAGGATTAATTCAGAAATAAGTCAGTCAGTGCACGCCACGTCACTTACGCAGTTAATGAGAAGATTCTCCTACTATTTTGGTAACGGTAAAGGAGGAAAGATTTCCCAAATAAAATAAAAAATCTGACCCCAACCCCAAGCTCGACAACCGGTGTTCAAGTCAGAGGGGACTTTTGTTAATAGCCAAATTTGGCTAAGGACCAAAGGGAAATTTTCCACCCTCTAAACCTGGCTCCATGCCCGAGGTCATCCACTAGGAGACCATGTTACCCGAAGCCGAGCTACGGTACCGCCCCACAGAAACAAGGACTGGCTCCAGAAACACCCAGGGTAGAGCCCGACACGGTCAGGTCAAGCCCGTGTCACCATACCTGAAAACAGGAAATCCCCCCGAAGTCGGGATTACCTCACAATTTCTCCAAAAGCTCCCATATACCTCGCTGGCATAGTAAGGTGTCCGTAGAAGGCCGCACCTAGCTTCCAAAGGTCAATGGATGCTAGACCTAGCTTCTGATTAGACAAAATTCCTTTATATCAGGGCTAGAACACTGATCGACCTCACTATCTGATGTACCTCACCACATTACATGCCATATTCGACGACCCCTATGAGAGAACATGCTAGACCTGAAGACACACATGATCATATCTTAAGACGTTACATACGTACAGAACAAGTAATAGAGTCCAAGTAGGAAACAAATTAATCTCCACCAAGATATCATCGATTCAGCAATTAACTCAAAGTCAACAACATTTTAAATGTAAAACCCCGTCTGATAAGGAGGAAAGAGATGGAGAAAATCAAGGGGGGAAATCAATTAGTTTGACCTATGAAGACAAGGTATTTGTTAATAGCCAAAATTGTCTAAGGACCAAAGGGAAATTTTCCACCTCCCAGACCTGGTTCCATACCCGAGAGTTTCACCAGGAGACCTCTCAAATCTAGAGCCGAACTGCGATACCACCCCAGAAACAGGGGCGGGCTCTGGAAACATCCAGGATAGAGCCCGGACCCGAGAGCTTCCACCAGGAGACCTCTCTATCCAGAGCCGAACTGCGGTACCACCCCAAGAACAAGGACGGGCTCTGGAAACATCCGAGATAGAGCCCAGAACGATCAGATCTAGCTCGCATCACCAAAACTAGAAGCTCCCCGAAGTCGAGGTCACCTCGCAAATGCTCCAGAGACTCGTCTGTACCTCGATTGACACAGAAGAATGTCCCTAAAAGGCCGTGAGATCAGTCGAAGCCACACCTAGCTTCAAAAGGTCAGTCGAGGCCACACCTATCTTCGAAAAGGTCAAGGGAAGCTGGATCTGGATCCAAGCTGGATGAAACTTCTCAGATATCAAGGTCAGAACACTAATCAACCTCCTTGGTTGATGCACCACACCATATCGTCTCCAACGACCTCTATAAAAGATCATGCTGAAAGGATACGATGGATACACTGAATCATGTCTGGAAACGTTACCTATATGCAGAACAATTAATAAAATCCAAAAAGGAAACAAACTGATCTCTACCACGATACTCTCAATTCGGACGTTAACTCAAAGTCAATGACATTAAAGCAAGAAATCCCGCCCGATAAGGAAGAGACTGAGAAAATCAAGGGAGAATCAGTCTGTTGACCTACAAACTATGTATAAATAGAAAAGAAAGGAAATGAAAAGATGAGACTACTATTCGGCAGGCATACGACAAACAATCACCCATTCTCTAGAGAGAATTGGGAGAAAAGATAAAAGAATTTCTGTACTGTATTTGTATACCATGCACATTCAATAAAAACATTCTTGCTTTCTTGTCATTTTATAGATCATTGCTACACATACAATAAATCTTGGCCACCACCTACGTGGTAGTGGTTTCGAGGGCGTTAACTGATATTTCTCATCCCGAGCAAAATTTTCGTTAACACTTTCTGGCGCCGTCTGTGGGAAAGAAATCCTACACCCAATTAACCAATCATTTGCATTTACATTTTTGTTGTTTTACAGGAACTATGAGGCTCCGCTCCTCCCAAGGCCAACATAGAGTCCCGGAGCAACCTCCAGCGAGGCTAACACGAAAAGCCCCAAGAAAGGGGAGAAAGTCTGGATATAGTAACCCAGCTCCGATCCAGACAACCAATACGCGGGCTACTAGCCACCCTATAGTGAGCCAGACAGCGCTCGACCAACAAGCGGTGGCCTTCGTAGAATCCATCCCCGTCCGCCTGCTCGCTGAAGGCATTACGATCCAGCAGACCAACCTGAACGATCAGGGAGAGCCGAGCAGGCTCGGAGCTAGGCCACCTGCTTTCGATCGCCTAGGACCTCCTCTTCCAGAGCCGGCTCGAGATAGATTAGGGCCCCAACGTTCGATCCGGGATAGGTTGGGACCCATGCCCCCAGTTCCGAAAAGACTTTCACAATATCAACCCCGGCTAGTTAAGTCTGCCGCGGATGCTTTTACCCAGAAACCAAGAGGGCTATCTCATCCAGCTACATCTAGGAGAACTACACGGGCCCTAGAGGAGGAAAGTAGACAAACTCCCCGAGTGGATCAAGTCCAGGAGGAGGACCGGATTAAAATTGCCAGTTCATCAGAAAGATTCGATAGTGAGGAATCTGAGGTTAACTCGAAGAGACCTGGGAACAAGCGACTGAGGGATCAGCTGGCAAAGCTACAAAAAGAGGTCCAGCAGATAAGGAAGGGAGAGAGTAAGGAGGACAAAAAGAATCCCCTGAGCGAAATGAACGCTCCCTTCACTAGGAGGATCCGGGAAGCAGAGCTCCCCCAAAAACTCAAAATGCCAGAAGATAAGTTCTCTGGAACAGAAGACCCTCTAAGCCACCTAGAGAGCTTCGTTCAACAGATGGAGGTCCAGAACACTACCAGAGCAGCTATGTGTAGAATATTTCCAACGACCTTGACCGACTACGTGAAAACCTGGTTCAGGAAACTGCCCCTTGGTAGCGTGGATTCTTTCACAAAATTATCAACCAATTTTTGCTCACAATTCCAAGGAGTTAAACCTCGCCTGAAAGATCCCATACACCTCAAATATGTGATCCAGGAGCAGAGTGAAACTCTTCGATCGTACGTGGAGCGGTTTCACAAGGAGGTCATACAAATGGGAGTTTTCACTGAAAAAGAAACCCTCGCCAACTTCAGGTGAAACCTTTGGGCAGGAAAGCTTTTCCGTTCCTTCGCCAAGAGACCTCCCGAGACTTACCAAGAGGCCTATGACCGAGCTCTTGAGCAGGTCGAGATCGACGAACAACTTAAGGTCAAGATGGAACACGACGACATGAGAACATCAAAGCGTCTGAAGAAAGAAGCTCTCAAATTTGAGCCAGTGCAGAAAACTTAGAATAAACCTCCCAACAGGTCCACCTATCGCCTCTCTGCTCCTCTGCATAGGCCAGAAAGATATCCATCAAAATGAACCCCTCCCCGGGCTTCGCCGCCTCCCAGGACCGTGGCTCTAGTAATGCAAGGGGAAAAGGGGTATGACTACTACACCCCTTTGAATGCTTCCAGGGAAACAGTCTACCTTGCCATACGAGATAAATGGTTGCTCCAAAAGCCTGCTCCCATGAAGGCCCCAGCTGATAGGAGAAACCGGTACAAGTACTACGACTTCCACGAAGATGTGGGCCACAACACCTCAGAATGCTATAATTTGCCTAACCAGATTGAAGCCCTGATAAGGGGAGGATGCTTGATTGAGTTCTTGCAACAGGTCAGAGATAATATCAGGACTGGAAGGGAGGTACAAGTCGATATCTGTGAGGACGCAGAATAGAGGAAAGGGGAGCAGGCTGACTTAATACAGCAGATCCAGGTGATACACACTATCAGCGGAGGTCCTACACTGGCTGGAGTTTCCAATAATTCCTAGAAAAACCACACAAGAAAGGTTCCCCGCATCAGAGAAAGCTGAGGGATCTTCGAAGTCAGCCAGAGCCCGATAGAGCCCTCCCAATCAGCTCAGATCGTATTCACCAAAGCAGATGTCTTCAACACTGTGCAACCTCATGATGATCATATGGTAATCACGATACAGATAGCCAACTGTTTGGTCCATCGCGTGCTCGTGGATACAGATATCCTCTTCTCGAATACCCTGGAAAAATTGAACCTGAAGCAACGTTGTTACAACAGCTGTACCACTCTGCTTTACGGTTTCACTGGGGACTCGATCATACTAGTGGGGTCAATGATCCTCCCAGTAATCATCGGGATCACCCCGCTCTAACAGAATGTTATGACCAACTTTATTGTGGTGGACACCCCATCGGCCTACAACGCCATCCTAGGGAGACCTTTCCTGTCCTCCTTGAAGGGAGTCTTGTCCATATACCACAACGTCTTGAAGTTCCTGGTTAGAACCAAAGTAGGAGAGGTACGCGGAGACCAGCAGGCAGCCAGGAAATGCTACGCAGTATCTGCCAGTCCTACAGCCTTAGCGAAACAATGTGTACAGGTGACATTAGTCTAGGAAGACATGGATACATCCCGGATAACCCAGGAGGAGAAGAAGCTCGCAGAGCATCCTGGGCATCCGGAGAGCGAACCTATCATGCCCTACGAGGAAGAACGGAGTGACGAATGGGCCAGCGGGTAGCCCGTGGATAAACTAGAAGAGATACCCATCAGGAATAACGACCCCTCCAAGGTCGTCAAGGTCGGAGCTACCCTTGATCCAGAAGTAAAAAGAGGACTGATTGACCTTCTCATGGAATTCAGCGATATCTTCACCTGGAACCATGATGTAATGCCTGGAATTCCGGCATCGTTGGCCATCCACCGACAAGCTGTAGATGCAACAGTCAAGCCTGTCAAGTAGAAGAGGCGTCACTTCAACGCTGATAGGAATGCGGCGGTGCATGAGGAAGTTGATAAATTTATCAAAGCAGGGTTCGTCAGAGAGGTACGTTACCCCGAATGGATCGCCAACGTGGTCATGGTCACGAAGGCGAATGGGAAATGGCGTATGTGTGTCGATTACACCGACCTCAATCGGCCCTGTCCGAAAGACAGTTTTCCTTTACCAAAGATCGACCAGCTGGTTGACTCCACATCCGGAAATAAACTTTTGAGTTTTATGGACGCATTCTCAGGATACAACCAAATTAAAATTCACCCGGCCGACCAAGATAAGACCAGTTTCATTACTGGGCAGGGCTTATACTGCTACAAGGTGATGCCGTTTGGTTTGAATAATGCAGGGGCCACATACCAGCGGCTGGTTAACAAGCTGTTCAAGCCCGAGATAGGAAGGACGATGGAAGTGTACATTGAAGACATGATCACGAAATCCCTAACCACAAAGGGACATCAGGAAGACCTTCGCAAAACCTTCCTCATACTGAGGGAAAACCATATGCGTTTGAACCCCTCCAAATGTGCCTTTGGGGTAACGGCAGGGAATTTTCTGGGCTTCATGGTTCATGAGAGAGGTATAGAAGCCAACACAGAAAAAATCAAAGCTATCTTGGACCTGGAATCCCCGACCTCGCTCAAGCAAGTACAGATTCTGACTGGACGGGTGGTGGCACTCAACAGGTTCATCTCTCGTTCCACCGATAAATGTCTCCCTTTCTTCAAGGCCATCAAACAAGGAAAGAACATGAAATGGAGCCAGGAGAGCGAGCAGGCATTTCAAGCTTTGAAAGAGTACCTAACAAGCCCCCCATTGTTAGTCAAGCCGGTTCTCAGAGATGAGTTACAGATTTATCTAGCCGTATCAGAAACTGCAGTAAGCGGGGCTTTGGCCAAGGATTGTAGCGACGGTTTTCAAAGACCTATATACTATGTGATTCATGCTTTGACCAAATCAGAAAGGAATTACATTCTCGTAGAGAAGCTAGCTTATGCTCTGGTGATCTCAGCGAGGAAACTCCATCCCTATTTTCAAGCTCACACAATAGCAGTGATGACAGACCAACCCCTCCACCAATTCTTGCAAAGACCAGACGTGTCAGGAAGGCTAGTCCTATGGGCACTGGAGCTCACTCAGTTCGATCTAAAGTATAAGCCCCAGACTACGATTAAGGCACAGGCTTTGGCTGACTTCGTGGTAGAATTTTCTGCGATCCCAGATCCAGGTGGTCCCTCAGTATCAAACGAGGTCCCCGAGAAGATATCCGAGGTCAAAAATTGGCCGGAAGGCTGTAAGGTATGGATCCTCTTCTTAGACGGAGCATCCGGACGAGCTGGGGGAGGAGCTGACATAGTTTCGATAGATCCGGAGGGGACTGAATTCTGTCACTATTTCAGATTGAGTTTAAAGCTACCAACAACGAAGCGGAATATGAAGCCCTCCTAGCTGGGATGAAGGTAGCCATTGAACTAAAGGCCGACTACCTGCTGATCAAGAGCGATTCGTTGCTTGTTGTAAACCAGGTGACTGGGGTCTACCAGGAAAAGGGAGATAATATGGTTGCCTACCTAAATCTAGCTCGGCTGCTAAAAAACAAATTTAAGGGACTCAAGATCGATCAAGTGCCTCGACACCAAAACCATCGTGCAGATGTTCTGGCTAAAATAGAGGGAGAACGGAGGCCAGTCCCTACTAAGGGAAATTCCCCTCCAAGTAATCACCCAGCCAAGCATAGCCGCAAATGGAGAAATTTGTTCCCTGGATCGCCTGCCTTGCTGGATGGACCCAATTGTCACCTACCTCCCTGAAGGAGAGCTTCCTGAAGAGCCCTACCAAGCCCGAAGAATTAAGAGATTCTCAGTTCGATACTGTATGGTGGACGGATACCTCTACAGGAGGGGCAGATCCCTCCCTTTACTCAGGTGCTTGCATCCCGACGATGCTAAGTAGGCATTGAGAGAGGTCCACTTTGGGGACTGTGGGAACCACATAGGTGGGGAAGCTCTAGCCTATCAGGTGCTTCGTATGGGGTACTATTGGCCGACCATCCACCAAGACGCAAAGAGTTTTATGCAATCCTGCGAACCTTGCCAAAGAACTTCAAACTTGAACCACCAGTCACCTGAGCGACTGTCGTCCCTCAATTCACCTTACCCCTTTGCCATATGGGGAATCGACCTAATTGGGCCACTTCCTACCGCTCCTGGACAGATGAAACATGCTATCGTGGCTATCGACTACTTCACAAGATGGGTCGAGGCAGGACCTCTTTCTCGAATATCAGAAAAGAATACAACCAAGTTCATCAAGACTAACGTGGTATATAGATTCGAGACCCCTCTCATCATTATAGCCGACCTAGGAAAGCAATTCGATAACGCCCGATTCAAAGACTTCTGCAAGGGATTGGGGATCGACCTCAGGCTCCCTTCAGTAGCTCATCCCCTAACTAACGGGCTGGTAGAATCCACCAACAAGACTATCAAGAAACTTCTGAAAAACAAGCTTCAGCAGAAGAAAGGTAAATGGGCCGAAGAGCTACCAGAAGTCCTCTAGGCATACCGGACTATAAAAAGAACAGCTACCAGAGAGACACCTTACTCCCTGGCTTTCAGGGTTGAAGCAGTCCTCCCCATCGAGCATAAATTAACCTCGTTCAGGGCACATCACTTTGAGCCCGAAAGTAACGAAGTCAAGCTCTGAGCTAGTCTAGACCTCTTAGAAGAAAAGCAAGACCGGGTAGCAGAGAAAGTAGCGATCTACCAGAGCAAGATCGCTAGATACTTCAACCAAAAGGTTAGAGCCCAGAAATTCAAGGAAGGGGATCTGGTACTTAGGAAAGTGACCCTGAACACTGGGAAAAGGTCGGATGGAGTCTTAAGTCCAAATTGGGAAGGGCCATATTTGATAAAGCTAGTTGTTCGCAATGGAGCTTATAAACTCGAAGACATGGACAGACGATCCATCAACCACACTTAGAATGCAGATCATTTGAGGAAATTCTACCCTTGGAAGGAGCTCTCAAGCAGACTACCCCCACTTAGTTTTCATTACAGATCCTAATAAAGATGTACTACATCTCGATCATCAATAAAGTCATTTTCCTTTTCTCTTCCATCTTTGTCTCCAACTATGTTCAACGTTAGAGACTATACCCTTGTATAGGAATTCGACATAAACCTCTCGAGACCAGGAAATAGCTCGATAGCCCTCATGATGCCTTGGTCGGGCTACCACCCCCAAGAAGGATCTGAGTGTAAGAGAATAGTTACCTTCTAGATCTCGAGACCAGGAAATAGCTCGATAGCCCTCCTGATGCCTTGGTTGGGCTACCACCCCCAAGAAGGATCTGAGTGTAAGAGCATAGTTGCCTTTCAGATCTCGAGACCAGGAAATAGCTCGATAGCCTTCATGATGCCTTGGTTGCGCTACCACCCCCAAGAAGGATCCGAGTGTAAGAGAATAGTTGCCTTCTAGATCTCGAGACCAGGAAATAGCTTGATAGCCATCCTGATGCCTTGGTTGGGCTACCACCCCCAAGAAGGATCTGAGTGTAAGAGCATAGTTGCCTTCCAGATCTCGAGACCAGAAAATAGCTCGATAGCCCTCTTGATGCCTTGGTCGGGCTACCACCCCCAAGATGGATCTGAGTGTAAGAGCATAATTGCCTTCCATATCTCGAGACCAGGAAATAGCTCGATAGCCCTCCTGATGCCTTGGTCGGGCTACCACCCCCAAGAAGGATCTGAGTGTAAGAGCATAGTTGCCCTCCAGATCTCGAAACCAGGAATTAGCTCGATAGCCCTCCTGATGCCTTGGTCGGGCTACCACCCCCAAAGAAAGATCTGAGTGTAAAAGCATAGTTGCCCTCCAGATCTCGAGACCAGGAAATAGCTCGATAGCCCTCCTGATGCCTTGGTCGGGCTACCACCCTCAAGAAGGATCTGAGTGTAAGAGCATAGTTGCCCTCTAGATCTCGAGACCAGGAAATAGCTCGATAGCCCTCCTGATGCCTTGGTCGGGCTACCACCCCCAAGAAGGATCTGAGTGTAAGAGCATAGTTGCCCTCCAGATCTCGAGACCATGAAATAGCTCGATAGCCCTCCTGATGCCTTGGTCGGGCTACCACCCCCAAGAAGGATCTGAGTGTAAAAGCATAGTTGCCCTCCAGATCTCAAATACTAGGAAATAGCTAAGTAGCCCTCCTGATGTCTTGGTTGGGTTATCACCCCATAAATATATATATATATATATATATACATATATATATATATAATGTTTGCTTTCGTGTGCAGGATCAAAATCATCATAATTCCCTACACGAATCTTAATTGTTGCTACAGATGCTACTCTGGGTCCCATTCAAGACCAGAAATAAAATAAAAAGTTCTCAAAAGAGCGCTTCGATTTATCATTAAGGACAAGGGGAGCCTATCCCCCGATAAGGCTACATCCAAATGAGGAGCCCAACCCCCGAACTCGGGCTACAAAAAGAAGAAGAAAAATGAAAAACTGATAATGGCAAAACAGGGTGCCCACCCCCTTTTCCGGGCTATCAAAAACAAGTCATGATGAACCGCTTTAAGCTTTAGGGACTCTCATGGCTCCCCTCCACTGGCCCTTTTTCTTCTTGCTAATCCTCACTGTAAGGACCTCGATTTTATGATTGGCTTATTTCATGACAAACCACCACATTGGGGATGATTGTGTAACGGGTAGCTTAGGTTCATATTTGCAAGCTTCCAAGCATCTCCATGACTTCAAGAGCAAAAGGTATATTCACTTGACTTTGTCTCTTGAAGAGTTTAGGTGCACACACACACTTCATGCATGTTTTGTTTATCTTGCATTTGTGTTCTTTATTGTTTGCATAAGTGTGCATCCTTTTCTAAAACACTCACTAGCTTACATTAGATATCATATCTTGCATTATATCTTAGTTGATAACATGTTTGACATGTTAATTGTGCTTCACTGTGTGCATCTCACTCACTTCACACTTGCACATCATTCATGTAAGATTGACTTTTGTCTTGAGTGTTAAAAAGGGATTTTTCCCTTTGGCGCGGCCTAGACCGCTCGGTAGGCTTTGCTTGCACCGCGGCTCACAGAGCGGTATTCTCTAGTGCGTCATGCGCGACGTGGACCGCGGCCTGTGCACTTGCACACACAGCGGTCCCAACCACGGTGTTGTCCAGACGGTGCACTGCTGTATGTATCGCGGTCTGGACACTTACCTGAGCCACGGTCTAGCAAGCGGTTTTGATGGGATTTTGGTTCCCAAGTTCAAAACGATGTAGTTTTAACTAGGGCTTCATATATATTCTTCCTCTTCTTTTCTTGGCCAACCAAGAGCTCAAAAATTCATTTTTAGAGAGAGGTTAGAGCTCCTAGAGAGAGAAAGCTTCAAGAAAGCATCTTTGACTCTCCAAACCCAAAACCCATCTCCATCTTGCATCATTCAACATCATTTGAGTATGGGTCTCCATTGTTTCATGACTAGGTAAGCAAGAACTTCTTTGAATATCATTTATTGTTCTTCTTACTCTAGATTAGGTATTTATTGAATGATTAAATACCTAGACTCTATTATTGCATATTTATGAGTCTTGATAACATGATTGGGTTTGTATTTTGATAGCTTAATTGATTAGGTCATTTTTGCCTAAAAGCTAGGTCATAAACATTTATTTGTGATTCATTGATAACTAGGTTGAAATATTGATTCTTAATCAACTAGTTAAGCTTATTGAATGTTTATGCATATTTTGTGTAACAATTAGTTTGTTGGAAATTCTCTACAAATCTAATTGAGTTTGTTTGTTGATAGACTTTTGTCTAAGACTTGCATTTAGTGAATGATTAAATGTCCTGTCTTAATCACATGAATATATGCTAAGTTTATGTTGAATACATTGTGAGCATATTTGTTGATTCATTGTGATTGTTTGTGATAGCTAGGATTGGTTGTTATTGATAACATCTAGCTAAGTCTTTTTGCCTTGCATTTAGACATTTGACAACTTGGATTTGTTTCTACAAACTCCTAGTTGAGCAATTTGTGTTGTCTAGCATAATTTGCATTGAGCATCATTTATATGATCACATAGACACATAATTATCTTCATTGAGTCAAAGTCTTGTGGCTTCGGGTTGAAGTTGCACAAGCATTGAAGTCTTGCAACCAAGTGTGGTTGGCAAGCATTGGTCAAGGATCCATTGTAAAAGGCCTGCGGGTAGAGTAGGAGGTGCTCACGCCAATAGTAGTGTATTAGTGGATATCACTAGGGATTGAACCAAGAGTGGCGAGTGGTAGTGTCCATAGCCTGAGGTTATCTAGAGTGAGAGTCCGAGTATCACTTGAGGGTGTAACTTTTTACTCATATAGTGGATTTGAGGATCGTGTGTGGCTAGAAGGATAGCCCGTGGTTTTTCCCTTTGTTTAAGGGTTTCCACGTAAAAATCAAGTGTTATTTATGATTCCGCACTTTACACTTGATTTTGTATGTTTGATTTAATTGGGTTATTTGTTTAATATTGACTAATCGAAAAAGTTGGTAATAATCGATTAACAACCCATTCACCCCCCCTCTAGGTTGTAGACACACGTTAAGAGCTGTATTTTCAATTGGTATCAGAGCGGGTTCCTAGACATACTTAGGTGATCCTTGTTCTTGATTGTGTGTCTTGCATTTGTGTGCATTTTGTTCTTTGCATTTCATTTGCATTCATTCACTCAATTCACCTAAACACCATGTGTGAGAGTGAAACACTTAGAGTGGGATTTGCTTCGATGACCTCTAATGTAGAGAGGAAGATAGATGACTCCGATGATGAGATGACTCTCATGGATGAGAGATTTAGGAGATTTGTGAAATCTCAAAAGAAGGGTTTGACCTCCAAAGTGAAGGAGGAGAAGTGTATGACCTCCAAAGTTAAGGAGGAAAAGAAAATGTCAAGGAAAAATGACCCTTGCCTTGAATATGGTGGAGTTGGCCACCTTGCCTCCATATGTGGTAACTTGAAGTACAAGAAGGGAGGAGAAACTATAATTGCTATTTGGAGTGATAGCGAAGTTGAAGTAGTTGAAGAGTGCTCCACAAGCTTGGTTGCTAGTGAGATCAACTACTTCGCATTTCCGGGTTCCTACCATGAAGAAACTCAAGCCATCACCAAATGTTTATCACTTGAAGATTTCAAGATGGGTGGCCTTGAACTTGGAAACCGAAGAGGAGCATGCTTAAGTGAAGCAAGCCTTGATGATATGACTCTCACAAGCACAAGTGGGAGAAGCCTTGATAGTGATGGATCATGCTCCGGGAACTTTTGTGACAACAATGTACACAACCAAGAGTTCATTGACTTTCTTCAAAAGTCCTTAAAGGAGAGAGAAAATGATATCCTTAAATTGGAAAAGGATAATCTTCGATTAAAGGCTAAGTTAAATGACTCCTTGAAGTCGGACGTGATTGATATGTCCGAACATGAGAAGGAGATTAAAGATTGCCATCAACGGATGAAGGCCATGAAAGAAGAACTTGCCAACAATGAAAACTCCTTGAAGATTGTCAAGGAAAGAGAGATGAGCTGCCTTGAAGAATTAAAGAAGGCCAAGGTCAAACAACCTCAAGCTCAAGGCAAGAGCAAAGCTTCATCCAAGCAACCTTCAACTCAAGGAAAGTCCACACAAGCCTTGGCATCCCAACCAAAGCCTAGGCAATCCAAGAAGAAAGGACAATTCCTTGAGAAGCCAACCACCTCCTTTAACAAGTCAACTATCAAGAAAGGAGGTGACCATAAGTGGCATGCTCAACCAAGGTGGCATGATCAACCGGCTCAACCACCTCTACAAGCAAAACCACAAAGGTGCCACCAATCTGCTCAAGCTCCTAGGAGAAGCAAACCGATGCACCATCAAAGACAACCTCATCAACATGGCGATGCCTCGATGAGATCACAATGCTATGGTATAAATCCTTACTTTGTACCTACTTGTCATTATTGTGGTATGATTGGTCACTTAAGACCAAATTGCTTAAATTACATTAAGAGGTGTAGATTATAGAGCATGAAAGAAAAACGGTTGAAAAATAGGGCAAGTTTGCATAAACCTAGGGAACCTAGAAGCATGTCTATGACCACTAAAAATGTTAAAGTGGAACCTAGGTGGGTTAGAAAGAATGAACCCGCTTGCCTTAGTGCCCATGTGACTCCCGTAGATGCAATTAGGTCCATTGGACTTGGTAGGTCTATAGGAGCTCATGTCTCCCATTGACTTGGTTGAAATTGACCCCATGAGGGGAGCTCAAGCAAAGAGAGCGATCTTGCATGATTTGCTATATGCAAAAAGTTGACTTATTTTATGCTCTTTTATGATTGCTTGAGTGTGCTTGGTGAATAACATTGATTAATAATTGCATAATGTTTTTGATTACACCATTGCACGATTGCTTTGTATGATAATGCATGACTTCTATTATTGCTTGAGCATGCTTATATTTTCAAGGAATGTTCTACTTGTTAGTACATTTGATTGACCTCAAATTATTCTCCATGTTCATGATTCCTAGATATGCATTCTTAAGCTCTCTCTTGAAAAGGGCTACTGGCAATATGACGTGGAGCCGCCCAATGTTGGAAAAGGCTACTCATTTGAAACTGAGTGAAAGTCATCAAGAGAGTTACATTAGCATGATAAACAGAAATACATGCTTGCTAGGAATATGGAGAAAAACAGAAAAAAGGAGAAAAACAGAAAATGTTGTTATATGACTGTTATGTGTGGTGTTGCATTACTTACTTTTGACATCAAAATTGTTGATTGATGATGTATCTTGCAATGAAGAAAAGATGATATACTTTTGCTGTGATTAGTACACTTGCACACAAATGCTTGGATATATATCTTCTTATCATAACAACAGGGTCTTAATTGGTTTGACTTCATTTGGAAATCCTGTTGAGTGTTGCTTTGATTGATTTTTATGCATGAGAATAATAGTATTTTGTATTACATGCTAAGCAACCTTTCACACGCACACATTTTTGAATATAATCTCCTTGAATCTCTCTCAATTATTTAAGTTGCATAAAGTTTGTGTATATGATTATGCAATGTAATTGTGCGAATAGTTCTCTTTGTTAAAGCAACCCGATAGGGGGAGCTCCTTTGCCTATCTCATGACAAAAAGGGGGAGAAGTCTTGAGAGAAATAGGGGGAGTGAGAGATATAAGGGGAGCATTGTTTATGCTATGCTTTGGGGGAGAAATCATGAGGGAGAGTAACCTTTTAGGGGGAGCATTGCACATGCATTCTTTGTATTGCTTTATTTGTATTTAAGTGCAATGCTTGTTTTTATTTGTTCACCTCACTTGCACTTGTTCTTGGAAAGTGCTACTTGCTATTGTGTGTAGGTACATTGATGATTCTACAAGAAGATAGAAGATATTGAATATTTAGATTCTAGGAATCTCTTTTGTATTGTAGAAGTGATCATGGACAATAGCTTTATTTTATTTTGTGAGGAATATTTGTGAGTGGTTGTTTTGTCATGAAATAGCCAAAGGGGGAGATTGTAAGGACCTCAATTTTATGATTGGCTTATTTCATGACAAACCACCACATTGGGGATGATTGTGTAATGGGTAGCTTAGGTCCATATTAGCAAGCTTCCAAGCATCTCCATGACTTCAAGAGCAAAAGGTATATTCACTTGACTTTGTCTCTTGAAGAGTTTAGGTGCACACACACACTTCATGCATGTTTTGTTTATCTTGCATTTGTGTTCTTTATTGTTTGCATAAGTGTGCATCCTTTTCTAAAACACTCACTAGCTTACATTAGATATCATATCTTGCATTGTATCTTAGTTGATAACATGTTTGACATGTTAATTGTGCTTCACTGTGTGCATCTCACTCACTTCACACTTGCACAACATTCATGTAAGATTGACTTTTGTCTTAAGTGTTAAAAAGGGATTTTTCCCTTTGGCGCGGCCTAGACCGCTCGGCAGGCTTTGCTTGCACCGCGGCTCACAGAGCGGTATTCTCCAGTGCGTCATGCGCGACGTGGACCGCGGCCTGTGCACTTGCACACACAGCAGTCCCAACCGCAGTGTTGTCCAGACGGTGCACTGCTGTATGTACCGCGGTCTGGACACTTACCTGAGCCACGGTCTAGCAAGCGGTTTTGACGGGATTCTGGTTCCCAAGTTCAAAACGATGTAGTTTTAACTAGGGCTTCATATATATTCTTCCTCTTCTCTTCTTGGCCGACCAAGAGCTCAAAAATTCATTTTTAGAGAGAGGTTAGAGCTCCTAGAGAGAGAAAGCTTCAAGAAAGCATCTTTGACTCTCCAAACCCAAAACCCATCTCCATCTTGCATCATTCAACATCATTTGAGTATGGGTCTCCATTGTTTCATGACTAGGTAAGCAAGAACTTCTTTGAATATCATTTATTGTTCTTCTTACTCTAGATTAGGTTTTTATTGCATGATTAAATACCTAGACTCTATTATTGCATATTTATGAGTCTTGATAACATGATTGGGTTTGTATTTTGATAGCTTAATTGATTAGGTCATTTTTGCCTAAAAGCTAGGTTATAAACATTTATTTGTGATTCATTGATAACTAGGTTGAAATATTGATTCTTAATCAACTAGTTAAGCTTATTGAATGTTTATGCATATTTTGTGTAACAATTAGTTTGTTGGAAATTCTCTACAAATCTAATTGAGTTTGTTTGTTGATAGACTTTTGTCTAAGACTTGCATTTAGTGAATGATTAAATGTCCTGTCTTAATCACATGAATATATGCTAAGTTTATGTTGAATACATTGTGAGCATATTTGTTGATTCATTGTGATTGTTTGTGATAGCTAGGATTGGTTGTTATTGATAACATCTAGCTAAGTCTTTATGCATTGCATTTAGACATTTGACAACTTGGATTTGTTTCTACAAACTTCTAGTTGAGCAATTTGTGTTGTCTAGCATAATTTGCATTGAGCATCATTTATATGATCACATAGACACATAATTCTCTTCATTGAGTCAAAGTCTTGTGGCTTCGGGGTGAAGTTGCACAAGCATTGAAGTCTTGCAACAAAGTGTGGTTGGCAAGCATTAGTCAAGGATCCATTGTAAAAGGCCTGCGGGTAGAGTAGGAGGTGCTCACGCCAATAGTAGTGTATCAGTGGATATCACTAGGGATTGAACCAAGAGTGGCGAGTGGTAGTGTCCATAGCCTGAGGTTATCTAGAGTGAGAGTCCGAGTATCACTTGAGGGTGTAACTTTTTACTCATATAGTGGATTTGAGGATCGTGTGTGGCTAGAAGGATAGCCCGTGGTTTTTCCCTTTGTTTAAGGGTTTCCACGTAAAAATCAAGTGTTATTTATTATTCCGCACTTTACACTTGATTTTGTATGTTTGATATAATTGTGTTATTTGTTTAATATTGACTAATCGAAAAAGTTGGTAATAATCGATTAACAACCCATTCACCCCCCCTCTAGGTTGTAGACACACGTTAAGAGCTGTATTTTCACTCACCATCAACCCCCTTTACAGGTAGATGTACATCTTGGTCACCCTTGCCGACCGCTCCTCCATTTAGAGTCTCTATCGGATGATCAGCTGGATCTTCATCCAAAACTTTATTAATTACGCCCATAACCTCAGAAGGGATAGCCGCGTCAAGAAGGGCAGCCAAGGACCCTATCTGGCTTCGATCGACCTTCATCTCTGTTAAAGGCGGGTCCTCAGATGGGCTCCTAACCTCTTCACCAGCTCCCGATTGGTCCTCTTCGGATCGATAGGACATCACTTTGCTGGAAGACTCCTTAGGACCTGAGGTGATAAAGGTAGGAAGATGAAATGAGGGATCTATCTGAGCGGGCTGCTCCCCAGCTCCGGCTGGGCTCGAAGGGACCACCTTGTCGCCTTCAGGACGAGATAACTAGGCAGCTTTGAGCATTATTTCCTGTCTATCCCAGCCCGCAATAGATGATAAATCAAAGGGAGGAGGAAGAGCCTCTGCGACCTGAAAGGAAGCATAGAAATACCCGTCGCTGAAGGAGGTCTCCGCATCAGCTTGCAGCTTGGTCACCTGAGTAATCAGAGACTGGTTCTCGAGGTCCAACTTCTTAGCCTCAGATCTCCAGGAATCCCGCTGCCTAGCCCGCCGGAGAGATTGAAGACGCTCCTGATCATAAGATTGCTTTATCCTCTCATAATCGCAGCGAAGCTCAGCCATCTCGACCTCGATTTTTCCCTGGCTGGAGGTCACCTCTTCCACTAAAGACCGAGCTTGCTTGAGCAGTTCCCCGGCTTTCTCGGCTTCAGCTTCAGCTTTTACAGCCCGATCGCGGATGAGGGCTACCTGCTAGCCTATCGCGACATTAAGCTTGAAGGCCTACAAAATACAGAACCCGAGTTAGAAACTGAACGAATTAACAAGAGTAACGTGAAAGAAATACAATTACCTCAGCTAGGATAGCAGACCCCTTGGTTATAAGGACATCCACAGGCATAGAAGCCATCTTGGAGATCCCGCCACCCTGACAAGAAGCTATGAATTGCTCCAGGACCTCATCCTACCCTGTCGAGCTCGACTGAGACTGGGAGTGGCTGGAAGGAGCCTTCGCAACACCTTTCCCAGAAGCAACACCTTTCCCAGAAACCTCCGAGGCTTTGGTTGTTGGAAGTGCAGCGGACTCAGGTGTTTGAGTCGAAGGGGTAGCAACTTTAGCGGCCAAATCCGAGGGGGCAGAAGCAGCTGGGCCAACCACCTGGGGAGCTTTACCCAAAGCCTGGAAAGCCCGCGAGGCAAGAGTGGCCATCTTAGACCTAGCCGGAGAGATAGACGAAGCCAAGGCAGGTTCGACCCCAGAGGAGGGAAGAGAAACTCCGCCTTGAGGGGAGCGTGAGACGTGACGGGTGGCCGGCTCCAAGACAAAAACTGTGAATAAGCAGATTAAGAAAGAAAATGTTAGAACCAAGCTAAGTAAGAAGGCGAAGCAACTCAAGGACACTTACGAGGAATAGCGTCTGAAATCCGCAAATACTTGTTCACCCTACGAGGATCAAAAGTTTCAGCAGTAGAGAACTTCGGATTTAGATAATTCCGGGCTAGAATAGCCTTTAAGACGGCTTCGGACTCAAAAGGCAGGGAGTCCCGGTCCCAGGAGGGCTTGTCACTGAAAGCCGTAGGAACCTCGAATTCGTGCCCCCCTTTTAAAAATCGAGCTCCCCCAGTCATCCCCTGCCAGGATCCATTCTTCTTTCCACGCAGGGTCCTTCTTCGAGGCTCCAGGAACGATGAAGTTGAGCTTATTCTTGGCCTTGGCATAGAACTGGCCTCAAGGAGCCCCAGACAAGCTCCCAATCTGAAAAAGATAAGCCAGCTCCTCTGCACCTGGCTCCCTCGTCACTTTACTCATCTGGCATTGTTAACTCCATAATAAAAGGAAACCAATCAGATGCCTCCAGAAGCCAGGCGTCAACTGGAGGGGAGCGAGCTGGATGGCGTTGAGAGCCCGCCGAAGGGTCGGATGGAGGGGAAGCCTGACCCCGCTCTCAAGAGCGGCCACATGAATAGGAAGCACGCCTTTAGGGGGATTGAAGAACTTGTAATTTTTGGGAGGCACCGAGATGGATACACTGTCGGGGATGCCAAACTTTGACCTAAAGCGATCAATCGACATCGGGTCAACGGTGGAATCTGGGACAACCCAAAAATCGTAAGGAAGGAGCCTCTCCACAAGGGAAACGGGAGCCGAGACCCGAAGCTCCCCCGCTGCTCAACTGTCCGCTTTCTTTGTCGGAGTCATCATTGACGATATCCAAAGGGTGGTCGGGATGGTTGGAGAACCCAGTTCCGATGGATACATTCCTACTCGACCGCCGACATTGCGAGGTGGGCGGGGAATCATCGCCGTCGGAACTCCTCCTAGCCCGCTTCCCCAGAGTAAGACTGACGACCTCCTCGCCGTCGAGTATGGAATCAGCTGAGTCACGACTATTTTTCGACATTGTAGAAGCCAAAAAGGATGAAGAATGAAGAAAGAAGCAAGCTTGGAGGAAAAGCTATGGAAATATTTCTCAGCAAAAAGTTTTTTAGCTCGAAGAGATGTGAGGAAGATGAGGAGGAAAACAGACATATATATAGGCAGGAGGGTAACAACGCGAGTTACCGAGATACTCGTTTGGTAACGGTAAAAAATTGACTACAGTAACGTAACCGGATTAAACTCAAAAGCGGACTAATCATCTTACGCCACATCACTTACGCAGTTAAGAGGAAGATCTCCCCAAGATTCTAGTGACGGTAAAAAAAATCTCGAGGACTGCCGTAATGCAATCAGATTAATTCGAAGATAAATTAGTCGGTTCGCATCACGTCTTTCAAATGAAGAAATTTCCCCAATATTTCGGTAACGGTTAAAAGAGGAAGATTTCCCAAATAATGTGAAAATCTGACCTCAACCCCGAGCTCGACGTCTGGTGTTCAAGTCAGAGGGGACTTCTGTTAATAGCCAAAATTGGCTAAGGACCAAAGGGAAATTTTCCACCTCTCAGACCTGGTTCCATACCCGAGAGTTTCACTAGGAGACCTCTCAAATCTAGAGCCGAACTGCGATACCACCCCAGAAACAGGGGCGGGCTCTGGAAACATCCGGGATAGAGCCCGAACCCGAGAGCTTCCACCAGAAGACCTTTCTATCCAGGGCCGAACTGCGGTACCACCCCAGGAACAAGGACGGGCTCTGGAAACCTCCGGGATAGAGCCCAGAACGATCAGATCTAGCTCGCATCACCAAAACTAGAAGCTCCCCGAAGTCGAGGTCACCTCGCAAATGCTCCAGAGACACGTCTGTACCTCGATTGACACAGAAGAATGTCCCTAAAAGGCTGTGAAATCAGTCGAAGCCACACCTAGCTTCAAAAGGTCAGTCGAAGCCACACCTAGCTTCAAAAGGTCAGTCGAGGCCACACCTATCTTCGAAAAGGTCAAGGGAAGCCAGATCTGGCTCCAAGCTGGATGAAACTTCTCAAATATCAAGGTCAGAACACTAATCAACCTCCCTGGTTGATGCACCACACCATATCGTCTCCAACGACCTCTATAAAAGATCATGCTGAAAGGATACGAGGGATACACTGAATCATGTCTGGAAACGTTACCTATATGCAGAACAAGTAATAAAATTCAAAAAGGAAACAAACTAATCTCTACCACGATACTCTCAATTCGGACGATAACTCAAAGTCAATGACATTAAAGCGAGAAATCCCGCCCGATAAGGAAGAGACTAAGAAAATCAAGGGAGAATCAGTCTGTTGACCTACAAACTAAGTATAAATAGAAAAGAAAGGAAATGAAAAGATGAGACTACTATTCGACAGGCATACGACAAACAATCACCCATTCCCTAGAGAGAATTGGGAGAAAAGATAAAAGAATTGCTGTACTGTATTTGTATACCATGCACATTCAATAAAAACATTCTTGCTTTCTTGTCATTTTATAGATCATTGCTACACATACAATAAATCTTGGCCACCACCTACGTGGTAGTGGTTTCGAGGGCGTTAACTGAGATTTCTCATCCAGAGCAAAATTTCCGTTAACAGTATTAAAGGAGGACTTGAACCTTTTGAAAGAGGATACTACTTTTCGAGAGGCATACAATAAGTACCCGACTACACCCTAGAGAAAATTGAGAGCAATTTGAGAGAGATTTGTATATCATACATGATCAATAAAGAGAGTTTTTTTCTTTCTGTTGGGTAGTGAATAATATCATTGTTCCTTGTCATTTTATTAAGCACTGTTACACATACGTTCAACCTTGGCCACCACCTACGTGGTAGTGGTCTCGAAGGTGTTAACTGAGATTTCTCGTCTTGAGCAAAATTTTCGTTAACAACTTCATTTGCTTGTGCAACTCCACCTAGAAGCCACAAGACTTTGACTCTGTAGAGAGATTAAGTCTAAGTGAATACGTATGAATATTCAGGATGCAATATAGTGCAAGACCACAAACAATATGTTTAACTAGAGATTAAAGATGCAAATCTAACAATCCTAGTTATTAAGATGTCTACATGAGCATACATGCCAGCTTGGCTAACAAGAAAGTGAAACCTAGTCACTAAACAATTAAACAAACCTTAATCAAGTCGTGGCAATAAAGATATGCAAACAAAAAGATGTATTTGCAAGCAACATGCAATTAATTAACACCTGAGTAATCTATATGCAAAAAAGAACCAATCTTGGAAACATAGAACAAAGGATGAAGCTAGAGATGAGTTCTACTTACCAAGTCATGAAACAAACAAGACCCATGAGTGAATGATGCATGATAAAGTTTAACAAGTCATGGATTTGAGGTTTGGTGAGACAAAGATGAAGTTTTTGAGGCTTCTCTCACTAGGAACTATGTATCTCTCACAAGGGAGTCAATAATCCAAAGTTCATGATGAACAAGAAAACATATGGGCTATATATAAAGGATGGCAAAACAACATCGTTTTGGGCAAAACTAGACTGCCGCAGTACCGTATGTCATGGTTGACCAGTATGGCAGTCAGCTACGGTAAAGGCAACTGAAGCGTTGCCAACGAGCAGTGGTCCCCTTTTTCGTGGTGGTCCATGACGACACATGGACCGTGAAAATCACTACAAACAAATAATGCACCAATGTTGCTGTTCTTCAAGACGACACATCAACTGTGAAAACCTATGGAAGTATTACCGCGATCGATTGTCGCGGTTGGCCAAGACGGTATAAAGACCGCAAAAATATCTAGAGATGGTGTCGCTCTCATTATCGTGGCCGTCCAAAATGACACATGGACCGCGACAATCGCTGGAAAGCTATCCGCAGTAGATCATGATGATTCCACGACTAGACCTAGTAATGGTAGACATGACGCTGGTTCGCAGTGAACAGTACTAGTCAACATGGGCTGATACAAACCTAACACCAACCCACTAGTCACCAGACACCACTCACACCAGTCACCACCATACCACCCCAAACCCAACATCAACCCACCTTTAACGTTTTCAACTAGACGTCCAGAGTCACCACCTCACCACCCCAAATCCAACAACAACCCACCTTCAACCAAACTCACCACTACACCATCCCAACCCAAAATCCATCACCACCATCACAACACCACCATCATATTCACCTGAACCACCTCGCAACACCACACCACCATCAACAACAACATAAACCCATAACCCATCACCATTACACCACACCACCCCACCCCAAACCCAGAAATTAAACCCAAATCTCCATGATTCCATCACAAACCCATAAATTTCCAAACACAAAATCAAACCTAACTATCAATCAAACCCAAAATCAAACCACACCACCATCAACAGCATCACAAACCCTGAAATCTCCAAACCCACCTACCAATCAAAGCCAAAAATTTGAGGAAGATGAAGAAGAAAGAATAAGGAAGAAGAAAGAAGAAAGAAGAAAGAAGAATTAAGAAGAAAAAAGAAATAAGAAGAAAAAAGAAGAAAGAAGAAGAAAGAAGAAAAAGAAAGAAGAAGAAAGAAGATGATGATGATCTATCCAAGCAATCGAACCGCCTAAAAATTTGGATTGATTTGGGAGAGAGAGATACAGATCTGGGTTGAGAGAGAGAGAGAGATGAAGATCTTGGATGATCTGTGAGAGATAGAGAGAGGGAGAAGGGGTTTGATTTGGGAAAATTTTTGGGTTGGGTAAATCGTTTGAGGAGTGGGTTTTAAAGAAATATTTAAAAAAAAAACATGTTCCTAACCGTCGGAACTGGACAGAAACTGTGGAACCGAAACCGGAACTGAAACTAGAACTGGTGTCATGTCTAGGCAAATGGTCATGTTATTACGAATTCATGTCATTTCATGTTTGGGCCGTGTTAAAATTATCCCACCCAAACACAACACGTTAGCTTAGTGGGTTTAAATATAAAACCCGAAACCATTTGTTAAATTAATGGGTAACCCGACCGACCCATTGCAAAATGTTATATTTGAAATTTATTAAAAAGTTGTAAATAAATAGTACTGAAGCATGATCAAACTCGTGCAATCAAGTCCACCACAGAGTCAAACATTCTATCGAAAACGTATTATTTTAAGAAAAACAAAAATAAACAACTTTAAAATGAAATCTAACATGGCTTCCATAAATTTCATTATGTTGCGATTAAGAACCTCAATCCTTACATACGCTTACAAATGTTAAATTTCTTGTGTTAGTAGACGACTACTTTTAGGGTTATGGTTAGAAAATAATGATACAATCAATTTATAATTTTAGAGTTTTTAATTTAATTTTTTAAATTATTTATTAAAATATATCCTAAATGTAATTATAGAGATATTCTTTTTATAAATTCAACAACTTTAATAAATTTATTTACTAATGAGTCAATAAATACAAAGAGTTTTTTTTAATAAATTTCATAAACATATATATATATATATATATTAAAAATCCTTATATTAATGGGTTATAACGAATTAATGCTTTTTAATGGGTTAACCCATTAGCAACCCGATTCGATAAACAAGACCCATCAACCGCTATTTTCAAATGGGTTTGGGTCATATTAATGGGTTGTGTGAAATTTAACCAGGTCTAACCATGACCCCGACAATGAAAAATGAGGCCTTCTCATGCGGTCTAATACACTAACATATATGCAATGTGTACAAGTGTGTGAGTGGTGACAATGCACACATAACAAGGCAATAAAAGATGCAAATGAATGTCATGCAAGTGTGTGTGTGCGCACTTAAAACTCTTGGAGAATTAAAGTCAAGTGTTTTACCTTTGAGCACTTGATCAGGAACACTTCAAGCGCCTAATATACCCTTACATTAAAATCTCCAATTGTAGCTTGTCACTAAAATAAGCCAATCACAAAAAGGTGGCACTTACAGCAAGAGGTGTAGAAGATGGGTAGAAAGAAATGATTTAGGTGAAGTAATCTAGATTTTGATTTGTTAAGTTTTGGATGGAAAAGATAAGTTCAAGATCATAAATGGATGATGTAGTTCGAATATGGTTTGTAAATTCTCAGTCTTTGAAAATGAATCTGAGGAATGTATTTATACTGGTCCAAGAAGAAAGCTTGTTACCGCCAGATTCGCTGAGGTGGCATGTGTCGTGGCTCAATTGCTGCGGTTTGGAAGTAGCGACATTGGCCACAACGGACTGTTATATGGATCTTGATCTAGTTTTTGTGGCTGCTGAACTAGCGACAAAGTGGGAGATATATGGATCTGGGATCTTCGTATGATTGTTGCGGTTGCTATCAAGCTACGCAAAGGCCGTGATTTCCTCTGATTTGTTCTTTAATGTCTCTTTCCTTCATTGTCATGGTTGATATATAGCGACACAAAGCCCGCGATATTCTCATATCTTGGTTCACTGTTTACTCTTCAAAAAGGTCGCGGTTGTCACCCAGCGACACATTATCAGTGACATCCTCTAGAATTCTATGGTAATCTTTAAGCTTCAATTGTCACAGCTGTCGGCTAGCGACGCATTGCCAGCGACATCCTCTGGTTAGGATTTTCGGTCTTCACATAGCGACCATATCAGTGACTATGATGTTTTGCTTCTAAATCTCCTTCTTTTTAAATTTTTGACCCATAATTCTCCAAGTTAAGCCCAAATGCCCTTATGATGCAATATCACCTACAAAGCACAAATCAAGATGTCAAATGACCAGGTTTTACCCAAGAACACAAAAAAAAGTCAGAATTATAGGCCAAAAACATATAAAAATTTGGCTCGATCAAGGGCCCGAGTGCAATTCGGCCCAGATCGACATGGTCATGAATTCACTGTCGGAATCCATTGACCAATTCAAGTTAGACTATACCTTGAATAATAAGAATTTAACCTTACAAGGATTGATGCAAGATGTGCAAAGCCCTAAAAAGATTCTTGTTAAAAACAAGGATAAGGAGATCCACACTTTTGACAAGCAGGAATATAAGTCTTCTGATAAGCCTAATCCTAAAAGAAACGTGTTAACTGAAAAATCCACTTAGGAAGCGAAGTTTCAATTAACACCCTCGTCCACTACCTATAAGTGGCAGCGGGGTAGGTACCTTCAATACCGAGGTTCTTTTAAGCTAGAGATTAATACAGACAAATGCAAAGGAACAGGAAAGATACGTGATCAGACGATAAATGTTCCTATTTGAGGTCCCAATTTCCTAGCTTTTGTTCTCGTTTTCAAGTATATTTTTGTATATAAGTGTTTGTTGAGCCTTGTGTAGGTACATATTCCCTACAACATGTGTTTTGAGCTAAAATATCAGTTTGGGAGAAAATATGAGCCAAAAAAAAGTCAAGAACGGAAGTCTTCAGAGTTGCCACGTCCTCATCATCAAACCAAACCACGATGTGATCCGTGGTCACCCACAGAAAGTTTCCATGGTGGATCCTTTGTTAGCCAGAATGCAACATAGAGACCGCGGCACAGGTCAACTCTATTTTCCGAAGGTTAGTGGGCTGAAATTGTAAAGTGCCCATACAGAACACTCATATTTCGGGGGCCATATCTCTCTCCTCATAATTAACTGGGTTTCATACCACCTATTTTTTGAAATCCCCAGAAGTTTACTTTCCAGCGGTTTTTACGGATTGCAAATACGGGTTTTCTAGTGGGAGTTATGATCGTTTCCGTAAAGGTGCGGGAGGCAGAAAATCAGATCGAGGCAGAGAGCTTTGTGCATCACACTCAACTTTCTGGGGACATATCTCCCTCCTTAGATCGAACCACATTGAGGTCCACATATATTTGGAAATCCCTAGAAGTCTAATTTCCTGCGGTTTTTACGGATCGCAATTCTGGATTTTCTATAGGGAGATATGCATGTTTACGTAACGGTGCACATGTTAGAAATCTTGACCGCTGCAAGACCGTGACAGCAAGACCATGGCACTAGACCACGACACTCAGATGACAAATCTATCATGTTGGTACCGTTACCTCTCCATGACCGTGACACACCTATTTCCCAGATTGCGGCAAGTCATTTTTGGGTGAAATTTGGAGGGCAAACTCGTCTTTTCATGCCACATTTCGTGCCTTACCTCCCTCCACTATAAATACATCCTTTCCTCTCTTCTCTTCAGTCCAGAATAGAGCAACATCAACTTCTTCTTCATTATTTTTATTTCATAAGAGAGAGAAGCTTCTCAAGCTCCCATGAAGGTCAGTCGAGGCCACATCTGGCTTCTCTTGACTTTTTCGAAGCTAGATGTGGCCTCGACTGACCTTTTTGAAGCTAAGTGTGGCTTCGACTGACCTCGCGGCCTTCTAGGGACATTCTTCTGTGTCAGTCGAGGTACATACGAGTTTCTTGAGCATTTGTGATATGACCTTGACTTCGGGGAGCTTCTAGTTTTGATGATGCGGGCTAAGTCCGATCATTCCGGGCTCTATCCCGGATGTTTCCAGAGCCCGCCCTTGTTCCTAGGGTGGTATCGCAGTTCGGCTCTGGATAGAGAGGTCTCCTGGTGGAAGCTCTCGGGTTCGAGCTTTATCCCTGATGTTTCTGGAGCCCGCCCTTGTGCCTAGGGTGGTATCATTGCTTGGCTCTGGATATAGAGGTCTTCAAGTGAAACTTTCGGGTATGGAACCAGGTCTAGGAAGTGGAAAATTTCCCTTTGGTCCTTAGCCAATTTTGGCTATTAACAGAAGTCCCTTCTGACTTGAACACCAGACGTCGAGCTCGGGGTTGAGGTCAAATTCTCACTTTATTTGGGAAATCTTCCTCTTTTTACCGTTACCGAAATTTTGGGAAATTTCTTCATTTGAGTGACATGTTGTGAGCCGACTATTTTATCTTAGAATTAATCTGATCACGTTACGGCAGTCCCCCAGATTTTTTACCATTACCAGGATCTTGGGGAGATCTTCCTCTTAACTGCGTAAATGATGTGGCATGAGATGATTAGCCCGCTTTCGAGTTTAATCCGGTTACGTTACCGAGTCGATTTTTTACCGTTACCAAACGAGTATCCTAGTAACTTGAGCTGTTGCCCTCCTGCCTATATATATGTTTGTTTTCCTCCTCATCTTCCTCACATCTTCTCGAGCTAAAAGAACCTTTTGTTGAGAAATATTTCCACAGTTTTTCCTCCAAGCTTGCTTCTTTCTTCATTCTTCGTTTTCTATTCTTTCTTCATTCTTCGTCTTCTATAATGTCGAAAAACAGTCGTGATTCAAATGATTCCATATTCGACGGCGAGGAGGTCATCAATCTTAGTCTGGGGAAGCGGGCTAGGAGCAGTTCTGACGGTGATGATTCCCCGCCTACCTCACAACGTCAGTGATCCAGTAGGAATGTATCTATCGGGACTGGGTTCTCCAATCATCCCGAACACCCTTTAGATATCGTCGATGATGATTCCGACAAAGAAACGGCCGGTGGCGCTGCGGGGGAGCGCTGGGTCTCGGCTCCTGGTCCCCTTGGGGAGAGGCTCCCTCCCTATGATTTTCGAGTTATCCCAGATTCCACCATGGACCCAGCGACGATCGACCGCTTGAGGTCAAAGTTTGGCATCCCTGACAGTGTATCCATCTCCGTGCCTCCCAAGAACTTCGAGTTTTTCAACCCCCCTAAAGGCGTGCTTCTGATCCATGTGGTCGCTCTTGAGAACGGGGTCAGGCTTCCCCTCCATCCGACCCTTCGATGGGCTCTAAACGCCATCCAGCTCGCTCCCTTTCAGTTAACGCCGAGCTTCTGGAGGCATTTGATCGGTTTCCTTGTGTTATGGAGGGAACAATGCCAGATGAGTAAAGTGACGAGGGAGCCAGGTGCAGAGGAGCTGGCTTATCTTTTTCAGATTGGGAGCTTGTCTGGGGCTCCTCGGGGTCAGTTCTTTGCCAAGGCCAAGAATAAGCTCAATTTCATCGTTCCTAGTGCTTCGAAGAAGGATCCCGCGTGGAAAGAAGAATGGATCCTGGCATGGGATGACTGGGGGAGCTCGATTTTCATCAGAGGGCATGAATTCGAGTTTCCTACGGCTTTCAGTGACAAGCCCTTCTGGGACCGGGATTCCCTACCTGCCGAGTCCGAAGCAGTCCTAAAAGCCATTCTAGCCCGAAATTACCTGAATTCGAAGTTCCCTACCGCTGAAGCTTTTGACCCTCGTAGGGTGAACAAATATCTACGGATTTCAGATGCTATTCCTCGTAAGTATCCTTGTGTTGCTTCGTCTTATTACTTAGCTTGGTTCTAACATTTTCTTCTTTAATCTGCTTATTCACAGTTTTTACAGTGGAGCCAGCCACCCGACACGTCTCACGCTCTGCTCAAGGTGGAGCTTCTCTTCCCTCCTTTGGGGTGGAACCTGCCCTGGCTTCTTCTGTCTCTCCGGCTGGGTCCAAGATGGCCACTCTGGCCTCGCGGGCTTTCCGGGCTTTAGGCAAAGCTCCCCAGGTGGTTAGCCCGGCTGTTTCTGCCCCCTCGGCCATGGCCGCTAAAGTCGCTACCCCTTTGACTCAAACACCTGATTCCGCGACGCTTCCAACAACTAAAGCCTCAGAGGTTTCTGGGAAAGATGTTGCGAGGGCTCTTTCCAGCCGCTCCCGGCCTTAGTCGAGCTCGACAGGGCGGGACGAGGTTTTGGAGCAGTTCATAGCGTCCTGTCCAGGTGGCGGGATCTCCAAGATGGCTTCTATGCCTGTGGATGTCCTTATAACCAAGGGGTCCGCTATCTTAGCTGAGGTAATTGTATTTCCTTCACTGCTAGTTTTGTTAACTCGTTCAGTTTCTAACTCGGGTTTTATATTTGTATGCCTTTAAGGTCAATGTCGCGATGGGCTAGCAGGTAGCCCTTCTCCGTGATCGGGCTGCGAAAGCCGAAGCTGAAGTGGAGAAGGCCGGGGAACTGCTCAAGCAGGCTCGGTCTCTAGTGGAAGAGGTGACTTCCAACCAAGGCAAAATTGAGCTCGAGATGGCTGAGCTTCGCTGCGATCATGAGAGGATGAAGCAATCTTTCGATCAGGAGCGTCTTCAATCTCTCCGACGGGCTAGGCAGCGAGACTCCTCGAGATCTGAGGCTAAGAAGCTGGACCTTGAGAACTGGTCTCTGATTACTCAGGTGGCCAAGCTGCAAGCTGATGCGAAGACCTCCTTCAGCGATGGGTATTTTTATGCTTTCTTTCAGGCCGCGGAAGCTCTTCCTCCTTCTTTTGATTTGTCGTCTATTACGGGCTGGGACAGACAGAAAATAATGCTCAAAGCTGCCGAGTTATCTCATCCTGAAGGCGACAAGGTGGTCCCTTCTAGCCCGGCAGGAACTGGGAAGCAGCCCACTCAGTCAGATCCTTCATTCCATCTTCCTTCCTTTATCCCCTCAGGTCCTGAGGAATCTTCCTGTAAAGTGATGTCCTCTTGATCTGAGGAGGACCAATCGGGAGCTGGTGAAGAGGTTAGGAGCCCATCTAATGATCTAGCTTTAACAGAGATGGAGGTCGACAGGAGCCAGATGGGGCCCTTAGATGCTCTTCTCGACGCGGCTATTCCTCCTGAAGTTATGGATGTAATCAATGAAGTTTTGGAGGAAGATCCAGCTGATCATCTGATAGAGCCTCTAAATGGAGGAGCGGTCGGTGAGGATAACCCAGATGGACAGCTACCTGTTGAGGGGGTTGATGCTGAGGATCAGCAGGAAGGAGGAGGGCCAGCGGAGGGGAGCCATGATAGCCCCAAAGCTTGAAGCGGATGACTTGATTCTGATTGGCCGGAAAAGGGTGTGGGCACCCTGCTTTGCCATTGTCATTTTTTTATTTTTCCTTCTTCTTTTTGTAGCCCGAATTCGGGGGTTGGGCTCCCCATTTGGATGTAGCCTTATCGGGGGATAGGCTCCCCTTGCCCTTAATGATAAATTGACGCACCTTTTTGAGAACTTTATTCTGCTTCTGGTCTTGAATGGAATCCAGAGTAGCATTTGTAGCATCAATTAAGATTCGTGTAGGCAATTATGATGATTTTGATCCTACACACGAAAGCAAACATTATATATATGGGGCGATAACCCAACCAAGACATCATGAATGCTACTTAGCTATTTCCTAGTCTTTGAGATCTGGCGGGCAACTATGCCTTTACACTCAGATCCTTCTTGGGGGTGGTAGCCCGATCAAGGCATCAGGAGGGCTATCGAGCTATTTCCTGGTCTCGAAATCTGGAGGGCAACTATGCTCTTACACTCAGATCCTACTTGGGGGTGGTAGTCAGACCAAGGCATCAAGAGGGCTATCGAGCTATTTCCTGGTCTCGAGATCTGGAAGGCAACTATGCTCTTACACTCAGATCCTTCTTGGGGGTGGTAGCCCGACCAAGGCATCAGAAGGGCTATCGAGCTATTTCCTAGTCTTGAGATCTGGAAGGCAACTATGCTCTTACACTCAGATCCTTCTTGGGGGTGGTAGCCCGACCAAGGCATCAGGAGGGCTATTGAGCTATTTCCTGGTCTCGAGATCTGGAAGGCAACTATGCTCTTACACTCAGATCCTTCTTGGGGGTGGTAGCCCGACCAAGGCATCAGGAAGGCTATCGAGCTATTTCCTGGTCTCGAGATCTGGAAGGCAACTATGCTCTTACACTCAGATCCTTCTTGGGGGTGGTAGCCCGACCAAGGCATCAGGAAGGCTATCGAGCTATCTTCTGGTTTCGAGAGGTTTATGTCGAATTCCCATACAAGGGTATAGTCTCTAACGTTGAACATAGTTGGAGACAAAGATGGAAGAGAAAAGGAAAATGACTTTATTGATGATGAAGATGTAGTACATCTTTATTAGGACCTGTAATGAAAACTAAGTGGGGATAGTCTGCTTGAGAACTCTTTTCAAGGGTAGAATTTCTTCAAATGATCTGCATTCCAAGTATGGTTGATGGGTCGTCCGTCCATGTCTTCGAGTTTATAAGCTCCATTGCGAACAACTAGCTTTATCAAATATGGCCCTTCTCAATTTGGACTTAAGACTCCATCCGACCTTTTCCGAGTATTCAGTGTTAGTTTCCTAAGTACCAGATCCCTTTCCTTGAATTTTCGGGCTCTAACCTTTTGGTTGAAGTATCTAGCGATCCTGCTCTGGTAGATCGCTACTTTCTCTGCTACCCGGTCTTGTTTTTCTTCTAAGAGGTCTAGACTAGCCCGGAGCTTGACTTCGTTACTTTCGGGCTCAAAGTGCTGTACCCTGAATGAGGTCAATCTATGCTCGATGGGGAGGACTGCTTCAACCCCGAAGGCCAGGGAGTAAGGTGTTTCTCTAGTAGCTGTTCTTTTTGTAGTCCGGTATGCCCAAAGGACTTTTGGTAGCTCTTCGGCCCATTTACCTTTCCTCCGCTGAAGCTTCTTTTTCAGAAGTTTCTTAATTATCTTGTTGGTGGATTCTACTAGGCCGTTAGTCTGGGGATGTGCCACTGAAGCAAGCCTGAGGTCGATCCTCAATCCCTTACAGAAGTCTTTGAATCGGGTGTTGTCGAATTTCTTTCCTAGGTCGGCTACAATGATGAGAGGGGTCCCGAACCTGCATGTTACGTTAGTCTTGATGAACTTGGTTGTATTCTTTTCTGATATTCGAGCAAGAGGTCCTGCCTCAACCCATCTTGTGTAGTAGTCGATAGCCACGATAGCATGTTTCATCTATCCATGAACGGTAGGAAGTGGCCCAATTAGGTCGATTCCCCACATGGCAAAGGGGTAAGGTGAGCTGAGGGACTACAGTCGCTCGGGTGGCTAGTGGCTCAAGTTTGAGGTTCTTTGACAAGGTTCGCAGGATTGCACAAAACTCTTTGCATCTTGATGGATGGTCGGCCAGTAGTACCCCATACCAAGCACCTGATAGGCTAGAGCTTCCCCACCTATGTGGTTCCCACAGTCCCCTGAGTGGACCTCTCTCAATGCCCACTTAGCATCATCGGGATGCAAGCACCTAAGTAAGAGGAGGGATCTGCCCCTCCTGTAGAGGTATCCGTCCACCATACAATATCAAGCTGAGAGTCTCTTAACTCTTCGGGCTTGGTCGGGCTCTTTAGGAAGCTCTCCTTCATGGAGGTAGGCAGCAATTGGGTCCATCCAGCAAGGTAGGCGATCCAGGGAACAAATTTCTCCATTTGTGGCTATGCTTGGCTGGGTGATCACTTAGAGGGGAATTCCCCTTGGCAGGGATTAGCCTCCATTCGCCGCTATTTTAGCCAGAACATCTGCACGATGGTTTTGGTGTCGAGGCACCTGATCGATCTTGAGTCCTTTAAATTTGCTTTTCAGCAGCCTAGCTAGATTTAAGTAGGCAACCATATTATCTCCCTTTGCCTGGTAGACCCCAGTCACCTGGTTTACAACAAGCAACGAATCTCTCTTGATATGCAGGTAGTCGGCCTTTAGTTCGATGGCTACCTTCATCCCCGCTTAGAGGGCTTCATATTCCGCTTCGTTGTTGGTAGCTTTAAATTCGAACCTGAAACAGTGACATAATTCAGTCCCCTCCGGATCTATCAAAACTATGCCAGCTCCTCCCCCAGCTCGTCTGGATGCTCCGTCTGAAAAGAGGATCCATGGCTTGCAGCCCTCCGGCCAATTTTCGACCTCAGATATCTTCTCAGGGACCTCGTTTGATACTGAGGGATCAACTGGGTCTGGGATCGCTGAGAATTCTACCACGAAGTCGGCTAAAGCCTGTGCCTTAATCGTAGTCCGGGGCTTATACTTTAAGTCGAACTAAGTGAGCTCTAGTGCCCATAAAACTAGCCTTCTTGACACATCTGGTCGTTGCAGGAATTGACAGAGGGGTTGGTCTGTCACCACTGCTATTGTGTGAGCTTGAAAATAGGGATGGAGTTTCCTCATTGAGATTATCAGAACATAAGCGAGCTTCTCCAGTAGAACGTAGTTCCTTTCTGATTTGGTCAAGGCATGACTCACATAGTATATGGATCTTTGAAAACCGTCGCTACAATCCTTAGCCAAAGTCCCGCTTACTGCAGTTTCTGATACAGCCAGGTAAATCTGCATCTCATCTTCGAGAACCGGCTTGACTAACAAAGGGGGGCTTCTTAGGTACTCCTTCAAAGCTTGAAACTCCTGCTCGCTTTCCTGGCTCCATTTCATGTTCTTTCCTTGTTTGATGGCATTGAAGAAAGGGAGACATTTATCAGTGGAGCGAGAGATAAACCTGTTGAGTGCTGCCACCAGTCCAGTCAGAATCTGTACTTGCTTGAGCGAGGTCGGGGATTCCAAGTCCAGGATAGCTTTGATTTTTTCTGGGTTGGCTTCTATACCTCTCTCATGAACCATGAAGCCTAGAAACATTCCTGCCGTTACCCCAAAAGTACATTTGGAGGGGTTCAAACGCATCTGGTTTTCCTTCAGTATGAGGAAGGTTTTGCGAGGGTCTTCTTGATGTCCCTTTGTGGTTGGGGATTTCGTGATCATGTCATCGATATTCACTTCCATCATCCTTCATATCTCGGGCTTGAACAATTTGATAACCAGCCGCTGGTATGTGGCCCCTGCATTCTTCAAACCAAACAGCATCATCTTGTAGCAGTATAAGCCTTGCCCAGTAATGAAACTGGTTTTATCTTGGTCAGCCGGGTGCATTTTAATTTGGTTGTATCCTGAGAATGCGTCCATAAAACTCAAAAGTTTATTTCCGGATGTGGAGTCAACCAGCTAGTCGATCTTTGGCAAAGGAAAACTGTCTTTCGGACAAGCCCGGTTGAGGTCGGTGTAGTCGACACACATACGCCATTTCCCATTCGCCTTCATGACCATGACCACGTTGGCGATCCATTCGGGATAACGTACTTCTCTAACGAACCCCGCATTGATCAATTTATCAACTTCTTCATGCACCGCCGCGTTTCTATCAGTGTTGAAATGATGCCTCTTCTGCTTGACGGGCTTGACTGTTGGATCTACTATTAGCCGATGGGTGGCCAACGATACCAGGATTCCAGGCATTTCATTATGGTTCCAGGCAAAGATGTCGCTGAATTCCTTGAGAAGATCAACCAGTCCTCTTTTTACTTCTGGATCAAGGGTGGCTCCGACCTTGATGACCTTGGAGGGATCGTCATTCCTGACATATATCTCTTCTAGTTTGTCCACGGGCTGCCGGCTGGCCCATTCCTTACTCCGTTCTTCCTCGTAGGGCATGATAGGTTCATCCTCCTGGATGCCCAGGATGTTCTGCGGGCTCCTTCTCCTCCTGGATTATCCGGGATGTATCCATGTCTTCCTGGATTACTATCACCTGTACACACTGCTTTGCTAAGGCTGTAGGATTGGCAGATACTGCGTAGCATTTCCTGGCTGCCTGCTGGTCTCCGTGTACCTCTCCTACCTTGGTTCTAACCGGGAATTTCAAGACGTTGTGGTATATGGACAAGACTCCCTTCTAGGAGGACAGGAAAGGTCTCCCTAAGATGGCGTTGTAGGCCGATGGGGTGTCCACCACAACAAAGTCGGTCATTACATTCTGTTGGAGCGGGGTGACCCCGATGATTACTGGGAGGATCATTGACCCCACTGGTATGATCGAGTCCCCAGTGAAACCGTAAAGTGGAGTGGTACAGCTGTTGTAGCAATGTTGCTTTAGGTTCAGTTTTTCCAGGGTATCCTTAAAGAGGATATCTATACTGCTACCTGTATCCACGAGCACGAGATGGACCAGACAGTTGCCGATCTGTATCGTAATGACCATTGGATCATCATGAGGTTGCACAGTGTTGAAGACATCTGCTTCGGTGAATACGAGCTGAGCTGACTAGGAGGGCTCTGTCGGGCTCTGGCTGACTTCGAAGATCCCCCGGCTCTCTCCAAGGCGGGGAACCTTTCTAGCGTGGTTTTTCCGGGAGTTATTGGAAACTCCGGCCAATGTAGGACCTTCGCTGATAGTGTGTATCACCTGGATCTGTTGCATTAAGTCAGCCTGCTCCCCTTTCCTCTTTTCTGCGTCATCGCGGATTTCAGCTTGCACCTTCCTTCCAGTTCTGATATTATCTCTGACCTGTTGTAGGAATTCAATCAGGCATCCTCCCCTTATCAAGTTCCTCAATCTGGTTGCTCAAGTTATAGCACTCTGAAGTGTTGTGGCCCACGTCTTCGTGAAAGTCACAGTACTTGTACCGGTTTCTCCTGTCAGCTGGGGCCTTCATGGGAGCGGGCTTTTGGAGCAATCCTTTATCCCGTATGGCAAGATAGACTGTTTCCCTGGAAGCATTCAAAGGAGTATAGTGGTCATACCCTTTTTCCCATTGCATTACTAGTGCCACGGTCCTGGGAGGCGGCGAAGCCCGGGGAGGGGTTCGTTTTGCTGGATATCTTTCTTACCTATGCGGAGGTGCAGGGGCTGATAGGTCGACCTACTGGGAGGTTTATTCTGAGCTCTCTGCACCGGCTCAAATTTTGGGGCTTCTTTCTTCAGACGCTTTACCGTTCTCATGTCGTCATGTTCTATCTTAACCTTGAGTTGTTCGTCGATCTCGACCTGCTCAAGAGCCCGGTCATAGGCCTCCTGGTATGTCTCGGGAGTTCTCTTCGTGAAAGAACGGAAAAGCTTTCCTGCCTAGAGGTTTCGTCTGAAGTTAGCGAGGGTTTCTTTTTCAGTGAAAACTCCCATTTGTATGACCTCCTTGTGAAATCGCTCTACATACGATCGAAGAGTTTCACTCCGCTCCTGGATCACATATTGTAGGGAAAAGGTACAACCAAGGCTCTGATACCAATTGTAGGTACAACCAAGGCTCTGATACCAATTGTAGGGAAAAATCGATATAAAACGCAGCGGAAGAAACGAAAAATAGATTTCGTATGGTTTTAAAATTTTCTTAAAGTTGAACCTTAACCTTTTAATTAATTAAACTCAAATATATACGGTTAGAGTTAAATACCTCTTGACGCATGATCCGATTGACTTACGTCGATGGGCAATCCGCAAAATCTTTTCCGATGCCCGTGAACAGTACCCGTGTGAACAGCCCACCCCCCCCCCCCCCCCCCCCCCCCCCCGCGTGAACAGTGATCGTGAACAGTACCGCGAGATCTTCCAATCCGAACATGTACGTGAATCACCTAGGAGCGTGGTCTCCCTTTTTCTTTGAATTGCAAACCTGAGAATGGATGAACAAAGTTTTCTTTTTCTTTTGTTAGTCACAAAACAATCAAAAGAAGACAAAAATTATTCCGGTCACTTTTGAGTTCTCAATCTAATGATCGAAACTCGCGTGAACCTAATTCGATGTTGTACACACAAGCTTATTGATGAACAAGCAATCAGTGTACTATTAAAGAATAATCTCTTCTCTCTTTTATGTTTTTTAGAATAAAAATTATCCTTTTCTATGAATTGAGAAGAAGAAGAAAAATTGAATCATTCAATCAACTATGGTGGCCGAATTCTATATGCGGTATTATATAGGTGGCCGAAATTTTGCTTCCTATTCTATTTAGGATTGCCGAAATCTTCCTCTAAATGGACTAGGGTTGCCGCAAATCACATACCAAAAAGAGTTTGTGTTGCACCCTAATTTCCATCAACCTTTAGACTTCAAAACCTAATTCAACTCATTGATATTTTTATTCTTTTATTGACTAAATAAAAAGACTTCTTATTTGATTAAATAAATAAAATTAATTATTTATTTTCTTACCAAACAAGTCTTTTACTTTTAATATACTACTACCAATAGTATAACTTTAGGAAATATATTTCCTGATCAGAAAAAGATTTGTTTCTTAATTAAACAATTAATTAATAAATTAACTAATTCTTATTTAATTAAAACAATGAAACAAAATAATATATTAGGTTAATATATACACCTTGCCGCCCCACTTATATAAATGGGCCATATATTATTTTCTTATTTCATTTAATCCATTGGACTTTAAATAAAAACCCACATGTGAACCAGACCCATTCTTACTAAAAGAAACAAGCCCACATGTCTCATTTTAATAAATTAATATAATAGTGCAGCCCATTAATTAAATAATAGACATATTATATTCTTGATATATTAAAAACAATTCTAGATGGACCCTTAAATCGGCCCGGTAGAATATATCAAGTGATCCATGCAAATACGTGTGGATTGGGGATCTTGGCGGGCTATCTAAATTTAAGCTTCAATAGACACAACCTAATCACAATCAACAAATGATTCACTTAGGTCCAATCTATTGATTTTAACTCACTCCACTAAAGAGCTAAAATTGAACTCTTAAATAAAGATAGAATAAGGAGATGTTTCTCATTCATACCCTAGACAATCTTATAGGAGATGGTGTATCTTCGTGAATAATATCAGTAATCTCCAAGAGCTCATAGACCGCCTATAGCTCTCCAAGTTACCATATTTCCTCATATGACCACATTTCGAACTTGGATACTTTGACTTGTCCAGAAGCCATGTTTTCAATAATCATTAGTGAAAACTCAACGTTGAGATTTAATATCCAATACCTCAAAACATCTATATGATGATATTATACTCTCATTCAATAAATGGAGCCACGATGTCCATATCTATAAATGAAGTCATCTATCGACTAACAAATGTATACCACCAAACTATCGAGGATAGACTATGTCCATCATTTATCTCAGGATTAAGATAGACTCTCCTATTGTCCTCTTTAATGAAAAGACTTATATCTAGTGACGGTTCTAGATAAAGTATTTCATTGTGATCTAGTTCAATGCACCTAGTGCACTAGATTCTTTTACTCGAAAACCTTTCGATGATTTTAGACTCATCATATTCATTTGATCCCACTCAAATGCTAGTAAAAGAATTCTACAACTTTAACAAGATAGAGGTGCCCAACCTTTGACTTAAGTTGTGAATGTTATTCAAGACTAACTAAAGAATTGTGTCTACCTCATACATATCCGGATGTATGAACAATTCTTCATGTCTCATAGTCTTTTGACCTTATAATTATTTACCTTGACAATTATAATAATAAATTCTATAAGTAATTGTAAGAATCAGAATTCACTTTATTAATATGATAAGATTGTCAATTACAATATTACACTTTTACCATTGAGCATAATCCTAACATAAGTATATATAGGCAAGAGGGCAGCAGCACGAGCTGTCGAGATCTTCGGTTAAGATCACAAAGAATCTCGGGGACTACCGTAATGTAACCAGATTGAGTCGAAAACAAGTCAGTCAGCTCACGCCACGTCACTTGCTCAGTTAATGAGGAGATTTCCCCAAGATTCTGGTAACGGTAAAGAATCTCGGGGACTGCCGTAACGCAACAGGATTAATTCAGAAATAAGTCAGTCAGTGCACGCCACGTCACTTACGCAGTTAATGAGAAGATTCTCCTAATATTTTGGTAACGGTAAAGGAGGAAAGATTTCCCAAATAAAATAAAAAATCTGACCCCAACCCCAAGCTCGACAACCGGTGTTCAAGTCAGAGGGGACTTTTGTTAATAGCCAAATTTGGCTAAGGACCAAAGGGAAATTTTCCACCCTCTAAACCTGGCTCCATGCCCGAGGTCATCCACCAGGAGACCATGTTACCCGAAGCTGAGCTACGGTACCGCCCCACAGAAACAAGGACGGGATCCAGAAACACCCAGGGTAGAGCCCGGCACGGTCAGGTCAAGTCCGCGTCACCAAACCTGAAAACAGGAAATCCCCTCGAAGTCGGGATTACCTCACAATTTCTCCAGAAGCTCGCATATTGTCCGTAGAAGGCCGCACCTAGCTTCAAAAGGTCAAGGGAGGCTAGACCTAGCTTCTGATTAGACGAAATTCCTTTATATCAGGGCTAGAACACCCCAGAAACAAAGGGAAATTTTCCACCTCCCAGACCTGGTTCCATACCCGAGAGTTTCACCAGGAGACCTCTCAAATCCAGAGCCGAACTGCGATACCACCCCAGAAACAGGGGCGGGCTCCGGAAACATCCGAGATAGAGCCCGGACCCGAGAGCTTCCACCAGGAGACCTCTCTATCCAGAGCTGAACTGCGGTACCACCCCAAGAACAAGGACGGGCTCCGGAAACATCCGAGATAGAGCCCAGAACGATCAGATCTAGCTCGCATCACCAAAACTAGAAGCTCCCCGAAGTCGAGGTCACCTCGCAAATGCTCTAGAGACTCGTCTGTACCTCGATTGACACAGAAGAATGTCCCTAAAAGGCCGTGAGATCAGTCGAAGCCACACCTAGCTTCAAAAGGTCAGTCGAGGCCACACCTATCTTCGAAAAGGTCAAGGGAAGCCGGATCTGGCTCCAAGCTGGATGAAACTTCTCAGATATCAAGGTCAGAACACTAATCAACCTCCCTGGTTGATGCACCACACCATATCGTCTCCAACGACCTCTATAAAAGATCATGCTGAAAGGATACGAGGGATACACTGAATCATGTCTGGAAACGTTACCTATATGCAGAATAATTAATAAAATCCAAAAAGGAAACAAACTGATCTCTACCACGATACTCTCAATTCGGACGTTAACTCAAAGTCAATGACATTAAAGCAAGAAATCCCGCCCGATAAGGAAGAGACTGAGAAAATCAAGGGAGAATCAGTCTGTTGACCTACAAACTATGTATAAATAGAAAAGAAAGGAAATGAAAAGATGAGACTACTATTCGACAGGCATATGACAAACAATCACCCATTCTCTAGAGAGAATTGAGAGAAAAGATAAAAGAATTTCTGTACTGTATTTGTATACCATGCACATTCAATAAAAACATTCTTGCTTTCTTGTCATTTTATAGATTATTGCTACACATACAATAAATCTTGGCCACCACCTACGTGGTAGTGGTTTCGAGGGCGTTAACTGATATTTCTCATCCCGAGCAAAATTTTCGTTAACACTTTCTGGCGCCGTCTGTGGGAAAGAAATCCTACACCCAGTTAACCAATCGTTTGCATTTACATTTTTGTTGTTTTACAGGAACTATGAGGCTCCGCTCCTTCCAAGGCCAACATAGAGTCCCGGAGCAACCTCCGGCGAGGCGAACACGAAAAGCCCCAAGAAAGGGGAGAAAGTCTGGATATAGTAGCCCAGCTCCGATCCAGACAACCAATACGCGGGCTACCAGCCACCCTATAATGAGCCAGACAGCGCTCGACCAACAAGCGGCGGCCTTCGTAGAATCCATCCCCGTCCGCCTCCTCGCTGAAGGCATCACGATCCAGCCGACCAACCTAAACGATCAGGGAGAGCCGAGCAGGCTCGGAGCTAGGCCACCTGCTTTCGATCGCCTAGGACCTCCTCTTCCAGAGCCGGCTAGAGATAGATCAGGGCCCCAACGTTCGATCCGGGATAGGTTGGGACCCATGCCCCCAGTTCCGAAAAGACTTTCACAATATCAACCCCGGCTAGTTAAGTCTGCCGCGGATGCTTTTACCCAAAAGCCACGAGGGCTATCTCATCCAGCTACATCTAGGAGAACTACACGGGCCCTAGAGGAGGAAAGTAGACAAACTCCCCGAGTGGATCAAGTCTAGGAGGAGGACCGGATCGAAATTGCCAGTTCATCAGAAAGATTCGATAGTGAGGAATCTGAGGTTAACTCGAAGAGACCTAGGAACAAGCGACTGAGGGATCAGCTGGCAAAGCTACAAAAAGAGGTCCAGCAGATAAGGAAGGGAAAGAGTAAGGAGGACAAAAAGAATCCCCTGAGCGAAATGAACGCTCCCTTCACTAGGAGGATCCGGGAAGCAGAGCTCCCCTAAAAACTCAAAATGCCAGCAGATAAGTTCTCTGGAACAGAAGACCCTCTAAGCCACCTAGAGAGCTTCGTTCAACAGATGGAGGTCCAGAACACTACCAGAGCAGCTATGTGCAGAATATTTCCAACGACCTTGACCGACTACGCGAAAACCTGGTTCAGGAAACTGCCCCTTGGTAGCGTGGATTCTTTCACAAAATTATCAACCGATTTTTGCTCACAATTCCAAGGAGTTAAACCTCGCCCGAAAGATCCCATACACCTCTAATATGTGATCCAGGAGCAGAGTGAAACTCTTCGATAATACGTGGAGCGGTTTCACAAGGAGGTCATACAAATGGGAGTTTTCGCTGAAAAAGAAACCCTCGCCAACTTCAGGTGAAACCTTTGGGCAGGAAAGCTTTTCCTTTCCTTCGCCAAGAGACCTCCCGAGACTTACCAAGAGGCCTACGACCGGGCTCTTGAGCAGGTCGAGATCGACGAACAACTCAAGGTCAAGATGGAACATGACGACATGAGAACATCAAAGCGTCTGAAGAAAGAAGCTCCCAAATTTAAGCCAGTGCAGAAAACTTAGAATAAACCTCCCAACAGGTCCAGCTATCGCCTCTCTGCTCCTCTGCATAGGCCAGAAAGATATCCAGCAAAATGAACCCCTCCCCGGGCTTCGCCGCCTCCTAGGACCGTGGCTCCAGTAATGCAAGGGGAAAAGGGGTATGACTACTACACCCCTTTGAATGCTTCCAGGGAAACAGTCTACCTTGCCATACGAGATTAATGGTTGCTGCAAAAGCCCGCTCCCATGAAGGCCCCAGCTGATAGGAGAAACCGGTACAAGTACTGCGACTTCCACGAAGATGTGGGCCACAACACCTTTGAATGCTATAATTTGCCTAACCAGATTGAAGCCCTGATAAGGGGAGGATGCTTGATTGAGTTCTTGCAACAGGTCAGAGATAATATCAGGACTGGAAGGGAGGTAAAGCCGAAATCCGTGAGGACGCAGAATAGAGGAAAGGGGAGCAGGCTGACTTAATACAGCAGATCCAGGTGATACACACTATCAGTGGAGGTCCTACACTGGCTAGAGTTTCCAATAATTCCTAGAAAAACCACGCAAGAAAGGTTCCCCGCATCGGAGAAAGCCGAGGGATCTTCGAAGTCAGCCAGAGCCCGATAGAGCCCTCCCAATCAGCTCAAATCGTATTCACCAAAGCAGATGTCTTCAACACTGTGAAACCTTATGATGATCATATGGTAATCACGATACAGATCGCCAACTGTCTGGTCCATCGCGTGCTCGTGGATACAGGTAGCAGTGTAGATATCCTCTTCAAGGATACCCTGGAAAAATTGAACCTGAAGCAACATTGTTACAACAGCTGTACCACTCTGCTTTACGGTTTCACTGGGGACTCGATCATACCAGTGGGGTCAATGATCCTCCCAGTAATCATCGGGATCACCCCGCTCTAACAGAATGTTATAACCAACTTTATTGTGGTGGACACCCCTATCGGCCTACAACGCCATCCTAGGGAGACCTTTCATGTCCTCCTTGAAGGGAGTCTTGTCCATATACCATAATGTCTTGAAGTTCCTGGTTAGAACCAAAGTAGGAGAGGTACGCGAAGACCAGCAGGCAGCCAGGAAATGCTACGCAGTATCTGCCAGTCCTACAGCCTTAGCAAAACAATGTGTACATGTGACATTAGTCTAGGAAGACATGGATACATCCCGGATAACCCAGGAGGAGAAGGAGCTCGCGGAGCATCCTGGGCATCCGGAGAGCGAACCTATCATGCCCTACGAGGAAGAACGGAGTGACGAATGGGCCAGCGGGCAGCCCGTGGATAAACTAGAAGAGAAACAATTCAGGAATAACGACCCCTCCAAGGTCGTCAAGGTCGGAGCTACCCTTGATCCAGAAGTAAAAAGAGGACTGATTGACCTTCTTAGGGAATTCAGCAATATCTTCGCCTGGAACCATGATGAAATGCTTAGAATCCCGGCATCGTTGGCCATCCACCGACTAGCCGTAGATGCAACTGTGAAGCCCGTCAAGTAGAAGAGGCGTCACTTCAACGCTGATAGGAACGTGGCGGTGCAGGAGGAAGTTGATAAATTGATCAAAGCAGGGTTCGTCAGAGAGGTACGTTACCCCGAATGGATCGCCAACGTGGTCATGGTCACGAAGGCGAATGGGAAATGGCGTATGTGTGTCGATTACACCGACCTCAACCGGGCTTGTCCGAAAGACAGTTTTCCTTTACCAAAGATCGACCAGCTGGTTGACTCCACATCCGGAAATAAACTTTTGAGTTTTATGGACGCATTCTCAGGATACAACCAAATTAAAATTCACCCGGCCGACCAAGATAAGACCAGTTTCATTACTGGGCAGGGCTTATACTGCTACAAGGTGATGCCGTTTGGTTTGAATAATGCAGGGGCCACATACCAGCGGCTGGTTAACAAGCTGTTGAAGCCCGAGATAGGAAGGACGATGGAAGTGTACATCGACGACATGATCACGAAATCCCCAACCACAAAGGGACATCAGGAAGACCTTCGCAAAACCTTCCTCATACTGAGGGAAAACCATATGCGTTTGAACCCCTCCAAATGTGCCTCTGGGGTAACGGCAGGGAAGTTTCTGGGCTTCATGGTTCATGAGAGAGGTATAGAAGCCAACCCAGAAAAAATCAAATCTATCTTGGACCTGGAATCCCCGACCTCGCTCAAGCAAGTACAGATTCTGACTGGACGGGTGGCGGCACTCAACAGGTTCATCTCTAGCTCCACCGATAAATGTCTCCCTTTCTTCAAGGCCATCAAACAAGGAAAGAACATGAAATGGAGCCAGGAGAGCGAGCAGGCATTCCAAGGTTTGAAAGAGTACCTAACAAGCCCCCCATTGTTAGTCAAGCAGGTTCTCAGAGATGAGTTGCAGATTTATCTAGCCGTATCAGAAACTGCAGTAAGCGGGGCTTTGGCCAAGGATTGTAGCGACGGTTTTCAAAGACCCATATACTATGTGATTCATTCTTTGACCCAATCAGAAAGGAATTACATTCTCCTAGAGAAGCTCGCTTATGCTCTGGTGATCTCAGCGAGGAAACTCCGTCTCTATTTTCAAGCTCACACAATAGCAGTGATGACAGACAAACCCCTCCACCAATTCTTGCAAAGACCAGACGTGTCAGGAAGGCTAGTCCTATGGGCACTGGAGCTCACTTAGTTCGATCTAAAGTATAAGCCCCGGACTACGATTAAGGCACAGGCTTTGGCCGACTTCGTGGCAGACTTTTCAGCGATCCCAGATCCAGGTGGTCCCTCAGTATCAAACGAGGTCCCCGAGAAGATATCCGAGGTCAAAAATTGGCCGGAAGGCTGCAAGCCATGGATCCTCTTTTCAGACGGAGCATCCGGACGAGCTGGGGGAGGAGCTGGCATAGTTTTGATAGATACGGAGGGGACTGAATTCTGTCACTGTTTCTGATTGAGTTTAAAGCTACCAACAACGAAGCGGAATATGAAGCCCTCCTAGCCGGGATGAAGGTAGCCATTGAACTAAAGGCCGACTACCTGCAGATCAAGAGCGATTCGTTGCTTGTTGTAAACCAGGTGACTGGGGTCTACCAGGCAAAGGGAGATAATATGGTTGCCTACCTAAATCTAGCTCGGCTGCTAAAAAACAAATTTAAGGGACTCAAGATCGATCAGGTGCCTCAATACCAAAACCATCGTACAGATGTTCTGGCAAAAATAGAGGGCGAACGGAGGCCAGTCCCTACCAAGGGGAATTCCCCTCCAAGTAATCACCCAGCCAAGCATAGCCGCAAATGGAGAAATTTGTTCCCTGGATCGCCTGCCTTGCTGGATGGACCCAATTGTCGCCTACCTCCTTGAAGGAGAGCTTCCTGAAGAGCCCTACCAAGCCCGAAGAATTAAGAGACTCTCAGTTCGATACTGTATGGTGGACGGATACCTCTACAGGAGGGGCAGATCCCTCCCTTTACTCAGGTGCTTGCATCCCGACGATGCTAAGTGGGCATTGAGAGAGGTCCACTTTGGGGACTGTGGGAACCATATAGGTGGGGAAGCTCTAGCCTATCAGGTGCTTCGTATGGGGTACTATTGGCCGACCATCCACCAAGACGCAAAGAGTTTTGTGCAATCCTGCAAACCTTGCCAAAGAACTTTAAACTTGAACCACCAGCCACCTGAGCGACTGTCGTCCCTCAATTCACCTTACCCCTTTGCCATGTGGGGAATCGACCTAATTGGGCCACTTCCTACCGCTCATGGACAGATGAAACATGCTATCGTGGCTATCGACTACTTCACAAGATGGGTCGAGGCAGGACCTCTTTCTCGAATATCAGAAAAGAATACAACCAAGTTCATCAAGACTAACGTGGTATGCAGGTTCGAGACCCCTCTCATCATTATAGCCGACCTAGGAAAGCCATTCGATAACGCCCGATTCAAAGACTTCTGCAAGGGATTGGGGATCGACCTCAGGCTCGCTTCAGTGGCTCATCCCCAGACTAACGGGCTAGTAGAATCCACCAACAAGACTATCAAGAAACTTCTGAAAAAGAAGCTTCAGTAGAAGAAAGGTAAATGGGCCGAAGAGCTACCAGAAGTCCTCTGGGCATACCGGACTATAAAAAGAACAGCTACCAGAGAGACACCTTACTCCCTGGCTTTCAGGGTTGAAGCAGTCCTCCTCATCGAGCATAAATTAACCTCGTTAAGGGTACAGCACTTTGAGCCCGAAAGTAACGAAGTCAAGCTCCGAGCTAGTCTAGACCTCTTAGAAGAAAAGCAAGACCGGGTAGCAGAGAAAGTTGCGATCTATCAGAGCAAGATCGCTAGATACTTCAACCAAAAGGTTAAAGCCCGAAAATTCAAGGAAGGGGATCTGGTACTTAGGAAAGTGACCCTGAACACTGGGAAAAGGTCGGATGGAGTCTTAAGTCCAAATTGGGAAGGGCCATATTTGATAAAGCTAGTTGTTCTCAATGGAGCTTATAAACTCGAAGACATGGACGGACGATCCATCAACCACACTTAGAATGCAGATCATTTGAGGAAATTCTACCCTTGGAAGGAGCTCTCAAGCAGACTACCCCCCACTTAGTTTTAATTACAGATCCTAATAAAGATGTACTACATCTCGATCATCAATAAAGTCATTTTCCTTTTCTCTTCCATCTTTATCTCCAACTATGTTCAACGTTAGTGACTATACCCTTGTATGGGAATTCGACATAAACCTCTCGAGACCAGGAAATAGCTTGATAGCCCTCATGATGCCTTGGTCGGGCTACCACCCCCAAGAAGGATCTGAGTGTAAGAGAATAGTTGCCTTTTAGATCTCGAGACCAGGAAATAGCTCGATAGCCCTCCTGATGCCTTGGTTGGGCTACCACCCCCAAGAAGGATCTGAGTGTAAGAGCATAGTTGCCTTCCAGATCTCGAGACCAGGAAATAGCTCGATAGCCCTCTTGATGCCTTGGTCGGGCTACCACCCCCAAGAAGGATCTGAGTGTAAGAGCATAGTTACCTTCCAGAACTCGAGACCAGGAAATAGCTCGATAGCCCTCCTGATGACTTGGTCGGGCTACCACCCCCAAGAAGGATCTGAGTGTAAGAGCATAGTTGCCCTCCAGATCTCGAAACCAGGAAATAGCTTGATAGCCCTCCTAATGCCTTGGTCGGGCTACCACCCCCAAGAAGGATCTGAGTGTAAAAGCATAGTTGCCCTCCAGATCTCGAGACCAGGAAATAGCTCGATAGCCCTCCTGATGCCTTGGTCGGGCTACCACCCTCAAGAAGGATCTGAGTGTAAGAGCATAGTTGCCCTCCAGATCTCGAGACCAGGAAATAGCTCGATAGCCCTCCTGATGCCTTGGTCGGGCTACCACCCCTAAGAAGGATCTGAGTGTAAGAGCATAGTTGCCCTCCAGATCTCGAGACCATGAAATAGCTCGATAGCCCTCCTGATGCCTTGGTCGGGCTACCACCCCCAAGAAGGATCTGAGTGTAAAAGCATAGTTGCCCTCCAGATCTCAAAGACTAGGAAATAGCTAAGTAGCCCTCCTGATGTCTTGGTTGGGTTATCACCCCATAAATATATATATATACATATATATATATATAATGTTTGCTTTCGTGTGCAGGATCAAAATCATCATAATTCCCTACACGAATCTTAATTGTTGCTACAGATGCTACTGTGGGTCCCATTCAAGACCAGAAATAAAATAAAAAGTTCTCAAATGAGCGCTTCGATTTATCATTAAGGACAAGGGGAGCCTATCCCCTTATAAGGCTACATCCAAATGAGGAGCCCAACCCCCGAACTCGGGCTACAAAAAGAAGAAGAAAAATGAAAAACTGATAATGGCAAAACGGGGTGCCCACCCCCTTTTCCGGGCTATCAAAAACAAGGCATGATGAACCGCTTCAAGCTTTGGGACTCTCATGGCTCCCCTCCACTGGCCCTTCTTCTTCTTGCTAATCCTCACCATCAACCCCCTCTACAGGTAGATGTACATCTTGGTCACCCTCGCCGACCACTCCTCCATTTAGAGGCTCCATCGGATGATCAGCTGGATCTTCCTCCAAAACTTTATTAATTACGTCCATAACCTCGGGAGGGATAGCCGCGTCAAGAAGGGCAGCCAAGGACCCCATCTGGCTTCGATCTACCTTCATCTTTGTTAAAGGCGGGTCCTCAGATGGGCTCCTAACCTCTTCACCAGCTCCCGATTGGTCCTCTTCGGATCGATAGGACATCACTTTGCTGGAAGACTCCCTAGGACCTGAGGTGATAAAGGTAGGAAGATGAAATGAGGGATCTATCTGAGCGGGCTGCTCCCCAGCTCCGGCTGGGCTCGAAGAGACCACCTTGTCACCTTCAGGGCGAGATAACTCGGCAGCTTTGAGCATTATTTCCTGTCTATCCCAGCCCGCAATAGATGATAAATCAAAGGGAGGACGAAGAGCCTCTGTGACCTGAAAGGAAGCATAGAAATACCCGTCGCTGAAGGAGGTCTCCGCATCAGCTTGCAGCTTGGTCACCTGAGTAATCAGAGACTGGTTCTCGAGGTCCAACTTCTTAGCCTCAGATCTCCAGGAATCCTGCTGCCTAGCCCGCCGGAGAGATTGAAGATGCTCCTAATCATAAGATTGCTTCATCCTCTCATGATCGCAGCGAAGCTCAGCCATCTCGACCTCGATTTTTTCCTGGCTGGAGGTCACCTCTTCCACTAAAGACCGAGCTTGCTTGAGCAGTTCCCCAGCTTTCTCGGCTTCAACTTCGGCTTTTACAGCCTGATCGCGGAGGAGGGCTACCTGCTGGCCTATCGCGACATTAAGCTTGAAGGCCTACAAAATACAGAACCCGAGTTAGAAACTGAACGAATTAACAAGAGTAACGTGAAAGAAATACAATTACCTCAGCTAGAATAGTAGACCCTTTGGTTATAAGGACGTCCACAGGCATAGAAGCAATCTTGGAGATCCCGCCACTCGGACAAGACGCTATGAATTGCTCCAGGACCTCATCCTGCCCTGTCGAGCTCGACTGAGACTGGGAGTGGCTGGAAGGAGCCTTCGCAACACCTTTCCCAGAAGCAACACCTTTCCTAGAAACCTCCGAGGCTTTGGTTGTTGGAAGCGTAGCAGACTCATGTGTTTGAGTCGAAGGGGTAGCAACTTTAGCGGCCAAAGCCGAGGGGGCAGAAGCAGCCGGGCCAACCACCTGGGGAGCTTTACCCAAAGCCCGGAAAGTCCGCGAGGCAAGAGTGGCCATCTTAGACCCAGCTGGAGAGATAGACGAAGCCAAGGCAGGTTCGACCCCAGAGGAGGGAAGAGAAACTCCTGCCTTGAGGGGAGCGTGAGACGTGACGGGTGGCCGGCTCCAAGACAAAAACTGTGAATAAGCAGATTAAGAAAGAAAATGTTAGAACAAAGCTAAGTAAGAAGGCGAAGCAACTCAAGGACACTTACGAGGAATAGCGTCTGAAATCCGCAAATACTTGTTCACCCTACGAGGATCAAAAGTTTCAGCAGTAGGGAACTTCGGATTCAGATAATTCCAGGCTAGAATAGCCTTTAAGACGGCTTCAGACTCAGAAGGCAGGGAGTCCCGGTCCCAGGAGGGCTTGTCACTGAAAGCCGTAGGAACCTTGAATTCATGCCCCACGATAAAAATCGAGCTCCCCCAGTCATCCCCCGCCAGGATCCATTCTTCTTTCCACGCGGGGTTCTTCTTCGAGGCTCCAGGAACGATGAAGTTGAGCTTATTCTTGGCCTTGGCATAGAACTGGCCTCGAGGAGCCCCAGACAAGTTCCCAATTTGAAAAAGATAAGCCAGCTCCTCTGCACCTGGCTCCCTCGTCACTTTACTCATCTGGTATTGTTCCCTCCATAATACAAGGAAACCAATCAGATGCCTCCAGAAGCCAGGCGTCAACTGGAGGGGAGGGAGCTGGATGGCGATGAGAGCCCGCCGAAGGGTCAGATGGAGGGGAAGCATGACCCCGCTCTCAAGAGCGGCCACATGAATCGGAAGCACGCCTTTAGGGGGATTGAAGAACTTGTAATTTTTGGGAGGCACCGAGATGGATACACTGTCGGGGATGCCAAACTTTGACCTAAAGAGATCAATCGACATCGGGTCAACGGTGGAATCTGGGGCAACCCAAAAATCGTAAGGAGGGAGCCTCTCCACAAGGGAACCGGGAGCCGAGACCCGAAGCTCCCCCGCGGCTCCACCATCCGCTTTCTTTGTCGGAGTCATCATTGACGATATCCAAAGGGTGGTCGGGATGGTTGGAGAACCCAGTCCCTATGGATACATTCCTACTCGACCGCCGACGTTGCGAGGTGGGCGGGGAATCATCGCCGTCAGAACTCCTCCTAGCCCGCTTCCCCAGAGTAAGACTGACGACCTCCTCGCCGTCGAGTATGGAATCAGCTGAGTCACGACTATTTTTTGACATTGTAGAAGCCAAAAAGGACGAAGAATGAAGAAAGAAGCAAGCTTGGAGGAAAAGCTATGGAAATATTTCTCAGTAAAAAGTTTTTTAGCTCGAAGAGATGTGAGGAAGATGAGGAGGAAAACAGACATATATATAGGCAGGAGGGTAACAGCGCGAGTTACCGAGATACTCGATTGGTAACGGTAAAAAATCAACTACAGTAACGTAACCGGATTAAATTCAAAAGCGGACTAATCATCTTACGCCACATCACTTACGCAGTTAAGAGGAAGATCTCCCCAAGATTCTGGTAACGGTAAAAAAAATCTCGGGGACTGCCGTAATGCAATCAGATTAATTCGAAGATAAATTAGTCGGTTCGCATCACATCACTCAAATGAAGAAATTTCCCTAATATTTCGGTAACGGTTAAAAGAGGAAGATTTCCCAAATAATGTGAAAATCTGACCTCAACCCCCAGCTCGACGTCTGGTGTTCAAGTCAGAGGGGACTTCTGTTAATAGCCAAAATTGGTTAAGGACCAAAGGGAAAATTTCCACCTCCCAGACCTGGTTCCATACCCGAGAGTTTCATTAGAAGACCTCTCAAATCTAGAGCCGAACTGCGATACCACCCCAGAAACAGGGGCGGGCTCCGGAAACATCCAGGATAGAGCCCGAACCCGAGAGCTTCCACCAGAAGACCTTTCTATCCAGAGCCGAACTGCGGTACCACCCCAGGAACAAGGACGGGCTCCGAAAACATCCGGGATAGAGCCCGGAACGATCAGATCTAGCTTGCATCACCAAAACTAGAAGCTCCCCGAAGTCGAGGTCACCTCGCAAATGCTCCAGAGACACGTCTGTACCTCAATTGACACAGAAGAATGTCCCTAAAATGCCGTGAGATCAGTCGAAGCCACACCTAGCTTCAAAAGGTCAGTCGAAGCCACACCTAGCTTCAAAAGGTCAGTCGAGGCCACAACTATCTTCGAAAAGGTCAAGGGAAGCCGGATCTGGCTCCAAGCTGGATGAAACTTCTCAGATATCAAGGTCAGAACACTAATCAACCTCCCTGGTTGATGCACCACACCATATCGTCTCCAACGACCTCTATAAAAGATCATGCTGAAAGGATACGAGGGATACACTGAATCATGTCTGGAAACGTTACCTATATGCAGAACAAGTAATAAAATTCAAAAAGGAAACAAACTGATCTCTACCACGATACTCTCAATTCGGACGTTAACTCAAAGTCAATGACATTAAAGCGAGAAATCCCGCCCGATAAGGAAGAGACTAAGAAAATCAAGGGAGAATCAGTCTGTTGACCTACAAACTATGTATAAATAGAAAAGAAAGGAAATGAAAAGATGAGACTACTATTCGACAGGCATACGACAAACAATCACCCATTCCCTAGAGAGAATTGGGAGAAAAGATAAAAGAATTTTTGTACTGTATTTGTATACCATTCACATTCAATAAAAACATTCTTGCTTTCTTGTCATTTTATAGATCATTGCTACACATACAATAAATCTTGGCCACCACCTACGTGGTAGTGGTTTCGAGGGAGTTAACTGAGATTTCTCATCCCGGGCAAAATTTCCGTTAACAGTATTAAAGGAGGACTTGAACCTTTTGAAAGAGGATACTACTTTTCGAGAGGCATACAATAAGTACCCGACTACACCCTAGAGAAAATTGAGAGCAATTTGAGAGAGATTTGTATATCATACATGATCAATAAAGAGAGTTTTTTTCTTTCTTTTGGGTGGTGAATAGTATCATTGTTCCTTGTCATTTTATTAAGCACTGTTACACATACGTTCAACCTTGGCCACCACCTACGTGGTAGTGGTCTCGAAGGTGTTAACTGAGATTTCTCGTCTTGAGCAAAATTTTCGTTAACAACTTCATTTGCTTGTGCAACTCCACCTAGAAGCCACAAGACTTTGACTCTGTAGAGAGATTAAGTCTAAGTGAATACGTATGAATATTCAGGATGCAATATAGTGCAAGACCACAAACAATATGTTTAACTAGAGATTAAAGATGCAAATCTAACAATCCTAGTTATTAAGATGTCTACATGAGCATACATGCCAGCTTGGCTAACAAGAAAGTGAAACCTAGTCACTAAACAATTAAACAAACCTTAATCAAGTCGTGGCAATAAAGATATGCAAACAAAAAGATGTATTTGCAAGCAACATGCAATTAATTAACACCTGAGTAATCTATATGCAAAAAAGAACCAATCTTGGAAACATAGAACAAAGGATGAAGCTAGAGATGAGTTCTACTTACCAAGTCATGAAACAAACAAGACCCATGAGTGAATGATGCATGATGAAGTTTAACAAGTCATGGATTTGAGGTTTGGTGAGACAAAGATGAAGTTTTTGAGGCTTCTCTCACTAGGAACTATGTATCTCTCACAAGGGAGTCAATAATCCAAAGTTCATGATGAACAAGAAAACATATGGGCTATATATAAAGGATGGCAAAACAACATCGTTTTGGGCAAAACTAGACTGCCGCAGTACCGTATGTCATGGTTGACCAGTATGGCAGTCAGCTACGGTAAAGGCAACTGAAGCGTTGCCAACGTGCAGTGGTCCCCTTTTTCGTGGTGGTCCATGACGACACATGGACCGTGAAAATCACTACAAACAAATAATGCACCAATGTTGCTGTTCTTCAAGACGACACATCAACTGTGAAAACCTAGGGAAGGATTACCGCGATCGATTGTCGCGGTTGGCCAAGACGGTATAAAGACCGTAAAAATATCTAGAGATGGTGTCGCTCTCATTATCGTGGCCGTCCAAAATGACACATAGACCGTGGCAATCGCTGGAAAGCTATCCGCAGTAGATCATGATGATTCCACGACTAGACCTAGCAATGGTAGACATGACGCTGGTTCGCAGTGAACAGTACTAGTCAACATGGGTTGATACAAACCTAACACCAACCCAGTAGTCACCAGACACCACTCACACCAGTCACCACCATACCACCCCAAACCCAACATCAACCCACCTTTAACGTTTTCAACTAGTCGTCCAGAGTCACCACCTCACCACCCCAAATCCAACATCAACCCACCTTCAACCAAACTCACCACTACACCATCCCAACCTAAAATCCATTACCACCATCACAACACCACCATCATATTCACTTGAACCACCTCGCAACACCACACCACCATCAACAACAACATAAACCCATAACCCATCACCATTACACCACACCACCCCACCCCAAACCCAGAAATTAAACCCAAATCTCCATGATTCCATCACAAACCCATAAATTTCCAAACACAAAATCAAACCTAACTATCAATCAAACCCAAAATCAAACCACACCACCATCAACAGCATCACAAACCCTGAAATCTCCAAACCCACCTACCAATCAAAGCCAAAAATTTAAGGAAGATGAAGAAGAAAGAATAAGAAAGAAGAAAGAAGAAAGAAGAAAGAAGAATTAAGAAGAAAGAAGAAATAAGAAGAAGAAAGAAGAAATAAGAAGAAAGAAGAAAAAGGAAGAAGAAGAAAGAAGATGATGATGATCTATCCAAGCAATCGAACCGCCTAAAAATCTGGGTTGATTTGGGAGAGAGAGATACAGATCTGGGTTGAGAGAGAGAGAGAGATGGAGATCTTGGATGATCTGTGAGAGATAGAGAGAGGGAGAAGGGGTTTGATTTGGGAAAATTTTTGGGTTGGGTAAATCGTTTGAGGAGTGGGTTTTAAAGAAATATTTAAAAAAAAAACATGTTCCTAACCGTCGGAACTGGACAGAAACCGTGGAACCGGAACCAGAACTGAAACTGGAACCGGTGTCATGTCTAGGCAAATGGTCATGTTATTACGAATTCATGTCATTTCATGTTTGGGCCGTGTTAAAATTATCCCACCCAAACACAACACGTTAGCTTAGTGGGTTTAAATATAAAACCCGAAACCATTTGTTAAATTAATGGGTAACCCGACTGACCCATTGCAAAATGTTATATTTGAAATTTATTAAAAAGTTGTAAATAAATAGTACTGAAGCATGATCAAACTCGTGCAATCAAGTCCACCACAGAGTCAAACATTCTATCGAAAACGTATTATTTTAAGAAAAACAAAAATAAACAACTTTAAAATGAAATCTAACATGGCTTCCATAAATTTCATTATGTTACGATTAAGAACCTCAATCCTCACATACGCTTACAAATGTTAAATTTCTTGTGTTAGTAGATGACTACTTTTAGGGTTATGGTTAGAAAATAATGATACAATCAATTTATAATTTTAGAGTTTTTAATTTAATTTTTTAAATTATTTATTAAAATATATCCTAAATGTAATTATAGAGATATTCTTTTTATAAATTCAACAACTTTAATAAATTTATTTACTAATGAGTCAATAAATACAAAGAGTTTTTTTTAATAAATTTCATAAACATATATATATATATATTAAAAATCCTTATATTAATGGGTTATAACGAATTAATGCTTTTTAATGGGTTAACCCATTAGCAACCCGATTCGATAAACAAGACCCATCAACCGCTATTTTCAAATGGGTTTGGGTCATATTAATGGGTTGTGTGAAATTTAACCAGGTCTAACCATGACCCCGACAATGAAAAATGAGGCCTTCTCATGCAGTCTAATACACTAACATATATGCAATGTGTACAAGTGTGTGAGTGGTAACAATGCACACATAACAAGGCAATAAAATATGCAAATGAATGTCATGCAAGTGTGTGTGTGCGCACTTAAAACTCTTGGAGAATTAAAGTCAAGTGTTTTACCTTTGAGCACTTGATCAGGAACACTTCAAGCACCTAATATACCCTTACATTAAAATCTCCAATTGTAGCTTGTCACTAAAATAAGCCAATCACAAAAAGGTGGCACTTACAGCAAGAGGTGTAGAAGATGGGTAGAAAGAAATGATTTAGGTGAAGTAATCTAGATTTTGATTTGTTTAGTTTTGGATGGAAAAGATAAGTTCAAGATCATAAATGGATGATGTAGTTCGAATATGGTTTGTAAATTCTCAGTCTTTGAAAATGAATCTGAGGAATGTATTTATACTGGTCCAAGAAGAAAGCTTGTTACCGCCAGATTCGCTGAGGTGGCATGTGTCGTGGCTCAATTGCTGCGGTTTGGACGTAGCGACATTGGCCACAATGGACGGTTATATGGATCTTGATCTAGTTTTTGTGGCTGCTGAACTAGCGACAAAGTGGGCGATATATGGATCTGAGATCTTCGTATGATTGTTGCGGTTGCTATCAAGCTACGCCAAGGCCGTGATTTCCTCTGATTTGTTCTTTAATGTCTCTTTCCTTCATTGTCATGGTTGATATATAGCGACACAAAGCCTGCGATATTCTATCTTGGTTCACTGTTTACTCTTCAAAAAGGTCGCGGTTGTCACCCAGCGACACATTATCAGTGACATCCTCTAGAATTCTATGGTAATCTTTAAGCTTCAATTGTCACGGTTGTCGGCTAGCGACGCATTGCCAGCGACATCCTCTGGTTAGGATTTTCGGTCTTCACATAGCGACCATATCAGTGACTATGATGTTTTGCTTCTAAATCTCCTTCTTTTTAAATTTTTGACCCATAATTCTCCAAGTTAAGCTCAAATGCTCTTATGATGCAATATCACCTACAAAGCACAAATCAAGATGTCAAATGACTAGATTTTACCCAAGAACACAAAAAAAAGTCAGAATTATAGGCCAAAAACATATAAAAATTTGGCTCGATCAAGGGCCCGAGTGCAATTCGGCCCAGATCGACATGGTCATGAATTCACTGTCGGAATCCATTGACCAATTCAAGTTAGACTATACCTTGAATAATAAGAATTAAACCTTACAAGGATTGATGCAAGATATGCAAAGCGCTAAAAAGATTCTTGTTAAAAACAAGGATAAGGAGATCCACACTTTTGACAAGCAGGAATATAAGTCTTCTGATAAGCCCAATCCTAAAAGAAAAGTGTTAACTGAAAAATCCACTTAGGAAGCGAAGTTTCAATTAACACCCTCGTCCACTACCGATAAGTGGCAGCGGGGTAGGTACCTTTAGTACTGAGGTTCTTTTAAGCTAGAGATTAATACAGACAAATGCAAAGGAACAGGAAAGATACGTGATCAGACGATAAATGTTCCTATTTGAGGTCCCAATTTCCTAGCTTTGATTCTCGTTTTCAAGCATATTTTTGTATATAAGTGTTTGTTGAGCCTTGTGTAGGTACATATTCCCTACAACATGTGTTTTGAGCTAAAATATCAGTTTGGGAGCAAATATGAGCCAAAAAAAAAGTCAAGAACGGAAGTCTTCAGAGTTGCCACGGCCTCACCGTCAAACCAAACCACGATGTGATCCATGGTCACCCACAGAAAGTTTCCATGGTGGATCCTTTGTTAGCCAGAATGCAACATAGAGACCGCGGCACAGGTCAACTCTATTTTCCGAAGGTTAGTGGGCTGAAATTGTAAAGTGCCCATACAGAACACTCATATTTCGGGGGCCATATCTCTCTCCTCATAATTAACTGGGTTTCATACCACCTATTTTTAGAAATCCCCAGAAGTGTACTTTCTAGCGGTTTTTACGGATTGCAAATACGGGTTTTCTAGTGGGAGTTATGATCGTTTCCGTAACGGTGCGGGAGGCAGAAAATCAGATCGAGGCAGAGAGCTTTGTGCACCACATTCAACTTTCTGGGGATATATCTCCCTCCTTAGATCGAACCACATTGAGGTCCACATATATTTGGAAAGCCCTAGAAGTCTAATTTTCTGCGGTTTTTACGGATCGTAATTCTGGATTTTCTAGAGGGAGATATGCGTGTTTATGTAACGGTGCACATGTTAGAAATCTTGACCGCTGCAAGACCGTGACAGCAAGACCATGGCACTAGACCATGACACTCAGATGACAAATCTATCGTGTTGGTATCGTTACCTCTCCATGACCGTGACACACCTATTTCCCAGATTGCGGCAAGTCATTTTTGGGTGAAATTTGGAGGGCAAACTCGTCTTTTCATGCCACATTTCGCGCCTTACCTCCCTCCACTATAAATACATCCTTTCCTCTCTTCTCTTCAGTCCAGAACAGAGCAACATCAACTTCTTCTTCATTATTTTTATTTCATAAGAGAGAGAAGCTTCTCAAGCTCCCATGAAGGTTTTTCTCCATGGGAGGCTTTCCATATCCATTTTCTACCATCACCCACCACATTTCAGAGTAGATTATATAAAGATAGGAGTGGTCTATGACCAATTTCGAGCCAAGCATGGGAGGGAGCTCTTGGAGGGATTTCTTCAAGGGTTGTATCTCTTTTATCTCATCTCTTGTATTTCTTGTTGTATTTAATGTGTAATCCCCATTTGGGAATATTTGTAAACCTATATTTGTGCTTATATATAAGTTATTGTTCTTAAATTCGAATTGGGTTTTCATTTGTTCTTGATATTCATTGATAATCTCTTGTTGTGAATGACATGTGTATGGATGATTGGAAATTGATATGTGCTTATGGATGAGATTAAGAGTAGATTAACTTAAGTGTATGAGTAGTTATAATCAAATATCCCATTTGTGTGTGTATGTTTTTGGAAGGTCGAAATGCCATGTTAGGATCGATTTGAGTGTTTGTGGGTTTCGGTTGTAAGTCGAAGGATGACCAATCCGGGTATGACCATAATCACTCAGCTCCTAAGAATAAATGAAACTTTTTTTATGCATGATCATGCCAGAATAGGTTTTGATTAGTGTTTTGAATCCCTTACTAGAGATTAGAGGCACATTGCTCTTCCGTGACCTTTTTGGGAAGTGATTTGTGTTTCGAATATCTTAATTGAGAGAAAAAGCACTCAACTTGAATTGAATGTGCTTAATGCCTAACAGTCGCTTATATGCACTTATGTATGGTGAACTCGTAAACCCTTGTGTAACCATTATCTTGCATCTCTCCTATCCACCCTTTTATTTGTCACATTAAACACCATCCTCACCTTTCCATATTCTTTTGTTTGTTTTCTATTTTGCTTTCTTTTCATTTTCCTTGCACACCACACACACCATTCTCACCACATCCGTATTCTTGTTTACAAGCTTTCAATAAACACTAAAACATTAATCGGTTAACGGATAACACCTCACTGTGGACGATACCCTCGCTTACCGCTTTACTAGTCTTTTTCTAGTTTAGAGCACATTGCGTTGGAACCTTTAGTATAGATATCTTTTGATAATTCGCAATTTGATAACGACACAAAATGCGAGTCATCAAAATGGCTCCGCTGCCGGGGAGGTGCCTATTCGTTGGTTGTTTCTTGTTTTAGATTAGGTTTTGTAAATGTCTAGTTTAATTGTTTTGCCGATATATATGTATGCGGGTAGGATTTTTCTTTATTATTTTTCTTTTTATTTATGGCATATGCATTTGATTGTTTTTGAGTTGTGCTTGCGCAAGGAATGAAAATTTTCAGGTTGGAAGGACCGCACAGCTCATGCGAACAGTAAGAGTGCGCCGATGCACCACAACAACTCCCAAGTGAAACGAAAGTGCCACAACGGACGCGTTGGTCGCAGCCACAAGAGGTATCCTCTACATTTTGAGCTTAATTTTGAGTGCTTGTGGAGTAGTTGTCGACTTGGGCGGAAACCGCCCATGCGCTTAATGATAGTGTTAACGGAAATTTTGCTCGGGATGAGAAATCCCAGTTAACGCCCTCAAGAGCCACTACCACGTAGGTGGTGGCCAAAATTCTTTATATATGTAACACTGGTTTATAAAATGACAAGTAGGCAAGAATGTTTTTATTTAGCATGCATGGTACACGAATACAAAGATTCTTCTCTCTTTTCTCTCAAATCTCTCTGGGAAATGGTCGATTGTTAGTCGTATGCCTGTCGAATAGTAGTCTCCTCTTTTCATTTCTTTCCTTTTCTATTTATACATGGTTTGTAGGTCAACAGACTGATTCTCCCTTGATTGCCTCAGTGATTGTCTCAGTCTCTTCCTTAACGGGCGGGATTTCTTGCGTTAATATCATTTGACTTTTAGATTGACGCCCGAATTGAGAGTATCGTGGTGGAGATCAGTTTGTTTCCTTTTTGGATTTCATTACTTATTCTGCATATAGATAACTCTTCCAGGTATGATTTAATGCATTCCTCATATCCTTTCATTATGATCCTTATAGAAGTCGCGGTACATGAGGATATGGTGTGATGCATCAACCAGGGAGGTTGTTTAGTATTTTGACCTTGATGTTTGAGAAGTTTCATCCAGCTTGGAGCCAAATCTGGCTTCTCTTGACTTTTTCGAAGCTAGATGTGGCCTCGGCTGACCTTTTTAAAGCTAAGTGTGGCTTCGACTGACCTCGCGGCCTTCTAGGGACATTCTTCTGTGTCAATCGAGGTACATACGAGTTTCTTGAGCATTTGTGATATGACCTTGACTTCGGGGAGCTTCTAGTTTTGATGATGCGGGCTAAGTCCGATCATTCCGGGCTCTATCCCGGATGTTTCCAGAGCCTGCCCTTGTTCTTAGGGTGGTATCGCAGTTCGGCCCTGGATAGAGAGGTCTCCTGGTGGAAAGCTCTCAGGTCCGGGCTTTATCCCTGATGTTTCTGGAGCCCGCCCTTATGCCTAGGGTGGTATCATAGCTTGGCTCTGGATATAGAGGTCTTCAAGTGAAACTTTCGGGTATGGAACCAGGTCTAGGAAGTGGAAAATTTCCCTTTGGTCCTTAGCCAATTTTGGCTATTAACAGAAGTCCCTTCTGACTTGAACACCAGACGTCGAGCTCGGGGTTGAGGTCAGATTCTCACTTTATTTGGGAAATCTTCCTCTTTTTACCGTTACCGAAATTTTGGGAAATTTCTTCATTTGAGTGGCGTGTTGTGAACCGACTATTTTATCTTCGAATTAATCTGATCACGTTACGGCAGTCCCCGAGATTTTTTACCGTTACTAGGATCTTGGGGAGATCTTCCTCTTAACTGCGTAAATGATGGGGCATGAGATGATTAGCCCGCTTTCGAGTTTAATCCCGTTACGTTACCGAGTCGATTTTTTACCGTTACCAAACGAGTATCCTGGTAACTTGAGCTGTTGCCCTCCTGCCTATATATATGTTTGTTTTCCTCCTCATCTTCCTCACATCTTCTCGAGCTAAAAGAACCTTTTGTTGAGAAATATTTCCACAGTTTTTCCTCCAAGCTTGCTTCTTTCTTCATTCTTCGTCTTCTATAATGTCGAAAAATAGTCGTGATTCAAATGATTCCATATTCGACGGCGAGGAGGTCGTCAGTCTTAGTCTGGGGAAGCGGGCTAGGAGGAGTTCTGACGATGATGATTCCCCGCCTACCTCACAACGTCGGTGATCCAGTAGGAATGTATCTATCGGGACTGGGTTCTCCAATCATCCCGAACACACTTTAGATATCGTCGATGATGATTCCGACAAAGAAACGGCCAGTGGCACTGTGGGGGAGCGCCGGGTCTCAGCTCCTGGTCCCCTTGGGGAGAGGCTCCCTCCCTATGATTTTCAGGTTATCCCAGATTCCACCATTGATCCTGGCCACGATCGACCGCTTGAGGTCAAAGTTTGGCATCCCCGACAGTGTATCCATCTCCGTGCCTCCCAAGAACTTCGAGTTTTTCAACCCCCATAAAGGCGTGCTTCTGATCCATGTGGTCGCTCTTGAGAACGGGGTCAGGCTTCCCCTCTATCCGACCCTTCGACGGGCTCTAAACGCTATCCAGCTCGCTCCCCTTCAGTTAACGCCGAGCTTCTGGAGGCATTTGATCGGTTTCCTTGTGTTATGGAGGGAACAATGCCAGATGAGTAAAGTGACGAGGGAGCCAGGTGCAGAGGAGCTGGCTTATCTTTTTCAGATTGGGAGTTTTCTAGGGCTCCTCGGGGTCAGTTCTTTGCCAAGGCCAAGAATAAGCTCAATTTCATCGTTCCTAGTGCTTCGAAGAAGGATCCCGCATGGAAAGAAGAATGGATCCTGGCGTGGGATGACTGGGGGAGCTCGATTTTCATCGGAGGGCATGAATTCGAGTTTCCTACGGCTTTCAGTGACAAGCCCTCCTGGGACCAGGATTCCCTACCTGCCGAGTCCGAAGCAGTCTTAAAAGCCATTGTAGCCCGGAATTACCTGAATTTGAAGTTCCCTACCGCTGAAGCTTTTGACCCTCGTAGGGTGAACAAATATCTGCGGATTTCAGACGCTATTCCTCGTAAGTATCCTTGTGTTGCTTCGTCTTATTACTTAGCTTGGTTCTAATATTTTCTTCTTTAATCTACTTATTCACAGTTTTTATCGTGGAGCCAGCCACCCGACACGTCTCACGCTCTCCTCAAGGTAGAGCTTCTCTTCCCTCCTTTGGGGTCGAACCTGCCCTGGCTTCTTCTGTCTCTCCGGCTGGGTCCAAGATGGCCACTCTGGCCTCGCGGGCTTTCCGGGCTTTGGGCAAAGCTCCCCAGGTGGTTGGCCCGACTGTTTCTGCCCCCTCGGCCGTGGCCGCTAAAGTCGCTACCCCTTTGACTCAAACACCTGATTCCGTGGCGCTTCCAACAACCAAAGCCTCAGAGGTTTCTGGGAAAGATGTCGCGAG